>CM060377.1:51789062-52514062 GCA_030545235.1 Helianthus tuberosus | reverse complement strand
CCCATCGTTTTCCTGTACAGGAATTCAAGAATATGTAACAATTAGCGATTTAGGGTTTATGGTTTAGTCGTTACATTCTGTATCAAAGTTACATGTTTTGTATATTAATATAAAACGATGTTTAATTACATTTTGAATTACGTTTCTTGTTGCGTTATGGTTAATAAACGACAATTGAAAAACAATTAAAGACATAAAAATTTGACATTTTTTAACATACACATTGCGTTATGGAAACAATTAAACACATAATAATAATTGATAAATAAAAAAGTTGACATTTAATAAAACGTTATAATATACCCATTTAATAAAATTTGACATTTAAAAGTTTGACAATTAAAGACGTAGTAATATTAAATAAAAGTCGGTTAATAAAAATTTGATATTTAAAAATTTTGACAATTAAACACATAATAATAATTCATAAATAAAAAACTATGTTATAATATATACAATTCGTTTTATAAAAAAATGACATTTAATAATACTTATAAAAAATTGGCATTTTTTAATATACACAATTCATTTCATAAAAATATGAAGTTTTTAATAATAATACTTAATAAAAAAACATATGCACCTTTTTTTTATTAAAAATATACACAATTCATTTCATAAAAATATGAAGTTTTATAATACTAACACAATTTTTTATAACAACATTTTATTAAAAAAATATTAATTTTCTTATATAAATATTTCACAACTTCCCCATACAAATACCCTATCAAAATAAAGTTCTTTACATCCCAATCATTGGTAATCATTGGCTTACACCCAATGATTGGCATTAATTAGATTGTAGGGACCATTTTCAAACGTATTGGGCATTGAGAGGCGTATTGGTGGGGCCAGTTTGAGGCGTATTGGGCAATGAGGGGCATTTAGGGTTAGGGGATGTGCAAATACTTTTGGGGGGATGTATGGATACCCTGGCCGTAAATTTAAAGTTATTTTAAACGAGTATAAAAAGAAATTAAATGATCATACAATGTTTATCTATAAAAGATGAAGTAAACTTTTGTTAAACTTACAAATGGGGTGTGAATGTGTAATAAACGTTATAAACTTATTTATTGCTTATCATTAGTTTATATACGTGTCTTTACGTTAAAAAACTTTTTTCTATGAAACTTGACTAATAAGTTATCTATCATATACATGAAAAGGGTGTTTAAAATAATAAAATCATGAATGCAAGCTTAATTTAAACAAAAATAAAAACAAAAATTGATAATCTTCAGTTATTGACATATTAATCTATATGTTTATAAGTGGTGTAAATCTAAATTTGACTTTAAATTTTAGTAACCTTTGGTCAAAATATATTGTATCCCAATATTATTTTATGAATTCTAGATCGGTTATTATCTTTGTTAAATTTCTTAATTTACGTAACAATATTAAACTGAATTTTATACAAGTTGTGTCATTGTCCTATATATATATATTAATAATACAAACTTATGAATAGTGTTTTTTTATTATAATAATATATATATAATTTTTAATACTTTTATTATTTTAATATTATATTTAATTTAAATTACATACAATTTGAAATTCATCCTCCAAATCTTTTTTTAATTTGTAAACAAAGTTCCACAGTGAATTGTATGTAACAATTCCTAAATTATGATACAATCAAAAACTTAACTTTAAAATTAAAAGATTTGATTAATATTTTTGTATTATCTCTTTTTTTTTCAATTTCTTTGGTTGTTAAACAATATGGAACTATTGTTCGAACTACTAGTGTTGTTCTTTACGTATCTGATGGTTATAAATGTACAGTGACTCTTAAAAAAGTTGGCAATTACTTTTGATTTACAAATGGTTGGAGTAATTTTGTGTATGAGCTTAAGTTGGCCATTGGTGATACTCTTTGTTTCCAAATGCAAAATAAGACAATTTTTAAAACTACATTTTTTAAATAAAGATTTTTGTCAAATATAATTAGGAAATCAACCTCAGATGTCATTGATCTTAAAGATACCTATGACCCTTACATCTTTATTGAGCTTCCTAATTATTCAAAGTATCATGATTTTAAAAGTTGTATAGTCGATACCTTGGTAAATGACTCTATTGCATTAACGTTTTTTGTACTGTTTTATTAACTTTTTAACAATTTACATTTTAATATTACTAACAGTTTGTTATTAATTTTGTAGTGGCTACCTGAATACACCGGAATTTTCACTGGTTTACGCAACAATTTCAAAATAATTATAAAGATGATGGTGGATTTGAATGGGAATTGAAAATATCTACAGAAGAATGACTTTTTTTCCGAACTATAAGGACTTAGAATGAATGATATGGAGACATATGAACCACAATGTTTCTGGAACATAACATTAACACAAGTCTCTCAACAATATAACTTGTTGGTAACTCGGTTTGGTGTGCAAAAGTTCCAAAAAACAAAGTAAAAATAAGACAAGTTTAGAAAGTTTGATAAAATCTTAACTTTGGACCTCAAAATGGTGATACACCATCTTTGTTTACCTTGGTAAACATGTAGTAATACTCCTAGAGGTTATCTAAGGAAGGAGAAGAAGAAAAACAAAAAGAAAAAGTGCAAGAACAAGCTCAAAACTCACTTTTTGGACTTATAATTTTTTGTCCAAAAGTGGAAGATTTCTTGATGATTAAATAGAGTTCGAAAGTGGTTTAGGAGTGTTGAAAGTGTTTAGGAGGTGGGGAAGGGTTGTATTTATACGTGGGGATTAGAGTTTGCGAGTTAATGAAATTGGTTGGGAGTTAAGACATCAAAGAAAGTGGTTGGAGATATGGAAATTTTTCATTTTGAGTCCTTTGAGTTGTTGGGTTGGTTATTTAGTGCTCAAAACACATAGTTAAGCATACTTTTTGGGGTTTTAAAGTGTATGTAAGAATGTATGAACATGTATGAATATAATTCCGAGAAAATATAATCTCGATGTATGACTTGGTTTTAAAATAAAAAAACGTATGTCGTGATTGTTTACGTATTGTGCATGTATGATTAAACAAGTATGGTATAAAATATAGTTTTCATTATGATCCAGTCTTGAATTGCATAAATAATTGAATATAAAATACAAATTAAAATAAATTGGGAAAAGACTTAAAAATACGGAACGTTACAAAAAGTGTGGTTTGAGTTAAGTTTTTGCCTGCAACATGTGGATCTGAGATTTTATTCATACTTATATAAGTATCAAAAGCGAATAGGATAAACACGTGTTGGTTGTCAAGGCACGCTTTCTAGTGTTTGGTCACTTTTCCCGAAGCAGCTTTTAAAGCAGCCTAACCCACCGTGAAAGCACTACCCGCTAAGCCCACAGGGGGGAAACTCCTGTTAGATCCACAGACGCGTGTTTTCTTCCTATCCATCCAAAGACCAAAATGTCGGCTGGTCTAAGGGTAGGTCTTCCTTCCAATGGGTCAGTCAAGAAATTCACGGGTGCATCTTTCTTACGAGAAATCCCAGCGCGCCTGAATATGTCAAAAAGAACATCTCTAACCAAATCATGTCGATACTTGAACCCCGTGAGCTCGCTACAATGAATTGCATGTTCCCCAAAAGAGTCTAAACACGCCTTATGACAAACAGAGCATATCTCATCAACTGGAGATAAAGGAATCATGAGGTGATACTTAAGAATAGTACGGTACTCCACCGGCGAAATATGCTAGCTTAACCCATCTATAGGTATAGCAAGAAGAAAATCTTGGGCATGTGGAGCTCGTAGAAACTCAAAAATGGCTTTTTGTCTAACAATCAAGTCAAATTGTACTTCAATGTCATAGACAATTTTACTAAAAAGAGCACTCGCCAATGCATGTTGGGCTTTAGGGGTCGGTGTCCTTTTTAGTGAAACCACTGAAGTCGCAGCTTGGAATCATATCATGAAGACAAACCAAAACACAAATATAAGCAGAATGCATACCACATATACCACTGTCATATGTGGTCATGTAGCACCTAAGGTTGGAATCGTATCACGAAGACAAGCCATAAGTACAAACGTAAGATGTGGTCCTGTAGCACCTAAGATTGGGCCCTCGAGGCCACAAAGGCATAGGATGAAGCCTCTACAGCCGAATATAACCACAAACCCCCAAACCTAATAGGTAAGGAAACAAGTCGCCACTAGAAGTCTCCAAAGAAAGGACTTCCACAAATTACCAATTCCTCAATCGCCTAACGCAAACCCATGTTAAAGAATAACACTGCATCTTCCATGTGTACCGGTTGACATGTCCTCAAACCGAAGAAAGGTTTGGCGATGCCCATAAATGATCGAAGTAAGAGTAGTTGACTCTGTGGGTCACCTAGTTTAGGTAGGAGAAGCATCGAATCTACAGCATTAGTAGCTCTTTTCTTTGCCAACCAGCTAATAAAGCTTGCGTCTCTACTAACGGCCTCCCCAAGAAGCTTCACCCCCAATAATGGCCTCCCAATATGTAAGACCCTAATACATATATGACAAAAGTTGCAGCGGAAAATTCGTGCCATAAAATTTCTTTCATTACACACGTCTTGACTTACTTGAAAGTTCATTTTAAAAATATATGTTTTACAAAACAAAAGCATAACATCCTTTTGCTAAAGTACCTACTTAATTAATCCCGTACAATCTATCTTGTGACTCGGTCTTTGATCTCTATTCCTCGTGATAATCGCCCGTGATTTGCACAACCTGCACTCACCACATACAATCATAATTATAAGCACACAATTCATAAACAAAATTTATGCCGGTACACTCCCCATTTCGTTATTTTTCTAACTTTAAGCATTTCATCTGCGAATCCGTATCCTGGTGAGGCTTCAATAATGTATCTGCATTACTTTTCCTCCTCAAGACACACCATTAATAACGTATTACTCAACGTATCTAAATTATGCATACTTACATTCTTTCATGCATACATCCACATCTACATACGTACATACCTTCCAATACCTCTACATATTTGCATACACTCATACGCACCTTCATGATTACATACATACACATTTACATACGTACCTACATTTCTACATCTCTTCATACATGCATATACTCCTACGTATCTTCATATATACATAAATACTCAGCTACATACGTACATACACCCCTACGTACACGTTCAATATCTAGCATACCTCTTACATACTCATACATTAATCACATGGGACTTAGACTTAGATTTATAACCCATATACATCAAAGGAACGTTAATAATCATGTTTGGGAGGCCCATCGTAGTCCACGGATAATGTATCGAAGCCTACGATGCATAAATCACATAAATAACAAAATTTCAGCTTTTAGGACATGGGGAGGGCGTCGGCGACGGCCCTTGCATTTACGCGTAGCCAAAAACCTCCGTAGACAGGAAAATAATGCATCAGCAAAAACTGAGTTTGTAGACCCCGTCGGCGACGCCCCTAAGGCCGTCGGCGACGGCCTCTAGATATTGCATTTTTCTGCTGTGTTGTGTTCGTCGTCCGTACGCACTAAAACTTGTATAACTTTTGAACCGTTTACCCGTTTAACCTCCCGTTTCTTCCTACGCGATCGTAAACTAACATTCTATTATGTGAACTTGAAATTCAACATCCGGGTTAAGGAAATTCTTAACTTATACGTTTTCGGCATATTATTCATTTACGAATTATTGACCCATTTATGCATTTACCAACATAACCTGTTTGTTTGACCTAAATTTCCAATGAACCTTATAATTTCAACGTCGTCTATCATATAAGGTCCCAATCACGGGTTTCTTACAACATCTTAACCCATTTCCGCTTATAAACTTATTTTGACCCGTTAAGGGTATTTACGCATTTTAAGGACTTTGACTTATAAAGATCATACTTTCCGCTTTCATACTTGTCCAAAGTAATCATTTAACCAAATGGTTTATTTCTAAACAACTTTTAAAGGTCGTTGCCTAATTTACCCACCAAGGGCGTTTTGGTCAACTATAGTCCCGTTCTTTGCAACGAAGGGCTTCCATCCATTTTTAACCAAACCCTACTACTAAACCATAACTCCAATCTCACATACCTAGCTCGGGTCAAAGCGATGACCCATTTTAGTACTTCATCCACTAAATTTCTAGTTAATAGCAAATGCAAATCCTCCTCCTGTGAATTCATAATACTTAACAAAACAACCATTAGTCGATATCGCTAAATGGTGATATCCTCACCATTTGGCCGGTTTGGTCTAAAGGACCATTTCATCCTTATGGGGTTGTAATAATTCATTATTTCCTCCTTGTAACTTATTTCTTCGTTAACTCATAATCAAAATTACCAGAATACCCTTTTTACCCCTTTTCAACCCACAACTTAGTTTCTTATCATAAACACTTGTTCCGACCCGTATCAAAACTTACCGTAACATTATTCTTCATATATTAACTTATCATGCTCTTAATTTATACAATGAATAAACATCCTACAAAAGGGAAGTAAGCTTTACTTACATCACATCAAAATATGCTTCCTGTGTGCATAAGTCCCGTTTGACCCGCTTCTTTCCCAAGCTTCCTTGCCGCTTACCAAGCATTAACTATCATATGTCATTCTTATGATAGTTAGTTTATTCATCATTCGTACCAACCCTTTCATCACACGGACCTTATATGGAATTTATCATGCAACCTTATAACATGCTAACCTTATCATTTCTTATCCGATTTCTTTAAACATTCACACACATGTATGATTTCAAACATCATTAACATAAGTAGTTCATCATTTTGCATTACATTATCTAAAACGCACTTCTCACGTTAGTTAACTATCAAATACCACATAATCACATTCTATACCTAATTACCACATTCTTGCATACAATTTCACCTTCTATTTTCACCTAGTCATTTTATCAAACACTTGGCGCGCGTACAACATTTTAAGCTCTATGTACATGTGTTTTATGCATAACCTACTAGTAAACTTCACTAAACTCAATCATTTAACTAATTTCACAAGATTCATCCACCCTATAACATGATTGGCTATCAATACATTAGTGATTATGCTTTAATTTAACAAAATTACACATATGCAAGATCATCATTCATCAACATACTACTAGAACAAGTGGGTTTCTCCTTAATTCTTCATTATAACCAAATTCAAGCATAAATCATCTTCAATATGATGATTCTAACTCATATACATCTTCAATTCATTCAATTTTCACAGATTGATTAAAACCCATTTCATCAACTACCATCAAAAAACAAAATTTAACTCACCTCATGTTGAGAACTCATAGATAACTGAAAATCCAGTCACATGCATTCGAAATTTATCCACAATCTCACTCAATTTATCAATTTTTGGATCAATTGGAGAAGAAGGGTTTTCCTTCTCCTGCTCTTGCCTTGCGTCGCACATACACACATCCCACACACTACACTTTTTATTTTATTTTTTTCTTATTAATTTGTTAAATGTTCACTTTCAACCCCTAAGGTTTCACTTGGTTATTAATAAGGCAAAGCTTTTATTCTTTCTGCACTTTTGCCATACAATCTAACTTAGTTAATTAACTAAAACGTCTAAACACAAGGTAAATTCATAATTCGGATTTTTGGGGCGTTACAAGTCTACCCCTCTTAAAGGAGGTTTCGTCCCCGAAACCTTCCTCATTCCTACTCTTACCTTTTCATTATAGTTATTCAAAGTGCATAATACATTCCGAATACATTCGGAATCTTGGCTAAAGATTTGGTTCGTAAACAAACATATTTGTACACATTTTTCCTACCTTCTTGAATTAAGTAATTTACTTTTACAGACACATAATAGGTCAAAGATTTATCCAGAGCCCTTATTAGTGTCATTACACTTGATAGTGCTAGTTCCTAGGACATTTCATTACTAACGGTTCGTTCATCATTCTATTGGCTGCACAGCCTATCTTTACGACTTGTTTCTATCCTTCTAGTTAATCATAATACACTCATGTTTCTACTTATTTGAAATATTTCATTCATTTCATTCTATTCATACATCATATTATATCATCTATGATATTTCATTTTGATTACCATAAATAAGTCTCAACATTTCATGCCGTACCATACCCATCCAACACGGGTTAATCATTTCACTAACCTCGATTTTTATTGTGTAGACTAACGATCTGCAAACTAGATCGGCCCGCTTCTGAATGAATCCGTGTCAAAGCCGATTCGATCCCTTCCTTTCATGAAGTGGGTTTCCGCCCATTAGCATCCTTCCATCAGTATCTTGTCCAGATGAACATGGCCAACAAGCCTAGCATCAAAGTTAGCATTTTCCATCGGTACTTGTCGTTATTACTTTCTCTCCAAATTTATTTTATTCGGGGTTTTAAATACTCACGATTCTTTCATTCTTATAATTATTTCGTTAACCTTTTTGCAAAACTTCTTTCCTTAACTCCAATTTAGGTTTGCGTGCCATTTATAGTCATTTTCTCTTTCTGAAATCCGTTTTGCAGATTCATACATATCGCTCATACCTTTCATCTCTTTTATGTTTTGAATCCGTCTCGCGGATTTCAACATATCATTCATACATTCCATTGCTTCTATGTTTGAATCCGTCTCGCGGGTTCAAGAATATCATTCATACATTCCATTGCTTCTATGTTTGAATCCGTCTCGCGGGTTCAAACATATCATTCATACATTCTATTGCTTCTATGTTTGAATCCGTCTCGCGGGTTCAAACATATCATTCATACATTCCATTACTTCTATGTTTGAATCCGTCTCGCGGGTTCAAACATATCATTCATACATTCCATTACTTCTATGTTTGAATCCGTCTCGCGGGTTCAAGCATATCATTCATACATTCCATTACTTCTATGTTTGAATCCGTCTCGCGGGTTCAAACATATCATTCATACGTTCCATTTATATAAGGTGCTTTAAATTTTCTTGAGAGTCTTATTATTCTCACCCACACGTCCACCTAATACCCAATCCTTTTAGACATACCTGCAATAATTATCACGGTCTCACGAACGTCATATGTTTCTCGCGTACTGGCCAGGTGCGCAATCCACATACTGGTTCCGTGCCTTCATGTAATCATCACCTTATGTCCGAGGGATTAGGTTTCGGCACGTGTAACATTTCAAAACTTCATTACTATTTCATAATTATCCTTCTTTTAATAGATTTTACCATTACATGTACCCACATATGAAGTTACGTACCTGGGTCTAAATTTGTCTTATTACACGCCTTGATGTCGGTCCTAGACCGCATTCACCGATCATCCTCTCCGAGTAATCATGGTTACCTTACACACAACATATTGTTAGTTTTCTTTATATGCATATTCGAGTACATACTTATAATCGCTTCTACCTTTAGACCTTGATCGAGTCTTGGATTGTACGGGTTCCTGGTCACAAGAGCACACGGGTTTGAGTTCATGTATTTACCTCCTCATACTTGATTTCTCTTAAACCAGGGCTCTGATACCAACTTGTAAGACCCTAATACATATATGACAAAAGTTCCAGCGGAAAATTCGTGCCATAAAATTTCTTTCATTACACACGTCTTGACTTACTTGAAAGTTCATTTTAAAATATTTGTTTTACAAAACAAAAGGATAACATCCGTTTGCTAAAGTACCTACTTAATTAACCCCGTACAATCTATCTTGTGACTCGGTCTTCGATCTCTATTCCTCGTGATAATCGCCCGTGATTTGCACAACCTGCACTCACCACATACAATCATAATTATAAGCACACAATTCATAAACAAAATTTATGCCGGTACACTCCCCATTTCGTTATTTTTCTAACTTTAAGCATTTCATCTGTGAATCCGTATCCTGGTGAGGCTTCAATAATGTATCTGCATTACTTTTCCTCCTCAAGACACACCATTAATAACGTATTACTCAACGTATCTAAATTATGCATACTTACATTCTTTCATGCATACATCCACATCTACATACGTACATACCTTCCTATACCTCTACATATTTGCATACACTCATACGCACCTTCATGCATACATACATACACATTTACATACGTACCTACATTTCTATATCTCTTCATACATGCATATACTCCTACGTATCTTCATATATACATAAATACTCAGCTACATACGTACATACACCCCTACGTACACATTCAATATCTAGCATACCCCTTACATACTCATACATTAATCACATGGGACTTAGACTTAGATTTATAACCCATATACATCAAAGGAACGTTAAAAATCATGTTTAGGAGGCCCACCGTAGTCCACAGATAATGTACCGAAGCCTACGATGCATAAATCACATAAATAACAAATTTTCAGCTTTTAGGACATGGGGAGGGCGTCGGCGACGGCCCTTGCATTTACGCGTAGCCAAAAACCTCCGTAGAGAGGAAAATAACGCGTCAGCAAAATCTGAGTTTGTAGACCCCGTCGGCGACGCCCCTAAGGCCGTCGGCGACGGCCTCTAGATATTGCATTTTTCTACTGTGTTGTTTTCGTCGTCCGTACGCACTAAAACTTGCATAACTTTTGAACCGTTTACCCATTTAACCTCCTGTTTCTTCCTACATGATCGTAAATTAACATTCTATCATGTGAACTTGAAATTCAACATCCGGGTTAAGGAAATTCTTAAATTATTCGTTTTCGGCTTATTATTCATTTACGAATTATTGACCCATTTATGCATTTACCAACATAACCTGTTTGTTTGACTTAAATTTCCCATGAACCTTATAATTTCAACGTCATCTATCATATAAGGTCCCAATCACGGGTTTCTTACAACATCTTAACCCATTTCCACTTATAAACTTATTTTGACCCGTTAAGGGTATTTACGCATTTTAAGGACTTTGACTTATAAAGATCATACTTTCCGCTTTCATACCTGTCCAAAGTAATCATTTAATCAAATGGTTTATTTCTAAACAACTTTTGAAGCTCGTTGCCTGATTTACCCACCAAGGGCGTTTTGGTCAACTATAGTCCCGTTCTTTGTAACGAAGGACTTCCATCCATTTTTAACCAAACCCTACAACTTAACCATAACTCCAATCTCACATACCTGGCTCGGGTCAAAGCGATGACCCATTTTAGTACTTCATCCACTAAATTGCTAGTTAATAGCAAATGCAAATCCTTTCGCTATTCCTCCTGTGAATTCATAATACTTAACAAAACAACCATTTGGCCGGTTTGGTCTAAAGGACCATTTCATCCTTATGAGGTTGTAATAATTCATTATTTCCTCCTTGTAACTTATTTCTTCGTTAACTCATAATCAAAATTACCAGAATACCCTTTTTACCCCTTTTCAACCCACAACTTAGTTTCTTTTCATAAACACATGTTCCGACCCGTATCAAAACTTGCCGAAACATCATTCTTCATATATTAACTTATCATGCTCTTAATTTATACAATGAATAAATATCCTACAAAAGGGAAGTAAGCTTTACTTACATCACATCAAAATATGATTCCCTTGCGCATAAGTCCCGTTTGACCCGCTTCTTTCCCAAGCTTCCTTGCCGCTTACCAAGCATCAACTATCATATATCATTCTTATGATAGTTAGTTTATTCATCATTCGTCACAACCCTTTCATCACACAGACCTTATATGGAATTTATCATTCAACCTTATAACATGCTAACCTTATCATTTCTTATCCGATTTCTTTAAACATTCACACACATGTATGATTTCAAACATCATTAACATAAGTAGTTCATCATTTTGCATTACATTATCTAAAACGCATTTCTCACGTTAGTTAACTATCAAGTACCTCATTATCACATTCTATACCTAATTACCACATTCTTGCATACAATTTCACCTTCTAGTTTCACCTAGTCATTTTATCAAACACTTGGCGCGCGTACAACATTTTAAGCTCTATGTACATGTGTTTTATGCATAACCTACTAGTAAACTTCACTAAACTCAATCATTCAACTAATTTCACAAGATTCATCCACCCTATAACATGATTGGCTATCAATACATTAGTGATTATGCTTTCATTCAACAAAATTACACAAATGCAAGATCATCATTCATCAACATACTACTAGAACAAGTGGGTTTCTCCTCAATTCTTCATTATAACCAAATTCAAGCATAAATCATCTTCAATATGATGATTCTAACTCATATACATCTTCAATTCATTCAATTTTCACAGATTGATTAAAACCCATTTCATCAACTACCATCAAAACACAAAATTTAACTCACCTCATGTTGAGAACTCATAGATAACTGAAAATCCAGTCACATGCATTCGAAATTTATCCACAATCTCACTCAATTTATCAATTTTTGGATCAATTGGAGAAGAAGGGTTTTCCTTCTCCAGCTCCTGCCTTGCGTCGCACATACACACATCCCACACACTACACTTTTTATTTTATTTTTTTCTTATTAATTTGTTAAATGTTCACTTTCAACCCCTAAGGTTTCACTTGGTTATTAATAAGGCAAAGCTTTTATTCTTTCTACACTTTTGCCATACATTCTAACTTAGTTAATTAACTAAAACCTTTAAACACAAGGTAAATTCATAATTCGGATTTTTGGGGCGTTACACAGTATCCATAGGAAATAATCCCTCACGATACTTGCTACCATCACAAAAAGGCCAAAATAGCTCAGCTTTCTTAATATTTAGTTCAAGACCCAAAGTTGGACCTGTCATCTTAATGATGTCCAACACTCTTGCCACCTCTTCTGAATCTCCAATGACAGTTCAATCATCAAGATAGCAAGCATGAAGAAGAAGCTTGCATTTGTCTCTAATCTGATGCACAAGAGGGTGCAAAACAAGAGCAAAAAGAAGTGGTCCCAATGGGTCCCCTTGTTGAACTCTAGTGGTGGACCAGGTATGCCCATCTCCAAGATACAATCTTGCTGGTTGCCCATATAGAAATTCTACCCACAAAGAAATAGAGGGGCACCTCATCCTAACCTCGTGAAATAAGGTTGATCTATCCACCTAATTAAAAGCATTGGAAAAATCTACAGTGAGCATTGCAAGAGACCCGTCAGTGTGACGTTCATTTAAAACCCTATTGACATTGTGTAAAATGGCCTCAGCACTACCCGTCACGTTGACCCAAAACTGAAAATCATTAAGGTACTTGGTCATTTCTTTACTAACACCCTTCATAGCAACCTTGGAAACCAAACGCCTCCATATAGAGCCCACTGCAGTAGGTCTAATCCCGTATTTAAGAGCGGCGTAAGGTCAGCAGACGCAACAGACTCTGCCAAACTCGGTGGGCATTACCCTCCCAACCATAAGTTGACTACTGTAGTGATAACACATAAGAGATCAATGGCAATAGCAGACCCCTCTTCACATAAAGCATCCAAAGTGTGTTGTGTCCTCAAGTCGTCTCTCCCACACGAGGTTCCTTTAGGAAACGATTTAGTGCAACCAAGGACACTATCCACCTCTACTACAAGGGGAGACTCAGAATATATAGTACCTAGCATATATGGAGGTTCTCTGTACGGGTGTTTAGCTTCTAAAGCCTGCATTGTATTACCCTTGTATGGAGCAACATCAGATGAACATAACACCTTCACTGTAAATGTAAAGTGGTCGTCTGCAACCTTTCAAAGACACTACCTAACATTGGTGTTACTAACAGTACTCTCCTCAGGATTAACACCGCCTCCTTGACTTAAAGACCCCAAAGCAGGACTATCAAATATATTTTTAACTAACATGAAAATACCATCTTCTTTCCCCATGTGGCTAAAGAATTCAGGATCGATTTTTGTTGCAATGCCTTCCTATTCCAAGACCTGCTTTCTTGCCTATTTTTTTTCTCGCCACTTGGAAAGTGCAACGAGGAAGAAAGAACAATCTAACCCATGCTTCAATGGATATATGTTTTCTTTGTTATGTGATACTTTAAAAGTGCTGATGTTACTTGATTTATAACCATTTAACTCTGGGTTAGAGCTGTTGGATAGGATTGGGTAGTGATATCTGGATTGACACCCCTACTCATTAATTCTGTAACTGCTAGCTAAAGTACACTAGTCGCGATTTAAAATGACACTTGAGGGAACTTCCTCCAATTGAAACGTGAGAACTTGGAAACTGAAAACGTGAAAACTTGAAAACGAAAACAACGTGCCCTTTTGTTTTAACTTGTGAAACGAAAACTTGGGTGAAAACGAAAAATTTAGTAGGCTTGGTTGTTACTTTTATAAACATGACTGTTTATTTGCATTTTTTTTACATTACACATGCAAGCTTTATCTTTAAACGTTATCTAATCGTTATAGCACGAGTAACTATAAACCTAAACTCACCAACTATTTTTAGTTAACCATTTTAGCATGTTTTTCATGTGATAACAAACGAGATAGCTATAGACTTAAACTTAGTAGAGACTTGTATTTGATGCTTTGACCACATGAACAACTTGTTTGCTTGAGGAATTGCATGTTAGCTTTTGCCTCGTTGCGTCCCCATGTGTCCGCCTAGGTGGGGGTGTGACACTATATATATGTATATATATAAACTTGGGGTTTATTTTAAACGAGTCAATGGGCCAACTAACGAGCGGGTCACGAACCAAACCTACCTTGATTCGAGCTCGATTTGTGGCTCGTTTACGAACCTCTAGCCGATCTGACCCGGATTGTTTAAAACCGAATTGTTTCTAGTTAAGCTTTTTTTTGGGAACAATCTTAATCAAAATGCTAGCTTTTTGAAGAACCCGCTATAGATAGTAAAAAGCAAATAGTAAATTTGAAATAAATGTATATTATTTAACATAATTAAATAGTTTCTTACAGGGTGTCAGTGACAAATGGGTTCTATTACTAGAATGATGGCCGGCGGCATCTTAAATACTACGGTTTCTGTCTTCAGTTCTTAACTTTTATGAACGATTCAGACATTTAAGTTCATATGATCATTTTATATTTTTACGATTTTAAGTTAAATATCATTACGAGTAATTATATAAATATCTTTACAATAATAAATTAAAATCCTTATATAAACAACACAAACCAACGATTTCCAAACACCCACAAGTGTGAATTTGGGAAGGATTTTCTATATTCACATATGGAGAAAGCCATTACATTCAAGTATGTTATAGTCACTGCATTACTAATCACCACAGGTATATCATATCTATTCCATAAGTCTTCAATTGTTTTTTTTTTTCACGTTTTCATGGTTTTTTTAGTGTAATCCATCGCCAATATATATATGTATGTCCGTATAAATATGATAAATGATGATATAAAATCCATAAATAGAAATTATATATCTCTAAAACTAAAAAACAAAATAAATGGGGGGCATATATAGCATGACTTTTGTCTATCTAAATATTTGCTTTTTTTCCACTCTCCTATTGAATAATGATATTAAAATATATTATTTTTAGATATTTAATATAAACTTAATTACGTATACTTATTATTTAATTTTGGATAGTTATTTAAATCTCCGAATAACTATTTTTAAGTCACCAAATAAACTTATATTTTTTACTTAGAAGTTACTATCCAAGTCTCTAAATATCACAACGTTTAAGTTATGTTAATTAAAATATTGAAAAAAGAAAAAATGATAATAACTGTTTTTTATGAGTGATTTCTATATCTTTTAAATATTACGTTATTAAATGGAAAAAAAATCAATCTGTCAAATTATAAAAAATAGGTGGTGTATACATAATAATGCAAGTTTTAGTTCTAATTTTTTATATGTATTTATATATATACAATTGCAAATTTAAGCTTGTGCTAAAAAGATATTTAAATGAAGCATACTTTAATTAAAATTAACATTTATCAATTACACAAAAAAACTAATACATAGTTGAATTTTTTTAACATAATTAATAACTATCACGTCCAAGCTCTTTTTAAAGACATATATTGACGACTATGTTTGTTAGCAGATTTCTTATATTTTATTCAACTTGTGTAATAGTAGTTTTAATAAAATTTGACAAGTTTATATTTGAAAAAAAAAATATCAAAATAAATAGAACTTAATTTATATTTACTCATAGTTTTATTTTATATAATTGTTAATTTTAAAGTAATGTATTAAATTTTCTAATTATTTTTTATTAAGATTATAAAATTTATAATGACTTATGATAAATAATAAGTTTTAATAACAAGTAAAGATATATATATACTGAAAAATACTAGGTTTATTAACTAAATGCATTTCATTGTCAGTGGTTGGAGTTAGCCATCCTTTGGGTGTAGAAGGGGAAAATTGCTATCGGAAATCTTGTCGAGTTGGAGCTACTGGGACGAACATATGTCCTCCTCCCTCATGCAATGCTAAATATGATTGTTTGAAATATTGTGTTCCGAATCCTGAACCCTTTTGTCAAGGTGGTACATGTTGTTGTTGGTAAAGCATGTGTTCAATGAAGTAAGAATGATAAATCCTAATAAACTTAAGTGTAATTTATGGGGTTTCATGGTTGAGTTATTGCTTTGTTTACTATCAATTCATTTGAAGCCAATGATGTTGTAGCTCAGTGGTGGAGAGGCTGGTTTCCTCGCAAGAGGTCTCCGGTTCGATCCCCACGGGGTGCAATGGAGGTGAGAGGGTTTACCCGCTTCGGTGGGGTTCCCGCTCGGGGCTCAGGCCAGACTGACCGGGTTTAGGTTACCGCATTGCGGTCCGGCAGATTCGAACCTGAGCGGGTACGCCTAGGGGCGGCCAAGGAAACCGGTTGATCCACACCTTCCAAAAAAAAAAAAAAAATCAATTCATTTGAAAACATGTAACGGAGAAAGAAAGTATAGTTGAGTTGGATATCCAGTGAGAGCATCCACAATAGCTCATTTACAAGGGTTGTTTTTGCTCATTTTTACAACTCAGTCATTCTTTCTTATTGTGTGAATCATTTTTGCAATTTGTTTTTTCATTCATATTTGTGGAAGAACAGGTAATGTTGTCAGGTGGTGGGGTCAAAGGGTGAAGGGTTGGGTAATAAGTTAAAAAAATTTATAAATATGTTTATAAGAAATCAGTTTTATTTATAAACTATAAATATTTTAAAATTAAAGATTTATTAATTTTATCTTCAAGTTAAATATTTTATGTGTTTTTAGTCCATTGCGTTTTAGAAAAATACATTTCTTTGTGTTTTTAGTCTATTGCGTATTAGAAAAAACACATTTTTTGTGTTTTTAGTCCATTGTTTTTAGAAAAAAGACATTTATTTGTGTTTTTTGCTCATTGCGTTTTAGAAATAAGACATTTCTATGTGTTTTTCAGCCATTGCATTTTAGAAATAACACATTTCTTATGTGTTTTTTGTCCATTGCGTTTTAGAAATAAGACATTTCTTTGTATTTTTCAGCCAGCCATTGCGTTTAGAAATAACACATTTCTTTTGTGTTTTTATCCATTGTGTTTTAGAAACAAGATATTTCTTTGTGTTTTTAGGTCAATTGCGTGTTAGAAAAAAGTCATTTTTTTATGTTTTTTGTCCATTGCGTTTTACGCAACTGGGTTTTCGAATTTTTTTTTCTAAAATATAGCAATAGTATACTCGTTTTAAAGATAAAAAAACGATCGTTTTTTGGTGCAATTTTTATAAAAATAATAATGTCGTATAAAAGAGTTATTAACGTTTAAAAAATGGGGGGAGGTGAATTGGAGGAGAGAGAAACTATTGACTTGGATCGACTAGAATGCCCATAGACAAAGTCACGCGTCTCTTTTTTTGTTCAATTTCACTCATTTAATCTTAGCCCTTGATTAATAAATAGATGGTCAAGATTACTTCCTAACATTTCTACCCAAATAAACTTCCTTGTATATCCTCACCCTTATTTTCTAATCTATTTATTTTATTACCGTTCTATATAATCCTTTACTTAGAGAGGTAAAGATGTATTTTATATGAGTGGTAATTTGTTTGTTTGCTTTTTTTAAGTAATTTGTATAATGACTTTAAAAAAAATCTGAAACCGTAATTTGTATAATAAACTTTAAAAAAACTCAAAACAAAACTTTATTGGTAAAAATATTTAATCTAGGTTACCGTTAGTTAGCAAGTTAAAATCGTTATAGAGGTCGACGTACGTCCATAAGAAAATTATGTATTCGTCACTGGCTATTTGTTTGTATGATTGTATCTTGTTCACTCTAAAGTTATAACATTATATTGATTATTTATGAATTGTTCATAATTTTATATTGTTCATTTATAATTTTAGGGTTTATGTACGATTGGAAACAACATTCTAAACAAGCTTTTATTAGCAATTTGTTTAAAAGAAAAGCCTCAAAATGATAATATTGGTCCAACTCCAAATCCATAATGCTAATAGTGATATGCAAGAGAAAAAATTGCTTACGTTGTATAAAGTATGGTAAAAAAAAATTTGAACGTTACCCCTATAAATTTAGTCTAGATCCGCCACTGTATCTTATGTTGGGCGTTCATTGAATTGTTGGTCAATTGTTCCAACTAAACCCATTTGGCGTTTATCAGTGATTTTAATCTATTTTGCTACTATCAATATTGTAGAAATGTATGGATGAACAAGATACACATAATATAGTGGCAAAACCGTGACAGAAAACTTTTATTAATTAACCAACCCGGAAAAACTCTCAACTAAACCCTAGATCTTACAATAGTAAGATCTGTGATAAAAGCAAAAATACAACGATCAACTGATGAAATATCAGTTGATCATAATCAAGACAATACAAGATACATTGATCAAAAACAGATCACAACAAGATGAGATCAACAAGATCTCTAACAGACTAATAACAATCTAGAGAGAGAAAGTGTAACAGATAAACTGAACCAGGGTTACGCAATAGTGAACCCTAATTCTCCTTATATATCAGCTTCAAAGAGAAGTTTCATTTTTGTCACACCCTGACTTTTGCGGAAGCGTAATGATGTGTGACTTGTTCAATATCATTGCATTCAATTATACTAAACAACTATATGATTAAAACATGATGTTCATCCATTCATAAGTTTGAAAAGTTACAACACAAGTCTTTTAAGTTTAAATCAAAATCCTCAAGTTAAGTACAATACAAAAGTGGATGACATCTAAACTTGAAATTTATGTCTTGTAACAACATTTGCGCCCAAAATCCATCTTGTTTCCTGAAATACATGTAATTTTGAAAACACAACAAAAGTTGAGCGAGTTCATGTGATTCTGTATGTGTTCGAATAATCTTGTAAACCTTTGTAATCATTGTAAGTATGTATTTGTAAACCGGTATGAAAGCAACAAGGAAACAAATCAATTAATGGTTTGCAGGCCATCAATATGTGTGACGTGATGCAGGAAGGCTCAATCCTAGCGGATTTTGTACCGGGCTTCCGGCTGGAAGACATAGTCACCTCATGGGCCAAATCCCGGTCCTCATGGGTGGGGCTCACAACACCCAAATAGATCTATCACTCATGTCCCTCGGTCCTACAACGAGGAGGCCTTAAGCGTTGTACCCACCACTCACATGATCTAACAGTTCATTCCTTAGCTAACCATACCATATGTAAACGTTTGTAAACAATTTGTAACATGTACTTCACCCCCGAAGTTATAAAACTGAAAACAGTTAAAAGAAAAGGGGGACATGAACTCACAGATTTGTGTCCTGTCTCCTGTATACCCAAAGTATGTATCCTTACGCCGTACTACAACCTACACACGTGTTATGGTTTATTAGACGGTTGGGTCGTGCCACGACTTTTAGTCTTGTTTGTTATGACTTAGTATCTTTGTGTTACATCTTTGATGTACTTGTATTATTCCAAAGTATATAATTATTTGTTAAAATAATAATATTTTAACTTAAATTATATTTATTAATTTTTGGAATACTTGTTAAAATAATATATTTTAACTTGACACATTATGTATTTATACATGTATATTTTCCCCAAGGATGAGTGTATTCATACTCGTATTATTAGACTTGTGTATTTTGCTAGGTATTGGAAGGCGTATTCCGGTGTGTATTTATACGTACGAGAATACGTATTTTTATTGTATTTATTAAGTATTCTTATACTTAATTTTATATTTATTTTTCCCGGAATATTATTTTCAATAAAAAAAACACCAATATGAATATATTCTTAAAATACATAAATATTTTAAGAAATTTGTATAAAAAATTATTTATATTTCTTCCTTGGCAAAAATATTTATATCTTCATATAAACCATCAAAAATAATATATTCTCAAGGTTAACTTGAAAAATATATATAAATCCATTTTCACCCCAAAATAATATGTTCTAAATTTTATTTAAGAAAATAAATATTTTCTCCAAAAATAATATATTTTCTAGTAATTCAAGAAAACATATATATTTTTCTTTACTAAAAAATAATATATTTTCTTCTTGTCAAAAATAGGATATATTGTTGTAATAATTATAAAAATCATATTTTCGTTCTCTTGGTTTCCAAAATACCATTTACCAAAATATATTATGAATTTAATTTCGTAATATTTCTGTGGTTTATATTCCTTGTTTGGTTTGTCCAAATTTTAGTTATAAATTATATATTTATTTTCTTGGGATTTTGGTAATATTTTGTGTTATATTTCTTGGTATTTTGGTGAGTTATATTATTTCAAGTCCTAAAATAATATAACTAATACACATAATATACAAGTAATCACACAAATTGTGACATCTAAATATATTTTCCTAAATACATATTTAGTCACTTTATTATCAAAAACCAACCTCCAATATTTGTCATTTTTATAACAAAAATTATGGCAAATTTATATGAAAAATTATGGTTAAAAATACACTTGCAAACACTTGTTTAAAAATATTTTTCTAAGTGTTTAAATTCTAGAAAATTTTTGCCATAGTTTCCCCTTAAAAAAGGAGGTTTTCATACTTTCAAAGCATATCATTTTCTTTTACAAATCACCACAATCAACAATAAATCAAACAATGCTTACCAAGTGCCAAAATCAAGCCATAATCACTACTTCATGAACTTGAAAATTTATAAAAATTTGTAGTAACTTGGTAGTGTGTTTAGTAAGCTTAGTTACCCTTTAAAGTGTGGTTGTTTATTTAAAAACATCATTCTTGAAGATTTTAGATGTTTATAACTTATGAAATGATTTTCTAAAAATGTTTCTTCTTGAATTTTTCTTGGTAATAATATGTTCCTACACTTGATTAACCACTAAAAATGTGATTAGTCTCTTTAAAACCCAAGTTTATGTAAATCTTGTATTTTAACTTAATTTCTTGAGAAAACTAGTTTTGAAATCATCCACTTACATGATTTATATTACACTTTAATCATCATTTTTCAAGAAAACATTTTATACTTCAAGATCATGCTTTCACATAAGGATGATCATTTTGATCTTTCATAAGATCATCCTCTTATCTTGCTAGATTATGTCTTTAATCACCATCTAGCAAGTTCATATGATGTTTAACATCATTAACACAAACAATCCACAATCAAGAAGCATAATAACACTTAAACAACATGATTCATCATGATTTTTAGTCTCATGTTAAAGATTATGTTCTTGATCTTTAGTGTTCTTCATGATTAGTTACTTGTATCATCTTTTAACCAACTAAACAAGATGTAAAATGGGATTAAGATGGTCTTACCACTAGCACAAGGCTAGGGATGATGTTCAAGAAGATGAAGATGATGTTCTTGGTGGTTAATAGCTCTAGAGAGTGGTCCTTCAAGTTTCGATGCCTCCACCCTTCTTAAATGTGCTTATAACACCTTAGGATGCCCTTAGATTGCTTGTTAGTGGACTAGAAAATGGAGGTTGTGTGGGTGGTTCTTGGGCCATAGGTAAGGAGAAGAGAAGGGAGGTGTTGGTGTAAGTTGGAAAGTGATGAAATGAATGTTTATGCTAAGTCTTAAGGTTATAAACAAAGTCTTCCAACAACACAAAAACTATCGGGTAAAATGTTTCTAAAGTATGAAACAAATCCATTAAACAATTGTTAGAAAATCATGGGGTGTGCCCCATGTCTCTAACCGTGAATTAGGGGGGTGCTAGTTACGTTGTAATGGATAGTTGAATGATTTAGTTAGAAATCAAGAGAACTAGTTAGTGTTTTAGGTGTTATATGTTTATTAGATGTATTATGATGTTCGGTGACCATAACTAGCTCGGAAATGATAAAACAATGCTTCTAGTGAAAATTTGGTGTTTCGGGAAGTGTCCAGTTGTTCGGTTGGTTATCGGTTCGTTAAGGTGCTAAACTATGCAGTTTAGTGTGCTTTATGTTACCTTTTGTGACAGTTTTGATTCCCGACACTTAGGAAAGTATTCTGGACCATTTAACCATATTTCTGCATAATATTAAGTTGTCTAAAAGCTGATTTTTGCTGAATTCTACAGAATTCTGCAGTTTATGTGAGTTTTAGGCACTTTCCGGCACTTAAACTATCACTATGAAGGCAGTTTTATGATCCTTACTTTCCTACACACTATACTAGTGTAACTCTTGGTTTCTGGCTCATTCTGTGTCTCAATACCATGTCTGTCTAAGTACTGAACTCCGTCAGCATTTTCCGATTTGTCTTATAACTGTGCTCACTTTGTTTCGTGAATCATTTGAATCAATAAAGTGTTGCATGCAATAATTATATGACATTATGCAATATGTGATGCACATGTATGTATGATAACAATAATCAGAAAGTATTCATGTCATTAATTTATTTCAGCACCGTCATTAAGTCATAAATTCTGTTTAATCAATGTACGGAATATGTGGAAAAGTGCCAGTTGTCACATTCTCCCCCCGTTAAAAGAATTTCGTCCCGAAATTCAAGCTGTGGTATCGGTTGCATATTTGACTTATGTACGTGATGTGGAAAAAGAAACGCCAAGGATTGAAGACGTACCAGTGGTGCGTGAATTCGAAGACATCTTTCCCGAGGATCTACCGGGAATGCAGCCAGAGCGTGAAGTAGAGTTCAGGATCGAACTGATTCCGGGTGCTAAACCAGTTGCTAAAGCACCATATAGACTGGCACCATCGGAATTGCAAGAATTAATATCCCAATTGCAAGATTTACTCGATAAGGGATTCATCTGGCCTAGTGTATCTCCTTGGGGAGCGTCGGTGCTATTTGTAAAGAAGAAAGATGGGAGCATGCGGATGTGTATTGATTACCCGGAGTTAAATAAACTCACGGTAAAGAATCGATACCCACTCCCGAGGATCGACGATATGTTCGATCAATTACAGGGCGCTAGCTGGTTTTCGAAAATCGATTTAAGATCGGGTTACCACCAGTTGAGGGTAAAGGAGGATGATATACCAAAGACGGCGTTCCGTACGCGATACGGACATTACGAATTTCTCGTGATGTCCTTCGGATTAACGAATGCACCCGCAGCTTTCATGGACCTCATGAACCGGGTTTGCAAGCCGATGCTCGATAAATCAGTGATTGTTTTTATCGATGACATTCTTGTATACTCAAGAAACGAGACGGATCACGCGAGCCATTTATGAGAAGTATTGGAAATACTAAGGCGAGAAAAGTTGTATGCTAAATTCTCGAAGTGCGCTTTCTGGTTACGAGAGGTGCAATTCTTAGGCCATGTTATAAGTGCCGAGGGAATATTGGTGGATCCATCGAAGGTGGAAGCTGTGTCGAAATGGAACCCTCCAAGGAATCCATCCGAAATTAGAAGTTTCTTGGGGTTAGCAGGTTACTATAGGAGATTCATTCAAGATTTCTCCAAGATTGCGTCGCCTTTGACCAAGTTAACTCGCAAGAACGAGAAGTTCGTCTGGGAAGATGATCAGGAAAAGGCATTTCAGACACTACAGGAAAAGTTAACCTGTGCACCGGTATTAACTTTACCAGATGGCACGGATGACATGGTGGTATATTCGGATGCATCGCACTTAGGTCTTGGGTGCGTGCTAATGCAAAAGGGAAAGGTAATTGCGTATGCCTCGAGACAACTAAAGCCGCATGAAACAAAATACCCGACTCATGATCTCGAGCTGGCAGCCGTAGTATTCGCCTTAAAGATCTGGAGGCATTACTTATATGGCGTGAAATGTATTATTTTCACTGGTCATAAAAGTTTAAAATACTTCTTCGACCAGAATGAGTTAAATATGAGGCAGAGGCGCTGGTTGGAAGTAGTGAAGGATTATGACTGCGAAATCCAGTATCACCCCGGAAATGCTAATGTAGTGGCGGATGCCCTCAGCCAAAAGGAATAATACACTCCTATTCGGGTGCAGTCTATGCAATTGGTAGTAATGTCAAGCTTGCTTGAGCGAATTCGAGAAGCCCAGATCGAAGCAGTAAAGCAAGAGAATTGGGAAAAAGAACGTATAAAGGGGTTGGTAAAAGATCTCGTGGAAGGAAGTAATGGGATGAAATACCGGTAAGGTAGGATTTGGGTCCCAAACACATGTGGTGCTAAGGATCTTCTACTTGAGGAGGCTCATAAGTCTCGCTATTCAATCCACCCTGGAGCGACCAAAATGTACAGAGATTTGAAGCAAAACTACTGGTGGCGAGGGATGAAAAGAGATGTGGTTAAATACGTGGAGAAGTGCATGACTTGTCTAAAAGTCAAAGCGGAGCATCAAAAGCCTTATGGAAAACTCCAACCATTAGATATTCCAGTTTGGAAATGGGAACATATTACCATGGACCTGTTGACGAAACTGTCAAAGACGGCTCGGGGATTTGATGCCATTTGGGTAGTTGTAGATAGACTAACCAAGAGCGCTCATTTCATCCCTATTCGAGAAACCTACACTTCTGAGAAGATGTCAGAGGTATATGTGAACGAGATTATAGCACGCCACGGGGTACCGGTAACTATCGTGTCCGATAGAGATACTCGGTTTACCTCAAATTTCAACAAATAGGTACCAAGCTGTTGATTAGTACCGCATATCACCCGCAAACCGACGGGCAAAGTGAGCGAACGATTCAGACGTTAGAAGATATGCTTCAAGCATGCATAATAGATTTCGGCGGTAGTTGGGATGCGTATTTGCCGTTAGTCGAATTTTCATATAACAACAACTACCATTCAAGTATTGGTAGAGCCCCATATGAAATGCTTTACGGTATAAAATGTCAGACACCGATATGCTGGGAAGAAATAGGCCCTCGAGAGCTTGCTTATAAAGATGTGATTCGGGTTACGAACGAGAAAATTAACATGATCCGAGCCCATTTGAAGGCAGCTCAAGATCGATGCTTAAGGTGGTTAGAAAACTTCAATAACAAGAATGATATGGCTAATTGTAAATTATGCACATAAAGTGTTTGATAAAACGCTTAAAAGAAAAGCCGATTCTAACAATTCACCATATGATGTAAATGTGAATTTGTGAATGAAATATGGAACAAATGTGCATATTGTAAAAAATTTGAGAAAAGAAAATATTAACAATTGGGTTGCACGTTATAGGCAACTCGGGTGAAGCTTCGGGGAGTCAAGCCGGGGCAAACGCAAAGTTGAACGAAAAGTAATAAGGTGCGTGGCTAAACACTTCGTTAATATTGTTATTTAGTCTTTTGTTATTGTTAATAGTTGGTGTATGAGAATATGAGATTTGAGTGTTTTAGTTTGCTTGAATGATGGACTTCATAAGGGCAAACCAAACGGGTTAGTAAGGGTAGGTACAAACCGGGTAACGGGAGTACCTTATCCGTAGACTTTTAGCCCGGGTGACGTGTAGTGATTTATTAAACACGTAAACCGGTAATAGGAGCGTGAGTGTTGAAAATAATGAATCCGGGAATGGGTAGGAGGGATGGATATGTCCCAAGTCATATTTTACAAGTGGTCTAAGTCTATGCACATAGCTCACTAACGGGTCGAATAATGAAAAGCGTAAACCTGGTAATGGGGAACGTGAGATAAGTAAGATAAGGAACCCGGGAATGGGTCATCTTATTACGAAGTAATATCCCGTCCGTATGGTTTCAGGTAGAATGAACTAAAGGGTAAAGTTTGTTAAAAATGTTGAATAAATATATATATATATATATATATATATATGTGTGTGTGTGTGTGTGTGTGTGTTTGATTATGTATCCAATGATGCATATTCGTTATAAATCATGTTATGAAAATGTTAATAGTTTGAAGACGGGAAATCATAAGTCTCACTAGTAATTTTAGGATGTCCCCTATTACGTTTTGATGTTTAAAAGTGCGAAACGGGAACAAACAGGTCAAAACAGCAAGACAACAAAGATTTTTGCTGCAGATGAGTCTCTGGCGGGCCGCGATAGCTTGGCCTGGTCTTACGCGTGGCGCGAGAGAGCTACCGTAAGCTACGGTAGCTCCCGTAGCTTACGGTGCTGAGTAAAGATGTTACGCTGGTTCTCTACTGCCTTACGGCAGCCCCACATTGCCCAGAGGCTACCGTAGCTTACGGTAGCCACCGTAAGCTACGGTAGTGCCCAGTCATTTTTGTTGAGTTTTGCTTATTGTGGCTAATCGAATCCGTTTCGAGCATAGTTTTCGATTATGCTAATTTCCTAGAATCCTAATACTAATGTTTATTGAAATTTTCAGCCTTTAGGACGATGCAAGCATGTGGATGATGATCAAGTCATTGCTATCGGACCGAACACATTCAAGATCTTGTTCCGCAACTTTTGTTATTACTTGAAGTTAGTAAAACTTATGTAATTTAAGGAATACTTATGTATCCTAATGTTGTTTTTGAACGTTTTTTAAACTAGTAATTGCTAAGCTAAATGTTAATGTAAATATTTTGGCTTAACGTTTATAAAGATTAGTTCCATTTTGTCATTAGAATTTATATTATAAAAATGAGTGTTACACAACTAAAACCCTGTATTCCTTCTTTTCTTACACTCTAGTCCTTCAGCTTATAAACCTAAACAAACTTAACGAACACTTATAACACAATTACAACAACTAATTATTTATCATATATGAATGATAACAAGTGTTAACAAATGTTAACATTAACTCATTTTAACATCCCCTCTTCATTCATATGTGAGAACATGTCAACAAGCCCCAATTTTTCACAAAAGTTTTGGTTGTAAAACACTAAGACCTTTAGTAAAAATATCAGCTAGTTGACCACCTGAATCAATCTTTTGAGGACTAATAACCCCATTATAAACTTTAACTCTCAGAAAATGTAAATCTAGTTCAAAATGCTTAGTGCTTTCATGAAAGACAGGATTAGTTGCTATAGATATAGCAGCTTGACTGTCACAAAACAACTCAACTGGTGCGAACGTTAGGCACGGTGTTGCCCCGCTAGCGTGGCTTTGAAGCCTGGCGTTAGGCGGGGAGCGGTCTGAGGTGGCTGGCTTGGATTGGCTGGTGGCATATGACCGTTTGGGGTAGATGTTTGCCATAGCCGTTGGGGTTGGCGGTTTTGAAGTAAAAAACATTTTTTTTTAAATACAATTTTTTACCTATAAATACCCATCCCAAATTTTATTTTTTCCACAAATATTTACAAATCTTCTTCAACCAATCCTACACCAAATAATAAATCCTTTTCAACCAAAACTGAACATGGTGCATTGGATGGAGGAGGGGGAGATAGCACTTGTGACATCGATCGTCGATGCACAACGTACGCTACAACGCGGTCAAACCTCGTATTGGGGACAGGCGTTCCAACAATACCAACAGCACGTTGGGAACGCTCATCACAATTTAAACGCCTGCCAACAGAAGTGGCGTGAACTCAAACCGAAGTTGGACCAGTTTAAAGTTTGTTTCAACCGTGTCCCTGCGGGCGACCTGAGCCACGATGATCAAGTGGAGATCGCGAAGATCGAGTGGAGGCACAACGGAATTTCAGAATTTAAGTGGGTTCCCCACTTTAATATTTATCGAACTCTGTAAATTTTTTAGGATTTAGTAACTACTTTTTTTAATTTTTTAGGATTTAATAAGTAGTTTTTTCTAAAATTTTAGGATGTTATGTAACTTGTTTTTAAATTAATACAAGTTTGTGTTTTATTTTAGAAATGTCAACTATATAAAAAATATAGAAAAACCAACATGGCACCCCAACGCCGTCTGGTCATGCCGTTTCCACACCCCCACTTTTTTTGGGGTGGCCTGCTGGAGCCCATAGTCGCCACGTATTGAGCAATGCCCCTAACCCAATCCCCCTCCCTAGGGATGTCAATGAGCCGAGTATGGGTCGGGTATGGTTAATCCCATACCCGGTTGTAAAATCTTGTTCCATACCCGGCCCATTACCCGTTGAATATGGGACGGGTATTTACCCATCAGATATCGGGCATATCCGCAGGTATCGGGCATATCCGCAGGTATCGGGCATATCCGCGGACATCGGGTTTACCCGGTGAGATTTTCATGTATATATATTTTTTACTTTTCTTTATATTTTTATGTTTTAAAAACCTATATAATATATTAAATCGTGATAAGTAACTTAGAAATCATAATCAGCGTAATAATATTTGATACATTTAAAAATGTAAATATATTATAATATTAATCTCAAAAAATAATTTTGTATTTCATAGCATATAAATATGAATAATGTCGTCAAAGTATATATTTAGAATGAAAAGTTTATTTTTCAAATAGTAAAGCTATAAGAATGAAACATTACAAAACTATAGTTAAAGGAAAATAAATATACAACTTAAAAGTTTTCGGATATACATTTCGGGTAAACGGGTATAGAATTTCGGGTAATCGGGTCAGGTATCGTCTAATCCCACACCCGTCCCATACCCGCGAAATATTTTTTTCCATACCCATGCCCGACCCAATACTCGTCAGGTATCGGGTATACCCGTCCCAAATACTTCGGGTTTTGGGTATACCCGTCGGGCTCGGGTATTTTTGCCATCCCTACCCCTCCCACCCCATAGTCTAAGTGTAATAAGATGGGGGACTAAAATATAATTATTGTTTAAAATACCAATTTACCCTCAATTTAGGTGTGTATTTATAAATTATAAGAAGGAAAAAATTCTTATTTTTTGGGTATCTTAAATTGTCCCTCACTTATACATTATAACTAGTGAGAAACCCGCGCGTTGCTGCGGAGTCGACAGTACGCAGTGTAAACACGATTCGCAGTCAATTAGGTGGTCAACAAACCGAAAATGTTATGGGAGATTGCGGCGGCTCGAACTTAGTTTATACATGTATATATTGTGCATGCGTATTATATATAGACAAAACAAAAAATCATCTAAACTTTCAAAACACATCAACCGTTTTATAACAAAAAACCTAAGGTTAAAAATGTTCCAACGATGATAACAAAGTAGACAAATGATATATTAGACAACGGTAACAAAATATTTTTAAAACTCCCAACTTAACCACAAAAATACATTATCAAAGTGATGTAACCTATATCTTGTAATCTACACTTCAACCCCAAGCCAACATCTGGACAAACAAAATAAACAGTTGATAAACAGTTAAAAGACCTAATCATACAAAATTACCCACTTTAAATCCAAGACAGCCATGGCTTTCTTAAATCACTGTCCTCCGATCATTAACAATTGGAAATCATCTAAACTGAAAGCAAAGCAAATTAAGTCATTATAGCTTCATCCATAAATCAACTTGTTATACACTTATGGAAAAAAAAAACAAATGAGTTAAACCTTAGGCTGTGGGGTATGGGGCGGGGGTTTGGGCTTGGGTTGGGGGAAAACGCCCAAGCCACCACCCCGGGTGGGCTTGGGTTGGGGCGTGGCCCTTGGGGCTTGTGTTTCGCCGGGCGTGGGGCGGGGGTGACATCCTAGCTGGCTGCCTTCTATTCGCTGACCATTTTTTGTAATTTTTTTTAATAATCTGCCACGCGGTGCACCCAACCCAAGCCCAACCCACGCCCCGCCATACCCCGCGGACACGTCACTAGGCGGTGGGGGGGGGGGGGGTCCCATTCCACGTGTCAACAAATGCCCCAACCCAAGCCCCACCATACCCCACGGTCTTATTGCAATTTTGTAACTCTGTATAAATATATGCAACTAAAAAAAAAGAACACAACTGGCACCATTTCTGTAAGTAACTATACATAAAAAAATGATTTATAAAGTAGAGGTTACCTTGTAGCCTTCAGGATTTAGTGATACCATAAAGTCTTCATATAGCAACCACCAGAATTTAGTCTATTATTTTAATAAAAACTAAAAAAATGTTGACGGGTCAAAACGACCAATTTTGACAGAAACTAAAAGTTTACCTTCGAACTTTAGCTTTTAGTTCACCCGTCTAAGCTCAGGTTCGGAACTTCGGGTGGCAGCCCAATGTTGGTATTTTTCAACTTCTGGGCATTACAACTCAACTAAGCTAACTTGGTCAGATTAAAAAAACGCATGCTTTGATTTGGTCTTTAATGAGCAAAAGAAGTTGATATGAGTTGTGACATGAGCCTTAATACCGTTTTATGTGTTTATGAGTTAAAGAGCATAGTTTCTGCATACAGGAACAAATAAAAATATAATAATGGAAAAATTAAGAGACCGTGAAATCCGTTCCTTAAAAGGGTTACAAGCTCTGTATTAAGTTGAACGAAATTTTACTGATGAACCTCAATCTTTGGAGCTCTAATGACGATATGCAGAAGTGAATATGAAATTGAAAAAACTGGATGTTAAACAATACTCATCTAAACTTGTTGGAATCATATTCTTACCGGATTTGAATGGTATGAACTTTTTCAAGATTGGGCTCTGTAAACTTGAAGTAGCTTATGATACGTGGTTTTGATAACACACAATAGAGAGATGTAATGATTAGCACATGAGGTTTCACCTTCTTAACTTTAAAATTTATAGTCATGACCAGACTATATCAAATAACGCATACGATTTGAAAGTGTTGAGTATCTTGTAAGAAAAAAAAAGAATACAAAGTTGAATTCTTACGTTGTAATGATAAGTAACGAAAGCTACAGATTGATTTCCAACTACCACAACGGGTACCGAACGAGGGATGGTAGTTGCCGAACCAGCAAAATCAAGGCCGACGGTGGTTGTTGGGGATAACGGTGAGCGGAAAGATGACGTTGTTGGGGGTAGCTCTAGGTCACGATTCAAGCGCCTGGTTCAAGTGTCACCGGCGTGACAGCTAGAAGAATGATGGTGACAGTGTGATAATTGGCGATTTCGCGCCCGAACTTCTAGTTCTTCATCTATAATGGCGGAAGGCAATGGTTTCAGTGGTGTTCCAAGGTAATCGACGGTCGATGGTCGCCAAGGAGTTTGACGTTCCGGGACTCGTTGCTAGCTCCCGACGCTTTGTTCAAAAGTTTGAGTGCCTGACAAGGCGCACGGTTCACCGTGGTTGCACAAGTTTAACGAGTGGAACACCGTTGTTTGCCATAATTCCTTGTTACTTTGATTAGGGACGGGGTTATAAGGTAGAGAAGGATTTGAGAGGATGCATGCAAACTGAATTTACAAAACTAATGAAGAACTAATGATGTAAATGAAATCATTCAAACGTAATCACTTTTCGGTTACACTCTTGAATTTCTTTAGACATGATATTAGTGACTATAAATGTGAGAAAAAAACTGATTGGGAATTTTAGACGGTTAGGAGGCCATTGCCAAAAGCATTTAAGTTCCTTGAATGGTTGAAATTATTGATGGTTAAAAGTAATAGTAGGGTTAGGTACGTTGGGAGGGAGTTTGTCAATGATAGAGGTGAGATATATGCACCACAACAAATATAATCCAATAATTTAATGATGGGGAACTCAAAATTTGTAATGTATAGTCCAATAATAATTTTCTTGAAGTATATTGCTGAATTAATTAATCATTTAATGATGGGGAAGTCCAAATTTTTAACTTATAATCCAATTTGTTGTATTTTCAAAAAAAAAAAAATCCAATTTGTTGAAATATTACTGCATGATTTAATTCTATAGAATGATATGAGTTTGAAGAACAAACAAAGAGCCTGGCGAGATTAAAGACAAATTTACCGTTTAAAAACAATTAATATATGCATTATGTGTTGTATAACAAGCTGTTAAACTTATACCTCTTAATTTTTAAGAAGCCCTTGAGGAAATGTTTTATAATATAGTATAGATATAGTATAGAAAAATATGTTTATATGTGTATATATATTATGGTTAATGTATTATTTTTTATTTTAAAGGTAAAAAAGACAATTAAAAAAATAAGTGTGTGGATACAAATGTGTGTGTATGTATATAAATTATATTTATAATTGTTTTTTATTTAAAGATAAAAAAGAAATTTAAAAAATAAAAGAATAAATGGGTAAATTACCAAAATCATCCCTAATGTTTGGGAATTGCCAAAATGAAACTCAGGGGTCCAATTATAAAAAGTTTCATTTTTGAATAAATTGGTAAAAGTGACCAAACCTTAGGGATAATTTTGGCAGTTTTATTCTTACAAAATAATAATGAAGAATGGTACCATAGGCACTTTACATCGTGAGAATAGTTCATTTTCGGGCTTAGAGGCGCGAAATAGATCCTTAGTATTCCAGACTATGTGGTCTGGATAGGCCGAAAAGATTCGCCATAGTTACCAGCATGATCTCTAGAATCGTCATGCTTGTAACATTGATTTGGTAGACGTTTTGGTGTATGCTGCCCATCCAATGCCAGGCCTCTAGTGTTGATGTAGGTTTTGATGTGATGAGTGTGTTATGGCCCTTACTTGGTTCGGTTGTCCAATCTACGAAGTTAGCGGGATAGATCCCACTTTGAATGTATGTTGATTGTATGCCATCTAATGGTTACCTCATCATTTTAAAACTTGCAACAAGTATGATATTGGTCTAGAGTTGCTAATATAACAAAACAGAATGGGTGGTTTTTCAAATTTTATTATTGTAACTTGAGAGGGGTGGGGTGGTGACGAAATGAAAGGGTGTGTACAAAGAAGAAGGTGCGATTGGAAAGGGAGAGGAGGCACCAATGTAGGGTTTCACAAAGAAAAAAGACCGGAGAAAGATGGGTGAAAAAAGTTTAAAAAGAGTAAACTTCTATTTTGCTCCCTGTGGTTTGATGGTTTTGACGCTTTTGCCCCAAACCTTTAAAAATGGACATTTTACTCCCTGGTCTATGCAAGCTATCTCTATTAAACTCCCCGCCTCAAACGTCGTTCATTTAAACTGTTAAATGACTGTCACGTGCCCCTCATGTGAGGGGCAAATATGTCATTTCAAACCTTGATATTTATAATCCCTTTTAAAACCCTGATATTTATAATCCCTAGGTTTAGTATTATACTCTTGATTCTCCCAACTTTCAATAAACTTTACAAACCCTAGAAAATTGATCAGACTCCAAACGAAGAAGGCGATCGACGATTGAAGTTCAATGTCGTTGTGGTTCATTCGTCCTAACGGACAACAGTCACCTGATCAGAAGCTATATGGTGAGTTTTCTAACCCTAGCCTCTAAAATTGTGATTTTTTTCTACAATTTCCACAATGTTAAAGTTATAATGGTTTCCTTTTTCTTATGATTTTTTAGTTAACACCACATTGTTCTCACTGAAGATTCATCATGGGGGTTCTTTCACAAAGTTTCCCAGAAGGAGGTATGTCAACGGTAAGGTAGACTATGTTGACTATGTTGACAAGGATGAATTTTCAGTTCATGAAGTAAGTTATATGTTGTTAGAACTAGGTTACTCAGATAAAGGATTTGATTTTCTACCATTTCAAAGTATTTGATGAATATTTGAACTTTGGTTTGAGGGCTTTAGGAAATGACTCTGATGTCATAAGTTTTTTGTCTTGTGTGGGTGATCATAAGCTAATGGAAACATATACTGAGCATGGCCAAACTTCAGTTGAAATATATTTCATGTCTCCTAATTGTAAAGTTAGGATAGTGGAAATAGGTGATGATGGAGACAATGATGGTAAAACAGTTAGGAATACACAAGAAATACTAGCAAAACCTTCTAGGAGACTAGCATTAGAGTACAATGTAGGTGATTCTAGATCGTGTCACACCCTCAAAATCCACATGCGGAGTACTACCGCGAGGCGTGCAACTGACCAGGATCCAGCCACTAATCATACTGAGCAATAATAATAGTAAGGTTCACCAACCATAAAGGTTAGTGATAACCATAGTTAAAATTCCAAAAGTTTTTAAGTTCAGATAGCAATTTAAGTAAGTAGCGGAAGCATAGAAGAATAGGTTCAACAAAAGTTCAAGTTTCTAATTTATTTAAGAAACCCAACACACATGTTTAGACGACCACAACACATCCCCAAGCTGCAAGCCCCTCAGTCACCGAGTACCTGCAAATCATGAAGTAGGGTATCAACATAATGTTGGCGAGTTCACGAGTTGTCCAGTTTTAACTTTTGAAAACGTAAGTTGTTTAGATAAAGCATTTATAATCACGTTATGGGGAGCTACCCCATCTGAGAGCTTACTAAACTGGCGATACCGAAACTGTTGACGAAAAGTTGTTGTGCCCCAAGTCAATGTCTATCATCATTGACCAAGATGCAAGGTCTACTAGTTCACGCCCGATCCCCCCGGTCATGGTGTGAGGTTGTCAAACCTAATAGCGCTATCAACTAATAACCCGTTCGCCCCCGGCGATTAATCGGTATTGTAAGCAGGGACTTTTCATGATAGAGATTCGTTTAGTTTTGCTAGTTGTGATTTATAAATAATATCCAAACGTATCTCCCCCGGAGATGGTAATTTAAAAGTACCCATTCGTATTTTCCCCCCTGAAATATTAGTTCGAAAGTATTCTTCCCAAAGATGGCAGTTTGTTCGTGTCCCTCCCTAGGACGCATGCTTTTAGTGTATGAACTCACCTTGGGTTGCTCGGCAGATGGTTTACTTGGTCAAGTGTGCTGGTCAACCACGTCCTATTATGGTTACCAATTATGGGTCAGACTTGGGTACAAGTAGTCACGTATATCCTACACGTATCTACCACATAGCATGCATAGCATACAGTATCCTTTACGTTAATGGGCCAGCCTAAACACTTGTACAGTTAAACAGTAACAGCGCGTAGCAACAGTAACAAAGACACATAGCCCAAAACGCGTTGTCACACACTGTGGCCCAATTACTAAGTCAAACAGCCCAGTTGAGACCAGGTGGTCTCGACTCGAGATCATGGGGTCTCGACTCGAGATCAAGAGATCTCTAGTTGAAGCCGCGTAGGTCTCGAGTCCTTGGAGTGTGCTGGTCCGTCTCGGGTTGTAACTCTGCTGGTCTCGAGTCGCAACCGAGTTCTCGACTCGCACCTGATGATGGGATCCTTCTAGAACCCTTGCTAGCTTTTTGTACGACCCAATCAGGAATCCTTAACATGTTTCCTTAACCGTACAATTACCAAAATGGATCAAATGCAACAATTTTCAAATATTCATGACATATTCAAGCAGTTCAACATTTATTCATCAATTGCATTTGGTACACTGTTTTATTCTTTTTAGCAAGGTAATCAAAACTCATTCAGATTCATGGATTATTAGAAACACTTATAAATCATGCATCATTATCAACATTCAACACACTCTTAGCACATATCTCATTATCAACGGATCTAATACCAAGATCATAGAAATCCCTAAACTTTTCAAATAATGCCTAACTTTCTATCATGGCAACCCTTAAACGTTCTAATCATTCATCAAGTTAAGCATCTTTATTGCACATTATCATTCAAACACCATACTAACGAAACGGTTGATATGTACTCATGAATCACCACCTTTAACCATCTAAAACTTCAAGCAAATAAACACTCTTCCATAAACACCAAGCAAATAGTTAAAACACTAACCGAGTGGGTAAATCAGGAGTGAAAGGCGTGTAGAAGAAGGATGAAATGAAGCTCCTTGTTGATCTTAGGATGGGTGATGATGTCGCCGAAATGCAAGGAGAAAGGAGGGTGATTTGTGAACTTTAAGGGTTTTCTAGGGAGAGAAAGAGGGGATGAGAGATAGTAGAATGGAATGTTTGGGAATTGTAAGAGAATGAGGGCTGCCAAAAATGGCAATGTCGGCTAATAGCATGGGTTTTATACCCAGGAGAGGGTATCACACACTATGGGCTTGGGTGCGGTCTCGAGTGGTTTCTTGGGCCAGTTTTTGTGGGTGCAGCCCATTAGTTTTAATCTAGAGGATCCCGAGTCGAGACCTGGTGGTCTCGGGTCTGAACCGCGGTCTCGGTTTCTAATATAAAACACATTCCTAACTATATATTATACATACACGTCATGAACCACACATTGCACAGAAATCACAAGTCTTTATTTAATAATATACGTACTCATAACCCTATTACAGGAAGAAAGTTACTCGGGAAAACCCGAAGTGTCACAGATCAACTCAGGTAGTGGATGCTGGAACAAGTCAGGTATTTGATGCTGGAACAAGTCAAATTGAGGTGGTATTAGATGCTAGGATTAACCTAGGTGAAATAGATCAGAGTCAAGTAGTGAATCCTTGTGAGGGAAATGGTAATGATGATGGGGATGATGATGGAGATGGTGAGGAAAGTGATTATGTTGCTGAGGGGGATGGTAAGGGTAGTGAAAATGAAGATGAGATGTAACGCCCACTTTCCATAAGGTCAAAACTTAATACTTTATCGACAAAATCACGACCCAGAAAAAAACTTTTTACATACCATTAGAAATAAACTTAATTGTTCATATAAAAACCATTCCGTTTAGACATTCACAACCAACTAGGTTTATACGTAAGACATGGCATACTAAGATTTAAAGTTTAACAACTAACATAAACTATTTGTAACAAAAGTATTTGAAACACCCTTAATGCACATTTGGAAATAATATTAATGACATACTATTTTTAACAAAAATTGGGCATGACCCATCCGTAACATGAGCGATTCCCTGTTTTTAACAATCATCATTTCAAGGAATTCTACGACACGTTCAAAAGACATAACATGTTAAGCTTTAAAGTCTAGCTACTAAACATAAGTTATATATACCAAAAAGGTATTTTTGACCCATAACATAATTACAAAAGTAGCGGAAGCGCATGGTGGACGTGATTCATGTGTGTTCGTTCCAAGTCGCCAAACCATTATGTTGAGGATTTACCTACATCAAACAACAAACTTGAAGAGTTAATTCCATTAACTATGTTACTTTTTATCTAATAAACCAATTCATCTATTTCGTGCCTTCACAACATTTGTGCACTTACTACCCGTCGAAACGGGTCAAAACATACTTATCTCAAAATAGAGATAAAACATACCATTCATTATTTACCCGTTGAAACGGGTCAAACATACTATCTCATTAGTGAGATAAAACATACATTTATTAACCCGTTAGAAACGGGTAATTACATTCGTAACATAAACTTCCATTCGGTCCGTTTACCACGGACGAATACATTCCTTTCATCTTTTGTACTTACATCAACTCCAATCCGTTTATAACGGTTCGAGTAATTACATTCCTTTCTTACATAACTCTTCAATATACGGTTCATTCAAGAAAAACCGATCATAACACAATATCATTCATAAACTTTCTTTTCATATGACCCGTTTGTGATGGGTCATGCTATCTACTACATAACTACTACGAACTACCATAATTATGATTTTAGTACAAAATCGACAAGTTACAAAATAAAGTTCGTATGCATAAAACAACATACCTCGATCTTGCGAGCTTTCCGATTTCCTAGCGTTTGAGCTTTCTTCTTTTACGCCTACATTAATACATTCACTCATTTAGCCCAAACTATATCATTCCATCATTCACATAATTCCTCATATGACAACATTATCAATAATGAACAAATTTCACATATTTGTTCTCTTAGACATTTCATCGAACACTTGGCGGGTTTCGCATTAATAGGACACTTAATACAAGCATTTTAACATATGATTCTACCGGTTCATCTAGTAATTCATCAATAATCAACAAGTTCATACAATCCTTTTTATTCTACATCAATTCATCTAGTGCCCATATATCACAAACAAGATCAATCATCAAGATTTCAAGGTTATACATGATTACTTCTATTATCTTGTTCATCCTATATTCATGAAGATTTGTCATAAAACGGATTTATGCATCAAGTCTTTCAAATCATCAAATCAAACATAAACCTTATTCTATAGTGCAAATCTTACTTCCAATTACACATATCATAACATAAATTCATGATTGGGTTGAAACCATTTCCTACAATTCACCAAATCAAGAAATTGGACTTACCACTTCAATAAACAAGGTTAACTGATTAAGAATTGAGACTCATGCATTCGATTCTCCTTGAAATTCCTACTCAATTTGATGGAATTAGTGAAACAAGTGTTTCACCTTGTCTTCCTGCTTTTGTTCGATCGCCAGACACAAACACACACATTGTGTGTGTTTTATTTTTATTCTTTTTATTATTTTGAGTTTTAGCATGTTACACATTTGGCCCTTCTAGTTGTATATTTATTTAACTTAGGCTTTTTCTCATCATTTACTAGTACTTTGTCACATTTACATTAACTAGGTTAGACCTTTAGTTATTTTAACTTGTATTGTCTACTAAGTCATTTTTGGGGTGTTACATGAGAGCCTAGATAGTGAACCTGCTGATATTGTTAAAAAGAAGAGTAAAAAGAAAGATGACTCTGATGATTTAGATTACCTGGTAGATGAAGATAATATGATTTCCGATGTAGAGGTCGATATGCATGATTTCAAAAGTTATGAGGACCATGACCTTGAAGAAGAGCCTTTAGAATACAATGATTTTAGTGATGTAGACGGCATGGGATTAGATGCAAATGTGTGTAAAATATAACATATAAATTACATCAAATGAGGCATAAAACTAACTTTTTTTTAGTACTAATGTTGGAAAAAATGTGCTTTTGTCTTCCTTTTGTATTTTCAGGATTAAATGAGCGTAAACGAACAAAAGGAACGAATATGCAACAAAATCTAACATAAATACAAAAAATGAACAAATGTGGCATGCCCGACCCCTCGACAGCATCTTCCCAAGCAAAAAACAAGAAAACAGAAGGCTGACCACGGCCCCGTGCCCAGCGGACACGGGGGCGTGGCCAGGTGTCTGCAGAAAGGACAAAGGTATAGAAGCTTCTATTCCCGACACGGGGGCGTGCCCAGCTCAACACGGGCCTTGGTCAACGCTAAGATGGTGAATTGAGGAAATCGACGCCGGAGGAGCGGTTTTGACGGCTGCGGAATCCAGGTGCAGATCATATTCGCTTACAATCGATCGAACTAGCAGATGGGTAATGCCTTTGTCTACCGTTGGATACGTGATTTAGTTTAGGTTTTTATTTTTCTGAATCTGGGGCTGTTAGAATATTTTAGTTTAGTTAAGAGCTTATTTTAGGTTTATGGGCCAGTTGAGTGGGGGACTTCCCTACACCCGTAACCCCCACTAGGAAAGGCATGTGCATCAGTGCATGTATCGAACACTCATTCCGACTGTTGATGTATAAGAGACTGCAAGGGATCGGAACTTATTTCGTTTGCATTGAATAGCCTACCGGCTTATAAATAAAAATCATGAAACTAACTTCTTTTTTTGTAAGTGTTTATTTAGTTTAGGTATTGACTTTTTACATCAGTGGTAAAGATTGGGGTGATCCGATGGGTTAAAAACGGCAATTGTAAGTTCTGTTTCAGTTTTGCTTCTTCTTCCGGTTTAATATAGAATATTGATTAACAAGTTTTTGATGCCTACAATTAGTTTGATTTCCAAATTGAAGCTCTATGTTACTAATTTTTTTTTTTTTTTTTTTAAGGAAATGGATTTGAATATATATGATAAAGCCCCAAAGTAACAAATTACAAACATGTGGCAGGTAAACGGGCAACAAGCTGCGCCGCAACCCCCTTTTGAATTGCAAAACCAATCCTACTAAAGACGAAACGACCCTTAAAGGTTGAGAGATTACTATTCACAACCCGTTGGACCCTGTTTAGGAATTCCACGGCCTCTGAGGCTAGGGAACCAAATGTATCAAAAGCGAATGGGATAAACACATGTTGATTTTCTAAACAAGCCTTTTCGTGTTTAGCGACCTTGCTTGATTCCGCCTTCAACGCAGCCTGGCCAGCAACAAACCCATTATCCCTAAGCCCAACAAGAGGGGACACTCCTGTAAGGTCCACACAAGCGTGTTTCCCCCTGGCCCACCCAAACACAAGAATATCAGCTGGCCGAAGAGTAGACCTCCCGTCGAGCGGATCCGTCAGAAAGTTCACCGGAGCCTCCTTTTTTGCCGAAATCCCAGCCCGCTTTAGAACATCAAACAAAATATCCCTCACCAAATCATGCCTGTATTTAAAACCAGGTAGCTCCTTACAATGAACCGCATGTTCGCCAAAAGTATCTAAACAAACCTTGTGGCAAACTGGGCAGGGCTCATCAACCGGAAACAGAGGGATCATTAGCCGGTACTTAAGAATTGCCCGGTATTCCACTGCCGACATGTGTTGGCCTAGTCCTTCAATGGGGATAACTGTCAGGAAATCCTGAGCATGAGGAGCCCGGAGACAATTGAACACGGCTTTCTGACGAGGGGATAGACTAAACTTCTCTCCCAAACTCTGGACAGTTCTACTAAATAGGGCACTCGCCAAAGCATTCTGGGCTTTAGGGGGGGTGGTGTCCTTATTAGAGAAACCGCCAAGATCGAAATCCGGAAGGGACATGTGCATGCAATCCAACGCACACACATAATCAGAATCTAACCCGACAATACCACAGTCCCGAAGAATGTGGTCCTGCAAACTCCAAGATTGCCTCCTCGAGGCCACAAAAGCATACGTAGATACATCCTCAGCCGAACATAAACCCAAACCCCCAAAACGGGTCGGAAGGCATGCAAGCCTCCATTGAAGATCCCCAAAAAACGGACCCCCACAAACCACAATATCTTCTATAGCTCTCCGAAGGCCTTTGTCAAAAACCGAAACAGCCTCCCCAACAAACGTGGGTTGGCACGTTCTGAGGCCGAACAACAACTTAGCAACACCCATGCAAGATCGCAGCAAGAGAAGCTCGCATTGAGGGTCTCGCAGATGTGGAAGATAGCTCATCAGATCCACTGCACAAGATGCCCTTTTCAAGGCCAACCCACTGATAAACCCCGCATCCCGACTAACAGCGCCCCCGAGGAGTTTGACACCCGACACCGGCCTTCCAATCCCACTAGGAAACAAACCCTTTTGCGCCTTAACTCCATTGCACGATGGCCAAAAAACTTCTGTTTTCTTGACGTTAAGTTGAAGCCCCAAACAAGGCCCCTTAGTCCTGATGATTTCTAAAGCTTTAGCCACCTCTTTAGCATCTCCTATAATTGTACCATCATCCAAGTACCAAGCATGGAAGAGTAACTTGCATCTATCTCGTATCTGATGAATGAGGGGATGTAAAACTAAGGCAAAGAGAAGAGGCCCCAAGGGATCTCCCTGCTGAACCCCGGTGGTGGACCAAATATGATCATCTCCGACATATAATCTAGCCGGCTGTCCATAGAGAAAATCCACCCATAAGGAAATGGAGGGGCATCGGGTCCGAACTTCTGACAAAAGGGTGGTTCTATCCACCAGGTTGAAAGCATTAGAGAAATCAACAGTAATCATGGCCAACGACCCATCCGAATGGAACACGTTTAAGAACCTGTTCGCACTATGAAGCACAGCCTCAGCCCCGCTAGGAATACCCACCCCAAATTGAAAATCACCGAGATATTTAGCCATCTCCTTCCCGACCCCCTTCATAGCCGCCTTAGAGACTAACCTCCTCCAAATTGCGCCCACGGCAATAGGCCTAATCCCGTTGTCCGGTTTAAGTAAGGGCGTGAGTGGTGCGGAAGCAACAAACTCCGCCAAGACCCTAGGGCACCTCCCGCCCAAACACAAGTTGACCACCTCACAAATAGCCTTAAGCACCCCGCAAGCGATCACCGACCCCTCTCCACAAAGAGCATCCAAAATGTGTTGTGCCCTCAACCCATCCCTCCCACAAGAGGTCCCTTTGGGGAAAGATTTAATGCACCCAAGGACGTTATCAACATCCACAGTAAGGGGTGGCTCCGATAGTAAGGACCCAGGCATAACCGGAGGAGGTAGGACAGGATGTTTAGCCACCAAGGCTTTCATAGTATCCTCACCAAGAGGTGCAACCCCGGAAGAACATAAAACTTTAACCGCCGCAGTGAAGTGGCCATCTGCAACTTTCCGTAAACATTGCTTAACGTTAGTGCTCACCCTAGAATTATTAGACCCATTGGGAGGCTCATTAGGGCGCGTAACGACCTCTGATGGTTCGGCAAAAAGTGATAGGATGAGTTCAATAAAACCATCTGCATTGCCCCACGCGGCCAGGGCTCGCTGAATACTAAGACATTGTAAGGACTTCCTATTCCCCGACCTGCGCTCCTGACGGTTAGAAGGCCTGAAAATCCGCAACGTGCAACGTGGCAACAACAAAAGCCTCACCCACGCCTCAACAGAGTCTGGCTTAGCCACCACCTTGCACAAAGATGCCGTTAGAGCCTGGGAAAAGGCCATGCGACAACTATGAGGGATGCTTTTAACTGTTTTGATGGGAAGAGAGAAGACACGATCAAGCATACCCACGTCCACCCCCATACCTCCAAAAGTATAATGGTTAACTTTGAATAATGGGCCACATAAAAATAGTGTACAGTTTGGTTATTAATCAATTATGGATGCTTAAAGTTTGGTTGAAATTTCAGGTCAAGTGTAGTCATCAAAGTCACCCTGATACAATTGTGTTATAACTAGTTGGATTTGTGTCCAACCCCTAATTGTGTTGCAAATCACATATGCCTTCAGTCTTATTGACATGTAAAATTAATGGCAAAACAGTACTTCGAACTCCAGTTTTTGTTAGAAGTTAGATGTTCTTTTGGACCTTTTTTTACTGAATTGACACATGTTAGAGGCTGGTTTGGGTGTGAATTATGATTGTCAATTTACAGGAGATCTAAGATTGTTTTCAGACATAATTAAGCTACAAAAATCACCTACTAATTTTGATCATGCAGTAAGAAAGAGAGATTGTAACGAAGGTATGCGCTAATCTTATACTCAAATTCACTTATTTTGATTTATTTAATATCTTATGCTTATTTTGTTGAATTTTTTTTTCTTAAAGGTCCTCGAGACTATAGCTAATACTGGCCCAGATACCCAACTATCGGATAATCAGATCGCAACTCACTTGTCGATCTCAGATGATGATGCTACTAATAAACTTGTCCGGATGCTTCAGTTGCTAGCGAGCTGTTCAGTTGTGTCACGTACACCCAAGGGGACCGTAAATCTAAGTCGTCTAGAGTGTATGGACCTGCATTTGTTGCGAGGCACTTTATCCTTAACGAGGATTCAGCGTCATTTGTCCGATGATGGATTTCTTGCAAGATGAGGTGACTATCATGAGTTGGTACGATAAATATTTTTCATTGTCATATCTCATATGGAACTGTACAGGTTAATTTTTGACTTGATTGAGAGCGCTTCTATGGTTTGTTTACAACTGTTTGGGTCAACGTTGAGTTTCAATTTGAATGGCTAATGTTTTTTAGAGTGAGTTTCAATTTGAATCCTTCTAAACCAAATGGGTGGTGGGATGGGTAACCCATTAATATGGATTCGAATCAAAACAATAATTTTTCTGGTACATACGGAACTATGTCGGGCCAGGTCAACATGAAACATTTTTTTCCCATAGTTTTTGTAAACAAGTGATACAATTATAACGGTTACATGATATAATGAACTGATATATGATAAACGGGTCAAAATTACTCATTGTAGATAATTTTTGTTACAAATCGGCTCGATTCATAACAGAATGTGTCAAAGTCGCAACGAGTAAACTCTTGCAAGAAAACAATTGGTTACTTGAACGTGACTTGGAGTTATGACGCGATTGTGCGGTCGCTAAATATAGTTACCTCTAAGCCTATGGGATTGCAACTTAGGGATGTGTATTGCAACTCGGTGTTTTGTTGTCTGTATTTATATGAGTTTGATCGTTTCTGGGCTATGATAATTTGTTTTAAGTTTTAGAGGAAGGTGATAATTTTTTAGTCTATTGGCGCTCTTTCTTCTGATAAATTCAGAATATCCATATCAAGATTTACCCCCAATCGCCTTCTTCGTTCTGATTCAACCCAACTTGCAGGTACCCATCTTTGATTTCGCGGTGAATCAGTTACAGTTTTTTTTCCAATAATGTTTTCTTTTAATTTGATGTTTGAATGAATGTTCAATTGTTTGGTGTTTTATGTTGCAGGTGACTGTGGAGGAAAAGGGTGATAAGTGTTATCAAAGGGGTCTATGTAATATTCATGGATATGATATTTTTCAAAAGGGTTATGTATATGTTTGTGATATAAACTCTTCAATAGTTGTGGATTATTATGTTTTTTTATTGTAGTGAGGTTAGTAGGCTGCTGTAGCACATTTTTTAGATGTTATATGGCAATAAAGAATATCGTCCTTTTGTTCAAGTGTTCTCTTGATTCTTCTCTATGCACCATATATGTATTACTTTGTTGCTTGGTAGTGGGACACTTTTGAACTACCCAAAATTCCCTAACCGAAACAAACATCTCCATTACATTTATTAATGTCAAAAGGGCATTTCAAATTCAAAGGAAAATGGAAAATAAAATGTTATGCTTGTAACAACCAATACTTTTGCACTGTAATCTAAGGTATTAATGTAAGTGGTTTCATTGATGGTCCTAAAAATGCCTTTTGATACGAGTCGTCATATCTTAGCTCGCGCCTTTTGATACGAGTCGCCATATCTTAGCATCGCACTCGCGGGGTCTTTGTGCTACTTGGCACTGTGTTATGCCCCCGCCGCATCGCGGCGGGTGTGGTAAATCTAGTTAACGTTTTAATTTAATACTAAGGGCATTTTAGTCATTTTACATGGAGTTAACGGCGAAAACTAACGGACATCCACTCTAGGGACTATCCGAGTAACAACATGTGAAACCACAGGAAGCACCGGTGTAATTTCCAAAATGTGGGGACTATAGGTGTTATTTTACCAAACCACAGGGACCATTCGAGCAACAACAACAACAACCATATCCAGTAAATCCCCCAAATAGCAAGCTAATGGTAGGGTCTGGGGAGGGTGGGATGTAGGCAAACGTTACCTCCATCCCTAGTGACAGAGATGTCGCTTCCGGATAGACCCCCGGCACTAGTAACAAGACATAGGCACAACCAAATAACAGACCTAAGGTTGTGGATGGGCAAAATAGGACCATCCATGTACTTTAAAAAAGATGAGGGCTAAATCCAAATTTTGATTAATCACAGGGACCATCCGTGTACCTTACTCTAATTTTGATTCAAGAATATATTACTTAGGGTGAAGGGAGTAGTTACCTAATGGAATAGGTAAACTCCCAATTCACCCGATCACATAGCGCCATGTCAAGTCACCTAATTTGTTTACCTAATTGATGCAGACCCAAGTGTGGAGGAGCGGGCTATTTTGTATTTGGAGGCCCAAGATCGTGTAACAAAAGGGGCTTCACTAAAATGGCTCTAACTTGGGCTACGGGGGTCCGTTTTAGGCGTACGGCCAGGCGAAACGAACGTGACTAAAATGATCACTTTCAGTTATGTTTAGTGTTTATCATTGCTGAATCTGGGTGCTGTTTTGTATCTAAATCCAGCACGTTCTTGTAAAATTGTCAATGAAAATAATGTAATATGCTGCTTTGCAATGATGGGGTACTTTGAGGTTCTGCAACATCAGTGTGTATAAGTTTCAGTTTTGAGAAGATCTCTAAGATGATTTGTGAAATGGCAAATGTTAAAATTTCTTATCCAGTTTTCATATGCTTAACCTTTTTTGATTTTTTTTTTTTTTTGATTTTTTTGATTTTTTTTAATTTTTTTTAATTTATTTATATTTTTAGCCTATCATGCTCAAATCCATCTTGACAAAAACACATCTTGACCTAAACCCATCTTAACCCATTTCTTAATAAACTCATCCTAACCCATTACCCAAACCTGCCCAACCCACCCATTTTGCCACCCCTACCATTAACGAATTAACCTTTTGCAACTTGCAAAACACTAACAATTATAGCAAGTAGGAACTGATTAAGAATTATAACACTCACATTTAACACTAAAAATTAAGACTTAAAACACTCATCATCATCATACTCAGTAAATCCCACTAATAGCAAAGCTAAGGTTGGGTCTGAGGAGGGTAAGATGTAGACAACCTTACCTCTACCCTGTAGGAATAGAGATACTGCTTCCAGTGAGATCCCCAGCTCGATAGTGGTTTTGTATCAATCCTTGGACATGAAGCACATAACACTCAGCAATAGGGACAAAGGCCGATTTGTGCATGTACCCCCTTGTCTTTCGGCTATCAACGGCACCACATGATGCATGATTAGTCGTCCGCCGCTTTTAACGTTATTTTCACGAAATTAGTAAAATAACGTTAAAATTAGTGCAATTTCACTTTTGCCCCTTGAGGGCCCACATATATATACAATATATACGCACACTGCAAGCAGGGCGTTAAGACTTAAAACACTAATAGCAGCAATAAGAAGAAAAATGAACGGTAGAACTAAGAAGAAAGGTACCGATATTGGGAAAATTGGTGATATATCGGTAAAATATCATATTCGACACCGCTAATCGTGAAGGTACCTTGTTCTTGATAATCATTATTGCGTTTCAATTGTATTTGCACTCCCGGATAGAAAATGTGTTCACTAAATAATAAGACCAAAAAGGTACAAGATGTACATAATTATGATTATTTCACGACATCCTGAATCCTTACAACACGTATTTATCATATCTCAAAATATATATTACTTTAGCTTGTTGATTAGCTTATTAATCAATCAATCACTAAGACAATTCACTATTGTATCAGATTCAAAGGAGATGAAAAAGTCAAGGGTAACAAAGGTAGTCAAAGTAGAGATCAACAACAATAATGCTCGGTGGTGGTTGACTCACAAGAGTATTTCAGCCCCATTCATATGTATTAGTCTATTTGCAATCCTCGTGCGCGTTGCCGTATCTCTGCACCCATATTCCGGAGCAGGCGACCCACCTAAATACGGAGATTTCGAAGCACAAAGACACTGGATGGAGATCACAACCAATCTTCCCGTCAATGAATGGTATCAAAACACCACTAAAAACGATCTTCGTTACTGGGGACTTGACTACCCACCACTTACCGCTTATCAGAGTTACGTTCACGGTCTTGTTTTAAAATTCTTCCATCCCGAATCGGTTTCGCTTTATACTTCGCGTGGCCACGAATCCTATTTCGGGTAGGTTGTTTTTCATTCTTAGTAAGTTAATATTTTGAGTAAAATGTCATTTTCGTCCCTGATGTTTGGCTGCTTTTGCGACTTTCGTCCAAAGGTTTGTTTTTTCGCATTTGGATTCAAAAGGTTTGAAATCATGCCCTTTTTCATCCGGCTCATCAACTCTATTCATTTTTCAACGTTAATTCAGGGGTATTTTCGTCTTTTTAGACATTTTTGTGATGATGAAAAGGTGGGGAGAAAGTCAATAGAGGTGGATCTTTATTTCTTATAGTATTTTTTATTTCAATAAAAAAAATCTCTAAAAAGACGGAAATGCCCCTCATTTAACGGAGAAAAGTGGATGGAGTTAACGAGTTGGATGAAAATGACAAGATTTCAAACCTTTTGGATCCATATGCGGAAGTCAATAGAGATGGATCTTAATTTCTTATAGTGTTTTTATTTCATTAAAAAATGTCTAAAAAGACAGAAATGTCCCTCATTTAACGAAGAAAAATGGATAGAGTTAACGAGTTGGATGAAAATGGCAAGATTCAAACCTTTTGGATCCAGATGCGGAAAAACAAACCTTTGGACGAAAGTCGCCAAACCGGCCAAACGTCGGGGATGAAAATGACATTTTACTATAAGTTTTCGACTTCTCATATATATTTTCCTGCAGAAAGCTGCTAATGAGGTGGACGGTTTTATCCTCTGATCTCCTCATATTCTTTCCCGCAGTCCTGTGGCTTATTGTTGCCTTCGCAGACCAATCAAGAGGGCATAAAAGTAAAATAGCATGGCATGTTGCAATGATTTTACTTAACCCATGCCTCATCCTCATTGATCATGGTCATTTTCAGGCATGCATAAAGTTTCTAGAGTTATATTCTCATTTCACATTTTAAAACAATATCTTATTTAACCTTTTTGTAAATTGTAATTACAGTATAACTGCATAAGCTTAGGACTTACCGTTGGAGCTATTGCGACCGTACTTTGTGACAAAGATCTTGTTGCTTCATTCTTGTTCAGTCTTGCCCTTAACCACAAACAGGTTCTTTTAATCAAATGTTTAAGCATAGAATATATATAACAAGATAACGTTGCAATATGCTAAAGGCATTTTATATATCCGTGCAGATGAGTGCTTACTATGCCCCTGCATTTTTCAGCTATCTATTGGGTAAATGTCTAAAACGTCGAAATCCACTTCTCAAGGTTTCAAAGTTGGGTATGATTGTTATAGGAACATTTGCTCTTGTTTGGTGGCCATATCTTCAGTCTAGAGTCGCGGTTTTGGAGGTATAATCGACTTCTACTGCTCGCCACATAGACTAAATTATATCTTTCATCTTTTAGTTGAAACACCATTTAATTGGAGAGTTAAATGCCATTTTCATCCTTGAGGTTTGGCCACTTTTGTCCAAAGGTTTGTTTTTTCGTATCTGGATCCAAAATGTTTGAAATCCTGCCATTTTCATCCGACTTGTTAACTCTATCCATTTTTTAACATTATGTCACGGGTATTTCTGAATAAAGAAAGTTTATTTTCATTAAAAATGTCTAAAATGACGAAAATACCCCCGACTTAACGTTAAAAAAATGGATGAAGTTAACAAGTCGGATGAAAACGGCAAAATGTCAAACCTTTTGGATCCAGATGCGAAAATACAAACCTTTGGACGAAAGTCGCAAAAGTGGCCAAACCTCAGGGACCAGAGCCGTCTCCGAAACCTCTTGAAAAAATTTAGGCCTCGGGCGACGAAAAGAATTGGGCCTAAAATTATGGTTAAAGGCAAATGAATTACAAAAATAAAAACTTAGTGATGGAGCAAAGAATCGAACTTGAAACCTTTACATTATTTTGAGATGGTTTTTGCCACTACACCACCAATACTTTTGTGCATAATAAACGGATAAATTTTCTAAATATATAATTTAATAAATATATAAAAGCTTATAATGACTTTTCGGGCCCTTTGAAATTTTGGGCCTCGGGCGTCGGCACGGATTTGCCGGGCCCAGAGCCGGCCCTGTCAGGGACAAAAATGGCATTTTACTCTTTAATTGGATATATGCTTTATGCTTTGCATACTATCATGAGGTTAAAACTTGATAGATAGTTATTTTGACAATTTTTTTCAGGTTTTATCCCGCCTAGCTCCGTTTGAGAGGGGATTATACGAGGATTATGTGGCTAATTTTTGGTGCACGACTTCAGTTCTCATAAAGTGGAAACTATTGTTCACCACACAGTCGCTAAAACTCTTATGTCTATTCATGACCGTTTGTTCATGTCTGCCTTCGATGTTTCTTCAGATACGCGCTCCAAGTACCCGAACTTTCCTCTATGGGTTGCTTAATAGCGCTTTCTCATTTTATTTTTTCTCATTTCAAGGTAAGCCAAGTCTTTTTTTCTCTCTGTTACGAGGGATTTGTTTTATTATTAGTGATATGCAGAGCACATGCATATAACTAGATTTTTACCCGTGCTGCGCATTGCGTCGGCAACGTTGCGTTTGCGACTTTGTTACATGCGTTACGATGATGACATTAACGTGTGATCCCGCTCGTGACATGACTTATTTTTGACTTTGTCACACACGTTACGTTCGTGACACTAACATGGTTAGGCATAAATAAGGAAGAGTATAATGTCACGCACGTTGCGATGTATAGTCGTAGAAGTAATTTCAACAAAAAAATTGAAATGTAGGAGAAGATTAGGTGTGGAGTTATTAAGTAGAAAAAATGGGGGTCGAAATTAACATTTATCAAAAGTTAAGGGTCAATATGTCACTTACCAAAAGATGGGGGTTGAATGTGTAAAATCTATAAAGTTGGGTCAAGTGAAAAAGGCATGGCTGGAACCACCGACCATGCCTTTTAAGATATATAGTAATAGTAATGTTAGCCGACTTCATGGTGCCTGTTAGCAGTGTAATCTTTCTAATTGTCTTAATTCTGATGTCGTTTATTTTTGAAATTTACAGTACACGAGAAGTCTGTCCTTCTGCCACTCTTGCCAGCAAGCATTTTAGCCATAGAAGAACCGTTCATATTTCAATGGTTTACACACTTCGCCTTGCTCTCTATGTTTCCGCTATTATGTCGTGACAAATTACTCCTTCCATACATCGCGCTCTATGGTATCTTCATCTTCATTTACTACGCCCCAAATGGAAAACCCGACACACCAAACCCTCGTTCTTGGTCTCGTGTGACATCGTTTTATGTTGTTTTTCTTCTTTTCTTATCTTTTGTTCTCCACATTATATATCTCACCGTAGACCCCCCAAAGACATACCCATTCCTCTTTGAAGCTATCATCATGCTTTTGTGTTTCTCTCAGTTTGTTTTGGTTGCTGTTTACACAAACTGGAAACAGTGGATTTTGTCTAGGACACCCGTTGGTAGTGAAAAGAAACTGGCTTAATGTTGTTAGTTTAATCATGGGATTTTTTTTTTTTTTTTTTTTTTTTTTGTAATTTAGGCTTTGATGAGAATTCCATGTGGGGAATGTTATAGCTGATTTGTTGCGTCATCGACCGTGGTCTTGCTGTTTTATAGACGTTTCATGCACGACTCGGTTGTGGCATCGACTGTAGTTTTTTTTTAAGTAACTGTGCTATAGTTGTGTACAAAATCTCTACGGTCGATGATCGACTGTGGGGCTTCTATCCATTTTGTGTGAAGTCTTTTGTGTTTCATTGACTTAATTTGACTGGATGTGGGTCTTACATGATTTGGACCTGGCCCATATGGTTCAAGTGTTCTAACTAGAGTGTGGTCACTAACTTACCAAACATGTAGTTAAGTGTCAAAAGACTCAAAACACACTTATGAAGGTACATTGATCACTTGAAATAATCTTTACCCATTTAGGTCAATCAATCCATAGTTTTCATCAAAAATCAATTTTGCAGTTAAGCTTTTGCTTTTGATTCAAAACTTTTCTTAGACTATGTGTTGTCGGTTAACTGACTTTTCCATTAATTAAAAAAAGGCAAATTGGATTTAAATAATCCCAACTTTCTTAATTTGGCCGATAATAATCCCAACTCAATTATTTGCCGATAATAATCCGAACTAGTTCACTTTTGGCTGATAATAGTTTGCGTTAAAAATAGCTTAACGGAGTTAAGTTTTTTTCTGAATTACAAACCGATGTTTTTGGGCTTTTGATTAGAACGAGGATACGAGTTGATTGGTGTAAAATTTACCTCGAAATACTGCCCCAAACGATGAAAACAGTGCTTCAATTCGGGTGTTTAAACTTCCAATTAACAAAAATCAAGCCGTTTGCAGCACCGTTTCTTGATTTTGGTTAAAACAACTTACACAAATAACCAAATTCTTGATTTAACTACTTAATACTGATCTTAACCATAGAGTTTAAAACGTTATATCTGTATTTTATTAACTTATATGTTTATTCAATCAGATTGTGAAGTGTGAGTTGTGTGGTGGTTATCTAACAAAAGAGTACCCCATATATGATCACACCTTTTCTAATTAATGGCCAAGATTTACTCCTTTTCTAAGGTTAAGTTAGCCTCGTATCTATACGATTTTAAAGAACATCCATGGCAAATCCAATTTATGTTTTTATCACAAAATCAAATTAGAATCCGTGTATTACATGAGTTGAACAAAATACACACTAAATAGTTAGTAATGAAGATTTAAAAATTATAAAACGGTATTTTGAGATAAGATATGAATGAAATTTCGTATAAGTATTTTAAGAACTAAATAATGTTTTACCTCTATTGCCTTTATTTTTAATTAGTTTTTATTAAATTAAGAAATAGAATACGAATGGGTGAAATAATAGAAGCGAAAAAAAGAATCTTGGGGTTTACATAAATTTGATGCGTGACGCAACCAGTTATTAATATTTATCATTAAGTATTTATAGACCCATTAACCCATGGCCTAGTGGTCTAACGGAATGGTGTTTGTTTCCTATAAAAACAATGTAAGATTTAATCTTTAGGCTATGAGTTATACCCATCTCTCACCCCTCATTGCAACCTCAATGTCACATCGCCATCTCTCACCCTATATTTATACCCATCTCTCACCATCCACCCCTTTTTATATTAAAAAAAACTAACTAGAGAGAGAGAGAGAGATAGAGAGAGAAAGAAAGAGAGCTAGAAAGAATAGCCTAGGACGTAGATCATGGGGAGCACAGAAATCAATAGGACCTAGAGCAGCACGATGTTCTGCGCCCCTTCCATGTCATCTCCCTGCCCTCCTTCCCTAGGTATACCACATAGCCTTGCAAGTAAAAGATTAGGTGATATTTAAAGGTAAGATTATATGATATTTAAGTGTAAATATGTAATGTTCAAAAAAAAATAAAAATTTCTAGATCCATTAATATCTAGCTAAAGCAATTTATCTTTGTTTTTTTTTAAACTACTTGTTATGTTACAATATAGCATGATTAACTTCTACTTGTTTAGCAAATGATTCCGGTCCAACTAGTTGATGCACATTGGTTTTACCTATGGTACCCGAGTTCGATCCCCTCTCGAGGCGGCTCTCAACTCGTCAAGCCCCATAGTTGGGATGAGGTACCTGTGGGGTTTTTCCTTGGACGCCGGCCACTCTCTGATGTCAGTTGGGGCACAGTTAAGACACTCACGTCTGGCCGGAGTGGGGCAACATGCCTCCCCAATAAGGGGGTGTGGGGTGTCTCGCACCCAAAAAGTGCATGACACCTTGCCGTCCAAAAAAAAAAAACCTTCTAATTCTCGGAGTACCCACAATGTGCAAATCCCATAAACCCCTACATACCGTCACTTTATCGTCATACCAGGTTCACAAACCTCACTAAAAAACTAACCTTTCCCACAATGTACAAACTTCTATAAACTCTACCTCACCCTTTACATCATCACATACCTTTACTATATTTTATATATCTCAAACTTAATTAACATCAAATCAATAAAAAATAGAGTAAATTACAAAATCGTCCTTTATGTTGATACCGGATTGCAAAGTATGACATTTATCTTCAAAAAGTACAAAAAACGTACTTGATGTTTACAAACTCTTACACGTTATGTCCTTTAGCCCTAACTCAGTTAGTTTTCAAGGTTAAATCTAAACAAATGGACCCCAAATAAGGGTATCTTGGTTATTTTACCCTAAACACTAAAATAAACAAACAAAAAACCCTATCTTTCTCTTTCAAAACTCTCTCCTTCCCCAAACTCTCTCTCTACAATCTGAGGCCACCACCCGCCCATAGCACCATAACTGCCATCACATCACCACCGCCCATAGCTCCTCCGTCATTGCACCACCACCGCCATAGCACCACCGCCATCACATCACCACCGCCCACAGCTCCTCCGCCATCGCACCACCACCGCCATCACATCACCACCTCGCCGTTGTTCCACAGCTCCGCCGTCATCGAAACCCTAAAATCCGTCGTCATCGTTCAGTCCACATATCTGCCACCGTCGTCGTTCGGTCCACAGATCTACCGCTGTCGAACGTTCGGCCCACAAACTTACTAGCCCTCCAACTTTCACACTTGGGTTAATTACTGAGCTTGTTTTGGTGCATGGGAAGGGATTAAGTGTGCACAGGGTCAGGTTATTGTGTTACAACTGCCATGGAGAGGTTTAGGTGGTCAAATCACTTAAAAAAATGGTCAATTTCAAGCTCTTAGAAAGCTTAGCCTACATGATAATGCCATTTGTGGTTCAATCCCAAAGGAGTTAGGGTTTTTACCCAATCTTAGAGGGCTTCAGTTGTACAACAATAAGTATGCAGGCTCGATACCTCCTACATTGGGTTCATGTATATTGCCTTTAGTACCGGTGGGTGGAAACTTGTTAAGCTTAAAAGCTTTGATCTTTCTTATAATTCTATTAACGACATCATACCTAATAGCTACTCTTATTTGAGATCACCCACTTCAATAAATTTGAACATTATTATTATATATATCAATTGATAACACCACTATGCTACAGTGGTGTTATCAAAAAAAAATTCTTTTTCTTTTTGTTTTCTTTTTTCTTTCTTTCTTTTCTTTTTCTTTTTATGGTTTTTTTCTTTTTTACTTTTACTCTTTAATTTAGCATTTACTCTTACAACCCCTTCACTTTCTAAATACTTTTTAATTGAGTTTTACGTCTTTATTTTTATTTACGTGTCGATATAAACTTAAGTTGATTTACATTTCGACATGATTTTTTTTGTGTTTATTTACGATTTTTTTCTTTCTTTCTTTCTTTTCTTTTTCTTTTTATGGTTTTTTTCTTTTTTACTTTTACCCTTTAATTTAGCATTTACTCTTACAACCCCTTCACTTTCTAAATACTTTTTAATTGAGTTTTACGTCTTTATTTTTATTTACGTGTCGATATAAACTTAAGTTGATTTACATTTCGACATGATTTTTTTGTGTTTATTTACGATTTTGCCCCCAGTATAAAATTTGTTTTAATATTTTTTACAAGACTATGATAGTGTTTTGTTTTAATTGGTTGGCTCGATTTAATTTTTATTCGTCATGCCAAGCGGTAGTTTTCCATCGATTTAGTTTTTTTAGCAAAAGTATGGTAGTATTTTGTTTCACTTTCTTTACTCGATGTAAATTTTTTTGAGATCGTGTTATGAGTAGTATGTACAAGTAACTAAAACACATACGTACATGCTATGAGAAAGAAATATTCGGCTTAATGCCCCGCAACGCGGGCGGGCAAAATTTTATTTATTTTAGTGTTTAGAGTAAAATGACCAAAATACCCATGTGGGGTCCACTTGGTCAGATTTAACCATGAAAACTAATTGAGTTGGGGCTAAAGGACATAATGTACAAGGGTTTGCAAACATTGAGTACATTTTTTTCATTTTTTTAAGACAAATGACACACTTTGCAATCTGGTGTCAACATAAAGGATGATTTTTGTACGTAACTTTCAAAAAATAAAACCATCAAATAAATAAATCAAGTATTAAGAGGCTTGGATTTTTGGTCGTATTATGATGCCCAATCTTCCATTGCTGCATTAACAATTACAAATGATAGTTGCCATCGATCTGGATTGCCTACCAAGATTCACGAGTCTACACGATCAGATTTTTTTTTTCAAAATCATCATAACGATTGAGATATCTGGTCCGATTTTGGTCAAAATCATTACCACCATGACAACAACAGTCGCAGAATTCAAGCAAATCTTGATAGTACAGATACGCTTCTGCACACGGGGCCGTGCCCAGCTGACACGGGGGCGTGTGGAGCTAATGCAGATAAATTGCAATTAATGAAGAAAGAGAATAAGGATGGACCCGGGGCCGTGTCCGGGCTTTTGTGCAGGCTATAAATAGGGATGTTTGGTTCACTTCAAATGTATCCCTTGATAAACCACCTCTCTCCCACTTCACCCGCACTCCACCACAACTACAACCCACATCCACCACCATCATCCATCATAGAGTGTGTGTAGTAGTCTCGGGATCTAAGATTGATAGTAAGAGTTATTGACAATCAAAGGCCATGTTTGCCTAAATCTCTTACATCACTTGGTGAAGACATGCATTTAGTGTAATACTTTTGATTTTTAATCTTTTCGCACTTTTTATTTGGTTTTGTATTAATGACTTTAATAACTAGTTTATTATGTTGAATGTGAAACTTCCTTATCATTTGTCCGTGGTGTCTTGGCGTTATTTTACTGTCTATATAAAATAAAAGATTTACACCATTCATTTCTCTACGGTCTATATAGAGATATGTTGGCTACCTGGTCAGGAGTTAAGGGAATGGTTTGATAAGGTTCTTGCCTTGTTCAGTGTATAGATCCTGCAAGGACCTGGGTCAAGCTTACCAGGACCTCCTTCAATACCCACTGGTATTGAATGGTGGGGGTGCGAATGGTTTGATCCCCTCATATGTAAACTACTATTAATACATTAACCCGGCTATTTGGGAGTGTATCCCTGCTGACTCAAACCACTTAGCCGAGGGTAACGTCACCTTCAAAAGATGGGCCTACAACATTACGTATTAATAACTTAATTAATTATCTTTCAATATTCCGACCCTTTAGGATTGTATCCTTGCTGACTCAAACTAATGGGTTGAGGGTAACGTCACCTTCAAAAGAGGGGCCTACTACTATAACTAAGATAATTTCTTAAAAAGTGCAAAAGTGCGGAAATCATCAAAGGTTACACTAAAGGCGAGTCGGATCCAAGTGATTCATCTTGTCTATCTGTTTTATTTTTATTTTTATTTTCAGCATTTTTAGTTTTTATTTTCATATTTAAAACCTTTTCTAAAATTTTGATTTGATTAGACGTTGAGGATAAACCGGTACTAAAAGCTCTTGTGTCCTTGGACGACCTCGGTATCTTACCAACACTATACTACGCTCACAATGGGTGCACTTGCCCATATGTGTGTTTAGTGTTAGTAGAATATCGTGTTTTATAAATTTAAAAACTTGATTAAAGTGTTAAAAAGGGCTAAAAATATAACTAAAAATATATTCACGCTAACACACATCAAGTTTTTTGGCGCCGTTGCCGGGGACACAAGGATTTTAAAAAAGTTAGGAATCAATGGCCTAATCGTTTTTTTTTTATATTTTTATGTTTTTTTAGGATTTTTCTTAAATTTTTCAGCTTCTGCAGAGCTTAGCATGGGGCCGTGCCTGGTCGGACACGGGCCGTGCCCAGCATCGTTACTGACAGTTTTTATTTTCCGAGTTACAGAGAGTTGAGCACGGGCCGTGTCGGTGCAGCACGGGGCCGTGTTAAATTCTCCAGTAACAGGGATACGGAAAACAATCACTGTAACTCCGACCACGGGGCCGTGTTCAGCTAAGCACGGGGCCGTGGTGAAACTTCTGACCAACATTCTTTTTGTTTTTATCGCAGGACTTGGAACCTAGGCACCGCACCTGAACTTCCTACGCAGTGTATGAGCTCTAGTTCCAGTAAAGACATAAAAGAACCTCTAGACGAACCCGAACGCTTTCTAAGAAAAAGACTTAAGGCTAAAAACCAAGAGAAAGTTTCGGGGGACCCACTTCCAATGGCGGATCAACGTACCCTAATGGATTACCTACGGCCCACGGTAGGCAATCTCGGCGTCGCCATCAATGCACCGAATGTCGATGCCAACAACTTCGAACTTCGGCCGCATTTGATCCAAATGCTCCAAAACTCTGCAACTTTCCATGGGCTTGCGGACGAAGATCCCCATTTACATATTACCAACTTTTTGGAAATATGTGATACTTTTCGGATAAACGGAGCATCAAATGACGCCATCCGCCTCCGAATGTTCCCATTTTCACTAAAAGACCGAGCTAAGGCTTGGCTTAACACCCTCCCAGTTGGATCGGTAAACACCTGGGATGAACTAGCCCAAAAGTTTTTGTATAAGTATTTCCCTCCTTCTAAAACGGCTAAATTAATGACTGAAATTAATACATACTCACAAGAGGACGGGGAATCCTTATATGAAACTTGGGAAAGGTTCAAGGAGCTACTAAGAAAGTGTCCTCATCATGGTCTTGCGGTATGGCAACAAGTATCCATTTTCTATAGCAGATTGTTGCCACACACAAGACAAACACTTGACTCTAGCTCCGGGGGACTTCTAGGTAATCATCGCCCAAATGAAATTTATAATCAAATTGAGGAAATTGCTCAAAACAATTTTTAGTGGCACACTCCCCCGAGGCACAAAATCTATTTCCCCGGGCACCCATAAGGTTGACGAAAGCACTTCTTTACAAGCCCAAATCGAGGCCCTCTCTTCAAAAATCAAAAAGTTAGAAATGGCAAAAATGACCTCGGTTATGGCTTGTGAAGGGTGTGGTGGACCACATGAAAATTGGAGTTGTATGAAAGAAATGGATAACCAAACAGAAACGGTAAACTACATTGATAATAGACCTAGGCCGTCAGGTCCTCCAACGGGTACCTACAACCAAGGATGGCGTAACCACCCTAACCTTGGTTGGAGAGAACCCGACAATAGTAGTAACCAACAAAATCAAAACCAACAAACAAACTTTCAACAACCAAGAAACGAGTCACAAAATTTCTCTCAACAACAACAAGGGGACGAGAAAGGCTTGAAGAAACTATTTCACGCCTCATCTCCGACACCGAAAAGAAAAACTCGGATCGATTTCAACAAATGGAATCGAACTTTAGAAATTAACAAGCTAGTATTCAAAACATTGAAAAACAATTAAATCAACTAGCTCAAAATTTCTCCGAGAGACCACAAGGCGCGTTACCCAGCAATACCGAAACCAACCCAAAGGCGCAAGTACATTTCATCACATTGAGAAACCGTACCGTAGGTCCCGAAGAGGCTCCGCTACCTCCAACCGAAAAGAGTCCGTCTAACCAAACCGCAACTTCGCCGGTGCCCCGAAAAGAAACGAATCCCCCACCAAATCAAGAGCCTGCCAAGAATCCAGCGGTACCCTACCCCGGACGGTTACTTCGCCAAAAGACCGACGAGAAGTTCACAAAATTCATAAACTTACTAAAACAATTGCATGTCAATATTCCATTTGTAGAAGTCCTCACTCAAATGCCTAAATATTCAAAATTTATGAGAGACTTTCTCACTCACAAAAGGAAAATTGAATCATTGCAACTAGTTAATTTAAGCGAAGAATGCTCCGCCTTGTTACTCAACAAACTCCCACAAAAGAAGATCGATCCCTGAAGCTTCACCATCCCTTGTTCGATTGGGGGGGGGGGGTCACCCATACGCAATGCACTAGCCGATCTTAGGGCTAGCATCAACCTCATGCCCGCATCAATGTTCGACCGACTCAGACTAGGGAAAACAAGCCCTACAAAGATGAGCATACAACTCGCCGATAGGTCCATAAAATATCCACAAGGTGTCGCCGAAAATCTATTGGTAAAAGTCAGAGACTTTGTCTTCCCGGCCGACTTTGTCATTCTAGATATGGAGGAAGATACAGAGGTACCGCTTATCTTAGGAAGACCATTCCTAGCCACCGCCCACGCAATGGTGGATATGAATGGCGGGACATTAACATTGAGGGTTGGGGACAAGGAAATGGAATTTGGGGTTGGGAAAAGAGTAGAAGACGACGACCCGGTCAACTACATGAAAGTCATAGACTCAAGTTTGGATGATGCTCTCCGACGGTGCAACATGGGATGCAAGGACCCTTATAAACGTGGCGCACCACGGAGGCATTCCCCGGCAACGGCGCCAAAAACTTGATGTGTGCTAAACAGACTATTAAAATTAACTAAATTAGACTCTCTAAGCTAGACACTAAATAGCTTTAAATCTAGACTCGACCTAAACCACACAATCGGTAAGTGTACCGATCACTGTAGTATGACCTAAGGAAGTCCGGATATCGAACCACAAGACTTTATTAATCACGTTAACTAGACTCTAATAGACGCTGACAGACACGACTCAAATTGTTTAATTGTTTTTTTTTGGGGGGGGGGGTTACTGAAAATCTAAGGAAATCTATTTAACTAATTATTAAACTAAAACTATATTATACGAAGTAAGGCGAAGACTTTACTTATATGATGAAAGAAACCACCTAGACTAGAATCCTGGATTGATTTTAAGATTTTACCAATTAAGTTAGCTGCATGATTTATGGAACAGGGATCTTATGATACTAAACCTATTAAGACACCAACTAAGCCCCTCAACCCTTCTGGAGGTGAAACTTATGGCACTACCTAGGCCGTTAGTCCTACCGGTTATTAGACTTCCTTCCGGTTATCTAATTATTGTGTAAGTACCCTAATATTGACCTACTCTTTTCCAATTATAGATCTAGGGTAGTTTGAGTTTCTCAATTTGACTTGATAGACTAATAAACCGACGGGGCAACTAAGGCACGACTTTTTCCAAAGACTGTCTAAAGCAATTCACCGGGTAAGACCTACCAATAGCCCTGCACCTTCCAGCTATTAGGACTAGTAGAATACTAAAATCTAGCAAATTATTAACTATTACTTCTAGGGTTTATTGGCCAATTCTCCCTAAAGGTCAAAGACACAAGGTCAAATATCTAGCATGAACCTATTCCGTAGCAGACAACCACCATGATTCATACGAAGCAATTGATAATAATAAGCCAAATCAAAGTACGCATGCACATCAAATTAATAGACTAAACCTTTTACAGTACACAATCAATCCATAAAATACATGCAATTAACGAAAAAGGTTTAAACTTTATTTCAATTCATTCATCATAGTCTAGGTGGCTTAAAAGTTTAGCCAAGCATATCAAACAATGAAAACAAAGCAAAGATGTTCAAACAATAATTCATGACAACGAGTTTCGAAAGAAAAATCAACAAACAAGGAATCAGAAAACCCGAGCAAGTCTTCAATTCTTCGTCCCGAACTCGTACCAATGATTCCTCTGCTAAAAAACGCTCCGATCAGCTCAATAATTGCTCTCAAAATCGCCTCCAATGTCCTCAATTCGTAATTAGGTTTTAGTATGATTTTCTTGGTTTTTATACGTAACCCTAGTTGATAACGAAGAAAACTCGTAAATTAACCCCGTCGCGTCGCGCGACGGGTATGTGTTCTTGAGGTCGCGTAACGTGACACCTTAAAAGTCCAGAAATCAATAAAATAATGGTGGCGGGGCGCGACTGCAATGTTGTGTAGCCGTGGCGTAGCATGACGGCTCAATTTTCACAGACTCCTTCGTAATTTTCCCAGCTTCAACATCCCAAAACTTCAGAATTTTTTCTAACTCTTTTAAACTTGTTTCCCAGCCTTTAACACTTCAGTTTTTCAACGTTTTTAGCACAAACGACCTGGAAACACAAGATTTCATAAAAGTATGCACATTCTAACGAAAACAAAACTAAATATAACGGAAAACTATACAAACTATACACGAATAAGAGATGTATTTTGCAATACATCACAAAACATCCCACTTGGGTAACATATGACTGACTTTGGGTCTAGCCAAGGACCCTTATAAACGTGGCGCACCACGGAGGCATTCCGCGGAACTATCCTTAGTTTTAGTTTAAATTAACTTTTATGCTTTCTAGTTTAGTTTTAATTTTCAAGAATAAAACACACTCGGAATGATGGAGGCTACTAAGTGAAACTTGAACCCACACCCCATGCACAAAAACAGAGCCACCCGATAATTTTTCTTCATTAAAGCAAATTTAGCATGGGGCAGTGCTCAGCCCAACACGCCCCGTGCCCAAGGATCTGCAGAAAATGCCCAGTTCAGGTAACTGGACACGGGGTCGTGTTCACTGAACACGCCCCCGTGCCCAGCCTTCTGTTTATTATGATACTGGCAATCTGAACACGGGTCCGTGCCCCGATTAACACGGGCCCATGTCCAGACGCCCAGTAACATAAAATTTTGCTTTTCACACCTTTTTACATATTTAATCAACCTAAAAACTTATTTTTGGGACACATTGAGGACAATGTGTAATTTAAGTGTGGGGGGATGCTAAAACCTTGAATTTTGCAAGTCCTAATATCAAGCCTTACTCTATTGGAACCGCTAATCACCCCAATTTTTTTCAAAAACTTTTCGTTTTTTACTTGTCTTGGTTTAATTTGGGAATAACAAGTTCTAAAAAGGTTATATTTTTACAAATTTACAACCGATAGCGTCGTGATAAAAAGAACCAACATAAGAAAATTATGAAACGGCATGACAAATCTAGTTAAAATTTGATTATATATACTTGATCACATTATAAACCCATTCCCACAAAAAGTGAGTTTTGAGCCTTTATTGAGCATAAAAGCATACATCCTTAAATTAAATGCTCATTTTTCGTTTCTTGTGTGAATAGCCGCTTGGTTTCTTACGACTCTAGAACTTGCCATGACTATACATTCCCGGTCCTTACCAACTTAAACCCAAGTAAGTAAATGATGGAGGCATTAGGACTAACCCTTTTTTCTTTTCAACACCATTATTTTTCATTTTTTTATCACCTACCCAAAATCCCACTAGTTAACCCCTTTGAGCCTAAACCTTTTCATTTCTAAACCCACAAAACAAACACCCTTTACCCACCAAAACCCTTTTTATTTTTAAACCCTTTATTTTAGTAAAAATCTCGGTTTTCATGTGACGTTCCTTATCAAAAAAAAAAAGAAAAAAAAAAAGAATGATGAAGTCTAGCAATAAACAAACAAGTTCCTTAAAGAAACTTTGTTTGAAATGCTTCTTTTGAATAAAAGTCACAAAAACAAAAAGTTTTACGACGACGAACGCTTTTTACGCTTTTCGCCCTTTTTACTAACCACTAACCTAAAATCACCTACCTTTAACCCAAGCCTAACCCTTCCTAAAGTCCTCTTGATATTTACAAGGGTGTATAGTTAAAAAGGAGGAGGATTGTTTGCTTGGCAAGCATATGGTAGAAGTAAGTTCCATGCCGGTCTCGAGTGTTTCACAAAAATACATCTTCGGCCGACTGTTGAGTGATCTCCCGTGAGGTATGTGAACTTGTATATAAATGAAATTTTAAAGAGGCATGTTATGCCCAAATAAGTAATTTCTCTTATGAAACGTTGTAAATAAATCATAACGAATAGGATTGTAAATAACATAAAAATAAAACCTAATAAAGATCTTGGATTCCCGACACTCAAGACAAGCCCAAAACTTCTCTTCTACCCATTCCATTTGGGCGTGTAAGCCACATTATAAAGAGTTTTGCTTGAGGACAAGCAAAGATTCAAGTGTGGGGGTATTTGATGTGTGTAAAATGCAACATATAAATTACATCAAATGAGGCATAAAACTAACCATTTTTTAGTATAAATGTTGGAAAAGTGTGCTTTTGTCTTCCTTTTGTATTTTCAGGATTAAATGAGCGTAAATGAACAAAAGGAACGAATATACGGCAAAATCTAACATAAATACAAAAAAAGAAACAAACGTGGCATGCCCGACCCCTCGACAGCATCTTCCCAAGCCAAAAACCAGAAAACAGAAGGCTGACCACGGCCCCGCGCCCAGCGGACACGGGGGCGTGGCCAGGTGTCTGGAGAAAGGACAAAGCTATAGAAGTTTCAATTCCCGACACGGGGGCGTGCCCAGCTCAACACGGGCCGTGATCAACGCTAAGATTCGCATAATCCAAGCAAATCTTAATAGTACAGATACGCTTCTGCACACGGGGCCGTGCCAAGCGGACACGGGGGCGTGTGGAGCTAATGCAGATAAATTGCAATTAATGAAGAAAGAGAATAAGGATGGACACGGGGCCGTGCCCAATGGAAACGGGGCCGTGTCCTGGCTTCTGTGCAGGCTATAAATAGGGTTGCTTGGTTCACTTCAATGGCATCCCTTGACAAACCACATCTCTCCCACTTCACCCACACTCCACCACTACTACAACCCACATCCACCACCATCATCCATCATCCATCATAGAGTGTGTGTAGTAGTCTCGGGATCCAAGATTGATAGTAAGAGTTCTTGACAATCAAAGGCCATGTTTGCCTAAGTCTCTTACATTACTTGGTGAAGACAAGCATTTAGTGTAATACTTTTGATTTTTAATCTTTTCGCACTTTTTATTTGGTTTTGTATTAATGACTTTAATAACTAGTTTCTTATGTTGAAGGTGAAACTTCCTTATTATTTGTCTGTGGTGTCTTGGCGTTATTTTACTGTCTATATAAAATAAAAGATTTACACCATTCATATCTCTACGGTCTATATAGAGATATGTTGGCTACCTGGTCGGGGGTTAAGGGAATGGTTTGGTAAGGTTCTTGCCTTGTTCAGTGTATAGATCCTGCAAGGACCTGGGTTAAGCTTACTAGGACCTCCTTCAATACCCACTAGTATTGTATGGTGGGGGTGCGAATGGCTTGATCCCCTCATATGTAAACTACTATTAATACATTAACCCGACTACTTGGGATTGTATCCCTGCTGACTCAAACCACTTAGCCGAGGGTAACGTCACCTTCAAAAGAGGGGCCTACCACATTACGCATTAATAACTTAATTAATTCTCTTTCAATATTCTGACCCTTTAGGATTGTATCTTTGCTGACTCAAACTACTAGGTTGAGGGTAACGTCACCTTCAAAATAGGGGCCTACTACTATAACTAAGATAATTTCTTAAAAAGTGCAAAAGTGCGGAAATCATCAAAGGTTACACTAAAGGCGAGTCGGATCCAAGTGATTCATCTTGTCTATCTGTTTTTTTACTTTCAGCATTTTTAGTTTTTATTTTCAAATTTAAAACTTTTTCTAAAATTTTGATTTGATTAGACGTTGAGGATAAACCGGTACTAAAAGCTCTTGTGTCCTTGGACGACCTCGGTATCTTACCAACACTATACTACGCTCACGATGGGTGCACTTGCCCATATGTGTGTTTAGTGTTAGTAGAATATCGTGTTTTATAAATTTAAAAAATTGATTAAAGTGTTAAAAAGGGCTAAAAATATAACTAAAATATATTCACGCTAACTGATGCGCGTTTAAGTGTCGTATATTTTAGGTGTATATTTTAAGCCCTTTTAACACTTATTTTTAGCCAAGTTTTAAATTTATAAAACACGATATTTTACTAACACTAAACACACATATGGGCAAGTGCACCCATCGTGAGCGTAGTATAGCGTTGGTAAGATACCGAGGTCGTCCAAGGACACAAGAGCTTTTAGTACCGGTTTATCCTCAACGTCTAATCAAAATAAAAAGTTTAGAAAAAGGTTTTAAACTAAGAAAAATAAAAACTAACTAAAATGCTGAAAATAAAAATAAAATAAAAACAGATAGACAAGATGAATCACTTGGTTCCGACTCGTATCTAGTATAACCTTTGATTATTTCCGCACTTTTGCACATAATTAAGAGATTATCTTAGTTATTGTAGTAGGCCCCTCTTTTGAAGGTGACGTTACCCTCACCCCAGTAGTTTGAGTCAGCAAGGATACAATCCTAAAAGGGTGGATTATTGGAAGATAATGAATTAAGTTATTAATGCAATATTATGGTAGGCCCCGCTTTTGGCGGTGACGTTACCCTCGGCTAAGTAGTCTGAGTCAGCAGGGATACAGTCTTAAATAGCCGGGTTATAGTATTAATAGTAGTTAACTTATGAGGGGATCAAAGAGTTTGGACCCCCGCCATCCAATACCGTGAAGCATTGAAGGAGATCCTACTAAATTTGACCCAGGTCCATTGCAGGACCTCTAAACGCTGAATAATGGCAAGACCTTTACCAAACCGTTCCCTTAACCCCCGACCAGGTAGCCAACATACCTCCATATAGACCGTGGAGATATGAATGGTGAAAATCTTTTATTTTATATAGACAGTAAAATAATGCCAAGACACCACGGACAAACGATAAGGAAAGATCACCTTCAACATAAGTAACTAGTTATTAAAGTCATTAATACAAAACCAAATAAAAAGTGCAAAAGATTAGAAATAAAAAGTATTATACTAGACACTTTGTCTTCACCAAGTGATGTAAGAGACTTAGGCAAACATGGCCTTGATTGTCAAGAACTCTTACGATCAATCTTGGATCCCGAGACGACTCACACACTCTACGATGGACAATGGATGATGGTGGTGGATGATGGTGTTGTGATGGTGGTAGGTGGTGGATGAAGTGTGAGAGAGGTGGTGTGCCAAGGGATGAGTTGAAATGAAACCAAGCACTCCTATTTATAGGCTGAACAGAGGGCTGGGCACGGCCCCGTGTCCGTTGGGCACGGCCCCGTGCCTGTCTGACACTCTCTCTCCTCATTAATTGTAATTCGCAATTACAATTAATGCGCCTGCTGTACTTTCCCCACGCCCCCGTGTTCACTGGGCACGGCCCCGTGGTGGGCAATAGAAGCTTCTATAGGTTTGTCTTTTCTGCTGCTTCTTGGGCACGGCCCCGTGCTGGCTGAGCACGGGGCGTGTTCAGTCTTCTGCCTTCTCTATTTTGCTTTGGAAGGTGCCGTTGAGGGGTCGGGCAGTCCACTCATGTTCCTTTCCTTGTATTTATGTTGGATTTAGCTGTCTTTTTGCTTCTTTTGTGTTTTTGAGCTCATTTAATCCTGAAAATACAAAAGGAAGACAAAAACACTCTTTTTCCAATATTAGTACTTAAAAAGGGTTAGTTTTATGCCTTATTTGATGTAATTTATATGTTGCATTTTACACACATCAAATACCCCCACACTTGAACTTTCGCTTGTCCTCAAGCAAAACTCTTTAATATGTGGCTTACACTCCCAAATGGAATGGGTAGAAGAGAAGGTTTTTGGCTTGTCGTAGAGTGTTGGGAATCCAAGATCCTTTTGGGTTTTATTTTTATCTATTTACAATCCTATTCGTAATGATTTATTTAGAACGTTTCATAGGAGAAATTACTTATTTGGGCATAACATGCCTTTTTTTTTAAAATTCCATTTATATACAAGTTCACATATCTCACGGGAGAAATCACTCACACTCGGCCGAAGGTGTATTTTTAGTGAATCACTCGAGAGCGGCATGGAACTTATTCCTACCATAAGCTTGCCAAGCAATCAATCCTCCTCCTTTTTAACTTTTATACCTTTGTAAATATCAAGAGGACTTTGTGGGTTAAGGGTTAGGCTTGGGTTAAAGGTAGGTGGTTGGGATAGTGGTTAGTGGTTAGTAGAAAAAGGGCGAAAAGCGTAACAAGTGTCGGTTTTCGTAAGACTTTCTATTTTTGCAACTTTTTTTATTTTGATGAAGCTTTTATTCAAACAAAGTTATTTTTGATGAACTTGTTTGTTTATTTTCTTTTTGCTTCATCATCAACAGATTTTTTTTTTTTATCACCTTACGAAAAACCGAACTTGTTACTAAAACAAAGGGTTAAAAATAAAAAGGTTTTGGTGGGTAAAAGGGTTTTTGGTTTGGGTGATGAAATGAAAAGGTTTAGGCTCAAAGGGGTTAACTAGGGGGATTTTTTGGTAGGTGGTAAAAGAAAAAGAAAAATAATGGTGTAGAAATAAAAAGGGTTAGTCCTAATGCCTCCATCATTTACTTACTCGGGTTTAAGTTGATAAGGACCGGGAATGTATCGTCATGGCAAGTTCTAGAGTTGTAAGAACCAAGCGGCTATTCACACAAGAAACGAAAAATGAGCATTTAGTCTAAAGATGTAAATTTGTATGCTCAATAAAGGCTCAAAACTCACTTTTGTGGGAATGGGTTTTTATGTGATCAAGTATATATAATCAAATTTTAACTAAGTTTGCCATGCCTTTTCATAATTTTCTTATGTTGGTTCTTTTTATCACTACGCTATCGGTTGTAAATTCATAAAAATATAACCTTTTAGAGAACTTGAATTTCCCGAATTAAACCTAGACAAGTAAGAAAAATGAAATTTTTGAAAAAAAATTGGGGTGATTAGCGGTTCCAATAGAGTTTTGTGTAAGGCTTGTATTTAGGACTTGCAAAATTCAAGGTTTTAGCATCCCCCCCACACTTAAATTACACATTGTCCTCAATGTGTCCCAAAAATAAATTTTTAGGTTGATTAGATGTGTAAAATGGTGTTAAAAAGCAAAAATTTTGTGTTACTGGGCGCTGAACACGGCCCCGTGTTGTCCGGGCACGGCCCCGTGTTCAAGTGCCAGTAACAAAATTAAAACAAGAGAAGCAGTAGTCTAGCGTGTCGGGTGAACACGGCCCGTGTCCAGTTACCTGAACTGGGCGTTTTTCTGCAGGTGGTTCAGCACGGGGCCGTGTTGGTTGGGCACGGCCCGTGTTGAACCTTCTGACATGGAGAGAATTGTCGGGTTGCCTTGTTCTTGTGCATGAGGTCATTTTTCTCGTTCCCCTTTTCATCCCTTACCATCATGAGTGTGTTTTATTCCTTAAAAACCATCCAAACTTTAAAAACCATCATTTCATTGCAATCATAGAGAGACCTTACATAGTCCTAAATTAAGATTAAACTAGATAAAACAAAGAAATAATAAACCATGGAGTTCTAGCCTCTACTTTATTTTAATTATCAAAATTTCCAAGAAGTAACTAATCTTGGCTAGACAAGGCCTTTTTGAACTCCTTCTTCCGGGTGCGGTTCTCCTCATATGTCGGCGAGCCACTCTTCCACCTCCCTTGGAAGGAGAAAAGAAGGCTCATTGGCATTAGGTTGAGGAGTTTCGATTTCCACCGGGATCTCTTGTTGGTGTTCCACGGGAGGTTCCGCCGGAAAGTCTTCCCACCCGGTAGGGTTGTTAATTCCGAGTGCCAGGTTCCAATCCTGTTGAGGGAGGACTGGTTCCATCGGAGGTGCTACAAGAATATTTAACCTCTGGTGCAAGAGGTTAATTTCTTGGAAGCTGCTTTCAAGTCCCATCGTAAGATCGTTAATACGGTCGATTAGGACCTCCTCTACTGATGTCATTTCGTCGAGAGCCTCCCTTAATGCTATCACATAGTGCACAAGTGTAGCTTTAATGGAGGGTCTCCTTCCTCTTCGACTGTTTGACGAATGCACAGAAGATGTTTCGTTGTTTTCACTCGACATCCTATGAAAAATAAACTGAAAATAGTTTATTTAATGAAACAGTGACCGGACACGGCCCCGTGCTCACTGAGCACGGCCCCGTGTTCATCTTTCTGCAGAATTTTTGAGCAAGGAAACTTGGATTTTTAAGTTATTTTCTGAACTTGTGGGGACCTTTTAGTCACTAATAACTTAAAACAATGTTACATAACATGTTTTTACCAAGATTCCTTGAACAAAACTCATTAATCCTTACCACAAAGTTGGAAGAATTCAAACTTTTAATGGTAGTTCTTGGAGAAAGACGGAGAAGAAGGAAATGGCTAAAAGAGGAAAGGACAAGATGAGTTGTTGGAACCTTCTTTTAGACTTACCTAGGATAGTTGAGAGAAGATTCCTTCAAATCCCTGTCCCAAGTTGGTCCAAATGTGCAGAATTCTTGGCTGCATTTATAGAAAACGAAAGCATCCTGGACATGGCCCCGTGTCCAGTGGACACGGCCCCGTGTGCAGGTGGAGTTCTGACACAGTTTGTCCGTATTCTGACGTACTGATCAGAATGGAATCTTTCGATGGACACGGGGGCGTGTTGGCTGGACACGGCCCCGTGTCGAGGGACTGTTTTATGAAGTAGTCTAGTTTTTTAAGGAACTCGTTAGTATCGGGTGGCTCCTGATTGGTTGGAACAACCCCAAAGTGCCTAAGATACCTTAATTGTCCTAGACTAAGGCGAGAACGCAAGAGGTTGTCGGTGAGGGTAATTCCTATTTTCATTCTAGGTGGACAAGTCCAACCCTTTCCCGGGCTCTCGTTAAAGAAGGTGTATGCCGAATCGCTCAGGTCTATGTATGCACCGAACGAAGTCGATGGAGAGTCCTTCACGGCACAATCGACACAGGGACGACTATCGTCCAAGTCTTTGCTAGGTATGAAGGTATTTTTGGGAGCAACGAGGTTGTCGGAATGCAGTTCCAGCATTTCATCATGGTCATTGTCTTGGGGTGGATCAATAAAATCCTTCCTAAGCTCTTTTAACCAATTCAGAATTAGCCTTTCTAGTTGAAATAACTCATCAAGGAGCATTTCCCCTAGAATATCTGGCTGGGCGCATTCGAGGGAGAAATAGTGCTTATTTTTACTTTCGCCCCTCTTAAGGTTATAAGAAGTCGGTGGGTCCATGTAGTGGGGCCTATAATTTAGAAAGTAGCATTCTACTTCTTCATGTTTGCCACCACATAATTGACACCACATACCATAAGAGTGCCGAAAGTAAAACAATTACTATCACTCATGTTTATGTCAGAAATTACCAACCGCCGGGATCTAACGGTTCTGTTTTCAGTAAGTGAATCTTGGGCACGGGGCGTGTTGGGTGAGCACGGCCCCGTGTTCAGCTTACTGTCTGACGTAAAACAGGATTGTCAGTTCCAATGATTTAGCACGGGGGCGTGTTCAGCGGGCACGGCCCGTGCTGAGCTCTGCAGAAGCTGAAAAACTAAGAAAATCCTAAAAAAATAAAAAGAAAAAAATAAAAATGATTTGGCCGTTGATTCCTAACTTTCTTAAAATCCTTGTGTCCCCGGCAACGGCGCCAAAAACTTGATGCGCGTTTAAGTGTCGTATATTTTAGGTGTATATTTTAAGCCTTTTTAACACTTATTTTTAGCCAAGTTTTAAATTTATAAAACACGATATTTTACTAACACTAAACACACATATGGGCAAGTGCACCCATCGTGAGCGTAGTATAGCATTGGTAAGATACCGAGGTCGTCCAAGGACACAAGAGCTTTTAGTACCGGTTTATCCTCAACGTCTAATCAAAATAAAAAGTTTAGAAAAAGGTTTTAAACTAAGAAAAATAAAAACTAACTAAAATGCTGAAAATAAAAATAAAATAAAAACAGATAGACAAGATGAATCACTTGGTTCCGACTCGTATCTAGTATAACCTTTGATTATTTCCGCACTTTTGCACATAATTAAGAGATTATCTTAGTTATTGTAGTAGGCCCCTCTTTTGAAGGTGACGTTACCCTCACCCCAGTAGTTTGAGTCAGCAAGGATACAATCCTAAAAGGGTGGATTATTGGAAGATAATGAATTAAGTTATTAATGCAATATTATGGTAGGCCCCGCGTTTGGCGGTGACGTTACCCTCGGCTAAGTAGTCCGACTCAGCAGGGATACAGTCCTAAATAGCCGGGTTATAGTATTAATAGTAGTTAACTTATGAGGGGATCAAAGAGTTTGGACCCCCGCCATCCAATACCGTGAAGCATTGAAGGAGATCCTACTAAATTTGACCCAGGTCCATTGCAGGACCTCTAAACGCTGAACAATGGCAAGACCTTTACCAAACCGTTCCCTTAACCCCCGACCAGGTAGCCAACATACCTCCATATAGACCGTGGAGATATGAATGGTGAAAATCTTTTATTTTATATAGACAGTAAAATAATGCCAAGACACCACGGACAAACGATAAGGAAAGATCACCTTCAACATAAGTAACTAGTTATTAAAGTCATTAATACAAAACCAAATAAAAAGTGAAAAAGATTAGAAATAAAAAGTATTATACTAGACACTTTGTCTTCACAAAGTGATGTAAGAGACTTAGGCAAACATGGCCTTGATTGTCAAGAACTCTTACGATCAATCTTGGATCCCGAGACGACTCACACACTCTACGATGGACAATGGATGATGGTGGTGGATGATGGTGTTGTGATGGTGGTGGGTGGTGGATGAAGTGTGAGAGAGGTGGTGTGCCAAGGGATGAGTTGAAATGAAACCAAGCACTCCTATTTATAGGCTGAACAGAGGGCTGGGCACGGCCCCGTGCCTGTCTGACACTCTCTCTCCTCATTAATTGTAATTCGCAATTACAATTAATGCGCCTGCTGTACTTTCCCCACGCCCCCGTGTTCACTGGGCACGGCCCCGTGGTGGGCAATAGAAGCTTCTATAGGTTTGTCTTTTCTGCTGCTTCTTGGGCACGGCCCCGTGCTGGCTGAGCACGGGGCGTGTTCAGTCTTCTGCCTTCTCTATTTTGCTTTGGAAGATGCCGTTGAGGGGTCGGGCAGTCCACTCATGTTCCTTTCCTTGTATTTATGTTGGATTTAGCTGTCTTTTTGCTTCTTTTGTGTTTTTGAGCTCATTTAATCCTGAAAATACAAAAGGAAGACAAAAACACTCTTTTTCCAATATTAGTACTTAAAAAGGGTTAGTTTTATGCCTTATTTGATGTAATTTATATGTTGCATTTTACACACATCACTAACACACATCAATCCACACTTAGATGAGTTTGACAGCCTAACAGATGAAGAAAATGACACACCCATGAAGATAAAGTTTAGAAGGGAAAGAAGGAAACAAAAAAGGAGAAAAGATAGAGTGGATGACCCATTCTATCTTGGCCAAGTTTTTGCTGAAAGGAAACAATTAAGGGACCTTGTTAAGAAATTGGCAGTGTCTAGCAAAAGGCAACTAAAGATTATTAGGAATGATCCAGTAAGGTTTCGGGTAATTTGTGAAGGGTTTAAACCAGAATTTGGTAAAGGTGGTGTTAGAGGGTAAAAAGGTCAATTCAAAATCAAGTGGTGATAAAGGAGAATCTTCAACCAAAAGTGCTGGTCCCAAGAGTGTGGGTCCCAAGGGTAAAGGTGGTGCTTTATTGCACAAACCTACCACAAGATCTGCAACGAAATCCAAAAAAACATGCAACCACATGTCCATGGGTACTTTATCTTTCTAATGTAAACAGAGTGGGATCTTGGGTTGTGAAAACCTACATCAATGAACATAACTACTTTAATACTAGATCTGTCAACCATTGTACAGTATCATGGTTAGTCAAGGAGATTGAATCTACTGTTGTAGTGAACCCTGATATTCCACTAAAAGCACTCAAGGAAAGTTTCCAAAAGAAGCATCAGATTTCAGTGTATTTGCAAAAGATGTTCAAGGAAAAATCAATGGCAAGACAGAAGATAGAAGGGGACTATAGGGCTCAGTATGCAATTCTAAGGGACTATTGTGAAGAACTGATCAGGTCATACCCAGGAACAACAATTAAAGTTGATAGGGAGAGTGAACCTAATCCTAATAGCCCAACTAGACAGTTTAGAAGGATCTACATTTGTTTGGGTGGTTTGAAGGCAGGGTTTAAGATCTTTGGGAGACCTATATTGGGTTTAGATGGTTGCTTCATGAAAGGTCCATTTCCTGGACAAGTGTTAAAGGAGAAAGTTGCTGATATGTCTGTCCAATGGAATTCTGTGAACAAGTACCAAGTTAAAGGGAACTCACTTGAGTAGTATGTTGTTGACATGGCAGACAAAACCTGTTCTTGTAGAAGGTGGGAATTAACTAGTATTCCTTGTAAGCATGTTGTGGCTGTGATATGGGACATGGTTGCACATGGGATAACAGTGGATGCTCTAGAGGAATGGGTTTCAAAAGTGTTTTGGTTAGAAACTTGGAAGGAAGTTTATGCTAACACAGTGGACCCAATCAATGGAAGGAATATGTGGGCACCTTCTTCTTGTCCGATGATTCTTATACCACCAAAGCACCATAAACAAGTTGGTAGGCCAAGAAAGAAGAGGAAGAAAAGTGCAGAAGAATTGTCTGAACAGGCATCTAAGCAAGGGAAGTTGACAAGAGTTGGTCAAACAGTCAAGTGCACAAAGTGTGGTGGAAAAGGTCATAACCAGAGGTCCTGCAAAGGAAATGTAGAAGGGTCGCAGGCAAATGCAGAAGCATGATGTTTTCGGGTTGGCTTTTATGTTTCTAAGTGTCAAGAACAATGACTTCTTTTGGTGTGGTTATTTGTTTTACGTTTGGCCATCATTTTGAAGTACTACAGTTTATGGCCTTTTGTTTAAACTTATATGTGTTATGAATTAGATATATTATGTAATGCATGTGTTTGGACAGTTTTAAGTTTGAATCTGCAGGTTTTTGTTCATTAGATATTGTTGTTTGTCAAGTGCTAATGGCAGGTGTTTGGTCTTTTGTCCGACAAGTTTGTTATTAGATAATGTTGTTTGTCCGACATGATTTGTTATTAGCTTTTTGGTCTTTTGTCCGACAAGATAATGTTGTGGCGGGTGTTTGGTCTTTTGTCCGACAAGTTCATTATTTGATAATGTTGTTTGTCCGACATGATTTGTTATTAGCTTTTGGTCTTTTGTCCGACAAGATAATGTTGTTTGTCAAGTGCTAATGGCAGGTGTTTGGTCTTTTGTCCGACAAGTTCGTTATTAGATAATGTTGTTTTTCTGACATGATTTGTTATTAGCTTTTGGTCTTTTGTCCGACAAGATTCGTTAGGGTCGATTTTCATTCTAAGAAACAAACATACATTATATCCGAACAACATACATTATATCCAATTTAGGATCGATTTCATTCTAACATGTAGGATCGGGGTTCGACCAAAACGAGTCGTTCAGAAGAGTGTTCGATCAATACGAGAGGCGGAATCAGATGTATTGATGTTGAATCAGCTTAATATGCACTAAGAATCACTTTAAGTGTCTAATGTATTGATTTGAAAAAGATACACGAGCTGGAGACACTTCGGCAGAGCTTCGCTGCTGGAATCCAAAAGTTACAAATGAAGAACCAAGACTCCCTATTTATAGGAATGGCCACTTCGCATGAAACAGACATGTCCAGTTCGTACGAACTGGCCAGTCCGTTCGAACTGGTCACTTCGCATGAACTTGCTGTTTCAGCTCAGTTTCCCATTTCTCTCGTACTACGTGTCTTGGTCTATCAATTCTATTACAAGACTCGATACAAGACGAAGTCGACAAACATATGCACCAACAAACTTCCCCTTGGATGTTGACGAGTCTTCGGTACGAGTCTTCAGTACGTTGAGTCTTCAATCTTGATCAGTCTTCACGCTCTTTCCAAAGTATCTGACACTGTAAGCATCCTTCAATCTCTATCTTCTTTTCTCTCTTACTCTACCAGAATCTGAGTCTGGCTCTTTCAATCTGCAAACTCCCCTTTGCTAATAGACTCCCCCTTAAGTTGTTCCGGGATCGTAATCTGACATAGCACTCGTTCTAAGATCGTATCCTGGCTCAAACTCTGCTCAGGCTTAGACACGGGGATCTGCATAAAACTCTACCCAACAATAAATTTCACAATTTTAAGATTTAACAATTTTAGAAACCACTTGTAAATATCATTTAACATTTCTCAAATAACCACTTGTATTCAAAACACTCAAATTTGGCATTTCATTAATGAACCATTTAATCATTTCAAAATTATTTCTCTTTTCAAACAAACTCTCCCAACCCTGTTATTCATCATGTTCAGCACTTGAAATTTTGAAAATCAGCTTTCCAACATCAGTTGTCGAAATTAAGATAAAATAAAATCTTTTTGGATTTTCAAAATATTATGCTAAAACACATTCTTTTTGGGTTTTGTTTTTAATGAAAAGCAGTAAAGAAATATTTACAGACAAAATTTTTGTGAGTTTGTGTAAGAGGATCATATCAGTTTATAACAAATCACTAGCACCGTTGAGCTTTAAACACTTTAAGTTCTAAACGATTCACTTAGATTGTCAGTATACTGATCCACTTAAATTTTCACACAAAGTTCAATTGATTCGAGATACGAGATTAGTGTTTTAATGGACTTAACTTATTCGCGTGTCCAACCTCAGAATATACTCTCGTATCCAGACTCCTATATTCAGTCTTACAGGTGAATGTACACTAATGATATCTGTAAGGGGTTAAATGCGAGACCATGAGAGCTCAGACTATTGCTTCCGCAAAATCAGAGAGATGATGGTTCGACTTTAGGTGTGTTCCCTTTAGAGAATCTTTTCTTCAACAGCACATGATTAGCATTTTTCAATGTTTCATCATTTTTTATGCTGAGGGTGGGCTTTATGATTAAAGCTGTGCAAAGTATTATACGAGGACTAGGCTATTGCTCCCACAAAATCAGAAGTCCTGGTATAATACCCCAGATATCACCACACACAAAGACCTAGTATATCAGAAATAGAAAGCCCTTCAAACAGGATTTCAGGGGTTACCTATATACCCGAGAGATGTTCCCCACGAAATAAGTAAGTATTTGATATTTAGGTTTATATCTCGACAAACAATCTACTAAGCGTGTAAAAATCTACTGACATATCATCAGTGAGACCGTTTATCATATTTGACTTTCCAATTCTTTAGCGTACTATGATCGTCTACTGATGTACTATCATTTCCTCTTTTTCACAACAAAACTCATTTTGATTTTTATCATGTTTTTGGCTTTTTCAAATTTTCTAATGTTTTTTGGATTTTCTGAAATTTCTTACTCCCCCTAAAATTCAAAACCATTTAAAGAAAATTTGACAAACCGATGTGAATTGCTTCAATTCTCCATCCACTTGGCATAAACAATCAGAACTCCCCCTGACAACAAACTATTTTCCCATTATGATTTCAAAACACTTAAGTTTGTTTTAATCAAATGGTTTTTCCGGAAAATTAGTTTTGTTGATTTCACACACCACTTGTAAGATCGGGGATTATTTCATCACTTTGCTTTTCAACCACTTGTAAAAATATTTTTCCTTTTCTTGAACCACTTGAATGAAAGTTAACTCAAGTTCAAGTTAATGACCTTCATTAACCACTTGTAGGTACTTATCAATAATACCACTTGTAAAATTAAATATAACAATTTTGAATTTCTCAAGAAAGATGCCGATTCATGCTCCACGATTACCAACATTGGGAGCTCCGGCAAGTCAGGATTTTTACATATGGAATACAGACACCCAAGCCTGACTAGCTTTGGGTGTGACCTTTTCAATTTCACTCGGGGTTTCAACATTCCTTTTTGCTTCATAAAATTCTTTTACCCCTTTTTCCCTTCCATCGACCATTCTTCCAAAAATATTTTTCACTTTGCCATTAAAAGCCTTTTCGATATCAAATTCTTTCTTTTCAAAATAGAATTGATTTGAAATCTCCACTTTTCCAACCTTTTGTTTAAAATTTTCAGTTCGCAATGGTGGAAAATTTGCGTCATCCATTGGCGGAACTGAATTTTCTTCTTTTGGCTCAACTTGTTGCTCCTCTGACTTTGACGAGTCAGATTCATCGCCAGATTTAACATCTGATTTCTTAGCAACCCACGTTTGGTTGTTAAGATTCACTTTTCTTTTGTAAAACCTTTTTGAACACTCACCAACTTCATATGTTGAATTTTTAAACAATTTAAATTTTTCTGGTGGTGATTCAGTTTTATCAACAATTTTAGCTTTGAGTTTAGAAACAACTTCCTATTTTGTGTTGGTAGCCATTGGACAGTTCCAGGCTATGTGACCAACTTCTTGACATCGGTAACAGGTTCTTGTCTCTTTTTTGGTTCCAAACACAGTCTTCTCAAACTTTTGTTTTTCAGTAAGAAACTCTTTGTTAGACTGTTTCCAGAATGAGCTATTTTTCTATTCTTCAGAACTTGACCCTGAAACAAAAACAGTTTTTAATTTAAAATCTTTAATATTTTGATTATTTTCAACATCAAAACCCAACCCCTTCTTTTTGAAATTGCTTTTATGATTCGGTTTCTTTTGATGACTTGGACCGAATCCTTTCTTCTTGTTTAAACGTTGTTGTACTCTAGAAGTATATTTAGGTTTTGAAAATCCCATTTTATCTTTTATTTCTAAAAACTTTATTTCTATCAATTTAAAAACTGTTTTTATATTTTCAATTTTCACATTTTTAACCGGAAATTCCTCATCAGAATATAATTTGTCTGAATCATTCAAAGTATATGCCACTTTGATTGGTTTGTCATTCAAATTATTTTTTTATTACAGAAATTCTTTATTGTAAACCCTTTTGACCGATGGTTTCGAACTGTTGACTGATGAACTCGAAGTTTCTGACTCAGACTTTGACTCTGACTCCTCATCCTTAATCCAACACCTGATCGACCACTTTCTTTATTAACTCAGACTCATGATCAGTGTCAGACGATGTGAAAGTGACGTCAATGTTATCTGGTAACTCATCATTTGTTTCAGACTTTAACTTTTTATTGACTGCCTTTTTGAGTTGTTCCTCATTTGGTTTTCTGGGAGAATAACCTTCCCAGATCGGAGGCAGACACTGGTTATAATTTGCACTTTGTTTCTTACCAGTATCCATATCTTCCGGCTTCTTATCTTGAAAGGCTTCAAAACCTGCAACAGTAGGATAAACTCTATCAAATAATCAGAACCTGAGTAACTCATTAAAAATCGGCTGATTCTTTCATTCTCAATCTTTTCAGTCTCTAATTTCTGCTTCAACTCTGCACACTCTTCAATAAAATGATTGATTTCTTTTTGCTTAGACATCATCACTGCATTCATCATTGTCAAAGCATCTTCTCTTTCTGAATTTGTCTTCTCCAAATGATTAAATGTTATGTTCAAAATATCATATGATTCTTTTACGTACTTAACATCAAACAATAATTTTTCTTTCATCTCGTCGAGCTCACTATACTTCTTGTCTTTCTCTTCACAGTGTTTGCATGGTTCCAAACATTTCAGACAAGATTTTGTGACCTCAACAATCTTCTTAATCACTTTAACTTCTTTACTCTGTTCATCCTTCTCTTCTTGAGCAACATTTTCACATTTTATCTCTTTCTTTTCTTTTGCTGCTCGTCTCTCCTTTAGCTTCTCCAATTTATCTGCAAAATAAAATTTGAAACTTTCAGGAGATAGATGAGTTTTTCCAATGTTTATTTGTTTAATTTCTTCATCATCATCACTACTGTCAATTGATGATTGATCAAAGACTGGTTTCTTTTCTGAACTATCTTCTGAAGTGACAAATTCTTCATCTTGACTTTTCTCATCATCTGCAAACACATCCATCCATTCTTTCATCAACTCTGGCTCTTGAATGATCTGTGCAATAAATGCTCTAAACTTTGAGTTACTTTCAGCCGGAATATATTTTTCCCAGCTAAATCCTTCTGGCAATCTTTCATCATCTTGATTAAGTAAATAAGCTTTCTTTGATGGCTCTTCAATCAGATCCTTCCTAGCATGTGAAGTTTGTGACGATTGTTGTTGATGCGGTTGTTGAGCAACCTGATGATATATTGCTTTCCGATAATAATCATTATTCCCGAACGAATTTTGAGCTCCACCTGCTTCTCGATTGGTACATTCCCTCTTGAAATGTCCTTTTTCCCTACATTGAAAACAAGTAACTTTAGATTTATCAAAACCTAAAGTAGAAACATTAGCTTCACGTAAATCATCTCTTCATGTAATCTGCTTAAATTTCTTAGCTCTCCTCAACACGCTCGCTAAACACCACTTAATATCCATTAACTCCAATTCCTCAGCATCAATCTGATCGTAATCCTCTTTTGTTAGCATAGGATTTCCGATTCTTCCCGCAACCAAACTCTCATATGATTCTAACACAGTAACCAATAATGCCATATGACCTTTAGCGACTTCTTCAGAGAAATTATGACCGTTCTGAAGATGCAACGCGATGTTGCATTGTAGCACATGACCATTACCATTGTTTGAGCTTTGAACACTTGGATTAACACTCGGATATGAAGAAAATCCAATGTTGTTGATTGAACTTTGAATGAGTGATCCAGATGAATTTTCTACGCTGAAAGCGATTTGGATCTTCGAACTTGCTTCAACATTTTGAACATTACCTTTGAAATACAAATTGATATCTTGTTGACCACTTGGATTGTTAATTCTAGCAATCTTCTGTTGTTCAAGATCTTGTCCTTCAAGTTTTTCAATGAACTGAGCAATTGTCAAACCATCATACTCTCCGGTATTCTTCAAGATCATAAGATATGTACCCCATTCTTTTTAAGGTAAAGCATCAGCTAATTTTTCAACCCATTCCTCACGATCCTTTTTGATATCCAACCGAGTCATTGAACGTACTAAATGACAATATTTCTCAATAAGAGTCTTTGTAGTTTCGCCTGGCAAACTTGAGAACAAATCGAATTCTTTCTTTAATAGAGACTTCTTATTCTTGATCATTTCCGTACTTCCTTCGAATTTTGTACGAAGTGCTATCCAAATCGAATATGCACTATCATCATGTTGAAGTAGTATGAAAATGTCTTCTTTCACAGCTTGTTGAAGTAAACTGGTCATCATTTTTTCTGGCTTGTACATGTCTCTCTCTTTGTCCGTAAATTCAGAAATAGTCTTTACAACTCCCATGTTATTTCGAGGACGAACATACTTTTTTTCAATACACTCCCAAGACCTTAGATGATTTGCTTGCACCAAGTTTTCAAAACGCTCTTGCCAACTATAATACTCTTCAATGCTCATCAGTTTCGGAGGTTTCTGCAACGTTCCAGTTTCATTTTCCATGGTTACACTTTGAGCAACAGTAACAGGAGTACCCGGGGCAGTCACAAACGCATTATAAAATTCATTGTCCATGTTTCGGTATTGAAAGATCAAACAAACTGATTAATTTTCAAACGATCTGAAGACTTTTAAATCACACTGTACGAACCAAATTTCACTCGAACTTAACTGTTTTCAAATGACTTGATCAACTTGAAATCAACCCCGTGCGACATGCAAACTGATTTAAGGTCAAATAATGTCTTGAGCCAAGCATAATCTCATGCACATGCCATTGTTAGAACAAATAATTCTTGGGCCGAGAACTATAGAATCCCATGCACAATTAATGATCCACTATGATTATGTAAACTTGATTGGGCCTCCAATTTGAATCACATGGGATGAAATATGAATTCAGGAAATCACAGGATATACATCAACATGATTGGACCTCACAATTTTAGATCAGATCAATATTAAAATGGCCGACAATTGATTGTTACTCAATTAATTCTATTGGACCTCACTTTATCGAATACTGAATCTAATTAATTCAATCACATGCAAACTGAAACGACCTGGGATTATTTCCAAATGACCTGAACTCAACTTCAAACCGCACGTTCTGATTTGTCCAAACCGTGCGAGCTGAATAATGTCAAATCGTGCGACCTGATTCACCTTTTAACCACTCCGTAAGACTTGAAGTTTTGACTTCGTGCGACCTGGATATTTCAACTTCGTGCGAACTGGGAATCAAACTATGCGAAGTGGATGCTCTTGGTGCGACCTGGATTCAAACCGTGCGAAGTGGAGGTTCACTTCGTGCGAACTGATGACACTAGAGCAATTCGTGCAAACTGAAGCCTATTCACATGATCTGGAGACCACTTCGTGCGACTTGAATATAATTTCACACGAGCTGACAATATCTCACATGAACTGGGGTTTTTTCACGTGATTTCGGACCAAAAATTCATGATTTTATCAAGTTTTAGGTCGATTTTATGTCTGATTTTTTCAAGATTGATTAAAACAGTGTTTTACGTGTTATATGTGAAAATCAGTCCATTTTAACCGTAAAATCTCAGTTAATTTTGAGAAAATGTGAAGAAAGTGAGTAGAAGTGAGATTTTCGGATGAAAACAAGCTGAAGCGGTAAGAACTCTTCCTCCTGAGCTCTGATACCACTTGTAGGATCGAGATTCAACCTAAACGAGTCGTTCAGAAGAGATCTAGATCAATACGAGAGGCGGAATCAGACGTATTGATGTTGAATCAGCTTAATATGCACTAAGAATCACTTTAAATGTCTAATGTATTGATTTGACAAAGATACACGAGCTGGAGACACTTCGGCAGAGCTTCGCTACTGGAATCCAAAAGTTACAAATGAAGAACCAAGACTCCCTATTTATAGGAATGGCCACTTCGAATGAAACAGACATGTCCAGTTCGTACAAAATGGCCAGTTCGTACGAACTAGTCACTTCGCACAAACTTGCTGTTTCAGCTCAGTTTCCCGTTTCTCTCGTACTACGTGTCTTGGTCTATCAATTCTATTACAAGACTCGATACAAGACGAAGTCGACAGACATATGCACCAACATAACAAACAAACAATTTAGGATCAATTTTCATTCTAAGAACCAAATAACTTCCATTAAATCTGAAACACTACATAACAGAGATACAGACCATATTAGATTATCACATACATGTTAGACCTTATCTAGGTCATTTTTTAACAAAGAAAAATATAAACAACATCCATGACAGCCCTAACATACATTTCAACTTCTTGTTTGATTTTACAGCTTCTCTTGCAATGGCTTCATTCCGGTTACACATTGGGGGGGTCTGACCATCGAACGAACCCACAAATAGCACAGTAGTAGAACCTTCTTCCTGGATTTGCTCGGGTCCAAGATGTAACATAGGTGGTTGGAGCTCCACAAACACAATTGATGTCTGCCATGGAGGATTTAGAAAGAAGAAGATGGAGAAGATGATGGAAGGAAGAAGAAGAAGATGGGGGCTAACTAGGGTTTTAAATGGTATATAAATAACCGGGTTCGGAAATGACATATTTGCCCCTCACATGAGGGGCACGTGACAGTCATTTAACAGCTTAAATGAACGGCGTTTGAGGCGGGGAGTATAATAGAGATAGCTTGCATAGATCAGGGAGTAAAATGTCCATTTTTAAAGGTTTGGGGCAAAAGCGTTAAAACCACCAAACCACAGGGAACAAAATAAAAGTTTACTCTTTAAAAAATGAATAAATTAAATAAAAGTATAAAAAGAATGAAATGCCCATGACTTAACACTAAAAATGAGGTTAACCAGTTGGATGTAAATGGCCAGATTTGAGAAAGTCAAGGGTTCAAATACGAAAAAAGAGTAAATTGTTATGTGGTTTTCCCAGATTACATATTTATTCCCTGTGGTTTACACTTTTGTTATGCGGATGATCCCCAAAGTGGATGGACGTTAGTTTCCAGTATTTTGGTTTGAAATGACTAAATTGCCCTACTATTAAATAATAATAGTTAAAACATTAAAATAAATCTTATTAATAAATTAAAAACTCAAATGGGTCCCACATCTTTTATCAGTAAATTGCCAAAATCGTCCTTGAGGTTTGGGCATGTTTGCCTGTTTCATCCAAAACGACTTTTTTGTGCGATACAGTGCTTCACTTTTACCTTTCTTTGCCATTACCATCCAAATCACTAACGTTGTTTGTTTATTCTGTTAAGATGAGAAACATTTTTATTTTTTAGCTAACACACAACACATTAAATCTTGGTACAAGTTGTTAATGCACACACACAATCACCACATCACCACCACCACGACATACCCCACCACCACCACCACACCCCATCACCACCACCATTCAATCACAAAGCCCATTACCACCACCACCACTCAGTCACCACCCCATTACCACCACCACGACACCCTCACCACCACCACAACATACCCTACCACCACTCAGTCACCACCCCACCAACACCATACCATCACCACAGATAGAAGTCCAAATCCACCATCAGTAAACCAAGTCCATGAACGAAATCCTACAGTCATCACAGCGACAGTTATTTGCCAGAACCCGATAGTCATCGCTTGACGCCGCCATTAGGGTTCCATCGTGTTGTTGTTGCCGTCGTCAAAACCATCATCGGTTAGGGTTCTGTCCCACCACTTGATGCCGCTGTTATGTCTTTGTTGCCAGAATATGGTGGTCGGCGATAGATTACTGGATAGAGAGAAGAGAATGAGATTGCGTGGGAGAGAAGGAGAGAGAGAGAAAGAGTGAGGGGGAGAGGTTTGGCCGAAGGTTTACAGAGAGGAGATGTTTGGAGAGAGATAGAGAAAGAAGAGATGCAAAGGTTTAGAGAGAGAAAGAGAGCAAAGTGGGTTGGGATGGGTGGGGTCAAAGGTTTTATATATTTTTTATTGGTTTGTATTTAAATGTAAAATGAAAACTAAAAAACATTAAAAAAAATTGGTAAAATCTCTACTTAATTTCCCCTAAGTTAACGTTAAGTTTAAACGGTGTTAGTGATTTAGATGAAAATGGCAAAAAAATTCTAAAAGTGAAGGACTGTATGACACAAAAGAGTCGTTTTGGATGAAACATGTAAACATGCTCAAACCTCAGGAACGACTTTGGCAATTTACTCTTTATTATATATAGATAAAAAAAATTTAACACCCCTCCACCCCACCCCATCCTCACCCTATCATCTTCTTCATCCGATCTATTTTTCCCTACCTAAGCCAGCCACTCGCAACCGCGACGACACCCCACCCCACCGCAGGTTCCTCCACCGCTACCAACCGTCCCTTCCTCACCTTTCTTCTTGGGTTCTTCCTCTTCCCCATATTTTTAGTTCGATTCTCGGTCTGGCAACCTGCAAGTTTTTTATCCAATGAGTTCGTTCTTCACCGGGCAATCCCTAAGTCTCCTTTATGCTACATCTGTAAGCCACACATCAATCACAATACTTGTCGGAAATGGGAATGGAACTCACTACATGAAACCAATTTCGCCGGAAAAACGGGTCAGAGTGAGAGAGATAATTTGAGTGGGTCAATCAGAGCAAAATCTTCATTTAACCAATCGATCCATTTGATTATCCTATAAGATGACCATTGTGGTCGGATTTGGTCTAAAATCAGGTGGGTCAACTGTAACGCCCTGCTTTTTCATACTTTCCATAATTAGAAAGCTCGCATTGTAATGCTATTTTTGGAAATCTTGTATTCTTGTAATCGTCTTTTCGTTATAATCATTGTAGAATCCGAGACTTGGATCATAAATAAAAATTCATATTTCTTTAGATTCACATTCTACATATTCATACATGCTCATACGTTCAAATTCATTGTACATCGAATCCTCATCTGTAATTCATACGCATACGATACTTATTTACGATACATGTCCATGCTTGTCCTTAAATTGTTGATACTAAAAAACCCCTAATAATATGCTTATTTACACAACGATTAATCATCTAATATGTGACATATACTTGTCACTTACAAGCATATTACATACTTATACATCACACTTTTTACCTAGTTAAATCATGTTTTATTTCATATTATACATTGTTACAAGTTAGGGGAAACATTGTTGCATATTATTACACAACTTAATTAACAAAATTACTCATTATAATGTTTAAAAAAATAATAATATTAAAGAGATATGGCAGCCCCAAATCAGCAAAATTCAGCCCCATATGGTTGGGTTTTGTGGGCTTGTTGTAAGGTTTAACCCCTTCTAAACACTTCCAAACCCCAACCCATTGAAACCATAATCCCTTCCCTATATAATAAACACTTCCCCACTCCTTATTCCACTTTTACAAGTCTCCAAACACTTCACAAACTCTCCCAAACTCAGCTAAGTTTCAGCCACGTTTTTTAAAGTTCCAGCCATAAAAAAGTGGGTTTTAACTAACTTCCACTTCAACTTTTGTAACACCCTGAAAATATAAAATTACATATTAGAATTATAAAACATTAAATAAACAAGAACAAACTAACTAGGACTAAATAACCCAGTTAGTTACAAGTCTTGTAGTAACTCATAAGTGGGTTAAAACACTCAAAATATGAACTAAAGGAAATTAGAGGGACCAAAGGTGACAAAAATGAAACTAATTATAATAAAAACCATTTTTAATCACAAAACGCACATTTTGAGTGTGCTGGGATCGATCAAACACAGAGGGGGGCGACCAGAGCTTCTCCAAACCGTAGTTCATGATATTTGATCAAATTGAAGACCAAATTCTGTCCCAAATCAAAATCTGAACATAGATTAGTGATCACCTAAGTGAAAGGGATCATAAGGTATATAAATTTTGTGGAAAAATTCTCATTTAAATTTCTGAATGAACATGGGGAATTCAAATTAGATGTTGCATGAGTGTTGTATAGATGAAATTAGAGTAATATGATGTCTAGGGATAAACCCTAGATGATTTCCTATTAAAATTTTGCTTGATACTAGTGAAGTTCATAATCACCATTGTAGGTGATTAATGGGTTTTGTAGAAACTTGATAAACACTAGGATTATGATTCTTATCTAGTGTAATCCGAGTTTTAGGAAGTAATTTCTGAAATATTGATGTTAAAAACATGTGTAAATTGCGTAATTGATGTTAATCTTGGCTAAACAAAAAGTTATGAACTTAATGATAAATTATGAGAAATTATGTCACGGCCCCCGACCCGGTTTGACCCGTTTCAGGAGCCGCGGGACAGAAATCCCGTGGTATTTAATTAATTGAGTTTAACAGCGGAAGTTTTCATCAGGATCTTTTTAAATGCAAAAATATTTCCCGATTATTTTATTTCACAACTCGGGATAAAACCCGGTAATTTACAATCGTTTGATTTCACGAAGAAATCTTTTATTTTACAAAACATGTTTCTTTATTTTATCTTGAGCCACTTCCTTGAGCTTGTAGTGCTTTATGGCACTTTTCCCTAGATCATAACAGATCACCTGAAACATGTTTGAAAAAGGTTTTGTCAGCGGGAAATACTGAGTGAATCATTCTATTTTGCATAATGATGCCTAGTTATTAATTACAGCATAAGAGCGATTACAATGGCTTCTATCTTATTTTTATCTGGCGCTCTGTCACAATGGTGACGATGGTCATACCACTATTAGATCAATGAACCTAAATAATGATGATTATCCCTAGTAGGTCAATGAACCTAACTGGGAGAAAATTAGTAATGTGCACAATACCCCACTAGCCAGTGATTCAAGATATCCACGACTTAGTCCCTGTAATTATAACTTTTGAAAATAATTTGAGGTATTGTAAAATAGTTGATAAAAATAGAATGACTCACATTGCAGATTTAATTTGAGCAGAGTTTAGCCTACTGATTAGCCTTTTAACCTAAATTTAATAACATGCACACAATTCCAGGTTAGTAATCAATACAGCATTTACGATAACTCACGAGATCAACCCTCACAACGAATGACAGCGTGCGATACTTAAACATCCATCGGATTCACAACTAATGACAAAGTATAATTACTTAAACATCCATCGGAATCATGACTAATGACAAAGCATAACCCTAATGTGGGCAGCACTTAAACATCCATTGAGTACATTGATCGATCGGAAAATGAATCGTAATAGCGATCGAGTTAATACCCAGTATCGGAGCAGCACTACACTAATATTGAAGTAATTTCGACCTCAGAGCACTGAGAATTCGAAATTGAAAGATTTTATCGACACCAGTGGATTGTGCAGGTGAAGGGCTATTTATAGGTAAAATTGAGGTCTTACGCGGCCCGCGTAAGCCTTAAGCTTAACTTTACGCGGCCCGCGTGGCCGCCCAGTCTATGAGTAGGGTTGACTAGTCATGCATAGGGTACCAGATGATCGACATGTGGCACGGTTATGCTTATCCGGTCAACCCAATGTTGACGCGGCCCGCGTAAGATGTGCCTTATCCCTTACGCGGCCCGCCTGAGACCCTATATTTTGTTTTTCTTGGTTTTTCTTGTATGGTAGGGTTTCAGGGGCTCGGGTTTGAACTTATGGGTATTTTTAGGATAATTTTGAGAGTCCTTACAAATTATGCCCTTAAGGTGTTTGTGAAAATGCCTAAAAGAAGTTTAAAAACTGGAAATTTGAGTTAAAACGCGTGTTTGTAGAGTTATGGCAAACTATGCATATTATGTAAACAAAAGAGTTCTAAACGGGTTGTGATTGAACTCTATAGGAAAGGAAACCGGAGCGTCAAGTGGACAAGCCGGTGGTGACGCGCAATTGAAAGGGGTGCTTTGAAAGGTACGTGACTTTGGTCCCGTTACATTACGTATAAACGTTTGGTTTTAGCTTGTTAATAGTGTCATAATGTAGTATATGCGTTTGACGTGTCATTTAAGTGGCGAAGCCCACTCGACATTCAAACGGGTCAAAATATTGGTTAGAAATAGTTTGGCTTGACATTAAAGTGAGGATTTTCACTCGTCAACCAAACGGGTCAAAACTATGTCCTTATATCGATTCTTGCGCGTAAAGATTTGAAAGTCTCATATTGCGCTGGTGCTAGATAGCAATTTTAGCAATGAATGGTTATACTAAGTTAAGGTTATGAATCCATGTTATCGGGTCGAATGGTAGAAACTAGTTGCAAGAATTGCATAAAGTGGCAATGCTTGAATTTATAGAAAACAAACATGAAATTCGAATACGAGCGTAAAGCCATGTAATGGTACAGATACGCCAAGAATTTCAAGCCTGGGGATGGGTAAATAAGATTAGAATGCCAAAGAATAAATTGGCGAACAATTTGCACACATAGTTAATGGGTCGAATAATCGAAACAAGGATTTTGTGGGCCATTTGTTCATAATCCGGGTTTCGTTAAGTGAAATTTATATGGTTAGATCCGTAATTTTAATACGGACATATAGGAAAAAGAATCGGTTAAAACGGATATGTAAATAAAAAGTTATGAGGAATTAAGCGAAAAAAATATATATAAGAAGGCTGAGCTGGGCGAACCGTGGGCCACGGTCCTGAACCGTGGCTCACAGTCTGGCAATTCTGTTTTGAGCTGGGCGAACTGTGGGCCACGGTCCTGAACCGTGGCTCATAGTCTGGCAGTTCTGTTTTGAGCTGGGCGAACCATAGGCCACGGTCCTGATCCGTGGCTCACAGTTTGGCAGTTAATTTGTTTGTTTTTCATTATTTAAGCAATAGAACTCGTTTTTACTTAATATTAAGATGTCAAAACTAATGATTAATGTGGTTTTGACCATAGGTGATGCTCGTTTGTTGTGGATGTTGATCAAGCAAGGGAATCAAGAACCGAACACAAGTTTTGAATGCTTCCGCGCTAATCTAATCTAGTTTAAAACATGTTGTTTTGTAAACTCTTTTGAATGTTGAACATTTTAATCTAGTTAGTCGACTATGTTTAAATACTATAATGACGTACATCTTAGTTATTAACTAAGTTTTCTTTGGTCATGTATTTCGAATTTAAAAAGTCCGTATTTTATGGTTATAAAATGAAATTATAAGACGAGTGTTACAACTTTCTTCTTGTTTCTTCTTTTACAGCACTTGGATAACCTCTAGGAAGGTTCTCACAAGTTTGCTTAGGCAAACTAAGGTGAAACCTCACCATTTTGGGGGTCCAAAGTGCACCTAAATTCTGCTCATTTTTATCTTCATGTTTTGGAAGAAAACTCATGTTTTCTTCATACATTCCTATGTCCTTATGCTCATAATCATATCTATGGTTAGTTGGGCTTAAAAACAAGGTTGTGACATGTAAAATCAAAGATCTAAACCTCATAAACATTCTGTTTTGTTTGGGTTTTAACCCACAAGTGATGAACAAGTCTAAGGCTTGAAAATTGTGTGATTATAGGATTAGCTTGGGCTATCCTACTTGAAAATCCATACATCTCTTGATGTTTTCTTAGTTTAGTTGTAGTTATTTCTTTCTTTATTGTATGTTCATGACCCTCCTTGTTGTCTATGATAATAAGTGTAGTGGTGACACTAAAGAGGTACCTAAATGGAAGACTTGTCATTCCTACCTCATGCATGACTTATGTCAAATACAAAAGAGGTTCCTAAATGGAGGATTTATCCTACCTCATGCTTGACTTATATGACCATATGATATCTATATAACCTATATATTATTCAAGTAACCAAACTTTTGATGATGAACTAGTGGTCATTTGTCAAATGTTAAGTTACATCATCTAAAACTTTAATAACTTGCTATGATTCTAATGGGTATTTGACCCATGAAAACATTCTAACCCTTTGGGGTTTCATAGTGTCAAACAAGTATTATATGACTAGATGATTATTTTCCTCATATATCTATTTTCATACATTTTAAACTCCAAATCCTTAAACCCGAATATAAGCATCCCTTAAACTCCAAATAGAGGACATTCATCTTTCTAGTCTCAACAACTTCGTCACAATTGGATAATCGGAAAGCATATGCAATTTTGTGAATATACTCGAACCCATTTTACTTTTTAAACACTTTTGGGCGCAACATGTATTCTATGTAAAAACACTAAACACTTGAAACTATTTGAATCATGTTCTATCCACATGTAAACATGTTCACCTCCCGCTAGTCTATTGAGAGTTAGTCTATGAACGATTTGATGCTTGTTAATCTCTTATGCTATGTAAAATATTAGTGTCTATATGCTCATAACTTCGTACAAGCCCACCTTAACAATTATAGCGCTATAGGAGTAATGCACCGCCCACAAGTCTTGGGGTATTGTTAAGTTAAACATGTTGCCTCCCGTTATTCTTTGGGATAGACTATTTTAATGCATTGTATTCTAGGGTTTGAACATACAGTGACACCGTTTCAGCGTATTAGTAACTTGCATCATGTTATTTATATTGGATATGAACACGTTAAACAATTTTATTCTATGTTATACTATGTATCAAATTTGTATACTCACCAACTTTTTGTTGATTGTATTTTAATACATGTTGCAGGATGATAGACAAGATGATGCTAAGTGAAGAAACAAGATTTAAGTGGACTTAGAAACACACTTAGATTTAAACTATTTTGTTGTTGTATATTCGAAACGATTTTGTTTATGTTGATTTCTTGTATTATACTTTAGCAATTTATGAAATTCAATTTAATTTATATTGTCACATAGTGTTATGATGTTTTGAGCAATTTGTTCGTCTCATCTCGGTGTTTCCGCCATCGGTTGGGGTGTGACATCAACGGAGGTTCTGTTGGCTTAACACAAAAATTATTTGAGTTGGTGAAGATGCCCACTTTGGTATGTGGGTGGTGGTGTAATTCAAAAGGGTTATTTCGATTTGAGTAAATTACGATTTTGGCCCTTGTGGTCATATCACTTTAACCCTATTAGTCAAAAATAGAATTTTTTAACATCTGTGCCCCCATGGTCTCTATAACTAACTATTTTGGCCCATGAGTCTAACTCAACCCATTACCCTGGTTAATTAATTGTCACATGCAACTCACATGATGGGTATATTAGTAAATTCCTCTCCCCACTTTACTGACTTTATAAACAAAACCCTAGACTTTTCTTTATCACTTCATCTTCTCCACCATTCCCTCTCAAATGGACCTTACTGGCTGGAAAAATTTGGGTGCCTTTATCAATGACCGTGTACGACCTTCTAGTCGCCATACATGATCATATTTTGAATGTTGACCCTTTGTTCCACCAACCTGGATTTGTAGAGTACGGACCCTCTGTGGTCTCATAATATGTCACACCCCAACCGATGGCGGAAATCATCGGGGCATGGCACTGAGCGAAACAGATTGTCCAGAAGTTTCCATAATAACTATCATTACCATTTAATTTAAGTTAACATGTCCCATACCACGTCATAAATAGTAAACAGGTTATTACAGATAAACATCAAGACAAATATCCTGTTCCGACAACTCAGATTCAGATAAAAGTAAAGATAGTTTATTTATTGGTTTCTAGGACCCCATTTCCTAGCTTCGATTTCATCACAGCGCAGAGAGCATCCTAGGCCTTTCCTAGCCTTAAGTTCACAGCATGCTAGGCATGTAAACTTCCTAAGCACCTGTCACATACGTTAAAATAAAGTCAATACATAAAATTTAAAGGTGAGCATACAAGTTTGATAATAGCATATAGAGTTTGAATTCGTTTACGCATAACCAGCACGTACACATAGTGAAATGAAGCACGTTAGTTATCGACATAGATCCATCGATACCAATGACTGCGGGTTGACTGCCTGGGGCAGTTCGCAATACATGATTACCACCGTAATCCATGCAAGTAAAAGATCCTTAACAACCCCCGTGAGAACGGGCGCTGAGTCCAAACTATAGTACTATCGTTGCTAAGGCAGGTAGACAGCATTCCATGTGTAAACATAACAAACAAGCATTCATGAGCCACGTATAACATGCATTAACGGTTAGCGTTCAAATAGTTTGAGTAGTGTGATAATTGTAGTTTGAATATTCGTAACGTATGTAACACCCAAAAGTGCTTAAAGCAAAAAGGGGTCGAGTATACTCACAGTGATTTATGGATTGAAGGGAGCGCTTAGCGAATACGGTTAGCCTGAATAGATTTGGTAGCATAACGATAAGTGAAACGTAAAACAGGAAACAAGTATTGAGGAGTCGGACAGCTGGTCGATCGGACGGCAGTTCGATCGGACGGCAGTTCGATCGGACGGCTGACCGTTCGGCTGTCAGTCCGTACGGTCTGCTGTTCGATCGGTCGGTAGGCCGATCAGATGGCTGTACGAGTGGATTGTTCCTTCCTTTGAGAAGGATGTGTTTGTGTATGATGGCTTGTCCTTTGAAGTTTTCGTTGTAGCATTTTGAAAACATTGAAGTACCTTTGCCTTTCAGGTCGGTCGATCGGACGGCTGTTCGATCGGCCGGCAGCCCGATCGGTTAGGCCTTCAACAAAGATTCAAAGTGAAGTCTTTGGATCGGACAGGTGTTCGATCGGACAGGTGTTCGATCGGACAGGTGTTCGATCGGACAGATATTCGATCGGTTGGCAAGTCAACAAGTCAAAGACTTAAATGAATTGCAGGATGTTATTGAGTGGGTCGGATGGTGGGTCGATCAAATAGCACAACTGCTATTCGATCGGACAGCAGGGTGTCACCTGATCGGACGGCTGTTCGATCGGGTGGCACATCTAGTGCGTTAAACATGTTGAAAATTGGTTAAGTGTTGAAGCATAGTATCTCATGATCCAAAGAGTAATCCGATCGGACAGTAGTTCGATCGAACAACAGTTCGTTCAATACCATTCTTCAAAGCAAGTCGCTTGTGTGGGACCATGTGCTAGCCGATCGGCTGGCCAGTCGATCGGCTGGTCTATCCGATCGGCTGACTGTCCGTTCGGACAGCAGTCCGATCGGTCAGCTTCCTGACCTGATCAGTCTTACGTCTAACACCTTGGTTGTTCTGTTTGTCGTTTTATCGAGGTACTTTGACAGCGAGTAAAACCATAGATGCCTCGTCCTTACTTGGTTTCCCGGGTCGGACAAGAATCACCCAAATCCGGTCGGTGGTCTGTTCGGAACGAAGTTTAACATTTAACCCGAAGTCGGTTAACCTTGTGGGTAGAATCCAGATCTCAAGTCGTATAGCAACCGAAGTGGTCAGTGAACCGGCTCGGGTTCTGTTTCTACTGGTTCGAGTGAAAAGAGTTGAAGGAAGTTGGGAAAATCCATCCTTCAATCCTTTTCACCACGTATATGTTTAGATCTACAAGAGATCCTTGTTTGTTTATGTGGAAATCTGCTAGATCCAAGTCATTCTTGGTGGATTGAGGCCAAAATATGGAGTTCTTCAAGAACCCATGATGACATCATCCTAGAACACTTGATTCTTGATGATTTCACGGTTAAAAGTTTAGATTTGAAAGATAGAAAGGTGTAGAAGTGTGTATAGATCAAGAAAGTACAAGATTTAGGACGAAAACTTACCGGAATCGAGAGAAATCTGAGAAAAGGTGGGTTGAGCGTGCTGGTCGAACAAGGGTTTCCAAAAGTGGTAAAGAGTGACAATGACAGGGGTATTTATAGGATGACAAAAGAGGAAAAAGCTAGCCGATCGGCTGGCAGCTCGATCGGACAGCCTGTTCGATCGGACAGCAGTCCGTTCGGCTGGCTGTTCGATCGGCTGGGAAGCCTGATCGATCGGTTGCCCCTTTCGAGTGTTTTGCGCGACGTTTTCAGATATTTCGGTGTCAATTGCGAGCGGTTCGATACGATAGGATTTCCTAGTCAAATTACTTTCAGTCCCAACTATTTCGATTGTGATTCGAGTTCGATTTTGATTATATTCGAGTTAGATTTCGAGTTCGGTTGAGCTCGCTTGACTACCACAACATAACACAAATAAACATGCACAGGTAACACGTAAGGCACACACACACGTATAACAATAAGTAAAATTACGTAGTTCGAGTTACGATTCGATGTTGATTTAATTTGCATAGCTTGATTAACTTTATCGCATTGTTACTTCCTATACTTCACACTCGTAGGTCGATCGAGTAACGATTAGCACAATTCGATTACTGCAACGAACGACACTGACTCCACGTAATTCAAATAAAATAAAGACATTTCTACTAGTCAAGTCGCGCGAAATCGGTCGTTGACTTTAATCTTGACTTTGACCTTGACTTGTGAAAACACGGGGTGTTACAGCCTCCTCTTGTTTAGGGAATTTCGTCCCGAAATTAAGCTGGAAGCCGTAACGAACCGAGTTGAAAACCGGGACCCACAAGTGGTATTTGAGCAGGTTCTTGGTTGCGAAGGTCAAACGCACAGATTCGTACTATAATCGGTGGTTCTATAGATTAATATGAAATCGTACAAAACACTAAAGTCACAATACTACTCTCTCTCTCTAACTTCATCCTTCAAACAACTGCGGGTACTTAGCCTTCATATCGCTTTCGAGTTCCCAAGTGAACTCTGCGCCTCGTTTGCCTTCCCATCGGACCTTCACAATAGGAATGCGCGAGCGCCTGAGCTGCTTGGTTTGGCGATCCATGATTTCGACAGGCTTTTCCACGAAGTGTAATGTTTCGTTCACTTGTAGATCGTCTAGAGAGACATGTAAGTCGTGGTCGGCGATGCACTTTCGGAGGTTTGACACGTGGAAAGTCGGGTGGACGTTGCTAAGTTCCTCCGGTAATTCGAGTCTGTAGGCGACTTTTCCGATCCTTTCCAGAATCTTAAAAAGTCCAACATATCGAGGCGCGAGCTTCCCTTTCTTGCCGAATCGGACTACACCCTTCCAAGGTGATACCTTTAGGAGTACGTAGTCACCAACGCCAAATTCACGGGGCTTGCGCTTTTTATCGGCGTAAACCTTCTGTCGATCTCGAGCTTTCACCAGGTTGTTTCTGATTTGGAAAATTTTGTCTGTCGTTTCTTGTAATAGCTCAGGACCGGTTAGTTGCGAGTGACCGATCTCGTGCCACACAATGGGCGACCGACATCTTCTTCCATACAAAGCCTCGAAAGGTGCCATCTCAATGCTGGAATGATAGCTATTGTTATACGAGAATTCGACTAGCGGCAGGTGTTTATCCCAATTACCACCGAAGTCTAGAACACACGCACGGAGCATGTCCTCAAGAGTACGGATTGTTCTTTCAGTCTGGCCATCGGTTTGAGGGTGGAAAGTAGTACTCAGATTAAGCGTTGTACCGAGTGCCGTTTGAAACGTTTCCCACAACCGCGAAGTGAACCGAGCATCATGGTCAGAGATGATTTCACGAGGCGTACCATGATTACAAATGATCTCGTCGGTGTAGATTCGGGCTAATCGTTCCACCTTGTAGTCTTCTCGTATAGGCAGAAAGTGAGCTGATTTAGTCAATCGGTCGACCACAACCCATATGCTGTCGTGACCTGATGACGTGGGTGGAAGCTTGGTTACGAAATCCATAGCTATGCTCTCCCACTTCCACATGGGAATCGGTGGTTGTTCGAGCAAGCCAGAGGGTCTTTGATGTTCAGCCTTGATTCTAGCACAAGTTAGGCATCTTCCGACGTAGAGCGCGATATCTCTTTTCATGCCCGGCCACCAGTACTTGTAACAAAGATCCTGGTACATTTTGTCAGCACCGGGGTGGACTGAGTAGCGGGATTTATGGGCTTCGTCCATGATAATCTGTCGCAAATTGGTTCGCTTGGGAATCCAAATTCGGTCTAAGAAGTGGAATATCCCATTCGATTTGCTCACAAGTTGGGCTCCATCGTGGTAGATTCTTTCCTTCTTCAGAGTGCGTTCGTTGAAACATGCATGCTGAGCGTCGCGGATGAGAGTTTCGAGGTTGTGCTGGGCTTGAACATTACGAGTGCTAAGCAAGTAGCTTCGTCTGCTAAGTGCGTCAGCAACAACATTTGCTTTGCCTGGGTGATAACGAATCTCACAGTCGTAATCGTTGAGAAGTTCTACCCATCGGCGTTGACGCATATTAAGTTCCTTCTGATTAAAGATATGCTGTAGGCTCCTATGATCGGTGAAGATCGTACACTTGGTACCATACAGGTAGTGTCGCCAAATCTTTAATGCAAAAACAACCGCGCCTAGCTCGAGATCATGGGTTGTATAGTTCTTCTCGTGGATTTTGAGCTGGCGAGATGCGTAAGCTATGACCTTGTCCCGTTGCATAAGAACACACCCGAGACCAAGGTTGGAAGCATCACAGTAGACAATGAAATCATCGTTTCCGTCGGGCAATGTGAGAACAGGAGCATTGCAAAGCATGTGTTTGAGGGTTCGAAAGGCGGACTCTTGTTTAGTTCCCCAAATAAAAGGCTAGTCCTTATGTGTAAGAGAGGTAAGTGGTACAGCAATCTTCGAGAATCCTTCGATAAATCGGTGATAATAGCCCGCTAGTCTGAGAAAGGAGCGGACTTCGGACGGATTCTTAGGCGTAACCCAACCCTTGACTGCTTCGATCTTCGCAGGATCAACGTGGATACCCTGACTATTTACAATGTGACCCAGAAACTGAACCTCCCCCAACCAAAATTCACACTTGGAGAATTTGGCGTAGAGTTGGTTCCCCTGGAGTAACTCGAGGACCAAACGTAAATGTTGCGCGTGTTCGGCTCTTGATTTGGAATAGATCAAGACATCGTCGATGAATACGATGACGAAACGGTTGAGATATGGTTTACACACGCGATTCATCAGATCCATGAAAACCGCTGGTGCGTTGGTTAGACCAAATGGCATAACAACGAATTCGTAATGGCCGTAACGAGTTCGAAATGTGGTTTTAGGTATATCCTCCTCTTGGATGCGTAGCTGATGGTAACCTGAACGTAGATCGATTTTCGAGAAACACGTAGCGCCTTGTAGTTGATCAAACAAATCGTCGATACGAGGCAGCGGGTAGCGGTTCTTGATAGTTAGCTTATTCAATTCCCGGTAGTCGATGCACATCCGGAACGACCCATCCTTCTTTTTGACGAAAAGGACTGGCGCACCCCAAGGAGAGGTGCTCGGGCGAATAAAGCCTTTTTCAAGTAATTCCTGGAGTTGGGTTGAGAGTTCGCGCATTTCTGACGGTGCGAGTCGGTATGGAGCTTTGGCAATAGGGTTGGCTCCAGGAATGAGGTCAATACGAAAGTCAATATCACGACTTGGCGGTAGTCCGGGAAGATCCTCTGGAAAAACATTAGGAAATTCTCGGACCACTGGAACGTCTTTCGCTTCCTTCTTCTCTTTCTTTTCCTTCTCCGCTACTACGATGTTAGCCAAGAAAGCCCTGTATTCCTTACGGAGACACTTGCTGGCTTGGATGCATGACATAAGCTTGATCCCCTTTGAAGTAGTATCACCATAAACACACAATAAGTCACCATTCACGAGCGAAAAACGAATCATCTTGTCGAAGCATACAACTTCAGCATGGTTTTCTCGAAGAAAGTCCATGCCTACTATGACATCAAAGCTTCCGAGTTGCATCGGAATAAGATCGATTGGGAAGATGTGATTGTTGAGCTCAAGAGTACAATCACGGAGAACAGAATTGACAGCGATGGTTCTTCCGGTAGCGACTTCTACATCGAACTTCGAGGATAGTTGGGAACGTTTACGACTAAGGAGTTTCTCAAATTCGAGTGACACAAAGCAATTATCGGCTCCAGTATCAAACAGACATGAAGCATAAATACCATTCACAAGGAACGTACCATTGACCACGTTGTTGTCGGCCTGGGCTTGGCGCACGTTGAGGTTGAAAGTTCTGGCGCGTGCGGCCTGTTGTTGCTGCTGCTGTTGTTGTTGCTGTTGTGGTTGCTGTTGCTGAGGCTCTTGTTTCACAACCCTGTTCGGGCACACGTTGGCGAAATGGTTCGGGTCGCCACACGCGAAACAGGCTCTGGCTTTGACTGCGGGTGCCGGAGGGGCTTGTTGACCCTGTGGGGCAGTGATTAGAGCTTGATTGGCAGGAGCTTGGCGAATACGGCAATTGGCAGTAAAGTGGCCGTATACATTGCAGTGAGCACAGAAGCGGCATTGAATAGCAGTCGGGTGGTGGTAGGTGCAAGTAGGGCAGAGCGAGTGTGGCCCGGTGTATGCACGCTTTGCAGGAGGTGCATTGGCCCCCGGCGCCGCTACTTGACGCTGTTGAGCAGGTACGGTTTGAATTGGTGCAGCAGTAATCGCACAGTTCTTGTTGGTGGAGCTGTTCTTTCTCTTGTTGCTTGATGGGGTGGGTTCAGCAGTGGGTGCGGTAGCGGTAGCTTGGTGCAGATGCTTGGAAGTCTTATCCCATACCCCAGCCTTAACCCGTTTTTCGTTGATCTCAGCGGCCAACAGATAAGTTTCCTCAATCGTTGTAGTCTTAGCCGCTTGCACGAAATCAGCAACGCAGTCGGGCAAAGCTCGGATATACTTCTTGATGGTCATGTCGGGAGTCTTGACTTGATCGGGACAGATAATGCTGAGCTGCTTGGAATGAGCAGTGAGACCAGCATTGTCTCCATCCTTCTGCTGTATGTGCCAAAATTCATATTCCAGCTTTTGACGCTTGTGAGGAGAGCAGAATTCCTCTAGCATAACTTCCTTGAGCTCGTCCCACGACAGTCCGTAGGCTGCATCATTCCCTCGCTTGTTCCTCTCGGTCGTCCACCAGTCTAGAGCACGGGACTGGAAAACGCCGGTAGTGTTCAGAGTTCGAAGGTCATCAGGGCAACCACTTTGTCGCAGAGTAACCTCAATGGAATCAAACCAGTGAAATAGTGCAGTAGGACCTCCCTCGCCAGTGAATTCTTTTGGCCCACACGACTTGAATTGCTTGAAACTGAAGGGCCTTGCAGCAGTGTTAGGAGCCTCGGTTCTCGATTCCTCGGACGATTTGCTGGCATTCTCATAGACGTCACTCACGGCCTTTGCCACACTTTTAGCGATAATGGAAGCAAGGCGTTTGTCCCTCTTTTCCTGACGAGAGAGTGCATGACGGGATCCAGACGACATGGTCTGCAACAGACATTGTCACAGGACTCATCACATTGTATTCGAATCTCACCTCACACGTCTACTACTTACTAAAGCTCAGGAACACGTGTACTTACGCAAATACTTGTCACGAAATCACATAATCACATAACACCTAGAACACATAATCATTTAGTACCTAAGCACGTAAGCACAGAAGCAAGGAAACACATACGCATTTAATCAATAGAGACAATCAGAAAACAGAAACCTATCATTCCAAGTCTGCGATTGTTCTAAAAGAGCGTAATGTAAACTAGGGAGAGAAACTAGAGAGAAAGGCGAAAGGTGATTCGCGTTTCTTGTACGTTTTCAGATCTATCATAGAATCACAGTTATAATTACGTCTCGTGTGTTCGATCTTGTTCGTGCATGGATTCCGCACGTCACACGTTCGGTTTGCAATCGTCTTGGAGTCAAAATAAACACACAAATGGAGAATGGCACATAAATCACACATAAAATCGGCAAACTTTCTTTGAAATACTAAAAAAAAATCGGGAGATAGATCGTCTGCGGCTAGTAGACTTCGACTACCCAAAGTGGTTCGACTATTCACAAGGATCCGTTATGCACATCTGACCTCTAGGACTATGCCTTTGCCTCGAGTCTTGGGCGTTTGGCACTCACCCCGTTGATCATATTGTGACCTCAGATCGTTGGAGTCCGTCGAGACTTTGGTGAGAGTTTTGTATACAAGCGGAACAAGTCGTCAAGGTTAGGGCTTCACCCCTGGCTTAACAACTTCGTCCCTACTTTGATACAAATTGAGGAGATTATTCATCAAAATATGGATCTCACTCCTAATTTGGTATAATTCTCCTCGTTTGTAGTTAAAATGCGAGCTGAGTAAGCAACTCTAGTCGAGAGTTTGCGGCTTTCACACCTATTCTCGGCCTTATTGCCCACTCTTAGTTGAAAATTCGAGTGCAGTGAGAGTGTAGAATAAGTGAGGGTAACGAGAAGTAAGCTCGTACATAACCCCTACTGGTTATGCACAAGTCGGTCTGATGGTTCTTAACTATAGTCTAGGTATCTAAGACTTCGACCCGGACTAGGTCGAGTCTTGCCTAATTTCCTATAGTTATGGCTCTGATACCAATCTGTCACACCCCGACCGATGGCGGAAATCATCGGGGCATGGCACTGAGCGAAACAGATTGTCCAGAAGTTTCCATAACAACTATCATTACCATTTAATTTAAGTTAACATGTCCCATACCACGTCATAAATAGTAAACAGGTTATTACAGATAAACATCAAGACAAATATCCTGTTCCGACAACTCAGATTCAGATAAAAGTAAAGATAGTTTATTTATTGGTTTCTAGGACCCCATTTCCTAGCTTCGATTTCATCACAGCGCAGAGAGCATCCTAGGCCTTTCCTAGCCTCAAGTTCACAGCATGCTAGGCATGTAAACTTTCTAAGCACCTGTCACATACGTTAAAATAAAGTCAATACATAAAATGTAAAGGTGAGCATACAAGTTTGATAATAGCATATAGAGTTTGAATTCGTTTACGCATAACCAGCACGTACACATAGTGAAATGAAGCACGTTAGTTATCGACATAGATCCATCGATACCAATGACTGCGGGTTGACTGCCTGGGGCAGTTCGCAATACATGATTACCACCGTAATCCATGCAAGTAAAAGATCCTTAACAACCCCCGTGAGAACGAGCGCTGAGTCCAAACTATAGTACTATCGTTGCTAAGGCAGGTAGACAGCATTCCATGTGTAAACATAACAAACAAGCATTCATGAGCCACGTATAACATGCATTAACGGTTAGCGTTCAAATAGTTTGAGTAGTGTGATAATTGTAGTTTGAATATTCGTAACGTATGTAACACCCAAAAGTGCTTAAAGCAAAAAGGGGTCGAGTATACTCACAGTGATTTATGGATTGAAGGGAGCGCTTAGCGAATACGGTTAGCCTGAATAGATTTGGTAGCATAACGATAAGTGAAACGTAAAACAGGAAACAAGTATTGAGGAGTCGGACAGCTGGTCGATCGGACGGCAGTTCGATCGAACGGCTGACCGTTCGGCTGTCAGTCCGTACGGTCTGCTATTCGATCGGTCGGTAGGCCGATCGGATGGCTGTACGAGTGGATTGTTCCTTCCTTTGAGAAGGATGTGTTTGTGTATGATGGCTTGTCCTTTGAAGTTTTCGTTGTAGCATTTTGAAAACATTGAAGTACCTTTGCCTTTCAGGTCGGTCGATCGGACGGCTGTTCGATCGGCCGGCAGCCCGATCGGTTAGGCCTTCAACAAAGATTCAAAGTGAAGTCTTTGGATCGGACAGGTGTTCGATCGGACAGGTGTTCGATCGGACAGATATTCGATCGGTTGGCAAGTCAACAAGTCAAAGACTTAAATGAATTGCAGGATGTTATTGAGTGGGTCGGATGGTGGGTTGATCGAATAGCACAACTGCTGTTCGATCGGACAGCAGGGTGTCACCTGATCGGACGGCTGTTCGATCGGGTGGCACATCTAGTGCATTAAACATGTTGAAAATTGGTTAAGTGTTAAAGCATAGTATCTCATGATCCAAAGAGTAATCCGATCGGACAGTAGTTCGATCGAACAACAGTTCGTTCAATACCATTCTTCAAAGCAAGTCGTTTGTGTGGGACCATGTGCTAGCCGATCGGCTGGCCAATCGATCGGCTGGTCTATCCGATCGGCTGACTGTCCGTTCGGACAGCAGTCCGATCGGTCAGCTTCCTGACCTGATCAGTCTTGCGTCTAACACCTTGGTTGTTCCGTTTGTCGTTTTATCGAGGTACTTTGACAGCGAGTAAAACCATAGATGCCTCGTCCTTACTTGGTTTCCCGGGTCGGACAGGAATCACCCAAATCCGGTCGGTGGTCTGTTCGGAACGAAGTTTAACATTTAACCCGAAGTCGGTTAACCTTGTGGGTAGAATCCAGATCTCGAGTCGTATAGCCACCGAAGTGGTCAGTGAACCGGCTCGGGTTCTGTTTCTACTGGTTCGAGTGAAAAGAGTTGAAGGAAGTTGGGAAAATCCATCCTTCAATCCTTTTCACCACGTATATGTTTAGATCTACAAGAGATCCTTGTTTGTTTATGTGGAAATCTGCTAGATCCAAGTCATTCTTGGTGGATTGAGGCCAAAATATGGAATTCTTCAAGAACCCATGATGACATCATCCTAGAACACTTGATTCTTGATGATTTCACGGTTAAAAGTTTAGATTTGAAAGATAGAAAGGTGTAGAAGTGTGTATAGATCAAGAAAGTACAAGATTTAGGACAAAAACTTACCGGAATCGAGAGAAATCTGAGAAAAGGTGGGTTGAGCGTGCTGGTCGAACAAGGGTTTCCAAATGTGGTAAAGAGTGACAATGACAGGGGTATTTATAGGATGACAAAAGAGGAAAGAGCTAGCCGATCGGCTGGCAGCTCGATCGGACAGCCTGTTCGATCGGACAGCAGTCCGTTCGGCTGGCTGTTCGATCGGCTGGGAAGCCTGATCGATCGGTTGCCCCTTTCGAGTGTTTTGCGCGATGTTTTCAGATATTTCGGTGTCGATTGCGAGCGGTTCGATACGATAGGATTTCCTAGTCAAATTACTTTCAGTCCCAACTAATTCGATTGTGATTCGAGTTCGAGTTTGATTACATTCGAGTTAGATTTCGAGTTCGGTTGAGCTCGCTTGACTACCACAACATAACACAAATAAACATGCACAGGTAACACGTAAGGCACACACACACGTATAACAATAAGTAAAATTACGTAGTTCGAGTTACGATTCGATGTTGATTTAATTAGCATAGCTTGATTAACTTTATCGCATTGTTACTTCCTATAGTTCACAGTCGTAGGTCGATCGAGTAACGATTAGCACAATTCGATTACTGCAACGAACGACACTTACTCCACGTAATTCAAATAAAATAAAGACATTTCTACTAGTTAAGTCGTGCGAAATCGGTCGTTGACTTTAATCTTGACTTTGACCTTGACTTGTGAAAACACGGGGTGTTACATAATACTTTCTTTACTCTACAACGGGAATGTCCTGATAAAGTCGCTCAAAATAATGATGGGTATCATGAAAAAAACCTCCCAAGGTAAGGTTTTGTGTTTTTATTCTTCCAGGGCCGGCTCAACCATTTTGGTGACCTAAGGCGAAGTAAAAGTTTGTGGCCTTTTTCCCAAAAAAAAAAAAAATTTGAGAAAAACCCTCCTCCTTTACCCGGGCTTGGGACCGGCAAAATAAACTATAAGGTTTATTGTCGATCTAAAACCAGGGCCGGCTCTCACACAGATCATTCACCTAGGTCCACAATCAATCAAATTCGACTTAACTTACAAAAACACAAAACCTAAATGGCCACTCACAGATAAAATCCAGATAACCTAACATACATATACAAAATCCAATCGAACAATTCAAACTACCAAAATTATACACAGATCATTCCCACAATCAATCAAATTCAACGTATTACAGAAACACAAAACCTAAATCATCAGCCACAGATAACCTAACATACATATACAGTTGATGTATAAATCAGTAGTTTGCCAAGGTATGCGAGTGATTGTACCTTGGCAACGTAGTCCATTTCGGCGAACTTGAATGTGATTATCGCCATACCCGCTGCCATAAGTGATAAGCCGCCCTAATAACCTATACGACCAGAGAATACATATAATATTTTTTTTAAATGGAGGCCCTGTAGTTGATGTGGCCCAAGGCCCAAGCCTCATTTGGCTTACCCTTGGGCCGGCCCTGTATTCTTCCTAGTATGTATGGGTGGTTAACTGATGAGATGTTGTGGAAGGTGAATGATGCAGGACTTTGAGGCTGTAGTAATTAGGCATTTTCGAAATCGTGTGTTTGATATTCTATAGGCGTGTATAATTTATGAGCAGGGCCTGGGAGCCGGACTTGTTTTCGGTAGTGTGGGTAACAAGGGTTGTTGCTGCTCACATGAGTTCTGGGAAGCTGTTGGTTTATACGTCCCGGAACTTATAGACTCTTTTAATAAAATGGTAAGAAGATGAAATTATTGGGTTGTTTGGTCTCACAAGATTCTTCCAAGTAAGTCTTGTAAAAATGTTTGTGTTTAGCTATCTAACTGGACAAAAGTGTAACAACCACTTGATACATACGTCACACGTTTTTATTAATGAGAACAACATAATTTTTAAGATCGCAAACATTAATGCAACCTTGGCAATTGAGGGTGTCTTTATTTTGGTTTATATTTCTAACACACGGTGAGGATGAGCATTTGGGAAGTAAAGGGAATTTTGTAAACAGACCTCATGATTCTGCACATACTAGTAAGTGGTATAAAGCTCTCATGTGTATACTTTATTTCTTATTTGCTTCAGTTTATTAATACAGACATTATTGTATTGTTGAACAGGGCTATTCCGTGGTGCTGCTATTTTCAAGAATTTCTCTAAACTCAAGCTCAAGAGCAAAGGCAAAAGCGCAAGCGCCATTTAGCTAAATCACACTAACGATGTTCTCCAACTTGTGTTTCTTTTTTGAACTGTGATGTTATCTTCTTTGTTTCTGGTTGTTACTCGAATTGTTAACCCTTTCAAGTTCTATTTTCTATCATGTAAAAGCTAAAATTTATGACTCGTGCCTTGAGATTTTTGACTGAGGTGACAAACACCGACCACACTGGTTAAGGTTCCATATCCAATATCCATGTCTTGATATACAAATATTGAACCCATTACAAAACAAAATCATGATTAGGGTTTGAGAGGGAATGGTGAAGACTGAAGAAGATGAAGTGGTAAAGAAAGGGCTAGGGTTTTGTTTATAAAGTCAGTAATGTGGGGCTCGGAAGCACGGAAACGCCTATGAGGTGCCGTCTCCCGTCTCGGGGACTGCTAGGGGACGGAAACGGCACGGGGACGGCCGGGAAACGTCCCCGGCATGTTGGGTACGGCGTGGAAACGTGATGCAGAAGGGGACGGGGTTTGGGGACGTGCAGGAAACGTTTCCGGCATGTTTCCGTTTATTTTTTTTTTTTTAAAAAGACCCACTTCTTTTAAGGTTGAAGAGGTTTTAGTCTTCCTTCAGGTGTACGACGAGCGTTGGTTAACTGATGCAACCAGTGGCGGATCTTGCCCGTTGAACATGCCAGGGCCGAAAGACACGGACACTAAAATTAGTACTACGGCCGAAAAACTTGCCAGGGCCGAACATAGTATATATACAAAATTTTGATCGAAATGCGAAAAATTAGCACTACGGCCGAAAAACTTGCCAGGGCCGTGGCCCTGCCACCTCTCCACTAAGAACCGCCCCTGGATGCAACGGCGGCGGTTTAAGGTTGAAGAGGTTTTACTCTTCCTTCAGGTTTTGTGCACATTTATATTTTTGTACTCCAAGTTACATAAGCAGTCCTTGTGTTATTATGTAGTTTGCAAATTTGGTTAGTGCACTTTCAATATATAACTATTTTGGGGTTTTGTGTTACATTATCTTTAATATATATTTATTTTTTATATGTTTTTATTCCCGTACCCGTCCCGTCCCAGCTTCTTGAAATTTTTAGTTTTGCCGTTTCCCGTTCCCGTACCTCGTTGCCGTACCCGTCCCAGTGCATCATAGATGTGGGGAGGCGAATTTACTAATATACCCATTATGTGAGTTACATGTGACAATAATTTAACCAGGGTAATAGGTTGAGTTAGACTAAGGGGCCAAAATAGTTAGCTATAGAGACCATGAGGGCACAAATGTTAAAAAAATCTATTTTGGGCTAATAGGGTAAAAGTGATATAACCACAGGGGCTAAAATCGTAATTTACTCTTTCGATTTTAGTCGACTACTCGATGCTCGAGATGCGGCCAGTGAGGTTTGTTGGAGAGGAAAGTCTAGATAAAGAAGAAAGGATTCGAGGCGGGGCTCGCTTGTGTGAAACTAATTGTTTTTTTTTTCCAGGTAGATCTCATCTCTTTTAGTTTATTGATTTTAAATTTCCTTTATAATATATAAAAGCAATTTAGTTATTTCACATAGAGTTAACTATAAAAATTAACGTCCATCTACTTGGAGACTATTCGAGTAACAAACATGTAAACCATAGAAAATAAACATATAATTTAAAAAAAAAAAAGATATAAACTAAAGATGAAATCTGGACAAACCACCTAAGCATTTAGAAAATTAAAAAAAATACCTTTTAGATAAAACTTAGAAAAGTATGGTCCAAATGACAATTAACTTATAAAAATATAATTTACGGAAATAATTTCTATAATAAAATAGCAAATAGATATAAGTTAGTGTTACTTTCTAAATTAATTAATTAATAATATACTGGATCTTAGGGGTGTTCATCGAATCGAATATCGAATTTTCGAATTATTCAAATCGAATTAATCGAATAATTTTTTTTTTCTGTTGAATTCGAATTCGATTCGAATTCGAATAAGACACATACTATTCGATTCGAATTCGAATTCGAATAAAAACTTCAATTCGTATTCGCTTCGTATTCGAATAAAAATTCGAATTCGAATCGAACTCGAATAAATTCGCTACCATAAACATTTAAAAAACTATTAAAATAAAACATAAATTTTAACGCTACCATAAACCACGATACGACATTATAAAGTTTCAAATAACATCCATAAACACATTCAAATAACATTAGGGATTATAAGTTAGAAATCTTTTAAAAGATTTTAATACATCTGGTATTTGGTTGATGGTTCATCATGTCATGGGCCATATGCCCATATCATATGTAATGGGCTTAGTAATAACTTTAATGGGTAATTTTATATAGCCCAATTATTTTATATATGTATTAAATTTTAAATTATATATATTATATATATAAAAATAAAAATACATGTATAATTCTTATTCGATTCGTATTCGATTAACTTGACTCGAATCGAATCGAATTCGAATTCTTGCGACTCGAAACGAATTCTTGATAATCGAATTTCGAATTTTTCGAATCGAAACGAATTCTGAACACCCTTGCTGGATCTATCTATCTAGTGCAGAATAAGAATAGCTAAAATGGCAGCACTGATCTCATCACTTACTTAATATTATGCTTCCAGTCTCTTCCAAATCCCCCCACACACATCCCAAATGGCTTGTTCTCCACCTACTTCATCTTCTTCTTCTCAATCAACCGATACAGAAGCCTGTTGGGACTGGAGAAAAGCATTATCAGCTGAAATGAAGCTCTTTCGAGGGTTAGCCTTTGCATTTACTCTCGCCTTCACCTTACTCCTCTTCCTCTCCTTCTACCTCTTCTACCTCCGCCTCCGCCGCCTCCGCCGCCTCCGCCGTACGCCGCCCTGGTCCCTACAGCAGCCGGAACCACCCTCATCTGCCTCCAATGCGTTATCTGCGGTAATCAATCGCTGCTTGAATTTGTTGATCTAGGGTTTTTTTTGAGATTGTGTTGTGAATGTTGTTTGTGATCTGGTTGTTGATTGTGTAGGAGCAGGTGGAGTTAGGGGTGAAGAAAGAGTTGAGGGAGATGCTGCCTGTTGTTGTGTTTAAGGAGAGCTTTTCGGTTACTGATACAATGTGAGTCTTCTGATTACTTGTTGTTGTTGTTGTTATGCATTTGTGGATGTGTTGCATGATTACAAGTAATGACTTGTGGAAATTGGGGGGGATTGATTAACCGGATGGTTCTTCGGTTAATTGAAATGATAACCTGGAATTTCAATTTTTGTGGTTAAATTTATAGCACGAGTTTTTGTTGGTTTGGAACTTTGTATTGATATAGTAGTTGGTTTGATCTTAGGATGTGTGTTATATGGTTATAAACTATGTTGTCAAAAGTCCCCTAGGCGCACCAAATGTGGTGCGTGCACCCTGAAAGGTTGAGCTTTCAGGCTCTCAGGCACTGCTTAGAGGCATTTTTTGGCTAAAATCTGGCCAAAATCCCTAAATAAGGCTGGAATCAACCTAAATAAGCATGGATATATGGAATCAACCTAAAACTGCCTAAACAAGCATGGAATCAACCTTAAATAAGCCTAAACATGTTTAAAACCCTGAAAAATGGTATTTTATAGTTTATACTATACACCTAGCTTAAAAAAGCCCTCGCTCTAGGCTACAGGCTCGGCCTATGCGCCTTGGGTTTTTGAAAACATAGGTTATAAAGATGGTGTGATTCATGTTATATGGCTTGGCGGTTTGGTTTTTAAAAGCGTGGGGCGCCTCCTAGGCATTTAGTGTTGGGCAATATGTTGGCTTTGTTGATATGGTCAGTGTAATTTCTCATCACCTCAATTATATCATGACCCTAGTTGCAGCCCGTGGACGTAGGTCACACTAACTGAACCATGTTAAATCTCTCGTGCTATTTACTGCTTTACTGCTTTATTGTTCGTGTTCTTGTGCCATATACCTAACATTTAGGTCCCAAAAGTTGAGATGTGAGCTTCATATACGCAAGGCGTTGCTCTATGTACAACTAGAAGCTGCATCTCTCTCACCTCTTTTATATATTAGCCTAATAGCCTTTAACAAGACTATGAAACACTGGAACAATGCAAAATACAAAATTTCCGAATCGATTAATTACAACGGTTATTTGTACACACAAAATGAATCACCAAATATGTCAGCTTAAGTCTTAACTGTCCACCTAAGCATTGGGTGCCATGAAACGTCTCAATATCCAAGATCCACCAAACACCGTTTTTCCTCTTTAGAACAATATAAGAATTAAGAACTGTCACAAACAACTTAAATAGCCGATGATTATATCTCTGTTTTCGTGTGCTAGCGATAGCTTCAATTATTCAGTGTGCCAATTTTGTCACATGTACTTACGAATGGGTCAATTCGGGTTATGTTTTATGACTTTTTCTCTAATGGGTCAAACAGGTGGAAGCATGTCAAATGGATCAAAAAGGTCCAAAATCTCCCAAATGATTTCAAAATATTAAGAGTATTATTTATATAATGTGCAGATGTTCAGTATGCTTAGGAGACTACCAGGCAGAGGATAGGCTGCAACAGATACCTGCTTGCAAGCACGCGTTTCATGTGGAATGCATCGATAACTGGCTTTCTACTCACACGACATGCCCTCTTTGCCGCCTGTCTCTTCTTGCTTCTTCTCCAACTGAGCCACAACCGACCAATGACACCGTAACTACCCATCCAGAAAGCAGTACAGACGCGTCTTTGCAGATTGACAATTGTGATCAGTCTTCAGTAGATCCTGTACGCCAATAAACTCTCAAATTATTTTGATATAGAATATGAATCTTTGAATAATTTGTAGTTAAGATATTGGTCTTACAATATTATGTATGAGGTTTATAAATTTTGTTTTTCCTCTTCCAAATATATATACATTTAGGCGTGATTACATGGTTTTGCTAGGGGTGAGCAAAAACTGATAAAACGACAAAACTGCACCGAAATAACCAACCCAAACTAATAAGCAACATTTTGTTTTTCTTCTTTATGAAATCCGAAGATTGTGGTTCTGTTTTGGTTATATCTTGATTCATCCTCAAATTGTGCCTAACTTGGTAAATGAACCTAGAAACTAAATCACATCAAACTTGTTTGAAATTTTGAATGTTTATGATTATATAATCTTTTGCCTGGATGTTAAATGATGTTAAATGACGTATAACGAAATGGTAAAACTTAAAAAGCTTTAGGCCTAAGTGTGTAAGTTAAATAGATGGTTACTTAGGCCTAAGTGTGTAAAACTAAGTTAAGTAGATGGTTAAGGCCCAAATTTGTTACTTTATGTTAAATGTGTAAAAGCAGTAAACCAGAAACTGGCCCGACCCAAGTAAAAAACCGGTTTGACCCAAACTGGTTTGGGCCCAACCCGACCCACCTGTTTGAGACTAGTTCGGATATTTTCCAAAGAAATACCGGTTTCACTCAAAACAAGTTTTGATTTGTTAAAAGCAAATTTAAAACCGGTTTGTGTCGTTAACTCACCCAATATGATCATTGGGAGGGGGGGGTGACAAGCTCTCTACTCGCAAAAACAATCAAAACCCGCTAAAAAACTCACTTTTTCTCTTACATTCAAAAATTTCTCAAATGCCTTCATCAAACGCTCAATCTTCGGTTGGTGGTGGAACAACTACTGAACTTACGATGGTTCGCAAGATACTTACTCTGACACTCGGCAAATTTCTAGGTCAATTCCGTGCACTAATCTAAACATGCTTTATTTCACAAACGTGCATTAGTAATTAGGTCATCAAGTCTAGCAAAGTCCATGCATCTCATGTCGTGTACTCGGTAATTTATTAGAACTAGCGTTATCAACCTACCTAGAGCTTATTCAAGTGTTTTAGAAGAAAGAACAAAGAAGAAGTAGAAGAAGAAGTGAGCTAGAACTCACTTTTAATGGCTGAAAGTTTCTGGTGTTGTTGCTGAAACTCAGCTGTGTTTAGAGGATGATTTGAAGGATTTAGAGTGTTGCAAAAGTGGAAAAATGGCTGGAAATGAGTGGTATTTATAGGGAAGGGTTTAAAGTTTAGGGTTTAGGTGGTTGGGTCTTTAATGCTAGTTGGGTGTTTGAGCATTAAAAAAAAGATTTAAGGCTGATGCAAGGCTGTTAACAGCCCTAAACTTTTTGTTTTATTTTTTATTTTATTTTTTTGACATTATAAGACATGTGTTTGTTGTTATTTAACGAGTTAATGTTAACCCGCGCGTTGCGGCGGGATGCTAATTTTGAATGCAGTAGACTCGCATTGATGAAGTGCATTGTGAAGTCATTTTATGGTTCCGTGTTGTAGAAAGATTGTATAGATGTTTTATGATTGTGCAACGGAGGCTACGAACGCCCCCTTCTCTCCTGTGTGTCGACGCCCTCTACTTCTCTACATTAGCTATCACATCATTCACATCGGTCAACAGACCTCTTCAGATGTTCGGGTTATGAATGGCCTAACAAAGTATCTTGAAGTATATTCAACAACATACCTCTACGGTTCATTTTTATTTCAATGTCAATGTCAATTTTAAAACTGTGATAATCAGTAATTAATTTGTATATCATTTTAGTGAAAGCGATGATAAGTTGATGTTAAATATGCATCTCATCAACACAAAAACAAAAAAAAAATGTTAGAATACAGTAAACATTTATAATAAAATAAAAAAAATCACATTTAATCCATAAGTATTTCAGTTTAATCACTTCCCTTATGAACCTTGTTCCTGAAACGCCTTCGCTGTGAACGTAATGTTTTAAAATTCGGTTTTTAATTTGTACCAGATATGATACAAAAACGGTTTAACTGGGTGGGTGTATCGGGTGGTTCAACCGGTACAACCGGCTGGTTTGAACCCGTTTTAAAAACATTGCATACACGACAACCCAAGCGGCATGGCATGGCAAAAGTAATCTTACCAACCTCAGTCACACAAATATCTGAAACTGTCACCCAAATCAACAACCCTTCACTCTTCACGTCTGTTAGGCCATGTGTAGCCTTTGTGGGCGTTATGCGACACGTGTCGTGCCACGTCACACAGGGGCTTTATGGGGCGTTATGTCACTAGAGCCCGTACTCATAAAGCCCCTACCTCATCATTACTCAATTAATTAATTTTCGTTTTTTTAATTAATTTCTAACTTTATAAAATTAAAAACCATTTCATTAAATAAAAAAAACATTACAATACAATAAAAAAGCGTTAAAATAAATAAAAAAAACTTTACATTAATTAACTCAAATTATAATAACCGGGCTTCTTGGCTCAATAAAACTACAAAACCTTTTGAGCCCAGCCCAAAGCCCATCAAAAACAAAACCCTAAAAACAAAAAAACCTATTTTTTTTTACAGTCGTTTCCATTTCCAGAGGTTCTTCCTTCTTCTATACCTGCAACCAGTGGCGGATCTTGCCCGTTGAACCTGCCAAGGCCGAAAGACACGGTCACTAAAATTAGCACTAGGCCGAAAAACTTGCCAGGGCCGAACATAGTATATATACAAAATTTCGATCGAAATGCGAAAAATTAGCACTACGGCCGAAAAACTTGCCAGGGCCGTGGCCCTGCCACGGCTCTACTAAGATCCGCCAATGCCTGCAACAGAGCAAATTCTTCCTTCTTCTATACCTGCAACAGAGCAAAACATATGTATGTATATGTGTTTGTGAGTGAGGGGAAAACCAGCAAATAAAAAAAACAAATAAAAATTCAAACACCTCATAGCGCCGCTATGGAGGTCGCGCCCCACCCCTTTTTCTCCTTCATACCGCCCCGCGTGGTGGTGTTTGGCAGCGCCATTGGGCGCTATGCCCACTCAAAACGCCCCACTACAGGGGACTTAGACTCGGCATCCGACGGTTCTCAACAAAAACCGTACGACACTTTCCGTCTGATCGCACGAAACACGCAATTCGTCTTCTTCTTCCGGCAGACCCACACGAACCCTGTTTTAGCGTTGTGGCCGACCTCGTGACATCAGTTAACGGGATTGGGCCTTTTAGGGGAGAATTTGCTTAAAAGTTCGTGAGTTTTTTTTATTCCAATGTCATTGTGATATGAAATGTTCAAAAATCTTTATATTTTGAGTAAACTGCAATTTTACCCCCTTGGGTTTATGTCAATTGGCACTCTGACCTCCTCTAACAAAATAATTGCAATTTTACCCCCAATGTTGGGGTTATGTCGCACATTTACCCCCCGGCGTCAAGTTTGCTTACAGATCTGTTAATTTTAATGTGAAATGACTATTTTACCCTTTAATATTACCCCCCAACGTTCGTGTTATGTTGCATAATTACCCCCCACAGGTAAATTACTAAAATGCCCTTTCTTATTACCCCCTATACTTTGTGTTAAGAAGCAATATTACCCCCTGCAACTTATAAAACCCTTCCCGCCAAAACCCAAAGTCAACCACACATGGAAATTCACAAGAAATCTGCTGATAAACAAACTAATGGATACAAACTTAATGGAAGTTCACAAGAACAGGTTTGAATACAAACATGTGTAGTTGAACAGGTTTGAAGTTAACCTTTGAAACATGTTTGAAGTTAACCATTGAAACAGGTTTGAAGTTAACCATTAAAACAGGTTTGAAGTTAACCAAATGCAAATGCACATAAATAAACCAAAGCTGCTGTCATAAAACCTGCTGCACATAAATGGTCGTCATCTAAATCTGCAAATGCACATAACTGAATCTGCAAATGGACATCTAACCTGTATGATCATATAACATCTATGTAGGTAACCAAGTGAAAAAGGGCAGGTAAATGATCATATAACATTTGTGTAGGTAACCAAGTGAAAAAGGGCATGTAAATGATCATATAACATCTGTGTAGGTAACCAAGTGAAAAAGGGCATGTAAATGATCATATAACATCTGTGTAGGTAACTGTGGGAAGGTGGGGGGTAAATATGCTTTCCTATGTTACTTATAGGGTCGTGTAATGAAGAAGCTTCACAATTGTTTGGCAAAATTACCTATTTACCCTTTGACCCTGACCTTGTTATGTTGACTGTTAAGCAAACTTGACGCCGGGGGGTAAATGTGCGACATAACCCCAACGTTGGGGGGTAAAATTGCAATTATTTCGTTAGGGGGGGTCAGAGTGCCAATTGGCCTAAACCCCAGGGGGTAAAATTGCAGTTTACTCTTATATTTTAATTCCAACTATGATATGAATTGTTCAAAAAACCTTGAATGCGTTTGATTTGAGAAAGTAAATTTCAGTTTTGATGATTTTTTTTCCACCACGGTAACTGTCTTTCTTCGTCGTTCCTTTGGATCGGGAATTCTTGAATCGATTATTCGTATTTAATCGATGATCAAAAGTGATGTTCTTGGTTTTGGTTTGATGACTTCATAAAAAAACGGATTTGATTAAGTGATGCGATGGTTGGTGCTAAACATTATTGATTGGACCATTGAATTATGCAGTTGGTATACGATGGTTGGTGTTAAATGTTAATAATATTGAATGAACCGGTAAATTTTGTATTTGATTAAAAGATGCGATGTTGGTGTTATAAGAATTCTTAAGTTGCTAATCGTACTTGTCGGTATTTGTATACGTAGAATAAGGAAACGACACAACCTTTACCGTATACATATAGCCCTTTATCTCATAGGAAATTATGTTTTTTTAGGGTTTGATGTTGTAACTTTTTAAAGGGGTCGGGTATGTTTAAAAGTTTTAACTTTACAAAGAGATGTGATATATTTAAAATTAGTTGGAAGGGTTGTGATTTTTTTGTGCATGTATATGAAGTGTGTTATTTTTTTCTAAGGGTGTGATGTATTTAAAAGTAATTTGAAGGGTTATGATTTTTTGAAAGGGTGCGATATCTTTAAAAGTTGTTGTGACTTTTCTGTAAGGAGTGTGATATATTTAAAAGTAGCGACTTTTTGAAAGGGTGTGATCTAAAACATTGTGTCTTAAGTTGATTTTTTATGTATAAAATGAAAGGTTGTGATTAAAATGAATTAAAGGATGCGACTTTTAAACAAATGAGACATAACCCAAGTTGTTAATTGTATAAGGGTATAATGTGTTACAAGATGTTTATTAAGTATCTAACTTGTAACAAGGTCCAAAATGTATAAATAACATGTTCTAATAAGCAAAAAGTGTGATAAAGTAGGTGTGTATAACACATCAAATGTAACAAGTATGTATGGTTTAAAGTTTGGTATAACCAAGTGAAAATATATAACTTAGTCTTGTAATTGGATAATCAAGCGTTGGAATGTATGGAAATTCAAGGATCACGAATATACGATAATTGTTTACGAGTTAAACTTACGTTTATGAGAATTATGAATCATGTATCAAACGAATGCATGTATCAATGTATAAGCATGTATAAGCAATGTATATTTCATATAAAAGATTCATTTCATTACGATCAAAGTCTCGGATTTACAATGGCTTGAAACGAAGTACGATTACAAAGGAAACGAGTTTCCGAAAATAGAATTACAAGATGAATGTTCTAAAAACGGAAAGCTACGAAATGCGAGGCATTACATAAACCTTTTCCCTTCACACCATTTATCTATCCTTACCCAAATAAATCCCCTAGTCTCCCACTTTGAGTCTAAACCTTTCGTTGGACCAACCCATTTAGCCCACGACCGTAAACCTTTTAATTTTAAACCTGTGTGATGAAAATTCGATTTTCGGATTATTTATTTGTATAGTTGTGAGTTATATATATAAAAAAATCGAAAATACAGAAAACGTTGTGAAAAAGAACAGAAAATCGCTGAGAAAAATACAAAAATATGTTCTTTTAGTTTGTTGAATAAAAGGCAAAAATTGTTGCCTCCTTGTCACACCCCGATATTTCCACGTTTGACCGGTGGGCCCGGTAGGGGAGTATCGTGACGTGGTTGGTAACATTTCAGTCAAACAACACAATATTTAAATGCACAGCGGAAGCAAAAGATAGATACATTTCAACTTTAATAAATTGTAATGTCAAGTATCACAAATAGTCGAAATTAATCCACAAGTGAATCAAAAATAAATAGAAACATTGTTCAACAGTTTTGACATCCAAGCTTGCGAGACTTATTATGGACGCTAGGAGAAAAGCCAGCCTAGTTCGCGTAGTACCTGCACTTAACCTTTTTCGGAAAATACGTCAGTTTACACTGGTAAATACAATTTAACTGACTCATTTTAAAAATGGTTAAAATTGATTTGAATGCACGTGGCACAAAGCTTTTTATAACTTGGGATAATTATTTAAATATATAAACTTGTAAAAGGATTACATGTTCCTTGTGCGTTCAGTAGCCCGGTTCGTGCCGGGTTAAAGATCAATAGACACACCACATTATTTATTTATGCACTGACGGGTGTACGCCTACACCCCGCGCCTAGGTCGTGGCCATTTCGTAAAATGATGCCAAGGATATCCGGGACATGGTCATTAACCCCCCAAAGGCGTTAAGAAAACAAAACATATTTAAACGAGTCATCTCGATAATACTTAACCACCAATCGATTAAGGTCGAATGCCCGACCAAGCGGTATTTTATATACCGTACCCCAAGCCCGTATAAGGGAAAATAAGTTAAAAGTATTTACCTTTGCAAGTATCAATCACAAATAGCAAGTGCGTGTAGCTTTTACCGGGTCTCCTATTCTGGAATGACGGTTTATAATAACCTATTAGAATCCTAACGGGTCTTTAATTAAGCCTAAGCCTAGACCGGTTAGTTTTAAAGAAAGATACGGTTCGAACGCGTGATTAAGCGAAGACCGGAATAGAATGTGTTTTAGACCCGACAAGTTTGAAGACTTGTTTAATATGGGTAATCTAATCACATTCTGGATTTTGAGATAAAAACGATATGGTTTGACCCGTTTCGGCTAGTTTATGCAAACTAGTTATATAAACTGAACCGAACGCGTAAGAAGCGTAACGGGTAACCGTAAGAGTCATATACAGGTTTCCTAAGTCAATATGCTTTAAATATGTTGTGATATCAGTAGGATATCTTCCATTATGCCCAAAACGAGTTTAATCTCTAATTAAGCCCCGTAGGGGTATTTTGGTCATTTTAAAGATTACAAAAGAGGTTAAATGAAATTCTGAGATTCGGGTCCGAATACATCAGTAAAAATAACTTATTTGAACAGGTCATATCAGTTGGTAATAAGTCTTTTGTGACAAAATGGTTTTAAACCCAAACTATGCGTCTTATACGCTTAGAAAGCCATTTTAAGCGATTTCCGGGTTATACCGGAAATCTGAGTTTTCTGATCAGATTATAAAGTTCAAAATACTTTATTTATTATATAAAATCAGTAGAAATTGGATTGGTGTCAAAATATTATGTAGAACTCATTTTTATGACCGAAAAGGGTATAATCGGTATTTACCGAATTAAGGTGATAACCTTAGGTTATGATTAGGTTAAAAATAATTAAAAATCTTTAAAAATCTCAAAATATTATATTACATCAGTGGGTAAAAGGTTTGGTGTCAAAAATTGGGTTTAGATAGGCGTTATGCTAATGGCGCCGTTTAATTACTTAAAGGCGTCCTAATTACGCTAATGAGCATAACTCCTAATCTAGACCTCCAACTGATGTGAAATTTTAGGGACATGTTTATAAATCAGTAGCAAAGATTATTGTCCTTTCACATTTCCAAAATTCTCGTTTTATGGCCAAAAGGGCATTATGGTCAACTTTAAGCATTTAACGGAAACGTGTAAACGGGTCGGGTATTCTACGAACCAACCACAGAGGGTTATACCAACATGTAGCCTGGTCCTAAGGAAGCTCTAAGGCATTTCTAAATCATACTAAATCGGGTCAGAACTGAAGTCAAAGCAAAAGTCAAAGTTTTGCGACTTTCGGTTCCGAACCGGGTCTAAACAGAAAATTGTCAGATCAAACAAGCTTAGACCAGTTATAATACTTATTACCAAGTTATATGAGTGATAAAATAGGTTACATGCCTTCTACATCGCTAATTACATGTTAAATCGCAAATTAAGATTCTGTTGACTTTTTCTAAACAACTTTGACCCGACATTTGATCTAGTTAGAGTGGGAATCAGAGGGTGCCCTTTTAAGGGTTTAATGCCCACATAATTACCAACTTATAACTACCTTTAATTCGACTAATCTCTGGACCATTAATGATTAATCGCTAAGTCAAACGTTAATTACGACGGTTTGACTTTTAAGCTAAAACTAAGTAAAAACTCAATTAAGAAAGGTCAAGGGTGCTTACCAAAGTCCTATGCACGACTAGAAATGACTTGGGTCTGCTTTGGAGCTCCAGAAGTCTTCAAGAATGCAGATGGAGGTGTGATCAAATTGTTGCAACATAAGGGGCCTTTTATAGTGATTAAAACTCCTTAGATTGTTGACAAACAAGTCTATCATGGACTCCTGATCATCCACAAGTGTCCTAGGGTCTAAAAATCAAGTAGGGGTCGCCCATGGAGTGAAAATATCTCCTTTAAGTCGGTTATTGCGCATAAACAGGTTGCTGTCCAATCTTTCTGTATCTGGGGATCGGACGCGGCCCGCGTGAGTGTCTACCTGGGCTTACGCGGCCCGCTTGAGACCTGTTGTCAGGTTAAACATTTTCTAGTTGTTGCATATTGTCTCTTGGCCTTTCGAAAGGTCATCTACCTTTATTTCTTGCATTTTGAGCCCTCCAAATTGACACATAAGGGCTTCAAGACTTATACCCACCTTGTTAAGTCCTTGGTCACTTTATGTTTTCCCGAAAAGTCATAATTTTCAACGTTGACGCTTTAACCCCTCGTATACGAATTTGATCATAACTTTCTCATACGATAACGAAACTTTATGAAATTTTTATCATGTATTCTAGTGAGCATAATTTACCATTACAAAGCTTCGGGTTTGCTAAAAGGTCACTCAGAGGTATAACTTAAACATGTTGACACATTTAACCCCTGTAGTTTGTAATCTCTCACTTTCTTTCATATTTAGCTTCGTATGATCCATGATTTATTCGTTTGAATGTATAAACATGATGTTGGGTTATTGTAAAGTATATTTATCCATTGTTGACAATTTGAACCCTTATATTCACATACTTTTCATGTTTGTCAACTTTAGTCCCTCTAGAGTATTCTTTCACACGTTCAAGCTTATGACACGTGTCAATACATTATAGGACGTGAATTTTCGAGGTGTTACACTCCTAGCTTGATGTTTATAGTTAGTTTTGTTTAAAGTAGTAGTTTGGTAATAAAAATCGAGTTTTCATCACCTTAGCCACTTCAAAATGTCCTATTCCATACCCTTAGCCTAGCCCCGTTACAACCCTTTAAAGACCTTTTAACTTGTGCTTAGTATTTGTGTTCGGTGGTGGAGAATGATTGAGTTGCAAGCATATGCGGGTACGAGTTCTAATCGGTTTGAGTGATTATTCCAAAAGCGCTAATACATCATATATTAGCCAACTTTAAACCGAGTGGAGAGAACATTGTGAGGGATGTGCATGGTTTGTTAGTTTCAAGGGCGCGTTAATCTTGGGTAACCATTTCTTATGTGATTATTCACTTTACCGCTAAATGTTTTGAAATTTGTAAAAATCATGAACGGGTATGACATTAGACCTTAACTTTAGTCTCGAGAATGGGATGTGTGTTTCTAATTCGTCCCACGTGAAAGTGAAAAACAGATTTGCTTGAGGGCAAGCAAAAGGCAAGTGTGGGGATGTGATGCGTGGTCGAAAACTGGTGTTCATTTATGTTTAAGTTGATGTTTTTACGTGACTTTTAGTTTTAAATAGCCTACTTTTGATTGGAGTTGTGTTTGCAGGTCTAACGGAGTTTAAGGAGCTATTCGAGAGCCAAAAGGAGCATCGGGATGGAACACGGGTCAACCGGGAGCGAGAAATGAAGAAAACAGGAAAACCAACATACAACGGGGTGTCGACGACGCCTAAGGGTCGTCGTCGATGCCGATGTTTGAGTCGCGTATGCAGAAAATGGCGTAGGCAGCGAGAAAGCACGTCGGCATAAAATGGGTTAACGGATGGGTGTCGGCGACGCAGGGGATGGCGTCGGCGACGCAGGGGATGGCGTCGGCCACGCCTCCTCCTGCGTGCCGACGCGAAATTCTTGTTTTTTTCATTTGTTGGACGAGTTTAAAACATCTTGGGGTCCTTTTTCGGGGGTTACACTTCATTTTGAGTTTTGAATCATCCCTTGGAGCCTAGAACTCAACACCAATCATCCCAAATCCATCCACAACAACCATCTTGGTTCGATTTCACCATTCATCTTCATTCCACAACCCTAATCACCATCCATCCTTCAATCCATTCATCACCACCAATCATCCTAAACCCTAAGCATCATTTTCACCACTTCAAAGCTTCAAGATGATGATGTTCAAGTTTTCAACATCCGGTGATCGCGTTCATCGACTATGAGCGGCTAAATTCTTGTGGGTTTCACCCCGGTGTAGGTTTTTGTAAGTGTCTAGGGTTTAAACATTGTGTTTAGTTTGATTTTGTGACAAGTTGCAATTTGGTTTTGAAACTTATGACAATTGTCTTGCATTTATATGGAATTCGTAACTTGTCGAGTGAATATTAAATTTGACTTTACGAAATGTTTATGTGCAACCATGCCTTGTCTAGGTTAAAATTTACATGTTCTTGGTAACGAAGTGCATCTTTGTCCTTTCTTTGTAACGTTGATAGCTATTGGCACCTAAGCCTCGCAACACTAAATTCGTTAGTCATATTTGCAATTGAATTGAATCTAAAACCTGTAGAAACCCTAGGACTTCAATTACCGAACCGGGTGTGAACCTTGTTTTCATATATTGTTTTAAACCGTTAATTAAGTTTTCGTACAATCATTTAAGCTTTTCTTAGTTCAATAATCCAAAACAAACTTGTCGGTTCATTTCGACACACTTCCAAACAAACAAATCAATAAAATTCATAGCAAGCTTCATAATTAAAGTGACAACATCTAAAATCAATCACATCCATACGCAAACCACAAATTCTTCGTGGTTCGACCCCTTGCTACCACTAACGCATTGTTAAGGGCAATTTGAGATTATAAATATTATCTTTAACCGGAGCGCGACACTCCGATTAGCTTACAGTTTTATCAAAAAAAAAAAAAAAAAAAAACCAAGTAAACAAAGTTGTATAATTAAAAAGAAGTAAATTACAAGTTTTGTCCTTTATGTTTACACCAAATTGCAGTTGCTATCATTTAGCGCAAAAGTTGACGAGTTTTGTACTTTATGTTTCAAAATCTTGCACGGTTTGTCATTTGAGCCTAACTCGGATTTTTTGGTTAAGTATGGTCATGTGCCTTACACATGAGAGTATTCTTGTCATTTTACCTTTCCAGTTCTAGTGACTATTGACTATTGAGTAAATAAATTATATCAAGGGACTCAAAAAAGTAAAAAAGATATAAATTCTCTCGCTCTCTCTTCTCTCTCTCTATCACTTTGTTCCCGAGTCTCATTTAACAGGGGGAGGGGATGGAAAAGAGATGAAAATATAAAAAACCATGTTCCCGAGTTTCATTTAACATGGGGAGGAGAGGGAAAAAGGGGGAAAAAGAAAAAAAATTTATCCATATATTCATCCTCCCAAATTGGAGAGAAAATTCTTTAAATTACTAAATTACCCTCCAATCTAATAAATCTCAACTTCAGTTATCGTAGATAAATTTTGGCGCAAACCTTCAGTTATCTCACTCTCTGACTACTGAAAGGAGGCACTGGACCGATCATCACTCGCCACCGCACCGGAACTCCTTCGCAGAACCACCGTTAAGGTACTATCATCTCCAAACTTCAGCCGTTTTGTTGCTTTATCACACTATTTACAGAATATATTCTAGTGTTTTTAATATTAATCGTATGGTTAATTCATCTTCTACTCAGTTTCAGAAGTTGTTTGCAACCACATAGACACCATTTTTTTTTCTAATTCCTAGACCAATATGGATGTAAAGGAGTAGTTCACTTAAATATGATATGTTTGATCGATAATAGGAGATTAGATCTACTGAAATGTACAAAATCTAACACAGAGAGAGTAGGTCCATATCGAGCGTCGACCGTCGAAACGTAGGTCCGTAGCGAGCGTAGGTACGTATCGAGCGTCGAAACGTAGGTAGTCGTTAATATATAATATTTTTATTACTTAGTCGTCAATGTAAAAGCCCCGGCTTTTCAATACCATTTTCTTGAACATTTTTTCCATAGGTTTTTAATTGACCAGTTTAAACTAAGCTTTTCGGTTCGGTATGATTAGTTAGAAAGGTCCGGTGCAGCCTATTATTTTTCTTTCTATTAAAAGACGCATTAGACTATCTTAGCAACCAAATTTAGTTGTTCTCCTAATATACGGTTGAGTTTGCTGAGAGGTATGATGGGTTTAGGTAATTAAGGACTCAAGGATGCATTTAGCGTCATAAGGATATAGTACGAAATTGCCAGTGTATCATATAGAGAACTCTCCTAGAGAAACGTGTTTACAGATATAGTTGCAGCACCTGTTTATGGTGATATTAACAGCTCTCCTGTCCGCCTCGAATGCTAAAGATCAGACATAATTTCAGCAGTCGCTCCACCTAGTTTCTATTCACAAACTAATGTTATAATCAGAAACTTGTTTATTGGATGTTAAGAGAGAAAAAGTCAAGATCAAAAGTAAGTAGTAACGACTAAGCTTTAAATCTTTTGTTTACTGTAGGATGAAGATTGTAATATACAACTTAAAAAATAAGTATTGAACACCCATAATCGGTTCCCTCCTTTGCTACTGTCAGGTTGCGTTGACTCGATAACCCGAAAGTCTAAGAGTTCTAATAGCATTTATCAAAATAGTTAGCGTGTCAACCATCATTAGAAAGATCATATAAATTCTTAGAATAAATATTCTAGAAAGCTATTTGATTGAATGCTATAAAACAAGAGATTCGGCCAACTTTCAAAATATTTGACCCGTTTCTTTTTAAGCCAAGTTTGTGACAAATATAAGTATATGAGGAAACTTCCATTTGATATTTATAGTAAATTAAATCAATGTCAAGTACATACATGGAAGAAGAAAGACAGTAGTAACCAATTGAAGTTCACTAGCTGCAGCTCAATTTGATTAAAAGCCTAAATCTCTATAATATACCACTACAGTTATATGTTTGTATTCATTCAGGCCCCCATGGATTTTTACAGCTAGTAATTGATCAATGTAGATTGAGGACAGTGAGTAAGATTGATCGCAATCAAAAAGGTGAAAATAGTCAAACATTTTTATAGTTTATATCAAAATAAATGGACCACGTACAAAACACACCAAAATTTACCCACCCTCTTTTATCTGCAATGTTTCTTTCTTAATTTTATTTAATAAATAAATTGGAAGCATAATATAAAAGTAACTCTGAAAATCAAGTTAAAGTTGAGTGTTCGTATAATTGTGTATATTGTCCACTGTTAGGTTGGTTTTTCCATGAGATCATTGTTGCATCACATATTTTAGGTTAATTAAAATGTTTTATGTTTAAAGGGTATAATGTTAAATTGTTTCTTTCCTTTCTTTTCCTCCTGACTCGGGAACACATAAAATGTTTGTTTTCTTCTCTTTTCCTTTACTTTTCATTAAACTCGGGAACATGAAAAAAATCACATCTTTTCCCTCATTTTCTCTCTTAATTCATTTTCTTTTCCCGCCCCCTGTTAAATGAGACTCGGTTAGAAGAGAGAGGTCTTGGATTAAGTCCCATAGGCCACAGGAATAAAAAGAAATTTGGCGTTCAAAAAAAATAATAATAATTATAAATCACCTCTCAACAAACAGCTTTACACAACACCATCCATCACAGAACAACAGGATCAATCAAATCAAACCCTAGATTTTCTTCATCTTTCAATTCTCAAATTGTTCAATCCTAACCGTCGATTACAGGTCAGTTTTCATCAATCTGTAACAAACATTCAATTCTCAAATTGTTCATGCTGCGATTTTGACTGTATACACCGATTTTGTTTAATTGAAGTTGTTTTTGGAGTCGAATTCATGTGGTTTTGACTAAACTTATGCCAATTTTCACTTTGTAAGGGCCATAGCTGCTGGTTAATTTGTTCGGATCTGTGTGTGTTTTTATCAGAATTTGGTGGTTAATTTGTTCGGATCAGAATTTGGATTAGAATTTGGGGTTTGGTGTCGAAATGAAGAGGTGACTAAAGCTGTTGTTATGTAAATGATTCCGGCGATGCCGCTGCAGTGATCTTCTTAGCACCTTGCTCTACTATAAACTTGTCTGCCATTTTGCTTCCTGTAGGCTACATAGATTTATATTTCCACCATCAGTAGATATTGATCGCGATATCGAAATGTGATTGATAATGTCATAGTTTTAGTTCAAATGCTACTTTGTGAATAGCACCAAATTGAATGATAAGTTAACTTAGCTGTGTATTTTAATGTGTATATTTTGGTGGTTTGTACTTTGTAACCCTCTAGTTTTGTTAACTTAGTTCTGCGTTGGTTCTAATTGCATACAGATAGCAGGCCATTGATTGTGGTATTGACTGGAAAAATGGCAGATGTAGCAACAGATGAATTGGTAGGAGTTTTACTCCCTCATTTGTATGTAGTTAGTTGAAAGTGGTTGCTTAGCGCAGCTTTTTCGGCTCATTTTTTATCTATGTGTGACATGTGTGTGGATATTTTGGTGTTCTCAGCATAAATCAGAAGGTGAAACCATGGATTCCAGCAAATCTGTTTTTAATTTAGGGTCTGTTGTTGGTGATTTAACTATTGAAGAAGATGCAGGCAGGTACACTTCTTTACCCTTGGTCCAGCCGAAAGTTAAGATAATGTGCTCATGAGGCCTATTACTGTTTGTGTTTATAGTTTTAGACTTTTAGTTTTCGTATTGATTCAATGCTTTTAAATGTTGTTATTATGTAATGAAGTTAAAAGCTTGATTTTGATCTTTTTGAATCAATGATTGGTTTATTCCAGCAATGATATATCATTGGAAGGCCTACAACAAGAGCTTGAAGAGTGCAAAACCGACGAGGTACCTTTACTTATATGAACACTTATTCGGTTGGTTATTCGATAATTAATTATTTATTAGATGTATATCGTTTCATGCACACTTCTTTGATATATGTCAAAATATTATCCTGGCTAAAACCATGCATGTGTACAGTTAAAAAATAACTGGACCATTTCTATTTGAAATTTGGTGTTTATAAGTGTTTTCATCTCTTATTGTGAGGATTTATTCATGATTTTATGTAGTTCTAACTATAATGGCAACTGAAATTTGTATTTTGGCACGTATGTACTTTTGCGTAATGTGGTGTTTACTCGTTTGCTTTTAGGTTGTTGCAAACATATTATCAAAAGGTGTGAAATTGCGGGAGTATACTAAGGGAGTTGAAAACAATTTACGCCAAGTAGAATTGGACTCAATACAAGCAAGTGGCCCAGCTGCAGTTATTTGTTTGTTTTTTTAATTTATATTCTCTAATTTCTGAATTCTGCATCTATTATTGTTTTTTCTATTCATGTTTTTTTATGTTTGCAGTTATGGTACCATGCTACCATAATTTGCATATTTATGTTCGCCTAACTTCTTAATTTCTTATTAACAGGAGTACATAACAGAGAGTGATAATCTAGTGTCACTGCATGATCAAATCCGTGATTGTGACATCATTCTTTCACAAATGGAAACTTTACTTGGTGGATTTCAGGTAATGGTTTATGTTTCAGAGTTCAGACAAAAGTGTATTGCAGTTTTCTTATGCTAAGATCGTGGAAATTATGATCATACTTTTATATTGCATTCTTCAAATTATTCCATATATATTGTGGTAGGTTGAGATTGGCTCTATTAGTTCAGACATAAAAATTCTTCAGGAGAAATCTTTGGATATGGGGCTCAAGCTCAAAAATCGCAAGGTGTCACCGTTATGTTCTGTAAATTCACTGGTTATTGATAAACTATTTCAGGCCTCTCGTGATTTAACAGCATTAAGTCGACTTCTATATATACTAAACTAAGAATAGAAGTCTTTACCTACTAACTGAAAAATAATTGTAGTTACAAAGTGAAATAATAAATCTATCATCTCAACTCTGATTCAAGTCATATACTAACATTAAGATTTGCTGCATTGTTATCGAGTGTGGGCCTGCTAGTCTATATATGTGTGGGCCTCCAGCTATATAATGTGGGTATACTGCAAGTCTATGTGTGAGTCATTTGTGTGAAATAGCCAAATAGGTGCCTAATGTTTTAAGCATATCTTTCAAATGCAACTTTGCCTGTTTTATATTAATCAAAAGTTTTCTCTAATCTACTATGATTTACAGTTTGTGCCATATTTCACAGGTTGCAGAATCAAAATTGGCGAAATTTGTTGAAGAAATTATTGTACCACCAAGGATGATAGACATAATTGTTGATGGAGAGGTAATTAGTTTTGGGCTGCGAAATGTTTCTTGGATTTTTTTTTTTTTGTTGGAGCTGGAAATGCCAATTTTGCTAACTTGATGGAGGTTTTAAAATTGCCGACTCGTACCAGCTTGTCTTTTTGTTAGAAAGCAAGAAATTTGATATACTGCAACGTTTTGAGATCTTCTGTGACGTTTGATTTACATTTATGTGGCAAACATACTGCAATGCATATTATTTGTTTGATCTTTGATTCCAAATATTACTTTAGGTAAATGAGGAATACCTTAGGACTCTGGAGATCCTGAGTAAGAAGTTGAAGTTTGTGGAAGTAGATTCCATGGTTAAAACGTCAAATGCTCTAAAAGATGTTCAGCCTGAGTTAGAAAGACTTAGACAGAAAGCAATTTCAAAGGTAAAGTAAACTTATTGGCATGTTTGATTTTTGTTGATTGTCTCTCTTTGTTTATTGTATTTTAATTTTAATTTTCGTTTGAACTTTCAGGTATTTGAATTCATGATTCAGAAGCTTTATGCATTGCGGAAACCTAAAACAAATATCCAGATTCTTCAGCAGAGCATCCTGTTAAAATACAAGTCAGTTTTCTCTCTTAACTGTCTTCAGTATGATATATCCAGTAATTATGGTATCTAGTGAATATGAATCTACCTGTTTATTAATCTGTAACAACTATTATTTTAACAAGTTTTTACCTTTAGGGCATTCAACTGGGAGTAATAAAAGGCAGTGCGTTCTTGATGATCATGTTGAGCAGTTTTTTTATTATTCCATAATATTATATTCATCTCACTAGAACTTTAGCATTATATAATAAATGTTAAATGCTCATGCTCATTATTAGATATGATATTAATTAGAGTTTTTAAGATTTGTTAGTCATATTTTAGGATTATGTTTAGCAATTACTGTATATGGGGAGAGATCATGAGGAAACTCTTCTCTGTGAGAAAACTCTATCTAACCATTACTAAACCCTAATCCCTAAACCCAAAGAAATAAGCCCTAAACCCTAAAAATAAAGCCTAAAGGCTAACGGCTAAAAGCTAAAAACTAAATGCTAAAGCTAAACCCTAACCTCTAAAAATTAAACCCTAAACCCTAAAAACTAAACCCTGGAAAACATTCAACACAAATATCAATCGTTTGATAAAGCTTTCACGAGTTTTCTCACGAAGAAAGAGTTTTCTCATGATCGTCCCCCTACTGTATATAATTTCATATAATTGTATTGGCTTAGCATCCAATCTATTTTAGCCTCTTGCAATCAGAGACAAGATGAACTGATGAAGGAATATAAATGATTGTAATGTATGTCTTGTGTATTTAGATCATGGAGGGGGCACTAATACATAATCTTATATATTTATCTATATAGGATATCTTGTAATAATTTTATTATTTAGATTAATCATGTATTATCGGGTCTATTACTCATGCAGATATGCTATTTCCTTTCTCAAAGAGCATGGGAAGGATATTTATAATGAAGTTCGGGCAGCATATACTGATACCATGAACAAGGTAGACTAATTAAACTTCTCTAAGACGTCGATTATTTTTATTGTGTACTTTTAGTTACATTTTTACATGGTATATAAATATATAATCAGGTCATGGTGTGACCTTTTTATAACTTGAAATTGACATCTTTGTATTATTCAGGTCCTAAGCGCTCATTTCCGTGCTTATATTCAAGCATTAGAGAAACTACAACTAGATATAGCGGGACCTACAGATCTGATAGGTGTTGACACCAGAAGCACGAGCCTTTTTTCAAGAGGAAGAGAACCTCTGAAAAACCGGTCTGCTATCTTTGCTCTCGGAGATAGGATAAGCATTCTCAAGGTCTTCTAACTGATTTCAACTTATTTCTGTTTGTTTTCTTGCCACCTGGCATCTCAGTTTTCTTATTTAGTTGCTACTGATTTAGGAAATTGATGAGCCTTCGTTAATTCCACATATTGCTGAAGCAAGCTCAAAAAAATATCCTTATGAAGTTCTCTTCAGGAGCTTGCATAAGCTGCTTATGGATACTGCCACTTCAGAGTACTGTACATATGTTTTTAACCACCCCCCACCCCCCAACCACACAAATGTGACTTTTGAACCAGGAATACACCGTTTAACTTTTATAATGTTTTGCAGATATGTGTTCTGTGGTGATTTCTTTGGAGAATCTGTATTTTACGAAATATTTTCAGGTATTGATTAAATTCTCTAGAACACATTTGTCTAATTTCAATAGTATATATTCACCAGTAACATTTTTTAATTTTAAATTCTTGTCAGGGCCATTTGCTGTAATGGATGAGCACTTTGGTACGGTTCTTCCAAACTCCTTTGATGCAATTGGTATAATGCTTATGATCCGCATCACCCATCAACACCAGGTAACAACTCAAGTTTTTTAAATAATAATGATGATGATAATACTAAACATAATAATAACACTTCTTTTCTTCGTATAATACATCATTTTTTATACTATTCTCAGCTCATAATGTCTAGGCGACGGATTCCATGTCTTGATTCTTATTTAGACAAGGTAACGTGTATTTTTTGTTAATGCGAATAAAGTTTTTTGTATTTTTGTTTATATTACTATAATTAACATTACATGATTGTTGTTAGGTGAATATATCATTATGGCCACGTTTCAAGATGGTATTTGATATGCACATAAACAGTTTGCGCAACGCAAATGTAAAAACATTGTGGGAAGATGATGTGCACCCGCATTACGTCATGAGGCGTTACGCTGAGTTTACAGCTTCGCTTATTCAACTTAATGTTGACTACGGGGATGGACAGGTTTGATTCAGAAACTCATGTGTTTAATACATCCGTTATGTAAACCCGAGAGGCATTAGCTTTTAACTTTCTGTTCCATTCACAGCTTGACCTGAACATGGAAAGACTGAAAATGGCTATTGATGACTTGCTAATTAAGCTTGCCAAAATGTTCGCAAAACCGAAACTGCAGACGGTTTTTCTTATTAATAACTATGACATGACAATTGCGGTTTTGAAGGTACGAAGCTTTTTTTTTTTGTCTGATCAAACTGTGTATTGTGTTGTTTCATGTAGTGATTGCAATTTCGACCCATTTACTTGTGAATGGATCAATTCGGGCTACGTTTTACCTGAAATGGGTCAAACTGCTAAATAATAGTTCACTGAATAAGAAACGGGTGAAATGGTCTGAAGTTTACTGATAGGAATCCAATACTGGATCAGGGTCAAACTGGGTCGGGTCAGACCCAGCTGATGTGGGGTGGTGGGAAAGAAGGCAAGAAATCAGGGGGCTGAATTTTAGGGAAGTCAAAGTCAAGAGGCTGAATGTAGGGCTGAAATTTAGGATTAGTAACTACTATATTTCTTATTTAAGTATTCCATTTCCTATTCTAGTTTCCTATGTCCTGTTTACTTTGAATATTCAGTGTTTTGTGTTGGAGATTAGCCAACTCGAATCCGGCCAACTATCTTATTATTTCAATAAATCAGCCTTTTGTTTTTTCTGGTGTGTACCATTTACTTAAAAAAAGTATAATATATATTTCTGCAATCATATTGGATACACAAGTTATTTATAAAAAAATAATATATATTTCTGCAATCATATCGGATACACAAGTTATTTATAAAAAAGCTAAGTTTTGGGGACTGTTCCCATACCATAAATTTATTCTATTTGACACGTTACCCAGTCCGCCCGTCTCACTATTTTCCGCCTCTAGTATTATGTTCCCTTTCTCACTGTTGGGCTTGCTTCACAGGAATGTGCTCGTATTAGGGTTAGGCCCATTAGCTTAGCCCATTAGGATTAGAGTTTTGCATTAACATACTAGATATATCAATAAAAATTTTCGTTTACGCTTACATTGTACAATTCTTTATGTATTAGCTATAATGTGATTTCATTTCTAGGAAGCGGGCCCAGAAGGTGGCAAAATTCAGGCCCATTTTGAAGACCTTCTGAAGAACTACACTGCTGTTTATGTGGTGAGTTTTTAACTACATAATATCCTTAAATGCATATACATGTAGCTTTGTCATGATTTTGTTTAGTTTTTGTAATCATATTTAGCACATAATATGTTATTAAATTTGTTTCTCACAGGAAGAATTGCTGTTGGAACATTTTGGCAATCTGATAAAGTTTGTAAAAACCCGTGCCTGTGAGTTTATGAATCTTCATCACATTCTGTGTTTGTTATCGATTATATTGGTCAAAATAGGTCAGACTAAGGTTGACGTTTTGAATTGCAGCTGAGGACCCGAATTCCGGATCTGACAAACCAATCACGGTGGCTGAAGTTGAACCACTCGTGAAGGATTTTGGAAGTAGATGGAAAGCAGCAATAGAATTGATGCACAATGATGTAATCACATCGTTCAGCAACTTCCTATGTGGAATGGAGATATTAAGAGCCGCCTTGACGCAACTTCTACTTTACTATACAAGACTCTCCGATTGCATGAAGAAAATCGATGGTGGGTCCGCGCTTAACAAGGATCTTGTTTCCATATCGTCCATTATGTATGAAATCAGAAAGTTCTCCAGGACATTCTAGAAGATCGTAATAACTCGAGTTGTTTGTTTGTTCATACAACCTTTTCTCTTTTAGATTGTGGTTATAAGAAAATTGTTTTGTTGCGATGATTCTTAATCTGATTATAAAAACATATGTTGTCATTGCAAAGTTAGACCCGTATAGATCATAATAACTCGAGTTTGTTTATTCATACAACCTTGCTCTTTTAGACCGTGGTTATAAGAATGTTGTTTCGTTGCGATGATTCTTAATCTGATTGTTAAAACATTTGTTGTCATTGCAAAGTTTGAACCGTATAGGTGACTAGTGTCAGTAGTTTCGATTTGGATCGGATCTAACAAATAGAAAGTGACAAAAACTAGTATTTTATTACATGAAAGGTGGATGAATATTAACATTTGCAAGGCATGTGCCATATGATCATATCTATGCATTAAAGTTTGTCATGAGTGAAACATAAGCATAAATTTATTGCGCTTCCAGTGTATGAACAATTCATGGAACCATAATGAGTAACCACTAGGGTCAACAATGATATTATACATTGTAAACCTCTTTCACGAATAGTTTCATGATATCATCCACAAGTGCACCATCAAAACACCATGTTGCGCCCATTATCCACAATCATAGTGTGCACACGCAAGGGTGTGGAATTATGCAATTAATGTCGTATGTAAACTCAATTAATGTTTCAACTTGCTCACATGTGGAGTAAGGACTATATTATTCAACTTAGAATCGTATTTTATATAGTTCATTGTATTTTATATAGTTCATCGTATTTTACTCTATACAGAGCCTTTAGTATGTAATCTTTATTCAATCAATACAATTCACGTTTAATATGGTATCACAGCTAGGTTAATTAACCTATTGTTAACCCCTACCCTACCTGTCACACAAAATTTCTTTTCCGGCTACCCTATCTAACACTTCCATCTCTACTCTACTGAAACACTACCAACCTATTGAAACCGACCACCATAGTCAATCTTGCTCCTTTTACTTCTCAAGAGAAAACCAATCACAATTCTCACAGGTTTGCCTTCACCCTCTCCACACCATGGATATTGGAAGGGTAGCCATTTCTTGTTTCTAATTGCTTAATTGGAAACATGTTGAAGTAGATTTTTCTTTTTGTTCGTGAACCAGTGGCTCAAGTGATCTAAATGTTAAGTTCATATCTACAAGTGATCAGATTGCTGATGTGTTCACTAAGTCGTTCGTTATCTTCACAGCGTTTTCTATTTTTACGGCCCAAGTTGCAAGTTGTTCATTGTATAATGTATCAAACTGTAATATCATGCCCTATATATATATATATATATATATAGAAGTATGTAATCTTTATTCAACCAATACAATTCAAGTTTAATATAAATTATAAGTTAACCGTTTTAATCGAACCGGTTTGATGAATAAACCGGATCAGATTCATTAACGGGTCAAAATGGGCAACTTCTTTTACAAAGCAAGGGGTGATTTCTTTTGTTTTACGTGAGTTCTGATCTTCAAACTGGCATAGATCGAGTAACTTCCAGGCGACTTTAAATAAACAATCACTCTATAAAACAAAGTGGGAGATTCATTTGCATGACCTAAGGTCACTACCAAGCAAAAAAATATTTAAAAACAAAATCCCATGTCTTAATTGTTGAAAATAAAGTTAGTCAAACCTGCCTATAGTCTGTACTTGTTCTATCCCTATGTTGCCCAGCTACCTGCTGCTGCTGTTGCCCCATTCCAAAAAAAAAATATACTTGAAAATCCAACTAATCAAAACTGTAACTGTACACTAACTTATCACGGAACGGGTGTATATATACAGTTTGATCCCATCATTAACTGCTGCTAGCAACCTCTGCCGCCCGCTGCCTCATCATCTCCATAACCGCTGCCCTCCGCCTGCTATCCGCCTGTTGGGTCAGCCTTCTCAGATGTTCCCTCAGATCCCTGTATTAATCATTTATCAAATCATATATACTTGGTTATATTATATATATATATGGTTAAGGTAAAATGAAAACTCATACGAATTGTGAGAACTTAGAGAACTCAGGCCTTACAAAAGACTTTCAAAAAAAAAAAAATTACCTAAAATCCTAAAAAAATAACTTGTCCAAGAAAAATAGTAGTTTTTTTGTTAATTTACACCACCCGTAAAAAACCCTTACAGTTGGTGTAAATGCTGATTCATGCTGATGTCAGCAGCTTTTTACAGCAGCGTAAAAGGGCTGAAAACGCCGCTTCGAAATTTTTCTTTTTTTTTACAGTTGTGTTTGTAACATTTTAATCTACGTGTGTGCAAAGAATGGGAGCAAAACTTGCACGGGAAGTCGGAGTTCTCTAAGTTCTCACAACTCAAGGGGGTTTTCTCTTGATCTTGATCCTATATATATATATATATAGGATTAGGTTCAAGAGTGAACACTAGTGTAGTTTGCGAACTGAGTGAACTAATCCTGGCCATACATGTGTGTAGATCAATGGCCAGGATTTGATGATAAAATACACTAGTGTATTTTACGATTTGATGATGAAATCCTAGCCATCCACATGTGTAAATCAATGGCCAAGATTTGTTCACTCAGTTCGCAAATTCACTAGTGTTCACTCTAGAACCCCACCCTATATATATATATATATATATATATAGGGTCAGGATCATTTCAGAACCATAAATATTTACAGAACTCGCAGAACTCCTAATAAACAATCTTTTTATTTATATATTTTTATGTTTAGGATAATTTTATCATTTATTATGTGTATTTTTACGATTACATACATGTTAGGAGTAATTTTATCATTTTTTATATGTAATTTTATAATTACACATATCTAAACTAGTTTTTTTTACATAGATGTAATTAGTTATGACACATATATATAATTTTGACAATTAAACATATGTAAACTACTTTTAACATGTATGTAATCAAAGAAATACATATAATAGATGATAAAAAGAACCTAAATACAAAACTTATATATAAAATGATTGTTTATTAGGAGTTCTGAAAGTTCTGTAGTTATTTAGAGTTCTGAAATGAACTCAACCCTATATATATATATATATATATATATATAAACTGAAAACGGACCTGCAGCGGGGAACGGTGCATGGGGAGTCTTTACAAGAGCGTGCATGAAGCTGAAGAAGATCCCACATTTTCTTGCAGAGGAGGCAACCACCAGAAGCGCGTATCTTACATTGCATTCCATGTCTGAAAAGTCCCTTCACTTTTCTACAATTTGGATACTGGCATTGACCCGATTTACATTGGGAAGCGTGCACCAAAAGATCAAGCATCTTCCTTAGCTGCAATGAATTCAACCATGCCATATAGGGGTGAGCAAAAACCCAAACCGTTAATTGAAACCGAACCGAAAACCGACAAAACCAAACCAAAATTAACCTAAGATCGGTTATCGGTTATTTTTTGTACTCTCGGTTAACCAAACCGTACAATTCATATTTTATATATATATAGAGGAAGGTTAACGTACATTACAGCTTAACGTACATTACGTACGACAGGTAATTACGCATGTTCATTTTAAAATCACTCACGTTATAACTCAAAAATCCAAAATCACGCATGTTGAAACACAATAATCACGCATATTGAAAACATTAATCACGCATGTTATAGAACAAATCACGCACGTTGTTGTACGTGAAGTACGTTAAGCCGTAATGTACGATATACTTTTTCTATATATATATATATATATCTAGATTTTATACCTCCATTTCATGTATTTTATGTGTTATACCTCCATTTCATATATTTATACATCCAATTCTTGTATTTATACCAAAGTTTTTATGTATTTATACTACCATTTCATGTATTTATACGAAGTAAATTTTAGCCCAAGTTTGGTTTGGTTATTAACCGAACCGAAAACCGACAAATTAACCAAATAAAACGAACCAATTAACCGACAACTTCGGTTACGATTTCAGTTAAGGCTAATAACCAAACTGAACCGTGCACCCCTAAGTTGTCATGTTACAAATAATAAAAAAGTCAACCTTGTTTAACTTATTTGTGTATATTACCTGAAGAACTCGTTGTTGTCGAGCTTCTGTGTTTTGTGCATCACGCTCAGCAATTGAGGGATGATGAGTCAGCTTGTGAGGATGATCACGACCTCTACCTTTGAGATAACATGAATTGCATATGTCGTAATCGGGGCAGATCTCGCATCGCCAACCTTGGCCTGTTTCAATATCAAGACGGCATACAATGCAATTTATGACAAATGCAGGAGCTGTTGGGTTGTGAAGATGATATAATGCCATCATTGATGAATGTTTAGCGCGTCTCAGCGTATCATATTGATAGTGATTTCCTTGGCAAAGGTTAAGAAAGGCTTGTCTCGTATCAAAGAATTCACTCTCGAGAATTTCGTCTCTATCTTTCGTATCAGTAGGCACATCATTGATTTCCATCTGCATAGTTAAATTTAATCCATTTAAATTCTTGATCATTTCAAGTTAGGGGTGTGAATTTCTAACACGACACGAACCTAACACGAAATTCGCGAGCTTGGCAGGTTGACCCGTTTAACCCATGTATATTATATTTTTTTTACAATATGTTTTGTCATAAACTGAATTGGGTGTGTATTTTACAACATAATTACAAGTTTATAACTTAAAAAGAGAAATCGACATAATATTTTATAATTTAAATGTAATTGTATTATATACATTTGTGTTTTTTGTAGTAAATTATAATTTTAATATATTAATTTGCGAAAAAAACTAAAAAAATTGGGTTGAACCATAGTTATTAAAGACGTTAGGCGCACTCAAGGCGCATAAGTCTCGCCTGTGGCCTAGGCTCAAGGCGAAAAAAAAAGCGCGGGCCTGAGAAAAAAAAAGCGCACAACAAAAAAACTTAAAATATTTTTATATAATAGAAAGTTAATACTATTCTTCAAATAAAATAAAACTAAAGCTATTATATAACATTTTATATCGTCTATTTAGTACCAAAAGTTATAAATGCTTGTTTATAAGTGTAGAAAAATAGTTTTCGTTAGATAAAAGTAGGAAATCTAGCTGGAATCTTGCCAGAATTTAAAGAATTTGGCCGGAAACTCTCTAGAATCTAGGAATCTCACTGGAATATGCGCATGAACCATCACCTGGAGAATTAAAGCGCAATTGCCTTGACTTAAGGCGCAATTGCCTCGCCTTGCTAGGAAATTGGGCCTAGGCGCAAGAGGTGATGGCTTTTAACAACTATGGGTTGAACGAGTCGTGTTTGGGTCAACCCGCGAATATTCGGTTCATATGTATGACACGATTTTCGGGTGTCATTGTGTCAACCCGCGAACACGACCCGTTTAGCACCCTTATTTTATGTCATGGACATCACCGTAAATAGTATCAAAATTTAGTTACACAAAATAGCGGTGTACATAACCCGTTGAAACCAACCAAACCATCCAAACCAAAGAAAGAGGCCATTGTGAGATTTATGTGTTTTGTTCATGGTTTGATTTTGGCGGTTTAACGAGCTGACCGACGATCTGATTGAGTCTTTTTTTATCTATTTGTATTTTTTTATTTTTTGAATATGCAGTTATGTATACGTATATTCTCATGAACCACTTTTAATACATGCTAACGATTTTGAAACAAAATTTCAGTTCAAACCGCCAAAGAATTATAACTGAACCGTCAACCACTTAAACCGGCCAACCCACCCAAACTGGCCGGGTTTGATTTGTCGCTTTCAAGCCAGAATCTTGCTCGGAATCAAAAGAACCAAAGTGTGAGCAAATTCAAGATTACGAACCCTAGAACAGACACAAAAAAAAAAAATCTAACCGTCAAAAAAATACCAACTTACAGGATAAAGTTGATGTTTGATCCTTTGGTTAATAGGATGTCTCTCCCTCTCTTCCCGAGTTTGTTCAATTTCATAACAACTGAAACAAACATACATAATGATTAATTAATGTCACATACAATATATGAATGCATATTCCATGCATACAACTATACAAGTCAATAAGTGGCTGGCTACCTAGTGCAGAGCTGAAAATTTTTGCAGTTGTTGCAAACCCAACGTGTTCCAGAGACCATAAGGATACAGCAATGAGTACATGGGTGCTGCAAGTGAACCATGATGAAATCTTCCTTCATCGGGGATATTGTTTCACCAAGCTGTAAAAAGAACATGTAAACAAAAAAGATGAACCACAAGGTTGATAAAGACATAAAGTAGGGTATGAATAGTGACAAATGACAATATACAAAATTAGAAATGCATAATTTGATAAAAAAATCAAATCTATTCATTTTTAATATTTATGAGTTTTAAAGTACATGTTCAAACACTAGCAGACTTGTCTATCTTACTACAATAAAAAAACTCTTGCTAATATACGATGCAATAACTATGATTTTTTCCTTTTTTTTGAGAGTAAATTCATATATCCCTTTAAAACTTGGTATAATATCATATTTACCCAACTAAAAAAACAATAATATCAAATATACCAATTTTTTAAATTTATGACCTCAATACCTTTACCTTAAAACTTGCATTAAGATATCAGAGTTTGGAGTGTAAGGAGAAAAAGAAAGGTATAACAATCATATAATAAAGTGTATTAAATGAAATGAGAAAAATATGAAATTTTAAGTATTTTGAACGGGTATATTTGATATTGAGTTTTTTTTTCTATTTTTTTCTTTTTTTGTTTTGTGAATATATAATGAAGAAGAAAATTACCCTATGCATGAGTAACAGATCTTTAGAAGCGTTTGAAGAAAGATCGGTTTGACCGGAAGCTTTGAGAGCTCTTTTTGTAATGGTCCTTTTCATTGGCCCTTTTCTATTATGTTTTCTTCCCTCCTCTTCTTGACGAATTTCATAAATTATATCCTCCGCAGCACCGGGCCAATAATCTCCGTCAAAATACGGCAAACGGGATGCAGTCACTTTAGCTTTACATTCACCAGATTGTACAAAGAAATGGTCGTATAAATTTGTCAGGTCAACTACAATATTTTCCTTTGTAGCCTTTCTCAACATTGACAGATACCTGATGATAAAAATCAATAATCCATGTCAGATGGTCCATAATACAGCAATGTTTAGAAAGCCAGACCGGTCGGTCGAACCAGGAACTGGGGGTCAGACGACCTGTCCGCTCCACCCTATCAGACCAGTTTTGAGTCGAACCAGCTGGTTGGACCGAAAAAACGGGTGATTGAACCGGATTTTTAAAGGTTGAACCGGATTTTGCTTAATTTTTTTTTTTTCGATTTTACCCTATTTATTTTTATAATTATAACAATTGCGACATAACCTGGTTCTAACATCCGATCCGACCGGCCCGACCAATGGACCAGTAACGAGACCGGTTCGACGTCCGGTCCTGAAATCCTTGCATAATACTTCACACTTTCTATTTAACACACCCACTTACCATTCTCTTAGTTTATCAGATTTTGGTGTCTTCTGAATTTCGGGATGGCAATACAAGATATAATCTTCACCCTTCAACGGAGGGCAAGCCCATATATAACAACTAGTGAAACCACGTAACTTGCAATATTCTAGGTAACCAATCTGAAAAAATAGGATGATTCGAAAAAAATATAAATACAAAATCATGGTATTTGACTATTTCGATTAATGTAACAATAAACTTGAGAATAATTTGGAAATACAAATAAAAAAACTTGCCAGAATTTCATGATATACAAATGTACGCAGAGCTTCTCCTGTAACTGTTCTTATCTCTGGCCTAAAGTATTTGACTGAATCCAAATACGAAAGATAAACGCGACGATGATTTGGCTGCTCACATTCCGCTCCAAATTCTTGAACATACATGCCAAAAAGGCATACTTCTACCCCTTCTATTCTCTGAAATAACAAAACAACCTAAAAGAAGCAACAGTGGGTTCAGTAGTTGGTCAATCTTAATCCTTGAACTTCAATCAAATGAACACGGTAACACTTAAAAGTTAAAATACTAATATTGTTACATACCTTTGATTTATATGCAAATTCTGACGGGTAATTTTCCTCTTGAAAAATCTCAAGGAATCGCGGTTTAACTTCCAACTTTTTGTCCACAGATGAAACAACTCTGACAACAAGTGATTCCGCTCCAGGAACCTAATAACATATCATAATTTACATACTCTCAATTAGCAACATTTTTATGCATGATGGGATTATACCACATGCTTTGGGGTTTTTTCAGAAAAAAAATAAAGTTGACTTTTTTACTTTTAACCCAAAGCTTTTCATCTTTTGCAATTTTAACCCCACAAAATCTGTTAGTTTTTTTTATTTAACCCAAAACTTTTCATTATATGCAATTTAACCTCACAACTTTTTTACTTTCAACTTTGGTCCCCTATACTTTTCATCTTTCGCAAATTTCCGTTTTACGTTTCGTTCTAAATTTTACGAGTTAACACAGCACATCAAAGTTTTTACGTTTTGTTCAAAATTTTGTGAGTTAACACGGCGCAATGTGCATGTGTGGTTCAACGTTTTTACGTCTATTTTTTCCCATTTGACAGGTTCGTCGCAACGCGCAGTACCTAGATCGACTCAGTGTTGGTGGTCGCTAGCGATGGTGTGGCACAGCTTTATGCCCCCGCCGCAACGCAGGGGGGCTTAATTCTAGTTTGGATCAATTTCTTAAATCATAAAAAGAACGATCAGCTAGTGGAAGGTTACGATAATAGTACCTCATCATAACTTTTCCCTTGGAATCTTGCTCTATCTGACCTTTCCTGCTTCAGTCTCTTAAACAATCTGTTCTCTATGTGATCACTAAGTATGGTTCTTGGTAAATCTTTAGCTCCAAGAAGAGCACTCTGAGGTAGTGGGACCCGCTCTCCTCTTTCAACTTCTTCCACATAGCAATTAGGGCAAGTGTACTCTGCTTGACCCCCGTCATCTCTACGACCATTAAATAATGCACAAATTTGATGTTGCCAAGCTTCACATTTGTCACATTGAACCCACTATACATAGAAAGAATTAGAAATTTATCTAAATAATTACACAAAATTTGTAATTATTTAAAGAAAAGATATAGCATAATACCGGTTCTTCAGTCTCCTCATCATTTTTCTTTTTCTCTAGTCTTGCTTTCAAAATATTAGTTCCATCAACACTTATGGTGTCTCCTCGAGACTCGTTATAACAGGGAATACAGAAAAAATGACGCGTTTCACCGCTCCCCCAAGTATAAAACATTGCATTTCTTTTAATTCGGGCCCCACAAGGAGAGCAATATGTTGGTGGTGGCTCAAAATTGAGCTTTTCAACTGCACATAACTGACAAGAATTCTCGTTCATTAAGTGCTCCATAGCTTGATTCTTTTCTACCTTTGCTTTACTCTGTAACAGAACAAAGAATAGATATCATAAGCCATTTTACTGAACAATAACCTTTGGACGATGATTCTAAAAGAGAACCTATATGAAACAATTATCTATTATATTAAGATGCTGACCTGGCCAACCCACTGCCGGAGACCAGTTATATGCTCTTGAACCTGCTCTGGTGTGAACAGTTCTATCATCGATACCCCCTTAATTTTTGGCTTCCCAGATTTGGTTCCAGCAGCAGACGTCTCAGCAACAAGTGCCACATCATCCTGTTTAGTTGGGCCCACCTCTTTCTCTGCCTTAAAAAACTCTTGCTTAGGAAAACCTGTGCCTTCATTTGACATGAGTGATACACCATCATTGTTCTCCTTAGTGATCTTCATTGTTCCTTGCATAGAACTTGTAGGAACTTCTTGTTTCACTCCAGCAACATCATATTTTAACGGTTGACGTGTGTCAGGTTCCGGAAGACGTTCAGACGTAGCAGAGATGGAAACTGGTATGATCGGGTTTGGGTTTTGGTCTTGGTTTCGGTTTTCGTTTTCGCTTTGGTCTTGGTTTTGAGCAGCGGGTGACTGCTCGATCTTTAACCGTTTAATGGAAGGATGCAAATCTTCTGAAGTATAATCACGTGAGCCGTTTCCTGTTTGTGGGAAGCTTGTTTGGTGGACCCCCTTTTGTTGCACAAAGAGCTTTACAGGAACACACACAGGACAACTTTCATCCTTGCATTGCTTATGATGATGAAGTAATGTCGTAGACCTATGACAACGAGGATATTGACACTGAGTGACATCACTATGTGACATAATATGTTTCCAAAGTTTTTGAACAACAATGCAATATTTTTCAGGGCATTTTCCAGGTGGATAACCACATTTCCGAGCGTGCAGCATGAGCAAAAGCCATCTTTGTTGATTCTTGAACTGCAACTCACGGCCAGATGGGTCTACTGATGCATTGGCAGCCATTGATGCTTCTGAAGATAAACTGTTGCGCTGAATCTGATCTTGAAATCCCTCTTCGGTTTTCATCTCATTTGATGAATTACCTAAATGATTCGATGGTTCATGTAGTCTGGAATGCCATTGACCTTGAGGTGGTTGACCTTGACCACCTATCTGTTGTTGCTGCACTGAAGTTTGTTGCATTGATGAAGACATGTCTTGAGAACCAGATGAAATAGCATGCAACTGACTACCTCTGGATGACTGAAAATGTTCATACGCTTGTGGTTCAGATTTAATTCGATTGCCCATATCAGATATCAGCTGAGACTGCCCATATGGTAACCATTGATTCTGCTGATTCTGTTGTCTTTGAGATTGAATGAGTTGTTGCTGATCAGAAGGTTGTGCATATGATTGATCTATTGAAGGTTTTATGTTTGCAGGCTGATCAGAATTGTGTAAGTTTGACTGATTGACCACCAAGGGAGAGTTTGTTCTTTGTAATGTCGATAAATTTGGGTTCATGTTCATTAGTGATGTAGATGAGGTTGTTGGGACAAAGAGGTTTCCTGATCCATCACCTACAAAATTTAACCATATAAACATAAGAACTACTACTTTACCAAATGAAAGGGTTAACTCAGATCATGTTTTATCCCTAAAGGATCAAACAAGATAAATCATAGCAGAAAAGGAAAATAAGACAAAAGCCATTCGAAGTGCATTGTTTGTTAACATACAACCTACTAAATCAAATTATTCACAAACTGGATTATTGTTGTTAAAGCAATATTCTCTGTAATCATATTTTTAACACACGAAGTAGAGATTGCAAAAAAAAAATGTTTTGATTAATGGGCCAAAAACGTTTCCGGATCAACCGAACATGACCCATTGTCCCTTTTGACCCATATCTGTTTCGACCGGTTACCCCCCCCCCCCCCCCAACACACACACAAAAACCATAGTTGTCGCGCGCTCAGGCGCAGCGAGGCGAGCCTATAGCGCCTGGTGGTAGCTTAGGCGCAAATATGGGTTTTTTTTGTAAAAACGGTGCTCAGGCGCGCGCCCGGAACAAGGCGCAACGAGTAAAAAACGCGGGCTTTTTTCTATCAGGCACAAACGTTTAAAGTTTAAATGTTTTAGTAACCGCAAACGTTTGTACAAGTCCTAGTAACTTTTGGTATCACTACATGTGTATAAGTCCTAAACTTTTGCTACTAACTATTAGCTACATGATCTTAAATGGCATATATAATAGCTTTTTTTTATATGTGGAATCTTATTTATTTTCAAAGCATAACATATTTTTTATATTTTTTCTCTATGTGCGCTTTTCTTAAAAAAGCCCACGTTTTTTTGCGCCTTGCGCCTAGGCTCCGGGCGAGGCTGATGCGCCTTGCCTGCGCCTTGCGTCTTTGACAACATAGACACAAACAAAAAAAAATCAAGCATATATGTATGTGTGCAGAATAAATTACCCTGGGATATCTGTCCTTGATGTTGATCAAAATACTGTGACACTAGTTTAGGAGAGTTTCCATAATGAGAGTCTGTCAAATATCCTTCAGAGTTACCCAAACTATTAACCATCGGTGAACTTTTACCCATCATCCCTAAGTTACTGTTTACTGATCCATTTGGAAACCCATACGATTTTTGAGTCAAAGTTGACCTGATCCCCCCGCCCATATGACTTCCCAGGCTATGCAAGATCCTGCTGTTTTGGCCACCAACTTGTTGCTTCTGTTGCAGTGGCTGAGACACCATTGCTGAGTCAGCATTTGAAATAACCGGAACATTATTAGTTGGCTCCAGCTTCACATATGATTGATTACTCGTGCTATTAATATTATTACTATTATTTAATCCAGGAGTAGGCATCATTTGGCTGCCGATTCTTTGTCCACCCGTTAATGAAAAATTAGACATCGCCTGTTGAGATCCATCTGATAAACCTCCTGTAAAAGCAAATCCAGTTGAACATTTTTCTAATAAAAGTTGATAACACTTATATAAAAAATAAAGAGGTAAAATGGCATTTTCGTCCCTGAGATTTGGTCAGTTTTGCGACTTTCGTCCAAAGGTTTGTTTTTCCGCATCTGGATCCAAAAGGTTTAAAATCTTGTCATTTTCATCCGGCTCGTTAACTCCATCCATTTTTCCCTGTAAAGGCAGAGGTATTTTTGTCCTTTTTGTTAACTTAAAGGGCAATTCGGTCCTTTTACTTTATGTACAAGCATTTAGCAGATGTACAAGTATTGAAAAAAAAAACAAAATACCCTTAAGTTAACAAAAAAGACAAAAATACCCTTGCCTTAACGGAGAAAAATGAATGGAGTTAACGAGCCGGATGAAAATGGCAACATTTCAAACCTTTTGGATCCAGATGAAGAAATACAAACCTTTCGATGAAAGTCGCAAAACTGGCCAAACCTTAGGGACGAAAATGGCATTTTACTCAAAATATTGTAAAAAGAGAACAAATACCATCAAATGAACCAGTGTGCATGCTTCTAGAAGGCCCAGGGGTAGTCATGGAAAAGCTTCCCTGATTGACAACTGATGACATCATGTTACCTGAGTTCCCGTTTTGAGGGAAGCCAGGAGTTGGAATCATTGTTCCCATTGAGGCATTAGCATTACTTTGTTGCTGATATCGTTGATTTTGATTGTTCATTGAGTTTCGTTTGAGCAGAGCTTGCAAACGGTTTTCCAATGTATCTAAATTCAAATATTCCTCCTAAATAGGAAAAAAATCATATTATGTGACATGTGTGTATATACGTATTAGTGGTTCATAATATAAACAAATTAAAAATAATATCCATTTCTTTTTCTTCTTTTTTAAAACTTATCGTCCATAGAACTTTCCAAATACCATCAATACAAATTAATATAATATGTATACAGCAAGTGAAAATATATCGTACGATAAAAGTAAATATAAAAAGAAAAAACCTTTGATTGAGCACTTTTAAACAGGCCTTCCTCCAAGCGTCTAACAATATCCAGATAATTCTTTGGAGGCACTTCCCGAGTTAGTCGCTGCGTGAGGAACTTATAGCTAGAAAAATATTAAGATATTTCATCAGGATTTAATCTATATGATCCACCAAAAGTCATGGTATTAGTCGCTGCGTGAGGAACTTATAGCTAGAAAAATATTAAGATATTTCATCAGGATTTAATCTATATGATCCACCAAAAGTCATGGTATAACTCTAATTCATGAAGCACTTTACAAAAATTTCAGAGCTATAAATATAAAGAGAAAGCATGAAAACAAACAGGATCAAAAGGCCGTGAACATGATTACGAGATAAGACAGAATAACAAACTCGACACAATGTTTATGAATGAGAAGGGAATTAATTAAATATTATTAACATTGATTTTCAATGCGAGTTGCTTTTTTTTGACTTCCTAAAATACTTATTAACACAACAGCAAATTACTTCATAAAATTTGTACACAAGTAATGTAGATGAATATAAGTGTCTGTAACCTAGAAGATGAAAGTCATATCGCCCATGATTGTACATAGGACTAACATCATGAAAATATTAAGAGTGAAAGTGATACAGATCAATTTATTGAGGAATACCTTCAAGCATAGATGTAAAGAAAACAATGAATAAACTAGGCAGTATTCAGTAGCGTATAATGAAGTTTAGAGAATTGGAAATCCTAACTAAATATTGTCGATAGTTCTCTACTTCTCTACACTTACAATAACTACATCAAACACTAGTATAGTAACAATCAGACATTTTAGTCACACACAAAATACACAAGACATATAGATACATGTGAAAAATAACTTACATTCTATCTCGTATAAACTGCCTTGCTTGCTCCATAGTTACCGGAGCACGGGGACCACCTTCAGAGTTCTGCATCATATTCTGTTGCTGTGGGATGGCAGGCAATGAAGCTCCGCCTTGATTGGAAACCTGCCTTGAGTACTGTCCTGCTATTGGAGCTTGTAAATTCATTTAAATCCTCCTGTCTTCTAGCAACAATATATTTCATAACAAAATGTAACAACTCCAGATGTATAAAGATTCAGCTTAACTTTTTGCTAATAAAATCAGAGCAGCAAAAACAATAAAAAAAAGTTGAATATAATCAATACAAGGACTTGTTCAAATTCTCTCCAAGTTATACATCGATAAGCGCATGTGGATATACAAGTGTACAATACCATATATCTTTCATCATATTATTAAAAAATCGAACAAATTTCAAGTCAAATGCTACAAACATGTAACATAAATGACAAAAGCGTGCGTTTTCGGCCAAAATCAATCACCTACAATCACTCAACATTCAAATCCACATCTAACAATCCCAAACATCAAACCCTACCGAACCAAAACCTCAACTATCTCCAACCAAACCTCCACACCACATTCACAACTCACAACACAAACAAAACACATAACCTACAATCCAATCACCAACTCAAAACCTCTAAACACAAAAAAAAAAAAAAAAAAAAAATCATAAATTTATAACTGCAGCTTCAATTCACACCTATCTAAAACTAATTCTCCAAAAACCTAAACTCTACGTGCATCAAATCAACTATTTCATCTACAAATTCAAAACCTAAACACATAAACATCATAACTGCAGCTTCGATTCACATATACAAACAATTCCTAAAACTAATTCTCCAAAAACCTAAACTCTTCGACTATTTCAAATAGAAATTCACAAAACCTAAATTTAGCTACAGTAATCATCTGCATACAAACAACGTGAATCGAATCGAATCGTTGGTTGAAACAAGGGATTCTGATTGCAGGAAAGGGTAATTGAATTAGGCGAAATTGAAATTGAATGAATTAAAGCGATAATTAAGCGGAGATTAAGGATAGATCGTAGTGAGAATACCTTGATTGATTTGGTCAGGATTTGTGCACGACGTCGAGAAGCAAGAAGCAACGTATTTCGACCCCAACGCGACTCATCAAGTGAGAGAGAAAAGGGTTGAAACTTTGTACGGCATAGTAAATAAATATTGTTATGTTATGTTTAACCCTTACAACTTAACTTATGTGTTTCTTAATTTTGTATTTTAACCGTCATATCATAAAGTGTTAGGTTATGTGTTATGATTTTACTTCTTTAACCGTCTTATCATAAAGTGTTTGTCACATCACTGCTATTTAGCACGAGCTCTCACTCACCTTTTTTCACCTTTGGTGTGTAATGGTTTCATAAGTTTTAGCTACCCGCTACCTCATTAAAACAATATATAAATTCTATAATTAAAAAGTGTGTAAAAATATGATCGGTGTAAATCAAAAGGTAAGACACTTGTTTTTTTTTTTTTTGTTATTGGTCCCTCCAAATTAATTCACCTCCTTTTTTTCCTTCACTTTCTCCTACACGTCGGTACCCCCATCACACCTCCAGCTTTCACGCATATTTCATGCCACCACGGATCGGTGTTTAAGGCCCCTCTCACGCCCCGGGCTACAACATCACCTGGAAGTGAATCCATAACAGGTAGACTTAGAGAACTGTATAGATATTTGTTTTGAATGTTGTGTATAAGATGATTATATAATCGGCACTAGAGACAAATACAAATACTATGGTATTATCATGATTTTTTTTTAAATTGGTTTTATTAAACATGTCTTTGATATGCTAAACACTTGTAAATGTAGCTTTTGAGGTTTGCTTTATACAAGCCATACCAAAAATGATTACAAATCTGTTTGGATCAATTTTGGTTTACAGATATAAATGGCATTAAGCAACTTTTTATAATGTATGTTAGGAAGAATGCTTTTGTGTTAGGAACATGAACTTTTTGACAAATATGTATTGTTATTACTTTTGGCACATCAGTTGTCAAGACTACGAGGAAGGGTTTTCTATAACTAGAGTATCTCGGCTTTACAATGACTCTAACCTTTTAAAATTAAAAATTTGGTATGATAATACACAAATGACATCATGTGAATTCAAAGTTTGTTTGAATCTATTTGAACAAATCAATATGACTTATCAATGTTGTAATGAAGTCTAAATATTTGTGAATTAATATATTTTGAGCGAGCTAACGATTCTCGAGCTTGGCCAAATGAGCCCTAGACATGACTAACTAAACTTATGCTGACATGGAAGAATGACATGCATGTAAGTGGTTTAGGATTCAATGGACATAACCAATATATTTTTATCTCGCTTAGATTAGGAGTGAAAGAATTGATACCAAGATTTAAAATGATCCCTTCCCATGAATAAAATAAAGCACAGTTTTATGGACACGTGATGAGTAGCATGCTTAATGGAAAAAGAAACAATGATCAAATAGACAAATCTAGGATAGTTGGTTAATGCCACAAAGGCTTATATGATAAAGGGCTTATGCTATAAGGTGATACGACCATGATGAAATGGAAATAAGAGGAGATGTAATATGACATGACTCTTTAACATGATGAAAGTTGTAGTAAACCTGAAATATGACATGTTTGAGACACATTGAGATACAAAGATGATAATGAGGACACGGGACGGTTCACGATTACACCAGGTTAACATTGTTGTAAATTTATCATTATATGTGTGTTTAACTGTTTCACAACCATGCTTGTATTCAATAGCAGATGCACATGCTTACTAGGGTCGGAATGTGCCCACCATCCACCGGCCCAAGAAAACATATAGTAAATATAATCCTAATTGTTCATATGAATAGCTAATCAACCTAAAACAATGGGATTATGAAATTCATGTTGACCCATATTTTGTTTTCTGAATGAGTGGCGCGTTGACCTATTTAGGCATTTTTCAATTGTTTTTTGAATGACAATTTGGAATTGGTATTATCAATTATTTTGAACTCGACTTTCCGACTCACTTCTATCCTCTCGGGTTTAATCTTATCTTATCTTATCTTATCGTAGGTTGTCTATCGAATATTATGGTTTTACATCCAAATTATTTTTCTTTGATTTAATGATTCCCACAAACCTTTTTTCAAATTTATGAATTTCTGATTGCGATCCTCTATTTCTCTTTAACGATGTCTACATGTTAGTCCGATAAAATAGTATTCTAGCCGGTTTGTTTTAAGCGGAAATTGAAATCAATACATGATAATCTTGGAGATATAGAATTTTTATGTTGTTATTAAGTCTGTAAAAGATTTACAATAATGAATATACACAAAAATTCTACCCATGTGAAACAAAATATGTTTCCGGTGTTTTGATGGATGAGAGAAAAGATTTTGAACTGATTAAATGCTCTCTTCAAATCAGTTGTCTTCTACCTTTGGTTGTATTACTATTTATAGGATAAAGATTCAAGCATGTGGCATAAATGAACTATTTGTTTATTTATCCAATTAGTCAACTTGCTTTTTATCCCTTTGGAGTTCGTGCGCAAATTGTCCACTTACGCTGACTTCCTTTGCTTCTAGAAGGCTTACACTTACAGTCTTCCATCAGTGAGGCTCCAAGTGTACTGATTGTTTATACTTCAAGAATCTCGTATTATGATTGATGACTTTAACCTTTGTCCAACAATAGATTTTTTTTTGAACGACAAGTCCAACAACAGATGTCTTCTAATAATTACTAAAGTCTTCTGAAGCTTTTCTTCGTGATAATTTCCTTCCTCGTCTGAAGCCGTTATTAGACGTCTAAAGATAAGCTTCAGTCGTCTGATCTTTGGCTCAATTCGTCTGATGTCACTTCTACTTTAACTCATCTAAAGCTCTTCAACATTGGCAGTATGCTTCTGGAGAACTTCAGCTGCAGCTGGGTGGACTTCAGACGCTTCATTCCTAAGCTCAGGTGTGTTCTGTTATCGGTCGTTCCTAAGTTGTTTACATTCCTCTTGAAGTTTTCTTTTCTACACTTATATTAAAATGGGCTAACAATCCCCCTAAGTGTTGTAAAAGAAATAATATACTAGAACCTTAAATGACAAATAGAGAAGAAAAATAAGGATTACAAGTTAAGACTCAGTACCCGTTCTTGGGTCAACTTTCAACTAAAAGTCTAGGTGTATGGTCTTTTGGCATATCTTCTAAAGTACTTTCAGTTCTTCTTTGTGAGCTATAGATGCATCAATATTTTGGACAATATTGTCCCTTAGCTTCGCAGGGTTTTTGATGTATTGTAGTATTCTCTTTTTTATGTACCTTAGTGTCATATATGAGTATTTTCTGATTTCTTCTTCTAAGTACATTATTCTTTTCTTATCCTTGAATCTGAATCGTTATGTTCTCCAAACCCTTTGAAGATCTCCCCAGATCTAGATTTCTTCATATTCTCAAAAATTGTATCTCTTGGAGGGGTCATTGATATTTTATCAATTTTGTCATTTGTTTCAATGGCAAGTTCCACATCGTGTATTGCAAATTTCAGAAATACCCTTTTCTAGCGTCGATGGTCTTGTGGATTGCTCTTCTGTGTTTGAGCCTTATGGAACGTTTGTCTTCAAAGCGTGCCCTTAAATCAATGAGGTCTCTATGGTGCAGATCATCCAGGTATTCATCTATGAAGAAATCAATCTTTCCATCATGTCTTAGTACCTCATAGACGTTATACATTTTCTGAACCGTTTTCCAATAATACTTTTTTGTGATTCTAAGCATTGTCTTCATTGGGCTTAGACTCCAGAAAGTTGCTCTTTGCCTTTTCCATTCATCTTCATTAACGAAATAGAGATGAGTTCTCATGATGTTCGGACTCTCATGATATGTTGCATTATCTCTTTGGTAGAGATAAGCTTATGTTTTCTTCTGAAAATCGTTTGGTTGGGAGGTGTTTTGAGTTTGAGTAAGCTCGAACATAGTAGCTTCTTCTATTTTGGGTACTTTGAGTTGGGTGGAGAAACCAATTTTTGCTCTTTGTTTCTTTTGCAATTATTCCTCAATAAATGTTATCTTGATTGCCGTGTATGCTCTTCCAGCTCTTCTTCTTCTCTTCAGGGAACAAAAAATTAGGTTTAGGAGGACCAATAATGAAATTGCTTCCAAATTCTTGTTGAAGTTGTCTTTTTTATGTTTCTGATTTTGAATTAACAATTCTTTTTTCTTTGTCTTTTCATTCACTAAGTCCTTTTCTTAAATTATATTGTTCCTTATTTGAAAAGAGATGTGTTGGTTGTACATGGGTTGTTTCCTTGAATGGAGGGTTATCTGTTGTAGTTGACATATTCTTAATAGTATTTTTTACCATTTGCTTCGGTTCAACAACCTGTTGAGCAGTCATCTTCTCATGTGTTTCCTATCTTTTCAACTGCTCTATCTGCTGCTTGGATTATTTTTCCCACATGATCCATTTGTCTTGGAGCCATAGGTACTTATTGTTAATTCTTTCAACTACATAGACTTTACTTTGCATATCCTTCCAACAATTTTTATCAACTTTGGCTACTTCAGTTTTCTTATGATCCTCCTTTTCTTTAACCAATTTCTCTAGAGTCTTGAGCCTTTCTTCTAGCTTTTCGCTCTTCTGTTTTTTAAAGATTATTTCTTTATCATCTTTAGGTACCTTATATTGACTTATTTTCTGGATGTTTTCTTGAATTTGTTGGATGACCGCTTCATTTTATTTTATATTTGTCAGAAGCCCTTTCATCAAATCTCAATCTTCCTTTTCTTTTCTTTTTGCTTGTGTAATATTCAGATTTTAATATTTAATAGACTACTTAAGGGTAGTTATTGATGCTAAAAGCTTATTTTCAAATTTTGATAAGTTAGTTTTTGAAACAAGATCTCGAGGTAACTGTATTTCAGTAACACATGCTTTAATACTTGCTAACTCACCAGAGAACTTGCTCTCTGTTTTGTCAGGTTGTTTGTTAATATTTCTATCTTCTAAGAAGGGGGGGATTATTATCATCAACATTGACACCAGTCTGGGAAAATGTATATTCTGTCTGGATTTCCTCATGTCCTCGAGCTATATGTTGAGACGACTCCAGATGTATAAAGATTCAGCTTAACTTTTCGCTAATAAAATCAGAGCAGCAAAAACAATAAAAAAAAAGTTGAATATAATCAAAATCACACTAACAACACATTTCTTTTTCAGTCAAGTCATCAAAAAAGTAATAAGGTGCTCACTTTTTTTCACCTTTGATGTGTAATGGTTTTACAAGTTTAACTACCCGCTACCTCATTAAAACAATATATAAATTATATAATTAAAAAGTGTGTAAAAATATGATCGGTGGAAATCAAAAGGTAAGACACTTGTTTTTTGTTATTGGTCCCTCCAAATTAATTCACCTCTTTTTTTTCCTTCACTTTCTCCAACACGTTGGTACCCCCATCACACCTCCAGCTTTCACGCATATTTCATGCCACCACGGTTCGGTGTTTAAGGCTCCTCTCACGCCTCGGGCTACAACATCACCTGGAAGTGAATCCATAACAGGTAGACTTAGAGAACTGTATAGATATTTGTTTTGAATGTTGTGTATAAGATGATTATATAACCGGCACTAGAGACAAATACAAATACTATGGTATTATGATTTTTTTAAAATTGGTTTTATTAAACATGTCTTTGATATGCTAAACACTTGTAAATGTAGCTTTTGAGGTTTGCTTTATACAAGCCATACCAAAAATGATTACAAATCTGTTTGGATCAATTTTATTTTAGAGATATAAATGGCATTAAGCAACTTTTTTATAATGTATGGAAGGAAGAATGCTTTTGTGTAAGGAACATGAACTTTTTGACAAATATGTATTGTTATTACTTTTGGCACATCAGTTGTAAAGACTACAAGGAAGGGTTTTCTATAACTAGAGTATTCCGGTTTTACAATGACTCTAACCTTTTAAAATTAAAAATTTGGTATGATAATACACAAATGACATCATGTGAATTCAAATTTTGTTTGAATATATTTGAACAAATCAATATGACTTACCAATGTTGTAATGAAGTCTAAATACTTACTTGTGAATTAAAATAATTCAAGCGAGCTAACGATTAAGCCAACATCAGCTCGAACTTGGCTCATTTACAAATGAGCCCTAGACATGACTAATTAAAATTATGTTGACATGGAAGAATGACATACATGTAAATGGTTTAGGATTCAATGGACATAACTAATATATTTTTTATCTTGCTTAGATTAGGAGTGAAAGAATTGATACTAAGATTTTAAATTATCCCTTCCCATGAATAAAAGAAAGCACGGTAGAAAGATGTTTTATGGACACGTGATAAGTAGCATACTTAATGAAAAAAGAAAAAATTATCAAATAGACATATCTAGGATAGTTGGTTAATGCCACAAAGGCTTAGATGATAAATGGCTTATGCTATAAGGTGATACGATCATGATGAAATTGAAATAAGTGGAGATGTAATATGACATGACTCTTTAGCATGATGAAAGTTGTACTAAACCTAAAATATGACATGTTTGAGACACATTGAGATACAAAGATGATAACGAGGACACGGAATGGTTCACGATTACACCAGGTTAACGTTGATGTAAATTTATCATTATATGTGTGTTTAACTGTTTCACAACCATGCTTGTATTCAGTAGCGGATACACATGCTTACTAGGGTGGGAATGTGCCCGCCATCCACCAGGCCTAAGAAAACATATAGTAAATATAATTCTAATAGTTCATACGAATAACTAATCAACCAAAAAAAATGGGATTATGAAATTCATGTTGACCCATATTTTGTTTTCTTAATGAGTGGCCTGTTTAGCACTTTGATAAAAAAAAAGTTGGCACGTTGACCTATTTAGGCATTTTTCAATTCTTTTTTGAACGGCAATTTAGAATTGGTATTATCAATTATTTTGAACGCGACTTTCCGACTCACTTCTATCCTCTCGGGTTTAATTTTATCTTATTTTATCTTATCGTGGGTTGTCGATCGAATATTATGGTTTTACATCCAAATTATTTTTCTTTGATTTAATGATTCCACATACCTTTTTTTCAAATTTATGGATTGCCGATTGCGATCCTCTATTTCTCTTTAACGATGTCTACATGTTAGTCCGATAAAACAATATTCTAGCCAATTTGTTTTAAGCGGAAGTTGAAATCAATACATGATAATCTTGGAGATATAGAATTTTTATGTGGGTGACCTAAATATAAACTGGCCAAGCCCACATGCACACTATTAACTAAACAGGCCCAAATCATTTAATTAGTCCACATGGCTTATCCCAATACTATCTAACCCACTAGAAAACTAAGTCCAATAGCTTGTAATTGTGTTTGATAAAGATAAGCGTAAACCTACTTAATTATATGGCCTTACAATATCCCCCTAGGTTTATGTTGTCTTTATCAAACACAATTACAAACTATTGGGCTTAGTTTTCTAGTGGATTAGATAGTATTGGGATAAGCCATGTGGACTAATTAAATGATTTGGGCTTGTTTAGTTAATAGTGTGCATGTGGGCTTGGCCCAGTTTGTATTTAGGTCACCCTATGTAACTATAAATAGGGTGCACTTAGGTCATTTTAGGGTTGCTGTTTGAGTTCTTGTGTTAAGTGTACCAGACGATCCTTTTGAGATCATGTGCACTTTGATATTCAATCAATACAAATCTTTCTTGTTCATCACTTTCTTAGTTTTCCGCACTTTGATTGTGATTGTGATATCTGATCCATAGTTTTTTGAGAGTCTAAGAAGTCTTTCAAAGGCTTGGTTTCGTTGGATATCATTTGAAGAACAAGATTGAAGATTTGCAGATTCATCAGTTCGTAAAAGGTTCTGCTTTCAGATTTTTGGTCGAGGTTTTTCAGCAAAATCAGAATTTTTCTTCAAAGAACAGTTTGAATATTTGATGAACATATTAAAAAAGTCTGTGTTTGATCTGTGATGGAAGTTTTCGAAGTGTGTTTTCTGATTTTTCGAAAGTTATTGGTGGAAATAATTAACTAAAATTGAATTTTTGAATAAATTCCTTGATTTTTGGGGTTTAAGTAGGTGATTTGTTTCCAAAATTTGCGGTGTACGGGACTAAAAAGGGGTAGTGTACGACCTAGGAGTGTGTTGGATTGATTAAAAAATCAAGGTACGCGACCTAGGAGTGTGCTGGATTGATTAAAAACTCAAGGTGTGTGACCTGGGAGTGTGCGGATCAGTTCAGATATCATTGTGCGACCTTATATTCTGTTTGTGGACTGGACTTCAGTGTACAGACCCAAATTAATTTAGTGTGCGGTCCAAATTAAGTCTTAGTGTGCCACCTGATTGTGAGTGTGCGGCAACATTCAGTGTGCGGTAGGTTATCTAGGCCCAATTACCTAGTGTGCGGCCCAAAACTAATAGTGTACTGTCCAAATAACTAGTATGCGGTCCAAAGGGTAGTGTGCGGCCATCTAAGACAAAGGTGGAATTTTAACCAGCTGACGTGTATAGTTTTAAACGTATTTAAACGCAAAATTTGATCTGCAAACAATCTTGCCAAACCGACTGCACGGTTAGACTCGTGTGATTTTTAGGACAAAAAAGGCACGAAAATTTCGAAAAAGTGTTTGGACATTATATACCATTGGACTCGAAATTCTGAGACGAGTCTAACGGTATGATTTGGTAAAAATAGTTTTCGGTCAGTTTTCGTACGATTTAACGGTCTGGTTCGGTAAGACAGACATTTCCAGGGATCACAGTTTAGCATCTTAGAAATGTCTTCTCAGAAATATGTGCTTGAGCAGAAATTGGAAAGTTTCAGATACTTTCCTATACTTTCCTGGTGAATCTATAGAAGCGTTAATTAGCCGGTTTGTTGAACTGCTCTCAGAAATGAAAAATGTTGAGATTGTGGTGTATACTTATTGGGGCTACAAGAAGCTTTTGGATCAGGCAAACTATAGTTTGTTTAACAATGTTAATCAGATAGTGTTGACAACCAACTGTTACTGTTATAGAATGAAGCCTAATGAGCTAATTTCACTTATCAAATCATATGATAAGGCCGACAACCAGAAGGCTCAAGGAAACACATATGTTGCACCTTGCTCATCCACTCATTCTACTCCTGCTGCTCCATTGCTTGTTGCAGTTTGCTCGTCCACTCCTGCTGATTCATTGCCGAATTCAGAATCAAGTTGTAGTGCAGGTTTTCAGATTCATGACTTCACTCCTACTCCTACTCCTACTAAGGTATGTGTAGATATTTGTTGTACTACTGCTTGTAGAGAGAAGATAAGCGGGTACAAAGAACAGGTAAACTCTTTAATTATGCAACTTCAATTATGCAAGTCTGATTTATATCATATTAAAAAGAAAATCAACGAATATAAGGATATGGTGGAGGTACAAAAGTGTGATATCCGACAGTTGCATAAGGATTTGAGTGACGAAAAATGTAGGCATCTCCACTTCAAGGAATTGTCAGAAAAAATAACTGTTGAACTTGATAATTTAAAATCAACCTTTGAAAATACAGAGTTCAATTTTAAAAAGTTTGACGTGTCAAGCGAAAAAGTTGAAAAAATGATAAACCAACAGTTAAAATATACTAAAAAGGAAGTCAGGAATAAGGGATTGGGATTTGTATGCATACTTCCACCTAGGGGTGTGCAATAACCGAACCGTTAACCGAAACCGAACCGAAAACCGACAAAACCGAACCGAAATTACCCGAAACCGAATTAACCGAAAGTCGGTTAACGGATATTTTTTTACCATCAGTTAACCGAAATTAACCGAACCGAACCGAATCATTTATTTCTTTATATATTTCTAGATTTTATACCTCTATTTCATGTATTTCATGTTTTATACTTTCATTTCATGTAATAATACCTCTATTTCATTTATTTATGACTTCATTTCATTTATTTATACCTTCATTTTATTTATCTATACCTCCATTTTATGTATTTAAACATTTATTCATGCATTTATATCTTCATTTCATTTATTTATACATCAATTTCATGTACTTATACATCTATTTCATGTATTTATACCTCCATTACATGTATTTCTAAGAAAAAAAAATGACCCTTGATTGAATTGATTATTAACCGAAAACTAACTGAACCGAACCGAAAACCGGCAAATTAACCGAATTAACCGAACCTATTAACCAATGACTTCGGTTACGGTTACGGATAATGCTAATAACCGAACCAAACCGTGCACACCCCTACCTCCACCATACAATCACAATTACACCTCTATTCCTATGAATGAGGAGGAGATAGCCAACTTGCCTGACATGGAGTATGGAAAACCCAGTGATGTCAAGGTTGAGCCGGTAAAACCCACAAAAGTTAAAATCTAAAAACCTAAAAGGAATGAAACAAAGACAACTGAACCAGCATCTGCACCTGTCTTTGTTAAATCAGAAAATGTCTCTAAACAAAAAGAGACATTGAGTTTTAAGAAAAATGCAGAGGTTGATAAACACTTTCAGGTTTTAAATCCGAATGAACCGACTGAGCCAGCTGCACCATCTGACTCTAAATGTGAATCACCTGAAGCAACTGATTCTGAGAAATTGGAATCAGTTGATTCTCGTGAATCCAACTATGAGTCTTCTGGAGCAGCTAACTCAACAGTAGAGGATTCATCAGAGCCACTACAAAAGGAATGTAACTCAACTGGTTCAGCTGAATCAAGTAGTGAAACAGTGACTGAGCCCACAATGTCTGAAATTGAAACAACAAGGCCAGTCCCTGAGTTTAATTGTGCGAATGTTACCGAGGCTTCTACTTCATGTACAAATGAGGTAAAAGTAGAGGATTGGGTTGAGGGGGATGATATTGTTTTCCAAAAAGCTGACGATGTTTGTTCAAAAACATCAAATTTATCTGTTGATGCTCCTCCATATGTGAGAAAGGCTATTTCTAAGCCAACTTTGAGAGCCCCTTCAAATAAATATGCGCCTCCAACGCTAACAGTTAGAAATGAAAATGCTAAATCCAGTTAATGAACTAACTGTTGTAAACAGAGACATATGAAGCAGGTCAGAAAGGATGAACAGTCTGCAAACAAGTCATCCAACAAATTTTATAACTCAAATTCATCATCAGTTGGATCGAATGGATCGGGATATGCTCCCTACACAGAGAAGCAAACATGCTACAACTGCGGCATACCCGGTCATATTGAAAGGAGTTGCACACATCGCCCCAATGTGTCGTATTATACACAACATCAGAGGGTTACATCAAGGGATAGATCTTATTATAAGACAATGAAGATTGAAAAGCGTAAGACAATGATGAATAAGCATCCCAAGGTTAAACCATCTAATGGGGATTGGAATGTTGCAAAAGCAAAAAGAAAACAAGCTTTGAAACCTAAACAAGGTGTGAAAAATAACAAGGTTGAAAAGCAAACAGTTTGCTGAAGGCACCTAAGAAATTAGAGAAGCCAAAACAAGATTGGAAGACAAAACATAAAGTAGCAACATCACCAATCCCTGAAACAAAAGGGGACATGTGCTTACGAGAAGTGTCTTATGTTGATGCTTCAGGAATACCCAGGACCACGATGGCCTGGGTACCAATGTCTTACTAGTCTCCTTAATTTTCAGGGACAACCAAGGATGAGCTGTTGACAATCCTTGGATGTTGATAACTGTTGTTCCAGATATCTAAACGGTAACATCTCACTGTTGCAAAAGGTATATTTCTTTATAGATGATATGTTTCCTTTGGAGAAGATAAGGGAGGTATGACAAGATCAGCGAAAAGGTACAAATTTAAATTTCATGTTCTAATTTTGATATTGATTAGTCTTAAATCTGATGACGGAACGGTTAAGCTAAAACAACAAAAATATTTTTATTTTCTTTCGTATTTCTCTTTGTACATACGTTTTCGTTATTAGGTAAATTTGCGCATGAGATTTATGCATAAATTTAGGGGATATCTTAGAGAGATATCTGTAAATATTAGAGGGAGAAAAATACAAAAACATTTGGAAAAAAAAACATAGAAAAGCCAAAAAGATTTTATTGCATAAAAGGGAAATGAAATAAATTTTCACTATGTGGATTAATGCTTACTCATGTAAGACCAATATTGATATGACATTTGTGTCTTTCAATCGTTGTACAACCCCAATCAACTTTGTATTTAATGAAACATTGAGTTTCGATTCCAATATATTATAATTATTTTTGATATTTGTGTATTTTCAATCCTTGTTCCATTTCGAACTCTCAAACCTTTTCTGGAAGTGAAATCGTAAACTATTACGCAAAATGTAATCAGTTTAACGCGACGTACACTCTGAAACAATGACATGAGCTAAACATACCGTAAATACCCTTTACATAACTTAGAAATAAGTTTTGAGGGGTTCAGTATGGCAAAAACATGCTTATTCGTGCTAAGGGACTATTTGCGACAAACTGGGAAAGACTGCTGATTCTTGTATTTCTTAATACGAACCATGTTCACACATCCAAAAATTTTTGTAATAATTAAAATCTTGTATTTTATTGAAAAGAATGCAAAAATATCATTCGTTGTGCAATTTCGGTCGTTTTCGCGTTCGTTAAGCGTTCGTCATAATTAAGCGAAAAACGCAACCGTACAATCGAACGAGCTGACATCCATGACATTTTTGGGCATAATTCAAGTTAAATATGCTTTAACTTCCTTCTGGAGCCTAAATATGGGGTTAACGGGTGTTAGAAGTGCCAAAACGTGACGAAACAAGTCCAGGGGCCAAAGTTGTACACATTTGAAACTTCTTCCCCTTACCACCATTTTCGGACCGCAAACCAGGACCCTACTCGGTCCGTAAACAGTTCCCAGAGCTGTTGTTTTGGACATCAGCTGGTTTTCTTTGTGTGGAGGCCAAGTTATGTGTTCTCCAAGCATTACATCAGATCCTTACACTTGTTTCAATCATGTACCATCCTTGCAAACACTTTGGACACTTGTCACGATCCTAAAACTTCAAGACTAGTATAAATAGCAAGCCAATTTCATTCACCAACATGCTCATTTCATTCTATTATTTTCCCACTTACTTGGAGCTTGCTTCTATTCTTTGGAGGCCTCCTACCTGAGATCTTAAAGTGTTCCTTAACACAAGTAAGTTCTCATCCTAGTCTATTTCAATTATTTTAACTTATTTTGAGCTAAAAGTCAAATTAGTGACTTTCTGTTTAACTTTCGGTTCTGACCATATTTGGTCAAGTCAAAGTTCAATTGAACTTTGCAACGTGATCGTAATCACGAAGGTTATAATCCCTTGCGATTATACCTACTGATTACCACGTTTACTAGTCGAAGTGACGAGTCAAAGTTTCGGTCAAAAATGCACATTAAGTGCATTTTACGACAGAACTATTTTTAGGTATCAAAACACTAAGTTTTGATACCAAATCAGTTTTGCAACTTAGTTAGACATGTTTTGACATGTTTAACTCGTCACTTCTAGTATAGAGCTTATTTAGGGTCGTAAGTTGAGCGGTTTGACCACCGCTTTGACTTTCGAATCTGAACCATTTGGTCGATCTTTGGATCCGACCAAACACATATTTGTGGCCATAGTTGTATTGGGAATAACCTACTGAGGTTATACCTTATGGTCACGTTGTTTGGTTAGTTATATGATAAGTCGTTTCTATATGCCTAAAAATGTCCAAAATGCCTTTTTGCGCATAAATCCATTTTAAGCATATGTAGCCAACTTTTTGACACATAAATTGATCATACAACTTTATTAAACATGTTTTGGCATATAAGACTTATCATAGGTCATATTTAACCATCCAAACGCATTTTTAAGCAAATGACCCGTTAAAGTAGCGTAAACTACCTTAACGAGTCATAACGGTCAAAAGAACTTAGGATTCATTCCAAATCAGAATGTTGAGTTTGTTAAACCATTTCATATGAGTTCCAACACTCATTTGGTTTATAAGACCTCATTCTATCTGATTCCCCGATTTAAGTCCCGACTTATTAACATAGTTATCCAATGTTAGGACACACTTGATTCCTTGATCTCTTGAGCTTTGTTTACACTTTCATACAAGACTATTATGCAATCCCAAGTGAGTACATAGTCCCCTATTTTACATTTTCAAATGCTTTCGGGGTGATTCATATGTGCCTATTGTTACTTTCTTGTTTTCACGACATTATACATGCTTTGTTTACATAGTACATATAGTACACGATTTCAAATGCATTTTTCTTCGTATGTTGACCTAGCACACCTAGTACATTGATTTCAAAGTCACTTTTGCTTCATATGTTGACTTAGCATATCTAGCACATTGATTTCAAAGATACTTTTGCTTCATATGTTGACCTAGCATATCTAGCACATTGATTTCAAAGATACTTTTGCTTCATATGTTGACATAGCATATCTAGCACATTAATTTCAAAGATATATAGTTTGTCTCAAGTTATTTATGAAAATTGATATACCAAATGGTATATAAAAGGATTTTGAAATATTTTCAAAATGTTTTGGTTATTTGTATTACCAGTAAAAACTGACATATTTTCAAAAGACTAAGCGCAGGTTTGCAAAGTACAGAATATGCAAGAAGCTACCCGGTAATTGCTTATTGGAATTTGCGACTTCAAGAAAAAAGCCTAGTAGTCTTTTATGTAATCATTTATTATTCGATCCTCCTGTGGATCTTTTAGTACACTCTCGTCTGTATATATTATTTTTGAATTTTTAGACATTGTACCTTATAATAATTATTTTATACTCCCAATACTTCCGTTGTGTTAATGTGAATATCTATATCAATTTGTGACGCATAAACCCCAAGTCCGGGCCCACCAGGAAATCACGGTGTGACACCTCAGGTACCCTTATTGTCTCTCATATCCTTTCAGATTCTACGTGTTTAGGATTCTGACATTACTATTTTCTAGATGCATGACCCAAAAAGCCCTCTAGCAACTTTGACCTCGCTGGAGTCCTTAAGTTTGCAGAGTAGGGTACTCAGGTTAAGCACGAAAGAACCGCTCATTCTGCTAGCAAGGCAGAGCCCTTCCTCTCCGCTCCAAGGCTACCTCCAACAAAAAACACAAGAATCCATATTTCATGGACTTGGAAGCTTTCGATAACATGGATCCTGTAGAGATTACAAAAAAGCTTCAAATGATTAAAAGTGTGGTAAGTACAAGTTAAGTATTCTTGTTTCAGTTTTCTGATTAACGTGTCTAATGTTGTGCAGGCGCTCTCCAAGCTTCTCACTACCCAAGATGAATAGTTAGCTCAATATGTTGAAAAGATCTCTGACATGGAGCTACTTGCAGAGCACCGGGCTAAACACTCTAAGGATCTTCGCATCGAACTTGAAGCTACGAGGAAGAGGTGTCATGAGCTAGAGAAGGCTCATCAGAAGCAGCTGAAACAGATTGAATCTAAAGCCAATAAGTCTATCGCCCTCACCATCTTTCAGTCCAAGATCTTGATGTACGAGGAGGCCAAAGCGGAGGGTTTCAAGGTTAAGGCTTGGGATGTGAGGAAGTGGAAGGCTGTGGTGGCCAAGCTGGGCAGACGAGTTGAGATTCCTGAGGCTGAGGGTGAAAAAATTGAAGAGGTTGAGGCTAATAAGGCTGGTGAAGGGCCTGGGGCTGAGGCAACAGGTGGAGAAGGTGAGAAGGAGTAGTAGGTAAATGGGGGCAATGATGGATATTCTTGACCAGGCCATAGCCCCATTTTTTAGGTTTTGTGGTTGTGTAATCCCCCTAAACAATTTACTTTTCTTGTCTCTTTTGCATGCACCCCCTGAGGGGGCTTTCGAACAAGGATATTCAATGATTTCGAACAATAAGCGTGGGACACGTGTAATGGTTTTAGGGCCTCTAGATTTGGTTTTTGATGGAAAAATAATGATACATTATTTTAAGAAAGTAATTGCATACTTTTTTTTTTCAAATTTAAAGTCGCCAATTTTTACAATATTTTTTTTTCGATTTTCGTTTACAATTACAATAAATTCCATTTTTATTTTTCGTTCACAATTTTTCCCTATAGGATTTTTTTTTTTATTTATGGTATAATTGTATCTTTAACATTTAGATTGTGACCGATTTTTTTAATCAATTTCACAATTATACTTTCTTTTATTCCTATACAATGGATGTCACACCCTCAAATCCACAGGCGGCGTACTACCGCGAGGCGTGTGACTGACCAGGATCTAGCCATCAATCATACTGAACAATTAATATAATAACAGTAAAGTTCACCAACCATAAGGATTAGTGACCACCATAGTTATAGACCAAAAGTTTTAAGTTCAAACAACAGTTTAAGTGAGTAGCGGAAGCATAGTAGGATAGTTCAAACAAAAGTTCAAGTTTCTAAATTATTTAAAGAAACCCAACACACGAGTTTAGACGTCCACTACACATCCTCAAGCTGCAAGCTCCTGAGTCACTGAGTACCTGCAAAGCATGTAGTAGGGTGTCAACACAAAGTTGGCGAGTTCACGAGTTTGTCCAGTTTTAATTCCAAAAACTTGTTTCGATAGTTAATTTACTCATTTATATCTTGCGATGGGGAGCTACCCCATATGTAAGCTACTAAACTGCGTTATACCGAATCCTTACGACCGTACGTTTCCGTAGAGTGCCCCGTTTGTCAATGTCTATCATCATTGACGGTTGCCAGAGTCTATGAGTTCACGCCCGTCCTCCGCCAGAGGCACGGTGTGAGGTTGGTGAGACCTAAATAGCGCTATCAACTAATAACCCAGTCGCCAGGCCCCGGCGACTAATCGGTATCATGAGTAGGGACTTGAGTGATAGAGTTTCGTTTAGTCTCGCTTGTTGCATCTAATATAAATAGTAAATAATTGTGTGTCCCGCATAAGGGGAGAAAAGTAAGTTTGTACCCCACACAAGGAGGTAGCGTTTTTTGTATACCGCACAAGGAGATAGCGTTGTTTGTTCCGTTTCCCAACCCCCAGGAACGCATGCTTTCAGTAAAGGTTGTGAACTCACCTTGGGTTGCTCAGCAAATGGTTTACTTGGTCAAGTGTGCTGGTCATCCACGTCCTCATATGGTTACCAGTAGAGGTCAGGCTCGGGTGCAAACAAGTCACGTATACTCTACACGTATCTAACACATAGCATACATATCATACCAGTATCCTATACGTCATTGGGCCTGTCCTAACATTTAAACGGTTAAGTCATAACAGTACATAATCCAGTTGAACAGCACCAAGAAACACACACAGCACAAAACAGGTTGTCACACATTGCGGCCCAATAACGGAGTCAAGCAGCCCAGTCGAGACAAAGTGGTCTCGACTCGAGAGTACGAGGTCTCGAGTCGCAACTAGAAGGTCTCGAGTAGTGAATATTTGTGTTGCAGCCTTGGGGATCTCGAGTCGAGATCTTGCTAGTCTCGAGTCCTTGAAGCCTGCTACTTGGTCTCGAGTTGTCACTTTGATGGTCTCGAGTCGCTACCAGGAGTGAAACACTTGCTGAGTCGAGACCATCGGGGAATCTTTCTAGAACATTGCCAGCTTTTTGTACTAACCAATCAGATTTTACCAACATGTTCCCAATTCCGTACACCCACCAAAACAGATCAAATCATCACATATTCAAATATTCATGTCACATTCATCATGTTCTTCACTATTTCATTCATTTTCATAAAGCATGTTTAATATTTAACAAGATGGACTAAATCCTCTAAAAACAGATCAACCTACACTCCATCACAATCAATGCTAAATCACAGTTATTTCACGAAGAGCATTGTTACCCCATCATCAAATCATCTTAACATTCCTACTCATGGATAATGTACATTGTTCATCAAATAATATTGCATCACCACATGGCAAAGAGCATCAAAAACAGCAACAGTTGGCACAATATTACTCAGTACGATCATTCCAAGCTAATAGCATCATTATACATCTATACACTACCTAAAAATCCTAGTAATCAACAAAAATACTAACCAGTTAGATATCCGAAGGGTGAGAGTGTGGAGAATCGATGAAGGAGTTTGCAAATGATGATAATGAGCTGATCTGAGAGTCCTTGATGCCATCGGTTGATCCGAGAGAAAGAGAGCAGAAGGATGCTTGTTTTAGGGTTTTCTAGAGAGAGAGAGAGAGAGGATGAGATGAGAGAGAGTATGGATAGGGGGGATGTTTGGGAATTATGAGAGAATGATTGTTGCCCAAAATAGGGAAATTTCGGCTTGGGTAGGGGTTTTATAACCTTCCAAAGGCGATGCACCCTAAAAAGGTTTCCGAGTGGGCTTTACGGGTGTGTGGCCCAACTGTTTCGGGTCACTCGAGACCAAGTGGTCTCGAGTCGAGACCTTGCTGTCTCAGTATTCATATTGGCACATTTACATATATATATATATTTATATATATATATATATATATATATATATAGAGTGGGGATCCTACGGAAAGTGTGTTTTTCCTAGAAAGTCTAGGAAGCGATCTGGGCCATCCAATGAGTGTGTTTAATGGTTGAGATCATCTTGGTGGCATTTTGGTAATATGTGTTTCTTAAAAATAGGATTATTTAATTAATTAGGGGTAGATATGTCATTTAGCTTGTTTTAAATATGGAAATAATTGTCATTCCATAAACACCCCACATTTCTTGCAATTTTCTCTCTCTCTCTCTCTCTCTCTCTCTCTTCCTTCTATCCTTCATGAAGAAACACATCAAGAAAACACATCATATTAATCTGCTTGCTGTTAAAACACAGCGTCAAGAAATCCTCCAGCATTACCAGCATGGATGGTAAAACACAGCGTATGAATCTGCTTGATGTTAAAACACAACTGTATGAATCTGAATGCTAAAACACAACTGTATGAATCTGCTTGCTGTTAAAACACAACTGTATGAATCTGAATGCTAAAACACAACTGTACGAATCTGCTTGCTGTTAAAACACAACTGTATGAATCTGCTTGTTGTTAAAACACAACTGTATGAATCTGCTTGCTGTTAAAACACAACTGTATGAATCTGAATGCTAAAACACAACTGTATGAATCTGCTTGCTGTTAAAACACAATTGTATGAATCTGAATGCTAAAACACAACTGTATGAATCTGCTTGCTGTTAAAACACAACTGTATGAATTTGAATGCTAAAACACAACTGTATGAATCTGCTTGTTGTTAAAACACAATTGTATGAATCTGAATGCTAAAACACAACTGTATGAATCTGCTCGCTGTTAAAACACAACGTCAAGAACATTCTGGTGGTTTCCAGACATAATTAAAAATCAATACAGACCAGATAATAGTAAACAGAAAAAGAAGTGTATTTGCCATATCCGCCATCAAGAATTGTGTTTGAAGTCATAACTATCTCTCACGTAAAAAATGATTTACGAATAAAGTTGATCAAGATCGTGAAAGGAACGAATGAGAATTTGATTAATATTTACGTCTGGTAGTAATTCGCAAATCATGGAGAATCAGTTACCATAAAATCGTGCATAGTTAGTTAATGAGATATAAATTCCAAAATTAAAATAAAATGTCAAATTACACAATTTCCCTTTTAGTTAAAATCCTTCAATGCCACATGTCACGTTCTGATTGCTTCCTAGACTTTCTAGGAAAATAAGGCTTTCTACCCAACTCCTACTATATATATATATATATATATATATATATATATATATATATATATATTAGTACACATAACACAATGAGAGGGTCACACAATGCACACAAGTAAATACAAATTCTCATTTAATAATATACGTACACATAGCTCCATTACATGATATGGTTGTTTGGAAGGACCCGAAGTGTCACATTATCCCCAAGTTTTAAGAACTTTCATCCCGAAAGTTAAAGCGCGGCCACTGACAAGCTAGGGTGTACTCTAATGCATCTGCGGGGTGTCACGTCGTCCCCCAGTTAGTTTGGAATTTCGTCCTGAAATTCCATTGTAGCTTCAGTGCTGGGAGTTTCGTTTGCAAACAACTGGGGATACTTGCGCTTCATCTGGTCTTCCCGTTCCCAGGTAAACTCTGGGCCATGGCACGAGTTCCAACGAACTCGTACGATAGGTATTTTGCTATGTTTGAGGGTTTTGACTTCTCGATCGGTTCCTCAATAAAGTGTAGCTGATCGTCAGTAGTAAGTTCCTTAAAAGGAATGATGAGTGTTTCATCTGACAAACACTTCTTCAGATTAGACACGTGAAAGACGTTGTGCACCGCACTCAGCTCTTCAGGCAGATTTAATCTGTAAGCAACCTTACCGATCTTTTCGGTAATTTCAAAAGGTCCAACATATCGCGGATTAAGTTTGCCCCGTTTACCAAAATGGACCACACCCTTCCAGGGTGAGACTTTAAGTAGAACGCGGTCCCCGACCTGGAATTCTAGAGGTTTCCTATGCTTATCAGCGTAACTTTTTTGACGATCATGAGCTGCCGTCATGCGTTGTCTGATCTGGGCAATCTTTTTCGTTGTATCGACTACAAGTTCTGGGCCGATAATTTGGCTTTCGCCAACTTTCGCCCAACACAGAGGTGATCGGCATTTACAACCGTACAATGCCTAAAAGGGTGCTTCCTGAATTCTAGTGTGGTAGCTGTTGTTGTAAGAAAACTCTACCAAAGGTAGGTGTCGCTCCCACCCGTTTCCAAAATCAATGACACATGCTCTAAGCATGTCTTCGAGTGTTTGGATGGTGCGTTCAGTTTGGCCATCGGTTTGCGGGTGGTAAGCAGTGCTCATATCTAGACGTGAGCCAAAGGATTTATGCGTAGCTTGCCATAACTCGAATGTAAAACGTGGTTCACGATTGGAAATGATAGAGATTGGCACCCCGTGCCTAGCAACTATTTCCTTCAAGTAGATAGCAGCAAGCTTCGAATACTTGTCTGTTTCCTTGATCGCGAGGAAGTGTGCAGACTTAGTTAAGCGGTCCACGATGACCCAAATGGTATCGTTCCCACTTTGGGACCTTGGTAAGCCTGTGACGAAATCCATGGAAATTTGCTCCCATTTCCATGTTGGCAACTCTGGCTGTTGCAACAAGCCTGACGGCTTCTGGTATTCGACCTAGACCCTAGCGCAGGTCAAGCATTTGCTGACGTACTTAGCAATAATGACTTTCATGTTAGGCCACCAACACAGGGTCTTGAGATCGTGATACATTTTATCGGCGCCAGGATGTATCGAGTAGCGAGACTTGTGTGCTTCTTCCATCACAAGTTCTCGAAGATTTCCATAAGATGGAATCCAGATGCGGTCCACAAAGTAATGAATACCGTCGTCCTTGAGTTCAAGTCGTTTCTCCGTTCCCGTAGGGATTCAGCTAGGAGATTTTCCGCCTTCAATGCTTCAGCTTGAGCGTTGTGGATTTGATTAGGAAAGTTCGAGTGGATAGTAATCTGTAAGGCGCGAACGCGCTTAGGTTTGGTTTCCTTCCTACTGAGGGCGTCAGCTACAACATTGGCCTTGCCTGGATGATACTTAATTGCGCATTCGTAGTCGTTAAGGAGTTCGACCCATCTGCGCTGCCGCATGTTCAACTCCTTCTGGTCCAAAATATGCTGGAGACTCTTGTGATCAGTATAAATCATGCACTTGGTACCGTACAAGTAATGTCTCCAAATTTTGAGTGCAAAGATGACTGCTCCGAGTTCCAAATCATGCGTCGTGTAGTTCCTTTCGTGAATCTTGAGTTGTCGTGAAGCGTAGGCGATAACTTTCTCACGTTGCATCAACACGCAACCGAGCCCAAGAATAGACGCGTCGCAGTAGACAACAAAGTCGTCGGTACCCTCAGGTAACGAAAGAATAAGAGCACTACAAAGGTTCTCCTTTAGCTTCTGAAAAGCAGACTCCTGAGCCTCATTCCACTTGTAAGCAATACCCTTCTGGGTGAGAGTCGTGAGGGGCTGAGCAATCTTCGAAAACCCCTTATTGAATCTACGATAGTACCCTGACAATCCCAAGAATTGGCGAATTTCAGTCGGAGTCTTCGGTGTAGGCCAATTCTTGATGGAGTCAGTCTTAGCTGGATCGACGTGAATCCCGTCCCGATTGACCACGTGCCCAAGGAAATGGATTTCTTGAAGCCAGAAGTCACATTTCGAGAACTTGGCGTACAGTTGTTCGTTGCGAAGGAGTTCGAGAATAAGACGCAGGTGTTGTTCATGCTCCTCTTGGCTCTTCGAGTAGATCAGGATGTCGTCGATAAACACGATCACGAATTTATCAAGGTAGGGTTTGCACACTCGATTCATGAGATCCATGAAAACCGCAGGTGCATTTGTCATTCCAAAAGGCATAACAAGGAACTCGTAGTAACCATAACGAGTCCTGAACGCAGTTTTAGAGATATCCTCATCGCGGACTCTCAACTGATGATAACCTGATCGCAGGTCGATCTTGGAGTAGTAGCTCGACACTTGCAACTGGTCGAATAGATCGTTGATATGTGGAAGTGGGTAACGGTTCTTGATGGTAACCTTGTTCAACTCACGATAGTCGATACACATACGAAATGTGCCATCCTTCTTCTTGACAAAAAGCACTAGTGCTCCCCATGGTGATGAACTTGGACAAATAAAGCCTTTATCTAACAGTTCTTGTAGTTGCGTAGAGAGTTCATTCAGTTCCGCGAGGGCTAGTCGGTAAGGTGCTCGAGCTATGGGTGTCGCTCCAGGAGTTGGCTCAATTCAGAATTCGATCTGACGGTGAGGAGGAAGCCCAGATAATTCCTCAGGGAATACCTCGGGATAGTCGCGTACAACAGGGAGATCTTCAATCCTCTTTTCCTTTTCCTGGGTGTCGGTGACAAGTGCTAGAATAGCGGTATGCCCCTTTCGTAAACACTTCTGGGCCTTTAAGTACGAGATGATGCCTGTGACAGCTCCACTTTTGTCACCTTGAACGATGAGGGGTTCACCAAAAGAATGGGGAATACGGACGACTTTCTCCTGACAGAGGATTTTAGCTCGATGTTTGGATAACCAATCCATACCAATGACGACGTTGAAGCTTCCAAGAACGATAGGAAAAAGATCGATGGAAAAGGTCTGACCAGATAATACGAGTTTGCAGTTGCTGACAACGTGTGAGGCCTCGATGTTTCTACCATTAGCTAACTCGACGATGCGCTTAGAGTTTAACGGCGTAGGCGTATACTTAAGCTTCTTACTAATACGTAGGGATACAAAGCTAGCATCGCCTCCAGAATCAAACAGTACAGAAACATAACGGTCATCGAGTAGGAACTTACCCGCTACGACGTTGGGATCATTCCTCGCTTCTTTAGCTCCAATCACAAAGGCCCTGCCTCTTGCGCCATTCCCGCCATTGTTGTTTTTGTTGTTGTTATTGTTTTTTCCAGCACCCTGGTTGTTGTTGTTGCGGTTTTGATTCAGTTCAGGGCAATCCTTCCGCATGTGCCCCATTGCTCCACACTAGTAGCAGCCACGGTTGTTATCCTGCTGTTGCTGCTGTTGTCGCGGCTGTTGCGGCTGATTCTGTCGAGCTGGATACTGACTTCTACAATCTTTGGCATCATGCCCCATCTTGTTGCATCGCTGACACTGGCTTCTTCCACATGGCCCACTGTGGTGTCGGTTACACTTGTTACACTTGGGGTGGTTCCCTCGATAGCCACCCTGTTGCTGAGGGCCCTTATTGTTTTCAGTCTTCCTTTGTTGAGCTGGGACCTAAGTGGGGTTAGCATCCTTACCCTGATTTCCATCCCACTTTCGCTTGTTATCACCAGAAGCTCCAGTAGTAGCACTGATCCTTTTGGGCAGCTTGCCCTGTTCCACAGCTTGATCAGTGAGTCGGTGAGCGAGATGAATGACGGGCTTAATCGTAGTGAGGTTGGCTGAAGTGACCAAGCTCTGGATTTCAGGGACCAAACCCTTGATGTACAGTTCGATCCTTCGATAAGCAGGCTGAGACATGTTCGGACAGAGAGCAGCGTAGTCGTTGGACAGCTTGGTGTAGGTCTCAATTTCTGATCCAACCATTTTGAGCTCATAGTACTCGTTCTCGAGCTTGTGGATGTCATCCCTGTGGCAGTACTCCTCTTTGATCATGTTTTTGAAATCTTCCCAGGCAGTGGCGTTGGCAGTCTCCAACCCAAGCATCTGAATTTGGGCCTTCCACCATGAAAGCGCGTTTCCTTCAAGCGTACTAGTAGCAAACTTCACCCAACTAGCAGTGGGACACTCGCAAACGGCGAACACAAATTCGGCCTTCTCAATCCAGTGCAGAAGACCTATGGCACCCTCAGTGCCATTGAAAGGGAAAGGCTTGCAATCCATGAAGGTTTTGAAGGTGCGTCGTGGTTGCACAGGTGCAGGCTGACCTGTCGTGGAAAACGAAGCGAATAGGTTTAGGGACGAAAAGGCGATGCGGGGGTAGGATCTAAACATCCTAGAATAACGGGTTTACCTCCAGGGTGGGCTGCGAAAGCTGCAGCCACCGTGTTGATCAGGTTAGTGAACTGATCCTGAGTCATGTTAATGTTCCCTCGTCCGCGTCCGCTCATTGTCTTCATTTCCAGAAAACACAATATGAGTGCGACGTCATAGTGTAGCAAGAATGAGATAGAAGAGGGATGTGTGTGTATATATATCTAACTAGGCACACTAGTACGTATAATACCAGATAGATCATGATGTGCGTGAATTAAATATATTTTTATAAATGAATTTTCCTTCACACAAATTTAGTTTTAAAATGATTTTCACCTAAGAACTAAACTACATACACAAAAGGGCAAGTGTACCCGTCGAGTGGTAATACAGTTTATCGGTAAGAACCGGATATCAATCCGTGGACGCGGTGTCTCGATACTAAACTTTTGTTACTTTAAAGCTTTTTTAATTAGCGATTTTTGGGTTTTCCTAATTTATCATGCAATAATATAAAAATAAAATACTAAAATAACAAGAACTAACAATTTCGAAGGGGAAGTTGCCTAAACTAAGTATCCACTAATGACTATGTGATAACTAATGGAAGCTCTAGTGATGATACAACCTCTAGAATAACTAAGTTCCAGTCAAGGTTCCTAGTTTTATAATTCTTTTGGAAAATTAAAATGAATAACACTCTAATCACCTAAGAATCGTTCTTTTAAGTTCAGTTGTTAAGTGATGTTAATCTTTTAATCAAGAGATACTCGTTTGTCAAAACTCCTGACTCGACAACATAGGGAAAACTAACATGAACAACATACTAATCACCCTAAATTGCTTTCAAGTTAATAACATTTTAACATTGTTCTTGAGACAAACCACAAGCATGATCATGCTAGAAGACAATCTTGGCCTAAATCATCATACTAACACAATTACATACTATAGAATTCACCTAAACACTATCATGATCTTTCTAAATCCAAGTGCAAGAATTCATACACATATTCAAATCATCATAAATTTCATGTTAGCAATCACCATTCCCAGTCTCATGCTATGAATCAAAGTAACAAGATTCAATAAACATAATCTACACATGGGTTTTCCACATGTCATGTATAAATTTATGAGCAAACATTCATGAACAACAACCTTCAACATGCATATGAACTCCAAGAACAAGCTAGAACATTATTATGAAGATTAACAAACACTTATCACCACATTAACTTCCATATTCATCACATATTCAAAAGATTCAACATGGTTTAGGCAACTACAAGTGTTTAGCCCATATGGCTTACAAGAACCACAAACATGCTTGCTAAAGTACCAAAATTCATGGTTAAAATCAAGAAATTTCAAACCATAAACATGCAAGGAAGTAGGATGGTTGATGAATAATGATCCTCTTGATGTTGGAAGCCCTCTTAATGCTTGAAAGTGGATGCAATCACCAATTTTTGGAGTTTAGAATGGTGGGTCAAAACTACAGGGGCCTCCCCTCACTTGTTGCGTCTGATGTCTTTTATATAGGAAAGCATATGTATTAGGTGTGTCCAGGAGTTGGCATTGGGTGTGCCAAAGAGGCATCGGGTATGCCCAAGAGTTGGCATTGGGTGTGCTGTGTGTTTGACCGATCTGCACCACCCATTGGCTCTTCAAGCCCCAATGTCTGGTATATGGTACATGGAATACATGTTGGGTAAATGAAGGCATTGGGTGTGCCTAAGGATAGCAATAGGTGTTTCTCCTCACAATTGCAACTTGCATTTAGTCTCCAGAAAACCACAAAGCTTCAACAAACCCTGGAAATTCACAAATTAATAAAATAAGCAACTAAACTTATGAATTTCCAATAAACGATCGTAAAACAGGGGTAAAATCATGCTATAATATACGTATAAATTTAAGCATATCAGTTCACCAAACATGAAATCAAGTAAACACAAGTCCAAGCCATGAGGTCTAATACGTTGAGCCTTGCACTTGGAGGGTAGTGTCGTCAAGAGTCACGGGTTATAGTCTGATTTTTCTCAAAAATACTTTCTTTTTAAAACCGAGTTCACGATAACCAATGGCTCTGATACCAATCTGTCACACCCTCAAATCCACAGACGGAGTACTACCGCGAGGCGTGTGACTGACCAGGCTCCAGCCATCAATCATACTGAACAATTAATATAATAACAGTAAAGTTCACCAACCATAAGGATTAGTGACCACCATAGTTATAGACCAAAAGTTTTAAGTTCAAACAACAGTTTAAGTGAGTAACGGAAGCATAGTAGGATAGTTCAAACAAAAGTTCATGTTTCTAAATTATTTAAAGAAACCCAACACACAGGTTTAGACGTCCACTACACATCCCCAAGCTGCAAGCTCCTGAGTCACTGAGTACCTGCAAAGCATGCAGTAGGGTGTCAACACAAAGTTGGCGAGTTCACGAGTTTGTCCAGTTTTAATTCCAAAAACTTGTTTTGATAGTTGATTTACTCATTTATATCATGCGATGGGGAGCTACCCCATTTGTAAGCTACTAAACTGCGTTATACCGAATCCTTACAACCGTACGTTTCCGTAGAGTGCCCCGTTTGTCAATGTCTATCATCATTGACGGTTGCCAGAGTCTATTAGTTCACGCCTGTCCTCCAGAGGCACGGTGTGAGGTTGGTGAAACCTAAATAGCGCTATCAACTAATAACCCATTCGCCAGGCCCCGATGACTAATCGGTATTATGAGAAGGGACTTGAGTGATAGAGTTTCGTTTAGTCTCGCTTGTTGCATCTAATATAAATAGTAAATAACTGTGTGTCCCACACAAGGTGAGAGAAGTAAGTTTGTACCCCACACAAGGTGGTAGCGTTGTTTGTATCCTGCACAAGGAGATAGCGTTGTTTGTTCCGTTTCCCAACCCCCGGGAACGCATGCTTTTAGTAAAGGTTGTGAACTCACCTTGGGTTGCTCGGCAGATGGTTTACTTGGTCAAGTTTGCTGGTCAAACACGTCCTAATATGGTTACCAGTAGGGGTCAGGCTCGGGTGCAAATAAGTCACGTATACTCTACACATATCTAACACATAGCATACATATCATACCAGTATCCTATACGTCATTGGGCCAGTCCTAACATTTAAACGGTTAAGTCATAGCAGCACATAATCCTGTTGAACAGTAGCAAGAAACACACACAGCCCAAAACAGGTCGTCACACGTTGCGGCCCAATAACGGGGTCAAGCAGCTGACGTGATGTCGTGGTCACAATCAAATTTAATCCAAATACTACTAATAGCTAGTGGTAAGTGGGTATCGAACACAGGGAGTTTGTGGAATATGTGCTATTTAAAAGTTTCTCTAAGTTAACTAAAATTAAACTAATTGCAATGAAAGTAAATTCAAAGAGTTGGATTTGTTGATTAAGTTTTAAAAACTAAGATTACTATTCTAAATGCAAAATGAAAGTTTGGTTTGTAAACAATTTAGAGACAAATGACCATCTTTAGTTTCCGGTTTGCTTTGACATTTATGCTATCATTCACTAGAAAGAACTACAAAGACATAGTTCATGTGTGATTACTTGTTGTGATAAAAGGGAACTAAGTACTCAGATTCCTAGAATGTGAGGTTGTTACCCGATGACCAATCAATCATTACCTAATCCTAATTCTACCAATGATATCTCGATTGCCGACGGCACCAAGAACGTATGGTTTCAAATTAGATTAACATAATCATCAACAATTTACAAGCAAATAAACACACACCATAATAAACAAAACATAGATTAAGTTTATCATTCTAGAAATACGAAATAAAAGCATAAAGTCTAATACAAACCTTCAACCAAAGATAGTCATCAAGAGTTTAGCCACTCATGGCCCGAATAAACATCATCAACAAAGTCTTAATGTTCAAAAACAAATTCAACATCAAACTAATGATTCACAATTGTCTTCAAGCCCAAAGATGCACCAAAATTCGTCTCCAAACAGTTGGTAACCGATCTAGCATGATTAGAACCTTAAAAACCCCATCAAATGGTCAATTAATGCATGAGTTACACAAGGTCTTCAGTCGGTGCCGTAAGCTACGCTGCCCACTGTAGCTTACGGCCAGTGGTTAACGAAGAGTCAATACGGCACCGTAGCCTACGGCTGGCGCCGTAGGTTACGGTGCCCAATATTCCTTACGGTCCAGATCTACTGGGCTACGGCGGCCATTTTTGGAACTTTGAAGGCCGTAACCTACGGCCTAAGCCGTAGGCTATGGTGGCGACTGGAATGTTCCTCTTTGTTTTTCTTTTCAATCTCTTGATCTCTCAACTTGTTTCCACCACTTCAAGCTTCCATCCAAACTTCATAAAACCCGTTTTTTATGATCTTTATCACCTGCAAGACCAAACAACTAGTAGTTACCATGTTCAAACAATTAACCGTGTAAAGCGTGAGATGTATGTATATTTAGACCGTTTAAGGGTTGTCCTATGGACCACCCATCACATCCCCACACTTACCCGTTGCTTGTCCCAAGCAACCCGTTCAAAAACCATTCTCATATTACAAGCGATCAAAAATGCAAACCAAGCTAAAATATATTGTCCTTTTACTAACCCTTTATCACACCACAAGACACACCCCTCACAACAACTCTCGGTGGCAAATAATATTAGCAACATTATGCTAAAACACTCAATGCAAGTGTGTGATTGTGCGACAATAAGCTTGTATAAAAATCAAGTCTCCTCCTATCAAATACTTAGCATGCTTATGAATCAAAAGGACTTATGGGTTGTAACGGGGCTATGTGTAAAGGTAGGAAAATGGTGGGATATATGTGAGTAGCTCATTGATTCGACCCGGTTTTTATTTCTACTACTAAACAAAGCAAGCATCAACTATATACACAACATCATCAACTTTTTCAACTACTATCACAACTAAATCCTTCTTCTTGTATTTTCTCATATTTTTCTCTTTTTTTTATAGAACATAGAAACTCAGCAATATATATACAAGAACATCAACAATCACATACTAAACTCCTAAACCGGGTCGTCTCAATAGGTAAAGTTTTGTAAGAAATAGGCTTGGGTCACAACTAAATGGCATAAGGCTCGAATGTGGTTTACTAAAGACCAAACCCCCTCCCCTCACAACACCAAGCTCATATATGTAACGTATGAGGTCCAACCTCCCAATCCCATACTCTCACACATCCAGACGAGGTTACCTAAAAGCCCTTATCATTTCCACAAGCATGCTAATTCTAGGCTTCAACAAGTATTCGTACACAAGTTATATTAACACAAATCACACACCGCCACTCAAAACAAAGAAAGAATCTCTAATAATCATGTGTGGCCCAAGAACTCACCAAGAAATGACTAGAAAGGGTGTCGGTGTGTCATGTGGTACAATGTCAAGTGTTCAAATTTCAACAATTTTTCGCTTAGTTAATAATTTTTCAAAAATTCACAAAATTTTCCCCTCATCCCCACATTTGGGATACATTGTCCCAATGTATGGTTTTAAAGGGAAGATCGCTTTCAACAAAAACACCACTTTTTGCTTATACTCTCAAACCACAAATTTCTTTTTGTATTTTTTTCTAAAAATTAAAAACACACCACCAACTAGCACATCCCATAAATCACATCAAACACACAAACACCACCCAACCTCCCAACCATAACATAAACATAAGAAATCAAAATATACACAAATATACAAGATGGAGCGAAATACGATCTGGTCAATAGTACTTTGGCTGCGGAGGCCCGAAGATAGACGTCATCATCTCTGCAAATCCTCCAAACCCAAATGCTCCACTACTGCTGCTGCCTTGATCGCCTTCTTGACTCGCTTGTTGGCTACCCATGGTGTGTGGATCCACCCATTGAGAATGGTGCAATGGTGGGGTGGGATACGTCACACTACCATCATATGGAGGCAATGTGGAATAATCCACAACTGGTGGGTCTGCTACAAGTGGTTGGCCTGCATGCCATGCATCGTGTAAACGTCTCTGGTGATCATCTATATAGCGGTTGTTCATCTCCTCCTGGTGGGCATACATGTGAGCTTGATTCCATTGCTCCTGTCTATCATAGCTCTGTTTAAGAGCCCTTTCCATGCTAGCCCCCATGTAAGTTTGTTGATCAAAAAGCATTTGATTGGGTTCAGACCAATCACCAAAAGTAGGAGGTCGCCTCTGTTCAATAACCTGCCCCATGTTCCCCATGTGAGTCCAATACGGATCATAAGGCTGCTGTGCATAATCAAATGCACTACCAACATACCCCAACTGCATTCCTGATCCACAAACACTACTACTAGGGCCAGTGCCCCCCATCTCAACATCAACCGTGAATGTATCCTCACGGTAATCATCATCACCACTAACCTCTTCATCACTCGTCTCAGGCTCATCGGCCTCGCCCGGTTGTAGTGGGCGAGCATCCACTTTCAATGCTCTCCACCTCTTTCCATCAGTTTTCAACTTGTGGTACCTCTCCGACTCTTTGTATTCCCATCCCGACCCCAAATGTTGAATATCAAATGGTTTGAACCTTTTATACGAGCTTTTGTCTTCGGCTCCAATCGCCCATACTTCTTCAACAACGCCATAATCAATCGGCAATGGGGAACAATCTTTCTCTCACCACTATTTCGCCTGAGCCAAATATTATTCAACACTAAGAACCAAAATGGGACCATTGGCGACCCGTTCATCACCATGTATAGAACCGGCACCTCCGAGAATCTAACCTCCATTTTATCACCCCGCCGCATAATAACATTGTGTGTGCACAACACTAGCATCAACTTCGCCTCAATTCTCAAATTTCTTCTCAACAACTTCCCATGTGTAGTACCCGGGAGAAAGAGGTAATCAAGCATATGTTGCCATTGGGGGTGTTTTTCGGGTTGGTGGTAGAGATGGTTGAGGCTTGGATAAATGTATTGATTAGATGGCTGACTATCAAACTTTGCAATGCAGTGTAAGGAATCGTATGACATCTTGACTTTCACCCCGTTAACCGTTCCAATGAGTTTCATCTTATTTGGGGCCTTGAACAGAGGACATTCAAGCGTGACCATCCATTCTTAAATTTGTTGATCATACATTGTCTTTACCTCGTTGTCATAGCATTTAAGAGCCGCCTCCCAACCCAAAGCCTTGAAATTATCCGTTATCCCAAAAGGCCCGAAATCCACTTCCCGAATCTCTTTCTCACAAATGAAGGCCTATTTCCGTTGTTACAACTTATTCATTTGTTCATGAAACAAATCGACTCGCCACTCCTCAGGTTGCTCAAGTAAAGACCCGGATGTCCAATCCGGTTTTGGACCCCTAGGAGGAGCATTTTCTTCCGAATCCGGGTCACCAACCCGAACCAATCTCCTCTTTTTCTGTTGTGCTTCCGCTTGAGGTTGACTAGAGGAACTTGCTCCCGCTTTGTCTTTAGTTCTCACCATGTTCTACACATATCACAAAACAAACACAAAAACCATATGAGTTCACCTTTAAAACTTCCCCACACTTGCTTGACACTATGAGTATAAATGTAGGAATCCCAAAAATTTTATCTTTTCAAACAAAATTTGGGCATGACGTTCCCATAATATAGAGTTTTTCCAAAAAAAATTCAATTAGACATCACCTACATTCATACCCATATGTTCAACAACTCAACAAAGTTTCATTATCTAACCTCTACAAGCAGGTGTATGTAAGCAAAAACTAGTATGAAAACTTACAAATCTGCAATGTACTCCAAAAATTGACAATAAATTGCATACATTGGCTTGAAGAAGGATGAGAATAACAGGAACTTCACTTTTAAGCAAAAACCCACAAAAAGCCCCAAAATTTTCGGACCTAATGTTTGAGAATTGACCAAGCAAATGTTGTTTTCCTCCAAATCTCTACCCATAATCAGAAAGCTCGTGAAATTTTAGTCAAGTCTGACTCAAAAATCACTTGATTTGAGCAAGAGATGAAGAAGTTATGGAAGTTTGAAGGTGATAGTGGTTTTAGGGTTCTAGAGAAGGAAGATGAAGAAGAAAGATAAAAGGAAAAGATGTGGTTGGGGAAGTTACAAATCAGATTAAATGATTATAATTATTAAAAACGTTTTTTTATATATAACTGCCGACACAAGCAGTCCAAAAGCCACCCAATCAATTCGCCGCGCGCCGTAGCCTACGGCGATCACCGTAGGTTACGGTGATGTCTGAATCAAAATTCTGCCGTAAGGCAGTTAAATGTTGCCGTAATGCTTCTTTTGGACATCATAGGCGCTGTAGCCTACGGTTGGCGCCGTAGGTTACGGCGGTAACTGGGCAAATGGGTTGATCAAATATTTTTTACTTGCAAATTTTTTTATATGTTTTTTTAGCTTTTCTAAATTTTATGATTTTTATGGTTTTTATAATTTTTCAAAAACGTGCAAAATTATACCCTACCCCCCTTTAAAACCCCGTGTTGTCCTCAACACAATGTTAGAGCAATTCACCTGAATTTCCCCACACTTGTTTCAAACACAAGTTTTAAACGGAAACGATATTTATTTAAAACAAAACAAACTAAACTAAATATGTACACAACCAAACCTGGGCCTCTTTCAAGCTTCCTCGTCATCCGATGGGCGTATAATGTAACCCACTTTGTCAAGCTCGAGATTGTTGATGTCGTTGCCTTCCAAGTACGGTTTAAGCCTATGCTCGTTCACCGTTTATTGCTTATTTGTTTGCACATCTTGAATATCAACATCACCAAATCTTCCCACTCTCCGGATGACATAGGGACCTATCCATTTACTCTTGAGTTTTCCCGCAAACATCTTCAGTCGCGAATTGTACAACCACACTTTTTGACCCATTTCGAAAGTCTTCTTTCTTAGCTTTGCATCATGGACCTTCTTAAGTTTGTCTTTATACGCGGATGCACATTCGTATGCTTCGTCTCGAATTTCCTCAATTGAAGCTTTCTCACTCGACCCGCTTCGTCATAATCCGCATTCACCGTTTTGATTTCCTAATGTGCTCGATGTGCTAACTCCATTGGTAAATGACATCCCTTCCCATACACCATCCAATAAGGAGTGGTACCAATTGGAGTTTTGTAGGCCGTCCGATATGCCTACAACACATCGTCTAGCTTGCTTGGCCAATCTTTCCTATCCGTTGGAACCGTCTTCATGATAATTTCTTTAATTTGACGGTTAGACACTTCGACTTGTCCACTTGTTTGCGGATGGTACGGTGTAGCAACTTGGTGGTTCACGTTGTATCTTTTCAACAATTTTCCGAAATTAAAATTTTTAAAGTGTGAACCACCATCACTAATTATAACTCTTGGAACACCGAAACGAGCAAAGATGTTTGATTGCACGAACTTGCACACAACGGAATGGTCATTGGTTCTTGTAGCGATAGCTTCAATCCATTTCGAGACATAATCCACCGCAACCAATATATACAAAAACCCGTTTGAATTTGGAAAAGGACCCATGAAGTCTATTCCCCAAACATCAAACACCTCCACCACCAAGATTGGTTGTAAAGGCATTTCATCCCGCTTCGAAATGCTTCCCACTTTTTGACAATTTACACAATTTCGAGCAAACTCACAAGCATCCTTAAAGATTGTAGGCCAATAAAACCCACATGACAACACCCGATATCCTGTTTTGTTCCCACTAAAATGACCTCCACATGCCGATGAATGGGCATGGGTCAAAATCTCCAACACTTCGGTCTCGGGAACACATCTTCTTATCACTTGATCGGGTCCAATCTTAAAAAGATCCGGTTCATCCCATATGTATTGCTTGACTTGACTCAAAAATTGTTGTCTTCGTTTCTTGGTCCAATGACTTGGAATTGCACCCTTGGCCAAATAATTGACATAGTGGGCATACCAAGGTGCAACAAAAGTAGAGACGGCCAACAATTGCTCATCGGGGAACTGTTCATTAATTTCACTCGGATCATCAACACCTTCTAATGGAATTCGAGACAAATGATCCGCCACAACATTTTCACAACCCTTTTTGTCCCGAATTTCTAAGTCGAACTCTTGCAACAAAAGCACCCAACGAATCAACCGGGGCTTTGCATCCTTCTTTTCCGTTAAATATCGGACCACACTATGATCCGAATACACGATCACCTTGCTCCCCCAAATGTAAGATCTAAACTTGTCCAAGGCATACACCACCGCTAATAATTCTTTTTCGGTTGTGGTGTAATTCAGTTACGCCTCGGACAAAGTTTTACTTGCATAATAAATTACCACCGGCTTTTTATCAACTCTTTGACCCAAAACCGCTCCAATGGTCATGTCGCTAGTAGGGTTGTAAACGAACCGAACGAACACGAACAAGGCCTTGTTCGTATTAGTTCGTTAAGGAAATAAATGTGTTCACGAACGGTTCATGAACACTCACCGAACGAGATTTTATGTTCGTATTCGTTCATTAAGGAAATGAGCGTGTTCGCGAACGGTTCACGAACACAAATGAACACAAATAAATTTGGCGAACGCGACGAAGGATAAAGATAGATGGCCCAGAGAGTAGCACTCGAACTTGAATCCCTTATTGTGGAACGAAGGTCGGTCGTATTCGCCGATGTAAGTAATGAGAAATGAAAGGGAAATGATGCATAAACAAGGTGAAAGTGCGTTTCTTGGTTTAATTGTTAGGGTAATAAAATAAATAAAAGTTTAATAATATATAAAGTACAAATAAAATATAAGAAAGTACAAAGATCTTCAATTAAAACACAAACATACGAACATAAATGAACGCAAATCAAAGAATGTCCACGAACACGTTCACTAACACCTTACCGAACGTTCACGAACACAATCGAACGAACGAGACCTTTGTTCATGTTCGTTCATTTAACTAATCGAATGAAATTTCTTGTTCATGTCCGTTCGTTTATTAAATGAACGAACATAAACGAACTTCCCGCCGAACGGTTCACAAACTGTTCGTTGAACGTTCGGTTCGTTTACAGCCCTAGTCGCTAGCATCACACATAATTTCAAACGGCTTCGACCAATCCGGTGGTTGCAAGATAGGAGCTTTCACCAACTGTTCCTTCAAAACATTAAACGCTTGCAAACATTCGTTAGTAAAATCAAAAGGGACATCTTTCAACAACAAATTACATAAAGGTTTTGTAATTACACTATAACCTTTAATAAACCTTCTATAGAACCCCGCATGTCCCAAAAATGATCTCACCCCCTTAACATTCTTTGTTGGAGGTAGAGATGAAATTACCCGAATCTTTGCTTCATCTACCTCTATTCCCCGGTCCGATATCACATGACCCAACACAATACCCTCTTGAACCATAAAGTGACTTTTATCCCAACTTAATACTAAATTTGTCTCAACACACCTTTTTAAAACTTTTTCTAACTCATCAAGACAAGACTCAAAACTTGGGCCAAAGATGGAAAAATCATCCATAAACACTTCAAGAGACTCCCCAACAATGTCCGAAAATATACTCATCATACATCGTTGGAAAGTGGGTGGGGCGTTACATAGTCCAAACGACATTCGCCGAAAAGCAAATGTACCATATGGACATGTAAACGTGGTTTTGTGTTGGTCATCCGGGTGAATAGCAATTTGGTTATAACCCGAATACCCATCCAAAAAACAATAATATTTTTGACCCGAAATTTTTTCAATTATTTGGTCAATGAAGGGTAACGGGAAATGGTCCTTAGAGGTAGCGGCGTTTAATTTTCTATAGTCAATGCAAACTCGCCACCCGGTGACCGGTCGGGTGGCAATTTGCTCGCCTTGTTCATCTTTTATTACCTAGATACCGACCTTTTTAGGCACTACCTGAGTCGGACTTACCCACGCACTGTCCGAGATAGGATAGATAATCCCCGCATCCAACCACTTTATAACTTCTTTCTTTACCACCTCTCTCAACTTCGGGTTCAACCTTCTTTGCGTTTCACGGGTAGGCTTTGCATCTTCGTTTGTGATGATTTTGTGCATGACAATGGATGGACTAATACCTTTCAAGTTGGCTATCGTCCATCCAATTGCCGCCTTATAAGCCTTCAACACCCGCAACAAATCCTCCTCTTGAGTTACTTCCAAGTTAGAAGCAATGATCACCGGTAAGGTGTCATTCTCCCCCAAAAATGCATATTTCAAGTGTTTTGGTAGCTCCTTCAACTCCACATTTGGTGGACATTCTAGAGAAGGCTTTGTACCCGAATCGATTCCCACCGGTAAATTTTCCATTTGGTGGGTCCATGGCGGTCTTCCTTCCTTAACCGCTAGAGCCTCTTGCTCCATCTCTTCCATTTCCAATGCACATGATTGAACCTGCAAAGAAACATCACAAATACACGATTCCAAAATCTCTCTTTGTATTCCTGCGGGTCGTATCTATCTATGAAATCTGCTAGAAATCACTCATCACCACCAAAAGCATTAGCACCGTTAGTAAAAACATTTAACCTCATTTTTCTATTACCGAATGTCATGTCGACCGTACCATATCGACAATCAATTACGACATGAGCGGTGTTTAAAAACGGTCGACCCAAAATAACATTTTGTTGTTGAATTGGGTCCGCGGACGAGTAATCTAACACAAGAAAATCAACGGGATAATAAAATTCTTCAACTTTTACTATAACATCTCGCACTAAACCCCGAGGAAGTTTATGAGACAAATCGGCTAATACCACCGTTGTCTCAACCCGTTTCAACGGACCAAAATCATATTGGTCATATACCCCCCCCCCGGTAGAATACTCACTCCGGCCCCAAGATCTAGTAACGCCCTTGCAGTTTGAAAATTCCCAACTTAAATATTAATAAGGGGCATTCCCGAATCTTGTAGCTTAGGAGGAAGATCTCCTTTCAAAACCGCACTTACCCGCTCGGTCAAATCAACCAATTTAGGCACTTTTTGTTGCCTCTTTTGTGTCGCAACCCCCGATCCCTGGTTCCTGGGAACGGGCGGCCGCGAGCTAGTTTCGGTGGTATCGTGTATCGTCTGATTTGGCAGCGGAATTTTTCATCAGGACTGTAGTTAGGAAATATTTTGATCAGAGTAAAATACCACATTTTCATAATATTAAACATATGGGATAAATCCCAAGTTTGCATTACACACGTTTTCATAGGAATAAATCTTATTTTATTTAAGAAAAACATCTATTTCTTTTTAGGTAACTTTATTGCCACTTTTCCAAGCCTTCAGTGCTGTCCAGCTGGCTTCTATTTGGCTTTCACATTTTGTTACCTGAAACGCGTTTTAAAAACATTTGTCAGTGGGAAATACTGGTGAGTGAATCCTAGTTTAATCAAGTTTAAATAAAACCAGCTCACAGTATTGAGGGCGATCCCGCAATTATATTTGTTTCCAAGACATCACAATTAACATCCATGGTACTGTCGAACCCGACTTGTGGACATGTTACTCCTTGACCAGGTGGTAACAAATTTTGTATACAAAACCCCAACATACTCATGATAATTGTACTCTTACAAATACTCAATCATTGTTTAATATATAATTAATTAAATGAGGTTTTGTAAAAACAGTTTAACAAAAAGTAGATCAACTCACATTGCTGTCTTAGATTTTCCGTAAGGGTTTCCTGGTGATAATCTAAAATTTACACAAATGCACACGCGTTAGTATAATAACCCATTTTAACATTAGCAATACCCTCCCTGAGACGGCATTCCAATGACTACGTCGGGCAGAACCACGACAGCCATTACGGAACCCTAGATCAATCGGGCAGCGTATCTAATACGTATCCAGGGGTTATAATACTTACAACGGAGCAGAACTTCGCTAATTAGGGGGTTATAATACCCGCTTTATAAAGCCTATATTCAGAATTTGAGAGAAAGAAATGATTTTGAACGATCGGAAATGAAATCCCGAGGCCATTCTTATATAGTGCTGATTTCTCACTCTCTCGCGGCCCGCGTAACATTCGGGCAGGGCTTACGCGGCCCGCGTTGACTCCAGGTCAACGTATAGCTTGTCCCGGTTACTATGTAGCCCCGCCACAATGATGACACGTGTCATCACCAGGCTGTGCCACTATTTCGATCTCTCGCTGCCTGCGTAAACTTAACGGAGATCTTACGCGGCCCGCCTGAACTTAAGAAATCAAACGAATTCAGGTCTTGACCTTTATACCGCCCGCGTAAGGTTGGGGTGGGGTCCTACGCGGCCCGCCTCGACTGATATTTCAGATTTTTATTTATTTTTAATACTATTTAATATATTTGAGGCCCGTATTCGCGTATGGGGTGTATTTTGGGACATTTTGGGATATTTTAAAATATATTAGGGTGTCGGAACAATTATAAGGGTGTCGGTTTATTGAGGATTATTACATTTTGAGTAGACAATTCTTTTAAAAACTTGGCATATGCGGGTACTTGTTTTATTGCTTCAAGTAAAGGAAGATTTATTTTAACTTGTTTAAAAACCTCCCACATCTCTTCCTTTTCAGGACCCCGTTTTGAAATGATATTCTTTTTACCCGGATCTAACAAAGCCGAGGGAAATGGTACTTGACTAGATCCCCCTTCCTCATTTTTATTTTTTATTTCCTCATTATTAACGGGTTTTTCAAAATTGGGTTTTTTTTAGAAGAAATATTAGGTGTTTCATTTTCTTCCTCACTTTCTTGACCCGTTATATCTTCAACCACCCCATCAACCAAATCCGGTGAAGGATTGGTTTTGTACTCTTTCCTACTTATCAAAACACTTACATGATTAATGTTAATATTATTACCACGAGAAGAATTATGGGAAGGGTTTACCTTAGTGTCGCTTTGTAATTGACCTTTACCTTTTTTTAAGTTCGCCACTTCAGTTGCGAGTTGACCCATTTGGGTGGTCAAAGTTTGAATCGCTTTGTCACGGATCTCGTCCTTTTGCATGCGAGCATCATCCATTTGGTATCTCTTTTGCATCTCCGCTTGCATTGTCTTCAACATCTCCATCATTTCATTTCCATCCGAAGACCCCCTTGCTCTTGACCCGTTTGATATTGCCTTTGAAACCCTTGTTGTTCCCACCTCGATATCCACCTTGATTATTGAAAGGTTGGCGCGGAACAAAGTTACCTTGACTTCCTTGAAAATTCAGGTTGGCTTCATTTGAGGAATTTCCATATCTAAAGTTTGGGTGGTTTCTTAGACCGGGGTGGTAAGTATTGGAATTCATGTTATAATTTCTACCACCCCCTCCTTGCCCTTGCAATGCATTCACCTCCTCATATTGCCCTTCCACTCCTTGGCAATTTTCAACCGCATGTCCTAACTCATTACAAAGCGCACAAACATCATAAATTTGATTCGAAGTTTGAACATTACCATCGTCTACCGTGTGCACTTGAGTTCGGGTAATAGCCGGTCGTGCTCTCCTTGATGCTTGAGCTTTTCTTTTTGATGTGACTGCCATTTGTTCCAAAAATTCTCAATCATCATGCTCGTAATTTGTGCCAAAAGTGCCATTCGTGATAGACATTAAGTCACGAGCATCTTCGGAACATAACCCCTCATGAAATGCATTCATCAACTCCCATAGCTCTATCCCATGATAAGGGCAATTCTTTATCATCATATTAAACCTCTCAAATGCTTCATGAAACATTTCACCCGTTTGTTGTTGAAAACTTCTAAAACCTTTTCTAGCCACATTTGTCTTTTGAGCGGTAAAGAATTCGTCCAAGAAGATTTGTTTCATTTCTGCCCATGTATAGATAGATGCCGAAGGTAATGTATAGAACCACTTTTTCGCCTTGTCTTCTAGGGAAAATTGGAATAGCACCAATTTAACATCATCGGCTGAGAACCCTTGACCCCCAATAATGTTACAAATCGAATCGTAAGCCTCCAAATGAAAATAAGGCTCCTCCGTTGCTAGACCCTTATACTTTGGCAAAATTTGTAATGAATTCGTTCGAACTTCAAACGTCCTCCCTTGATCATTTTGAGGGATAACTATTGGTGAAGGATTATGAGTGATCACCGGTCTAAAATGTGCTTCTATGCCCCTCGCGTGTTCTCGAAGATGTCTTCTTGGTACACCCAACCGGACCCTTGGACGTATAGGACCCATTGGTCTTTGAACTTGCATTCGTGGAGGCCTAAATTGTTGTGGAGGTGGCTGAAATCTCGGTCCCACATGAGGTTGTTGAACTCGTCTTTGCACCGGTGGACCTTGTGGTGGCAATTGTTGAGGTATGATTTGTTGTTGAGGAATCCCACCAACACTTGACATTCTTTGATTTTGACCTTGAACATAAGTATACTCCCCTTGATCTCCATCACCTCCATATATGTACCCTTCTTCATCATATCCCCCAAAATCATCATCATACCCATCGTCGAACCCATCTTGTCTTACTCCTGAAGTATGTTGAAATTGCACTCCTGGTTGAAATGGAGTAGAATGGATAATCGATGGACCTGTTTGGTATAAGTTAGGTGGTGGTATTTGTGATGATGATGGTTGGCCAGATGTTGGGAAAAATGATGAATAAGCTGGAACAGCGGATGATGTAGGGTTGTAACTGAAAGAATGTTCAGGTTGTGTATTCTCAGGTAAGGTAGTGTTGGTTGGTTTGATTTCTGGTGTGGATGTAGGAATGGTAGTATTTGGTGACGCTTGTGTTGAAGATGGTGTAAAGGATGGTGTAGGTTGACCCGTAGTGGGTGGTGGTGGTGGTGGATCCATGTATCTGATTGGTGTAATTGGTGTAGTAGGTGTTGTTGGTGAACCGCTGATTTTGTTTTCTCTTAGCAAAATTCTGTTTCTTCTCAAAGTCCGTTCAATTTCTGGAGCAAATGCAAATGGTGATAACTTGTGAGAGCTCCTAGTACGCATGCACCTGTAAATACCTGCACACTAACACACCCAGCGTAAACCAGAAAAATAACAAAACTAAAAAGATCAAAAATAACACACGTTGCGTACTACTCCCGGCAACGGTGCCAATATTTGACGTGATGTCATGGTCACAATCAAATTTAATCCAAATACTACTAATAGCTAGTGGTAAGTGGGTATCGAACACATGGAGTTTGTGGAATATGTGCTATTTAAAAGTTTCTCTAAGTTAACTAAAATTAAACTAATTGTAATGAAAGTAAATTCAGAGAGTTGGATTTGTTGGTTAAGTTTTAAAAACTAGGATTACTATTCTAATTGCAAAATGAAAGTTTGGTTTGTAAACAATTTAGAGACAAATGACCATCTTTAGTTTTCGTTTTGCTTTGACATTTATGCTATCATTCACTAGAAAGAACTACATAGACATAGTTCATGTGTGATTACTTGTTGTGATAAAAGGGAACTAAGTACTCAGATTCCTAGAATGTGAGGTTGTTACCCGATGACCAATCAATCATTACCTAATCCCAATTGTACCCATGATATCTCGATTACCGACGGCACCAAGAACGTATGGTTTCAAATTAGATTAACATAATCATAAACAATTTACAAGCAAATAAACACACACCATAATAAACAAAACATAGATTAAGTTTATCATTCTAGAAATACGAAATCAAAGCATAAAGTCTAATACAAACCTTCAACCAAAGATAGTCATCAAGAGTTTAGCCACTCATGGCCCGAATATACATCATCAACAAAGTCTTAATGTTCAAAAACAAATTCAACATCAAACTAATGATTCACAATTGTCTTCAAGCCCAAAGATGCACCAAAATTCGTCTCCAAACAGTTGGTAACCGATCTAGCATGATTAGAACCTTAAAAACCCCATCAAATGGTCAATTAATGCATGAGTTACACAAGGTCTTCAGTCGGCGCCGTAAGCTACGCTGCCCACTGTAGCTTACGGCGGCCAGTGGTCAACGAAGAGTCAATACGGCACCGTAGCCTACGGCTGGCGCCGTAGGTTACGGTGCCCAATATTCCTTACGGCCCAGATCAACTGGGCTACGACGGCCATTTTTGGAACTTTGAAGGCCGTAACCTACGGCCTAAGCCGTAGGCTACGGTGGCGACTGGAATGTTCCTCTTTGTTTTTCTTTTCAACCTCTTGATCTCTCAACTTGTTTCCACCACTTCGAGCTTCCATCCAAACTTCATAAAACCCGTTTTTTATGATCTTTATCACCTGCAAGACCAAACAACTAGTAGTTACCATGTTCAAACAATTAACCGTGTAAAGTGTGAGATGTATGTATATTTATACCGTTTAAGGGTTGTCCTACGGACCACCCGTCAGCAGCCCAGTCGAGACCAGGTGGTCTCGACTCGAGAGTACGAGGTCTCGAGTCGCATCCAGAAGGTCTCAAGTAGTGAATATTTGTGTTGCAGCCTTGGGGATCTCGAGTCCGGTCTCGAGTCCTTGAAGCCTGCTGCTTGGTCTCGAGTTGTCACTTTGATGGTCTCGAGTCGCTACCAGGAGTGAAATACTTGCTGAGTCGAGACCATCAGGGAATCTTTCTAGAACATTGCCAGCTTTTTGTACTAACCAATCAGATTTTACCAACATGTTCCCAATTCCGTACACCCACCAAAACATATCAAATCATCACATATTCAAATATTCTTGTCATATTCATCATATTCTTCATTGTTTCATTCATTTTCATAAAGCATGTTTAATATTTAACAAGATGGACTAAATCCTCTAAAAACAGATCAACCTACACTCCATCACAATCAATGCTAAATCACAGTTATTTCACGAAGAGCATTGTTAACCCATCATCAAATCATCTTAACATTCCTACTCATGCATAATGTACATTGTTCATCAAATAATATTGCATCACCACATGGCAAAGAGCATAAAAAACAGCAACAGTTGGCACAATATTACTCAGTACGATCATTCCAAGCTAATAGCATCATTATACATCTATACACCACCTAAAAATCCTAGTAATCAACAAAAATACTAACCGGTTAGATATCCAAAGGGTGAGAGTGTGGAGAATCGTTGAAGTAGTTTGTAAATGATGATAGTGAGCTGATCCGAGAGTCCTTGATGCCACCGGTTGATCCGAGAGAAGGAGAGGAGAAGGATGCTTGTTTTAGGGTTTTCTAGAGAGAGAGAGAGAGGATGAGATGAGAGAGAGTATGGATAGGGGGAATGTTTGGGAATTATGAGAGAATGATTGTTGCCCAAAATAGGGAAATGTCGGCTTGGGTAGGGGTTTTATAACCTTCCAAAGGCGGTGCACCCTAAAAGGGTTTCCGAGTGGGCTTTACGGGTGTGTGGCCCAACTGTTTCGGGTCACTCGAGACCAAGTGGTCTCGAGTCGAGACCTTGCTGTCTCAGTATTCATATTGGCACATTTACATATATATATATATATATATATATTAATACACATAACACAATGAGAGGGTCACACAAGTAAATACATATTCTCATTTAATAATATACGTACACATAGCTCCATTACATGATATGGTTGTTTGGAAGGACCCGAAGTGTCACAATGGATTACACACTAATTATGCAATATATTTATATTAAACCAAAATTGTTAATAAAAATTTATAGTTACCTTGTAGATGTAGTTGGAAAAAATAAAACGGGACGAAAGAGTAGCTGAAAATTTATTTAGATTATTTTTACAGGATTTTACGTAAGTCAACATTTCTTTAACTTAAACAACAATTGTATCCGCATAATTTTTTAATACATTTCCATCGTATTAAATTATTACGTATAGTATCACTTAAACTTTACTTTGTAATGGACATGTAATAGAAATTGAGTTGTATGACATGAAAAAATATGGCTACATATCTACTCGCTTGAATATTAAAAAGAAGTATGTTATATATGCGACATGTGTAAAATTGGTTAATTGGAACTCAAGTAAGTTGTTGTTAGCATACTAGTTTACATAAATTACCCATTAGTTTTTTTAAAAATTATACCTTGTATCTTACATAGTTAAACTTTTATGTTATGTAGGAAACATTTTAAGGTCAACAGATTTGACTAGCATCGTATACGACCCTAATATCTCTGAAGCACACATAATTTCTTTAAAAAATTTGTCATGCATTCCATGTATTGTATTCTAACATGATTATCAAATTGTTCTTCCTTTATTATTTGAATTTTTAATTAAACGTTATCTTCAATCAATATTCATTATATGTTTATGTAAACCTTTTTAAATATTTTCAAACTCAAATACTTATAAATTTTTAAATGATATATGCAATTGTTTTGGTAGATATCTAGCCATAACCAACTCTAAAAAACTTATTTAAATAATAAAGCAATAATCACATTTCAAAAATAAATATAACTTGAAAGGTATAGTAATTTTCGAAAATTTGAAATTCAAATCATTAACTTGAAATAAAAGTATTCACAATTCATAATCACGACAACCATTTAAGTTCTTTGTTTCTTTTTTTTACATGATTTCTTAATATTTGTCATCTGTAGTATCTATGAATAACTTTATTTTAATAATACAAATTGTTTGTTTATATAACATGTTTTTAAGTACTGTTTTAGGGAGTCGTTTTCTATGTCACTAATTATTACGTAGTACATATTTTTTAAGAATTTCGTAACCCATTTTAATGAAATAATAAATTATTGTATAAATGATTCCATGTATCTAATCTCGTAAGTAATTAAATAAATTAAAAAAATAAGTGTGTAAACATTAATACAGATTTATATCATACCAAATTACTAAATTTAAAAAAAATAAGTGTGGCAATTACTTTTGTTTCATCGATGGCTGGAGTAGTTTTGTGTATGAAATTAAGTTGACCTTTGGTGATACTCTCTTTTCCAAATGCAAAATTAGACATTTTTTAAAACTAAAATTTTTAATAAAAATGATTGTGAAATATTATTGAGGGAATCAACCTCAGATGTTATTGATCTTGAAGATACCTATGACCCATATAACTTCATTGAGCTTCCTAATGAATTAAAGTATCATGTTTTTTAAAGTTGAATAGTCTATACCTTAGTAAATTACTCTATTGCATTAATATTTTTTTGTATTGTTTTTATTAACTTTTAACAATTTACATTCTAATATTACTAACAATTTGTTCTTATTTTGTAGTGGCTACCTAACACTTCGGAATTTTGGCTGGTTTACACAATAATTGCAAAATAATTATAAAGATGATTGGTGGATATGAATGGGAATTGAAAATATTTACAGAAGAAGGGTATTTCGAAACTACAAGGTTTACAATCTATTTATAATATACTACAATTTGTAATCTATTTATAATATAGTACATTTGTTTTTATTTTTTATTTTCATATCTACATTTATTAAGAGTAAATTACAAAAATCGTCCTTTATGTATGTCACTTATTGCAAACTGTGTCCTTTGTCTTTAATAATTTCAGAAAACGTACTCGATGTTTGCAAACCCTTGCAATCTATGTCATTTAGCCCTAACTCTGTTAATTTTTTGGGGTTAAATCTGACAAATGGACCCCACATGAGGGTATTTTGGTCATTTTACCCTAAATAAAATAATTATATTTTAAAATATATACACAGACAACACACATGTGTAAACCCCATATCTCTCTCTCACTACCCTATCACCACCACCACCACCACCACTCACCTACTACCCCTACCATACCATCTGTTCTTCTTCTCCGGTGAAGCACCACCGCCCGAATCCTCCTACCCCATTCTTAAAACCACTAAATCACCACAATTTTACGAAATTAGCAGAGCATTAACAAATCTGATCACGCGCCACCCCAGATGTCACGCGGCCGCCTCTCCACCCTCTGATCTGGGTTGCTACCACTATCAACACCTCAAGTCCCAACCTCCGACCAAGATCTAGTTATGATTTTACAGATCTGGTCCATCCCCATCGACACTAGCTCTCATCTACCGCCGCAATCGAATAAGAAAAGAAAAAGGGGCGAAAGAGAGATTGTTTAGGCGGTGCTGTTGCTTAACAGCAGTGGTCGGGTGGCGGTTCGTTCAGAGTGGCCGGCCAGAGATCTCTGATTGAAGCTCGGTGTTCGTTCAGATCAGAAGCAAATATATCTTCGCGACACCTCTGGTTGTAGCTCTGTGTTCGATCGGAGATGGTATAAGATGGATTAACGGTGAGTTTGAGATTCATTAACTGATGAGAATGAAAGTTGAAGAAATAAATCTCAAAGATCTCTAATTTTAATTGTTGGCCGGAGGGAATGATAGGTGAGGTTAGCTTTGTTCTTCGATCGGAGTTGTTGCAAAGCATAATAAGAAAAAGAAAGTTACAGAGGTTTGTGTTTGTGATTTCTCTAAGAGGAGGAAAGACAATGCTATTTGGTTCACTGACATGCTTTGCGAAAATGAAAATTAAAAGTCAAACTAAATTAAATTTAATAAACCTTTGGAATCTTTTATACATATTAACCCCACTAGCAAATAGAGAGATAGGTGAGATGAGGGAGGGTGGTTTATTGGTTTATGGTGGTGGTTTATTGTAGTGGTAAGAACAGGAACTATCGAGAGATAGATAGGGAGAGTTAAGCGAGAGAAAGAGAGTAGAGAGAGAAAGGGGGACTTATTTATTTATTGTTTACTAGGTTAATGCCCGCGTAATACGCGGGCTTCAACCAAAACCATATTATTTACTTTGAAATGAACTATTTTGTACAAATATAGAATATGAGATTTCTTGACAGAATGTCGATACATGACAATTATATATATGATAATTATATAACTTACAGTCTCAAGAAGTTGTGATGCAACACTAACAAAAGTTGCACAACCACAAACTTCTTTAATATAAAAAAGTCATTTGCAAGACCATAACAAATATAAAAATGAACATGAAAATGCTCATTATACACCAACCTTAATAAGATATTTCACCATCAATGAATTCATCGTTGTCCATCGAGGTTGATAGCCGGAAGTGGAAAACAAATAATCATGAATAATTGATAGGGGCACTATAGGTGGGTTGGGTAACCGGTTATTCAAGTTGGTTCACCCTGCCCCTAAAATAGCCGAGTCGGAAATTTTGTTGATTTATTGGACACCTCTTAATCTCTTTGTTCAAATTATATCTATAATTGATGATTCACCTTTTGTAATCCTATTTAACAAACTTAATTATCTAAAAACTTTCTACAGAACTGGAACAGCATTCATCTTGACCTAACCACTTTTTGCATGTTACTAAACATGTCTGACTTGCCTAGAATCAAAATAACAATCAAATAATACCTTCCATGAATAAAAGATATTAACAAACCTTGTGCGCGAATAGCTTTAACTTTGGCTTTTAAAACTTTGTATGTCCAATAGGCATTGATCTATAACATTTCTTTGTTAAATGGTAGAGGCTTAGCCACAACGTAGCTGTAAATGTATGACTCACAAGTAATATGTGTGCTGCAAGAATAATAAAATAAAAGTACAGATAAACATGTAAATAAACATTTCTTTTATTTCCCATGTTTGTGTCAAACCCATGACAATAGAGCTACCATCCAGTCCGGTTCAAATATCGAACCATTGGTTCAATTCTACACTATCATTTCAAGAAAAAAGAACTCGAAACATTATGCTCTCAGTTGGAGGCTGTGACCAAAGCCATATGCTCAATCAGATCCAACACCCGATTGCTGCACAAATCAATTTTAAACACTCGTTAAGTAACCCACAATCCCACAACCAGCAGCCAGACGGGCCCGAATGACAACTAATTTCTTTGCATTCTAAACAAAAACAATATTTGTTTAATATCAAAGTACAGTTCGTTTAACTTATAAGAAAAAAAAAATGACTGAGCACACTAAAAGAAACGACAAAGCAATATCAAGTACCTTTCCATTCTTATAAGAAAAAAATGACTGAGCACACTAATAGAACAAAAAGTCAGGAAGGAAGGTAGTACGGGTGAAGAAACTGAAAACAAAGAAGGTTCACTTACTTTGAGGCTAAATTGTTTTTTTAACATCAACATGTACAAAACCATATAAACAAAAACTGAATACGCCATGTCATCGGGACAGTCTTTATAATAGAGGAGTTTACAGTTTGTACATCTTGCAAATCATCATGTCGTGTACATCTTTTATAAACAGTAAAGGTTTCCGAATTAGGACAAAACAATAGAAGCAAGTGATTTTCATAAATATGTTGTGATGCACAAAAAACATACCTCCAAGGCCATGACAGCATCTTCCATTCCCATTAGTTGGCCATATAGTCATCACACTTGAGAGATCAGCTTGATAGACCAAAAACGAATTTCCCAAATGACCAAATTAAAAATATAGTGAAAATTTATCATTATTTATTCTTAAAGAAAAATAAAAGATATAGCCAACAGAAGATTCTAAAACGATCTCACCTTTGACCAAGAAATCTTCCAAATTTTTTATGACATGTTTAGCCGGAAAAATGTGTAAAATCCAAAGCTAACTCATAGGCATTTTGAATATCCGGAACCCAAACACCTCTTGTAGAGTATCAATCCTACAAAAACACAAGTCCAACATCCAAACATTACGCATGAAACATATAACACGCATTGGAACAAATAGTTTATCCTATTTGATTCTTTGTCATTACCTTCTTTTTTTCCACCATAAGAACCCGTTTGGGAAAACTCACAATGCCTTACCAACATTTTTAAAAGTTTCTTCATTTACTTAAAGGTAGTACCATTGTTTTAACATTCCCAGTAGGAAAAACTCATGATAGCTAGCTTACGAATGCCACTCATGCCAGTTGCAATTTTTAGGTGAATATAGTTGGAGCTTATAGTGCAACAACGCAAAACCAACCTAAGTCAAAATGCCCAAAAACTATTTAATCAAACTGAGACATCCACTGACAAAAGGCTTTGAGATTTACTCCCTTCTATCCTGCATTTTCTAACTTCCATTGTTTCATGAATGCATAATGTAAAACTAAACTAACTTACACATACACATTTCTGAACACACTGTAAGCAAGGTTGAGTATAAGCATTCCGTGATATAGTAGAACCATTCAACAACTCCAAAGAATCAAATAAAATGGATACCTGGCATTGCTCCTCAACAGTGTTGTAGTTAATAATTTCATGAGCAGCAACAACATTCTATTTTTCAAATGTAAAAGTCAGTGTTTCTATCTTTTTGTGCTTTAAATTTGGGGTGTTCATAAACAGACAAATCAACTAAACCATCTATATATATGTATATGAACCATCTTTATTAATTAAATTATACATGTACATGAACCGTCTATATACATGTACATGAACCGTCTATATATATGTACATGAACCCTCTTTAAATTTGGTCTGATCCACCCACCCGGCCTGGCCCGGCCAGTTTGGTTTATTGCTTCATATAAGTATAAAATCATAGTTAGCGGTTCAGCCCAAAACTTTTGTCAAAACCAACTGAACCGGATTGTGAACACCCTACTTGAAATTAGGATGAGCATTAGGTATCGGTACCGAACCTCATCCCTATTTGAAATGTACATAATCATTAATCACAATTACATAACTAACCGTGAATGCGACACCCATTATAGTGCATTTGTCAATGGTTACGTTGTTGACTTTCCCTGCACAAAACAAATATTATCTTGAATAAAATTTGTAATCAAGGAAAGCATAGGCAAACTGGTAGCAAGAAAATATACTAAAAGAACACAACTGTGATACCTTTAACTTGTAGAATAGAGTCCTTGCATCCAAACATGTACGCTGTTTGTTTTGAGTCACACTTATCAATCAACAAATCCTTCTTCCTAGTTTGATTCTCAACAACCCATCTTCATAGCACAACAAAGGGTATACACCTCTATTAGCAACTTGATGCAAATTTCTTGTGTCAATCATGAGGCAAAGTGTACTCACTTGCATAAATTTGTTGTTCGTTTTCTTATTGAGATGTTCATCTGAAAGTAGATTAACTAACGCATACTATTTGCCTAAAATACATTACCAAATCCACCTTACCTTGTTCATTCTTCTTGATATGATGACGCAGCAATCGTCGTCTTCAACACAAACCTGCTCATTAAGATCCAAGATTATACGTTTATGAATTTCATTATGAGATCAAAATATAGTTGTTGCTCAACCCAACGAAGATTAAAAAAATTAATTCCTGTCATAATCAATTAACATAAAAAAAATTGAATTCATGTCATTAATCAATTATAAAGTTAGAAATACCCAAATGAAATTATAAAGTTAAAAAATTGAATTCATGTCATTAATCAATTAAAATCACATAAATGAAATATTGTTTTTGTTTAAAATCCACATATATTAATTTCAAATTCCCAGATTCTACACCAAATTTCTAACTAAAACTAAACCCATTTACGTAATTACATATATACTTCAAATATAAATTAAAGATTCAGAAAAGATATATAGCTTGAAGATGAAAAAACCCAAAACAAATCCAAAACAAATCATCATTAAATGTTAAACAATAACCAAATCAAGATGTTAATAGAAAGAAATCGGGATCGTACCTTGTTATGGAAGATCTTTCAGTGATGCGAATTAGGGTTCGAAGTAATGTTGATACCTCTTCGCACAGGATGGATTGAAAGGGAAATCAGAGGAATCGCCGATTAGGGCTGGTCAGAAGATGAATCGCCGATTAGGGTTTCTCAAATCTCTATACGGTTACTTTGTGAGAATGGAGAGAGAGAGAGATGAGAGTGCGTATGATTGAATCGGGTATAATTGAATGAGAGAGAGAGAGATTAAGAAACGTACAAAAGAAGCTTGCCCAATCCTTGATTTTTAGCTATGCCACTTGTCCAATTATTTGAGATTTGCCACCTCATTGCCTATGTGTATGCTTACTTGGCTTGCACCATTGGGTGACATGTGTCCCCCAATGGTTTGCTTTATTAGAGATATAGATATATTTTTAATATTTTAAAATTCTTTTTTTTTGTTTTATTTATTGAATAGATTTTAAATATATGAGTAAAATTACCAATCTACCCAGATTTAATCATAAAAACTAACTGAGTTAGGGTTAAAGGACATAACATGTAAGGATTTGCAAACATCGAGTACGTTTTTTGTACTTTTTAAAGACAAATGACATACTTTGCAATGTAGTGTAAACATAAAGGACAACTTTTGTAATTTACTCATTTATTAATTGTTGTTTATTAAAGGTATAATGTTGTCAGTTGGAATAATTTGATAAAATTTGGGGGAGTTCCATGAGTCAAGATGGGTATTTTCAAATGGTCAACGACCTTAGGAAAGTTTTTGCTTGCAATAGACCAGAACCTTTAATATTTCATAAAATCGTATTTATCAAAATCATCTTCGCATAACATTGTTTTCTTTATATTCAATATTGTTTGTTTATTTGTTGGTTGAAATATTTAAACATTATCATTTGTCTTTTTTTAATCACAAATCATTAGTACGATTTTAACATTGTGCTACATGTTCAAAAACCCATATTTAATTATACCAAAACTTCAAAATTCGTTTATAGATAACTTATTGTATTATTTTAAATACGATGTTACTCATAAAATTAGAGTATAAAATTTTTCTCGAGCTCGGTAAGCAGTCTCGAGTGATAACCTAATTTATAATATAGAAATAAGAAGAAATTTTGATTCACTATTAATAATATTATTAAAAAACCGTTTACCAATTAAATAAGCAAAAATTATCTTTAACGTCACATCCTATCAACAATTAAAGTTGATTAGACATGTTGACTCTATTTAGTACAAATACACAATATATGGACAAGATAACCAAATATGATTAGAAACACACTTGGTTGTCAAGTACTAATGTCCTAATTGGTAACATGCTCTTTTATTAAGTGGTCAAGATAAGTAAAATTTTCAACAGGGTCGGCCCAAATCCTTTTTTTGGGATTTAAGGCGAATGATATCTTAGAGTCCTTTTTTCTTCTTTGATTGTCATAAACCATACTTCTTTATATTTAAACCTAATCTATGAACATCAACACTCAATTCAGCCAAATAATCATATTCAATGTCGAACTAAAAAGTCACTTATAATCTATTACTTTACTAGCTTGAAAAGTAGTTCAATAAACAAATCAAGTATCAAATATAAAGTAAAAAAGTAATCACTTTATTACCTAAATGGATAAATCAATTTAAACAATTAAATTAAGCAAATAACTTGTTATTTTGTTTAAGTATTACTAACATGTTGAGTCAATTTAAGCCAAAAGAGAAGAAGCATAATTGTGATTTACGAAAAAAATCAGGATTGCCATTCAATCAACAATAACCGGGTTCAAGAATTGAAGTTGGTTTGATCAGAATTGTGATTTGAAGTAGCCAAGCGACGATTTAAGTGACTGGAATTCAAGTAACCATGCGATATGAATGACCATGATTATAGATTTATAGTATTGTAGCGATATATCAAAGCACAATAGTAGAACCTGTCGATTCACTTCCCAGAAACTCGCATTCATCTTCATACTCACATAATTTCATTGCCTGCAAATCTTCTATAAAATAACTGGATTTTTAATTATGTTACATTGCAAATATCTGGATTTTTAATTATGTTACATTGCAACTTTTATTTAATACACACACATACGCTAAGTGGGGGCCCTATTTTTTGAGGGCATTAAGCCTAAGCCTAGGTTACTTGAACTACAGGACCGACCCTGCTTTCCAAATGTGTAAATCACACTAACCCACGTTTACATGTTAAATAAGCAACAATGGTTTCTATTTACGCTTAGCTTCGCTCACATGGAATGTATATTTCTCCGCCTTACTCATAATCATCCTTACGGGCGAAATCAACTTGAAATTCAAGCGCAAATATATAATGGTTATCATATTGAGATATAAAACAAATGTTAAAACCGTTATTAGGCAAATTCTCATTACCGACAAAGTCATAGTTTTAATTATTAAATTAAAATTCACCTAATATTTTTACTTAAATGAAATTAAATGCCTCATTTATCTATATAGACAGTTATGTTTTTTTAACTTGTAATTTTTTTTAACGGTCAAGTCAACATAATCAATCCTGAGCACTCTCGGGGCACCCACTGGATCAAACGGAATACTCTGAGAGTAACCCAAGTCCACCACAAATTCCGGAGAAAACCCGGTAACCCACCCCCGTAGACACGACGGTAAAATTACCGGAAAAAACCCATTTAGCTTAAGGATCGAACCAATGTTTCCCTGGGTCTCCTATCATTACCCACCAATGCCTCACTCTGCAGCAAATAAGAGTTAAACCTGTATCTTTTAAGAGAAATATCATAAGATTAAAAATAATAATTAACTTGTAATTATTATTTTTAATCTTATGGTATTTCACACCCAAAACCAAGTATCATTGGACCAATGTAAAGTCTTTAAATACAGAAAGATGAAAGGACTTAACCAATTAATCTAACAAGCTTAATTCTTGTTGTCACAATACATCTTAGGGGTATGATAAAGTTTAGTGATCATGAGTTTTGGGTTCGATTTCCATAAGTGGATTTTTCCGATATTTATTGGGTTTCCTTCTGAATTTGTGTATAAACGTTATTGCCTAGTGGAGATGGATATGATCGGGTGATTCCGCTGGTGGCACGATGATTGGTCCGTCAGTGATCCAAATTTGCCGTTAAAAAAAGCTTAATTCTTCTGAGGGAACTAAGATCTTCGGTAACTAATCCAGGTCATAGCCCTTTTAACCGAGATATAATCTAGGTGCACCTCTAGATATCCAAATTGAGGTTTCTAAATGGGTCGTATTATTGGCACACTTTGAAAAATTAAATCGACACCACCAATACGCATCGTATAGGCCTATACGATGCGTATTAGGTTAAATTCAATTTCCAAGGTCAATCAAAGGCTGACACTATCTCCTCATGCGGACTAATACGCATCGTATATGCCTATACGATGCGTATTAGTCATAGGTTGTCTATCAAAGCTGACAGATAGGGTTCCCATACAAATCCTATACGGATCGTATAGGCTTATACAATCCGTATTTTAGTACGAGGTTGCTTTCTGTCACTCAACAGTGACGTAAAGTGATTGAAAGAACATTGTGTCAGCCCTATACGGGTCGTATAGGCCTATACGACCCGTATTGGACTGTGAATTTGCATTCTGCTTGGCCTTTATAAATGATTCATATTCAATTCGTATTATAGTACGGGGTTGCTTTTTGTCACTCAACAGTGGCATAGAGCGATTGAAAGAACATTTCGTCAGCCCTATATGGGTTGTATAGGCCTATACGACCCGTATTGGACTGTGAATTTGCATTCTGCTTGGCATGTATAAACTATGAAGGAAGATGAAGACGAATTATATTCGATTTGTCTTCTGTGAATTTGTCTTCGTTTTTTCTTTATATTCGCTAACACAATGTCTTGGTTCAACTTAATTACATTTTCGGCGAGTCGTCCGACACAAAAACGAGCACATTTATTATGGAAAGCAGTGTGGTATAGCATTTCTTTAACTTGTTTTTTTTTTTAAGAAATACTTAGCACACCGTTTGTATTAGGAAGGGTCTGTTGTCCCTGATTCTTACGATGAGAGAGAAAATGATGATCACGCAGAGGAGGTCGTGTCCGGCTTTCGTCCCCATCATAATGAATTGTTGTTGCCAGACCTCAACGAGGTAAGTATTTATTTACTTTCTTTTATTCGACGTTAAACTTACCATTACCTTTTACCCGTTGTTTTTTTTTTTAGTTTGTTGAGCCCTGCCAACCGTTGTTGCCAGATCTAACGAGGTAAAAATATATTTACTTATTATTATGAAGGCTTTTAGATGTGCCGTTATGATTTAACCGTTGTTGTCTAACCCAAAACACCAAAATTCAAACCTCAAAAAATCATGGCCTTAATACGGATCATATAGCTCTATACGATCTGTATAAGCCAGACGCCAGATATCCCATACACCTATCAGTCTGCCATGTCTTAACTTTATTCATTACGGATCGTATAGCCCTACGTATTGAATTGTAAAAGTGTGGAGATAGATGTGCGAATAAAATCCCCCTTCTAAATTCTTATGTAAATTACTTTTTTTATAATTATTTTATAAACTTTATATATCTTCAGTGGTCTTGTCTATTGTAGAGCAGTCTGTTGATCTTCCTGCCTGTGCCAGTCATGTCTTCAAACCCTAGTAGCACAGTTTACATCGGTATGTTCTAATCTTACTATATTTCTTTATCAATTTGATTGAATTCCTGCTACTCAGACATCTAATTGTCGACATAATTAATTAGGGCTTGTTAATTGTCTTTTTCTTTGAGTATGTTGCAGTCGCAATTCAGTTGGAATGGTTGATTGTTAGGTTAAAGTTGTGATTATATGTAACTAGTGAATGCTCTTTACCTAGGTCTTCATTGGGTTTTAGGTTATTATTAACAGATCCAATCAATTGGTTTCTTGGAAGGTTCCACAAATGTTCAGATTTCTAGTTACTTGGTTAACAACTAGTATAAGTAATATGGATGGAATCCGTTAGCCTAAAGCATTATCTGTTTCATCTGCCAGCCAACAACTGATGTTTAATTTTTATACTCAGGTAACTTGGATGAACGAGTAACTGATAGGGTGTTATATGATATCCTTATTCAAGCTGGGCGGGTGGTTGACTTGCACATTCCCCGTGATAGAGAAACTGATAAACCAAAAGGTTTCGCTTTTGCAGAATATGAAACCAAAGAAATTGCTGATTATGCTGTCAAGCTTTTTTCCGGCCTCGTCACTCTTTACAACCGAACATTAAGATTTGGAGTAAGTTATCTTTTTTCTCTTGATCTACTTAGACAAGATAATATAGTGAATAAAATGATTTAGGAGATTTCGCGTTATATGAAAAACTTTTGGTGGATGACTTTTGACAAGTTCGGTCCATTTGGCATGTTTCTTTTTAGAGTTAACTTTCGTTTTGCTCTATGTGGTTTGGTCATTTTAACAGTTTTGCTCCAATAGTTTAAAAATAGACATTTTCCTCCCTGATCTTTTGAGTTTGTCGCCAGTTTGCTCCCTTGCTCTAACTCAGTTAAAACATTCAATTAAAAGTAGGGGTATTTCGGTAGTTTACTCCCTGGCTCTAACTCAATTAAAACGTTTAGTTAAAAGTCGCGGTAGTCGTGGTCGGCAGGTGGTAGTTGCAGGTGGTGGTGGATGGTGGTGGCCGGTTGAAAGAGTTGAGTGGTTGGAAAGATGGGGGATCAGAAAAGAATTACTTATATACATGTAAATAAACAAGTTATAGGTTTATTTAGGTGAAAACTGAAAAGACTTACATGCCCTTGCTTTTATCTATAAAATTACCAAAATACCCTTCTAGTTAATGGATATTTTGGATGGAGTTAGAGGCGGGGAGCAAAATGACGATAAGTTAGAAAAAACAGGGAGGAAAATGGCTATTTTTAAACTATTGGGGCAAAACCGTTAAAATGACCAAATCATAGGGAGCAAAATGGAAGTTAACTTTTCTTTTTATTATGCCTGTTTGACATATTAGTGAATCCATTAATAAGTAATCAAGTCAACATTATCACCTATGTTTGTTATTTACACTTTCAATATTTGAATTATGTAAAAAAAGATTTCTGGGCAAGACAAGGCTGCGCCAAACCCGCAGACGTCACCCATGCCTGCGTCAAATTCTTCTTTCAAATCAAGGTTAAACGTAGAGGTTTCTCCAAACTCTTCGTCGTATCACACACAAGGTAAAGTGTCTCGTTTCCTCACGTCTTTGTGTATTTACGTTTGGCAGTTTAACCATATGTCAGAATGTGACGGGTTTTGATGAACAATCGTTTTGTTGAAATGTCAGTTTCACCTGGTGCCCCCCAATATTCTAACATACATAGACATCATGGGGATCACAACAATTATGAGCATCGAAGAACTCACGGGGCAACATGGGATGCTACCAACATGTATGATCGTCGCTAAATCCGTTGGTAATTGTGATAACCTTGTTGTTAATTGAGGCTTTAGGTATGATCAGGAATGCTTATATTTTAGGTGTCAGATTTGAAACCGGTTAATTCAGTTGTTAGACCTGTAGGCAGCCAGTGATTAGCTATTGTTAAGGTGATAGCTAAAAGGTTTTAAACTGTGGATTTAATGTTCCTTATCAAGGTTTTTGGGAGGATATATGTAGGTGTTTGTTTGTGACTTGCTGAGGTTGATGATTGAATTAGTAAAACATATATTGTTGTTTGGTTTTGGACTTGGTTAAATAGACATGGATTATATGATATTTTCTAAAACAGTTTGTTTTTTTCATTAAAGCTTAAATATTTAATTTATAAATTTACCCTTTGATGTTATACATCTTCTAAAAAACTTAATATATATGCTAGTTGATTAATTGATTGAGTAAACTGCTAAATTTGCCACTTTACTCCAAAACTCAAACCTTTTAAATCTGGGTTCTTGTGGTTTCAATTTTGTTGCCATTTTCATTCAAAATTAAAATCTGGTCAAAATTTTCAGTTAACATCCAACTTTTTTGTTTTTTTCTCCCTTTTAATAAAGGGCAAAAGGGTCTTTTAACGTTTTATTATAACAAATAAAAAAACTGACCGTTTTACCCTTCATTAAAAAAGAGGAAAAAGACAAAAAAAAAATGGATGTTAACTGAAAAATCTGATAAGATTTTGCTTTTGGATGAAAATGGCAACAAAATTGAAACTATATGGACCCAGATTCAAAAGTTTTGAGTTTTGAACTAAAATGGCAAAGGTGACCAAACCTCAGGGACCATTTTGGCAGTTTACTCTAATTGATTTTTCTATCTAATTTAATTACTTTATTTTCTTTCATTCCTCATTTTCTCTTACAAGATTCTGTGCATGTTTGTTGAATTTTCTTTTAAGAACTTATTTTCAGTAAACTAGCAATTACTTGATAATAAAGCGCAATTATTTTTGTTAATATATATTTTTTAATTCGTAGTGTTATAATAAAAAACTAGAGAAGTGACATATGTATTGAACAAAAACGTAAATTCATATGAAGATATATTTATATATGGGTAAGTTTAATACATAATCAATTAAACCGTATAAGCCCTTTGTATGTCATGTAATCTGTATACAATGAAAGCTAATGTAAGTTTTGGGAGAAAAGTAGAAAACCCTTTTAATTGAGAAAACCTAAGAAATTCTAACCTCCCGACAATTTTTTTTTTTTGAAAAAAAATCACATGTAATACACATGTTTTAAGAGTTTTGAGCAAAATACAAAAAAGCGCCGAGAGAATATTTAAAAAAAATAAACAAGTTTTGAGCAACGCGATTGTAACATATGTTACATAAAAACTTATTTATTTTTTTTAATTAATATGGTCGGCGTTTTTTTGATTTTTTTGGCTCAAAACCCTTAAAAACATATATATTACATGTGTAATTTTTTTAAAAGCAAAAAATGTTAGAGGATTAGAGTTTCCAAGGTTTTCTCAAGTAAAAGAGTTTCTTATATATCCTTTCGCATGATAGGTGGTTAAAAGGGAATGGGATTTTCCAATTGGCGGCAGGTTGTGCTTGGACTCTTGTGAAAAATGGAGAGTAGAAGAAATGATAATGGCCTAATGGGTAATATATGGCTTTTTAGAAAACACAACTTTATATAATAGGGGGTTAATCTATTGACACCCACAAAGTTAATTTTGCACCCATTTGATGTGGCAAAAGGAACGAGTGAGCATATTTAATACTACAAGTCTGCAATGTCTGTAGAGTTCAAACTAGGGCTGTAAACGAACCGAACGTTCAGCGAACAGTTCGTGAACCGTTCGGCGGGAAGTTCGTTTATGTTCGTTCGTTTAATAAACGAGCGAACATGAACAAGAAATTCCGTTCGATTAGTTAAATGAACGAACATGAACAGAGGTCTCGTTCGTTCGATTGTGTTCGTGAACGTTCGGTAAGATGTTCGTGAACATTCGTTCATTTGCGTTCGTTTATGTTCGTATGTTTGTGTTTTAATTAAAGATTTTTGTACTTTCATATATTTTATCTATACTTTTTATATTATTAAACTTTTATTTATTTTATTACCCTAACAATTAAACTAGGAAACCCTCTTTCACATTGTTTATACATCATTTCCCTTTCCTTTCTCATTATTTACATCGGCGAATACGATTGACCTCCGTGCCACAATAAGGGATTCAAGTTCCAGTGCTACTCTCTGGGCCATCTACCTTTATCCTTCGTCGCGTTCGCCAATTTTATTTGTGTTCGTGAACCGTTCACGAACACGCTCATTTCCTTAATGAACGAACACGAACATAACATCTCGTTCGGTAAGTGTTCATGAACCGTTCGTGAACACATTTATTTCCTTAACGAACGAACATGAACAAGGCCTTGTTCGTGTTCGTTCGGTTCGTTTACAGCCCTAGTTCAAACCATTATTAACAGTTGTATATGTTATGTTGCATTTCCGCAATGTTCTTGCAATCGCAATCTTGAGCTCTGCAGTTTCTGATGGAGCTTAGTTCACTTGTATGGAGTGGCGTACTAACTTTAGATCATACCTTGCAACACTTCACCCTTTCAAATACAGCCGTCCTCGAGGCGACATTGAATGTTGAGTAGATTGTATATACAAGTACTCTGAGTACATGCATTGGTCATTTCCTTTTAAGAATGCTATGGGGGAATGACAACCAGTACCACACATATGTATCATGTATGGTAATTTCTGATACGTTTTGTAGACCAGACCTACAATATGGATAAACCATGGAAACTATCTGTGTTTGATATATTTTCCTATGCTGTTCAAAAAAAAATCATATTACGTATATATATTTGAATTTTATTAACAAACAAATTTAAATGAATTAAAGTTTAATTTAAATTTATGCAGTAATCCATATGTGAAAGTAGCATTCTAGTTTGAACCAATTTTTTAAAATGCTTTTTACCCAACTTTGCTTATTATGACACAGCATGATGCTTTCCATATTGGTCGCAAAAAAAATAAAAATAAAGATAAATTCAACAAAACTATCTATTTGCATTCCATGCTTACAATGATTTGTGTTCGAGTATCTTGTATCACCAAAACTGAAACAATCATTCAACAGTACTTGAATTAAACAGAAGCCGCACCACCGCATTCTCGACCCCGCTAAGCAACCAAGTTGGGAAAGTCAACAATTTCACCGTGAAATCAAATTGATGGAATCTTGAAGTAGTCAGGATCAAAATGATGCAGTCTCACGTAACCGTCTTCGCCTCCACTTGAGAAACTATAATACATTAAAAAAAACAAAAATCATTACTGAATCGAACATAAACCCTAAAAAACAAATGTCAACTAAACGATCCATTAGTGAAGCTCGATTTCGATATAAACAAAGATGAAAAATGTACCTTTTTCCATCCGGGTTGAATGCCAAAGCATTAATTGGCCCGAAATGTCCTTTAACGCCTCCAATCTCTTCTTGCAGAACCTGAGTGATTTTACATACACCATTAACTTATAGGTATTATATATAGACTGATGTAAAAAATCAAAACTTGACAAAAGATATTGTTTACCTTGTCATAAAATTTGGCTTCAAACTTCCCCGCACGATGATCGGTTGTGGTAACAGCAGATGCATCCTGGCCACCCCCAAGCACCACCTGAAAAGCAAAGACATAATCTTTATCTTATTTCTTAATGACTACAATCTTCTGGAAATTCATCTAATTAGTTTATGTAAGTTCAAAATATTCTGCCATAAGCTTGACCGCAAATTTATAAAAAAAAAATATTATATAAATGAACTTTATTGAAAGTAAATTATCAAACTTACGTGGTTAAGAAGTGGAGACATTGCAACGGCGTTGACTGGACGTTCAGTAACATATGTCTTGATCAATGTCAATGTTCTGCTGTCCCATAGCTAATAATTTTGAAGAAAATGGGGCAATAAGAATATGGTGTTTTAGTGACTATCAAAACCATACGAAATGAAAAAAAAATACCTTTGCAGACTTATCTAGAGACCCTGTGAGAAAATGTGAACAATCAGTTGATTTTGCAAGTGATGTGATTGTCTTCTTGTGGCCAACTTCTTTTTCATTTTCTTGCAACAATTTTCCAGTCTGCCAGTTTATAAAGAAGAAATTAATTGTAGGTTTGATATAAATTGGAATATAAAAAGCGAGACCAGAAATGAGGTGAAGATAATGATGGCCTAAATTATTACAGAATAAAAAAATAAACAAAACAGAGAAAACTATCCAACATCAAAAGGGTCCAAATGAGCACCGCCGCCCAGGCTAGTGTCTACCGCCACTGGCTACCGATCACCGCCAACATAACCACTGCCACCACCGCCACAAGCACGCTACCATGCCATCATCACCGGTCACTGCTAACACCCCCACCGCCATAAGCCACAACCTACAGGTCTCTGTCACTACCGATGCCGGTGCAACCACTGCCACCACCACCTCGGAATTTTATAACCACTGCCATCACTTCAATAACCACTTTGAAGTGAGTTTGATACTTTTACTTTACCATAGATAAACCATAAAAAGAAATATTAGGGTCACCGCCAACGCCCCGCTACTCCCATCGCTGCCATCGTTACCGATACGCACCACCATTGTCGCCACCAACCGCCACAGAAAAACAAATAAAGTAGGTGAACCCATTGTAATATTACTTTCTATAACGACCTGTTTTGAGCCGGACCTAACTGATACACTGTAACTTGAAATTAAAGCTAAAATCCAAAAACCATGACAAGTTTTGCTTAAAATGTGACATAAAAATTGATTTCAAAATGCTACAATCTATTTGCAACTTCATATGCCTAAACAAAAAATAAATGTCATGAAGATGGAAAAAACTGCCCCGTAAAGCCCATGAGACTACCATATTGTCATAACCTAATTAGAGTTACCCCAATAACTTACCAATCGGTAATCACACATATATAAATCATTGATAACTTATTATGTGAAGAGGAGGAAGTTGGCGGAGCAAGTTAGGGCAGTGGAAACCCTCACTGTGGAGGGGAGGAGTAAAGGCAGGCCCAGGTTGACCTGGGATGAGCGGATTAGGCAAGATTTAGTACAGTTGCACCTCTTTGAGGACATGATCCAGGATAGGAGTGTGTGGAGGCGTAGGATTAAGATTAAGGACTTTTAGGTAGCACTATTGTGTCCTATCTCTGTCTTAGGGACTTAGATTTTTCCTATACTTTAGGGACTTTGCATAGGATTGCCACCTTGTATTTTATGCATATTTAGTCTTACTGTGTATTGCATTTTCTAGTTTTGTTTTTTGCTTGGAGTCGGGGGTCTCTCTGGAAGCAGCCTCTCTATCCCTAGGGATAGGGATAAGGTGTGCCTACATCCCACCCTCCCCAGATCCTACCAATAGCTCTGCTATGTGTGGGATTTACTGGGTATGGTTGTTGATAATTTATTATGTGAGAATGTGGCAAACACTACCAGCTATTTTACTACGATACCATATTTATGAGTTAAATGCCATTTTAGTCCCTGTGGTTTGGGCTATTTTGCCAGTTCAGTCCAAAGGTTTTATTTTTCCCTTGTGGGTCCAAAAAGGTTTCACCATTGTCATTTTAGTCCATTGGGTTAACTTCATCCATTTTTCCCGTTGACGAGAAGGATAATTCGGTCATTTTATATGTAATTCTGTTAACTAGAAGGGCAATTCAGCCATATAAAATGACCGAATTGCCCTTCTAGTTAATAGAAAAAATGGATGAAGTTAACCTAGTGGACTAAAATGGCAATGGTGAAACCTTTTTGGACCCACAAGCAAAAAAATAAAACCTCTGGACTAAGGGCATGTTTGGGTAAGCTTTTTAAAACAACTTATTGACTTATTGGCTTCTTGGAAAAGTCAGGATTTTGTGACTTCTTGACTTATTGGCTTTTTCCCCACATACATCCTCTTTGCCAAACATCATTTTAGAGCTTATGACTTTTCAAAAAGCCAACAAGTCAATAAGTTGTTTCAAAAAGCTTACCCAAACATGCCCTAAACTGACAAAATGGCCCAAACCACAGGAACTAAAATGGCATTTAACTCCCATATTTATTGAGCATTTTTTGTGACTTTACAAGTATTACTTTTACCGATATAAGTTAACCATGTGAAATGTGAAGAAGCATACCTCTGTATCCCAAATTCGAATCACAGCATCTTCGCCAGCACTAATGATTGTCTTGTTTAAAGGTCCCCAAACCGCTCTATTGATCCTTCCTTGAGGGCCCTTGAGTACAAGTACAGAATCGGCAATCTCTGAAAAGTTACGTTAATTAGAACATACTATATGATATACTAAAATAATCATTTTAGAAAATAAACCAATACACAGTGTGGAACAAAAGAGATCAAAGATGATTTCTCTAGTTTTGCTTGTATTATTTTTTTTGTTTCGCATAATAGATAACGCATCAATGTTAATATATTTTGTAGAGAAATCAAGCATAAAAGTGCTTCTTTCCAATCACTACTTACCACCATATACTGCTATACAAATCTTATTAATAGGAAGCTTAAATGTCCAAAGTCCAAACATAATTAGATAAACACGGTAAAGTTAAACCATTAAGAAACTACAGATAAACCAGGCCAAATATGAAAAAGAAAACAGCAAACTCACGGTCATCAGGATCTGCAGCAATGCGTTTAACATGAATGGCGGATGTCAGCCCCATAAAAGGGTCAGTAGTGATTACAGCAAGCTTATCACCAACGGAAAAATCAACAGCTCTAGCAGGTGAATCAAAATTAAAAGTAAAAAGCTGTTTTCCTGTTTGAACATCCCACAGCTTAGCTGATTGATCCGCACTCCCAGTAATCAATAGCGTTGAATCCCCTGCAAACCCAATTACCAATCAACTATTAACCAAAAACACACAAAACCAAATCCCTCACAACTCCAAAACAATAACCAAACGGTTCAAACCATTAACGCTAATAACAACACATATCAAACAATGCATCAGAACAATAAATTCACACAAAACTAACAATAAGAAACTAACTTGAACGAAATTGGTACCACTACTAAAAACACTTATGAATCAACAATAATCAAAACAAAATCAAACATCCAATTTATACTAACTTAAACCAAAGCATTATCAGTAACTAACAACACATATCAAACAACAAGTATAAAACAATGCATCAAAACAAAACCAAATATCCAACTTACACCAAACAAGTTCACACAAAACCAAGGTTTAAAAGTACGGAATCATGCCTCAAGACGTTTTCCCTTGGCCACACGAGGCGTTCGCTGGAATAAAAAAAAAATACATCTTATAAAAAAATAAAATACTAACTAATCTCATCATCATATTCATAAAAAACACACATAAAAAACACATGAAATGTTTAAAATTGACAAAAAAAAGTCAAAAACATCATAAACAAACATCAACCCCCCCCCTGAGGCGCAGCTTTTCTTAGCGCCTCGGCCCTATGAGTCGCACGTACAAAATAACCCCCTGAGGCGCCGCCTCAGACTCGTTTTTTGCGCCTCGCCTCAGCCATTTTTTAAACCATGCACAAAACTAAAGTTAACAATAAAGCACTAACTTAAACCAAATCCTTACCGCTACTAAAACACATATCAAACAACAATTATCAAAAAAATGCATCAAAAGTTCAAAACAAAATCAAACATCCAACTTACACTAAACAAATTCACACAATATGAAACTAACTTGAACCCAAGTCATTACCGCTTATAACAACACATATAAAACAACAATTATCAAACAATGCATCGAAACAAAATCAAACTTACACTAAACAAGTTCACGCAAACTAAAGTTAACATTTAAAAAGTAACTTGAACCAAATTACCGCTAGAAAAAACACATATCAAACAACAATTATAAAAAAAACGCATCAAAAAAAAAAAAACAAATATCCAATTTTTACTAAACAAATTCACACAATATCAAACAACAATTTTGAGACAATGCATCAAAACAAAATCATAATTCTAACTTACACTAAACAAATTCACACAATAAAAAACTCACTTGAACCAAATGATTACCACTTATAACATGTTAACAGCACATACCAAACAACAATTAGGAAACGATACATGAAAACAGAATCAAGTATATCCAAATTATAGAAAAAGAAACTAACTTGAAACGTCACAGCACCAAACGGCACCGTTGTGGCCACGGTAAGTGCCCAATCGCTCGCCGTTATCGGCAAACCAAACAGTTGGAGTGTGATCTTTAGCGCAGGAGAAGAGCAGGTCTCCGTCTCGGTTATACTTGAGGAAAGTGAGTGGCCTCTCATGGCCTTTCATCAATATTGGCCTCATTTTTGTTTGGGGATCGAAGAGTATCGAAGGTACGAGATCGTTGTAAGGTTTTCTGACGATTGAAGTTGGAAACCCTAAGTTTGAGGAAGATGAGTTTGAGATGTGAGAATTTGTGCTGGGTAGGTTGTGTATTGGGTTGATGGTTGGACTGGGCTGGGCCACTTTAGGGCCGGACCAATATTTACTATAGTTAGAGGTGCACTTTCAACTCCCGGTTCCGCGTACGGAACCGGTTTCGGATATAGTGGGTTACCACTTAGATCAAGTATTGAAAGAACGGGTATGGAACACGGTTAGTCTTTGTGATTTGTGGAAAGTAACAAGGTTGGGTACTAAGGTGGTGTTCATTTCTTGATGTATTCGGTTGGTGAATGAATTAGAATCTACCTTTTAGTTCGGCATCGAGCATGGTCGGTGTTAGGGCATAGATTTTTATAATTATGGATCCATTATTCTGAGGTGTTGTCACACCCCAACTGATGGCGGAAAAATCGGGGTGAGGCACTGAGCGAAACAGATTGTCCAGGAGAATCCATAACAACTATAATGAAACACCCTAACACATTTTTAGTTGAAAAGATGCAACGGAATTTTGTACCGTAAAATTTCTTTCTTTATAAATTTTCTCTCATACTTGAAAACCATTTTAAACAACTTCCTTAGAAGAATTACATCATTCATCCTTCATTTTGTAAATCAAATATAACATACTATTACAAGTTACATGACCACCCATTCCGTACAATCCATGTCTCTCTAACTCGATCTTCAATCACTTGTCCTTCATGCTGATGATCCATAATTCCGTACAACCTGCAACCACTACATACATATCATTATTACTTAGTAATGTCATCTATAATCAAAACATGTGTAATTAGATAACCACGCCAGATTCTTTCTATTCATGCTAATCCTTTCGAATTAACTTCCTAAGTGAAGTCTTGCATCCCAACGCCAAATCTTCGTAGGGTCAACATTAGGGTACCTACACTTTCATTTCATTCTCAAGACACATGATTAGTAACGTTAACTTCAAACGTAATGAAGCTATGTATACATATATACAAGCCTATTCTTTTTTATACATCCAATCCCACTTTATACATGCGTACATACATACATATATTTATACACACTCATACATACATGCATGCATACATAAAATCGACGTCTAACTCTTACACTGTACAACTATATACTTTCATATGTGCATTCAAGTTATATTCACTTGTCCACATTAAATCGTTGTACTTTAATCACGCATCATAATTCACCTATAAGCATACTAATGAACAAGTTTCATCTTCCCATCCGTGTAATATATTCTAACACATTCGTTCCCACAAGTTTCGAATCACACACATATATACATACATACATATATATATATATATATATATTTATCTCCTACGAGCCCAAAAATCATTATTTGTATTCGTACTACATAATTAAACTTTTACGTTTATTTCGTAGGTTATACTATCTTCCGAAAGTTTATCGGGCCATTACATAAGCCTTAGGGAATACGAAAATTCGGAACACAACAAAATACTCAAGGCCAACATTTTGCATCTGGCCTCCACTGGCATTAAAAAGGCCACGGTGACTTCTAATTGTCTTACGGTGAACATGTGTTATTCATACCTACCGTAGCTTACGGTAGCTGCCGTAAGCTACGGTAGAGCCCAGTACCATCTTTCTGATTTCATTCATTTGCTGCTCTTTTGACCCGTTTCAAACATTTTTCAATTAAGTCGGCCCCCAGATGTCCGAACACGCATTTAGCAAATATCTTACCCGATATTCTTTCTATCCAAACATTCCCTTGACATCACCACATCCACATACCCTCCGTCTTAAAATCTTCCGACTAAAAGTTTTGACCCATTTACCCTTATATTGAGGTTTTACCGATTTAACATCATACCAACCATTTCAACAATTTTTACTTAGCATTTCTCATTTATTTATACGTTCCACCTTGAAATCAAATATTCAAATAAATATGTTCTATATACTCATGTAACTAAATACGAAGTGATTCCGGAAATCACTTACCTTATGCGTCCATGTTCGAGCTTGTCTTCTTGCCTTCGTTTGACTCGTTAGCCATCCGTGCTTGAGTCCTTGCCAATGTAAATTCCTATTCTTTCATACCATCATTTTCATAACTTGTTAGTTTGCATGTTCATCCATATCGATAATCATTTAAAATTATTAGTTGCATTACTTTCATTAGTCAATCAATATTCACTAACATACATAGCTCAATTCACTGAAAATAGGCTGTTTTGAGACGTCCGTTTACTATACTTATGAGCTTTCAAAAATTACGATCTTTTTATGTGACGTGCCCCTCGGAGGGTTTATCCTTGTGTTAAATTTTTAGAGTCTAACTCTCTACCAAAAATTTATAAAAATTCATTTACTAAGCAGCAATCAGATTCGTCACTTTCTGACTGCAGCCCACGGAAAAAATTCATTTAAAAATCCTCGATTATCCGATTGACATAATTCCAGTTGGAGATTTTTTTGACCTCCTGAAGCAACCTACAGTAAAAATTTGAGATCATAACTCAATTCCTAAATTGAGTTATGACATTGGTAATAGGCTGCAAATTCTGTCAGAAAACGCAGCCTGAACCTTCGATACGGAAAAATTCATAAAACATTCACTTTTCATCGAAAAAATGCAATTACAGTTGGGTTTGAAAGGTTTTTCCTGGAAGTTCATCACAAACTCAATAAACATCAGTTTTTTGACAAGATTTGACCCGGTTACAGCCGATTAAATTCGGCTGTAACTTTCTGGACATATTCTTTTTCATCAAATCTCTTCCAAAATCTCACCTATGCATTTCATCAAACACTGGAGAGTTTCGCATTAATAGAGCACATTATACAAATAATTTATGCATCATTTTCCCAAGTTCATACATAAATCATCCAACCTTTCTACCAACCGACAAATATCATTCGCATATGTTCATCAAACACAACAAACACTACATTTTCTTCAATTCATCTAACAAGTTTCTAACATACATAACATGGTGAAATATCCTTGTCATGTTCATCATTCCACTAGTGAGTTTTCATTCTTGAACATTATTTTAATTGAAATTATGCTTACACATGTTTCCTAAGATAATACTAACACATATTCATGCTCAATTTCACAAAATTTTGTGGATTGATCATAACCCACTTCATACAAAGATCATCAAATTCAAAATTACAATTTACCATATGTTTGTTAGGACTAGATGGTGAGAGATCTTCATCCATGCAATGCTTTCCATTCGATTTTGGCTTTGATTTAGCTGAATTGTATTGTTGTTCTTGAGAGCTAGGGTTTTCACTCCTCTGCTCCTTCTCCTGGTCGATCTCACCACACACACACTTAGTGTGTGTGAGATTTTTATTTTATTTTCTATATAAACTTAAGCCCATTCACCCAAATTAGTCCCTCATGTTTACTAATACTCCCCTTTTTGGCACAATTAAACCCCTATTACATAACTTATATTTTATCTATTTTTAAATAGAATATTTAATAAAAGTTAGTCGAGCCGCCTTATACCATGTAATATGGGAACATACGAGAGAATTAGACATTTTGGTTTTTGGGGCGTTACAAGTTTACCCCCCTTAAAGAAGGTTTCGTCCCCGAAACTTCTTTCATTTCTTCTATAACCCGTCTAGTTTTACTCTTCGTTCGTTCATTCATTCAGGCTACATTGGTCGACTTACATAAGTATGTTGTGAGAAATTGACGTTTGTCACACATCCCATAATCTATAATTTGAAACTAGCATCCTTTCTAGGTTCTTTCGCTAACACATAAGAATTTGGGTCATTTACATACTCAATTTTACTAGCATTCATTTGAATTTAAACATTATCGCTGGATAATTATTGTTTCATTCCGCTTATCTTGAGCGAACCACTACATTCTATTACTAACATTGCTCTTAATTTCTTTCATGTCCCTATGTGAAGTGAGCATATAATAGTACGTATTACCGTAAATATCCAGGTATTAACATTCTAACATAACTATCATTTTTATATCTCATTTTCCGAACCTGTCATGAGGATTAATCATTAATCTACATTTCTATCGCCACTTGAACTACTTACTACTTTATGTCTAACCTTATATTTAATCTTTCACATTACTTCATTATATTAACCCGGCAAGTCGTGCAAGAGCACCATACGAGCATTAGTCAACTAGTTCCAAGTTTTCATTCAAGGTCATTAAATCTTCCTCTTAATGACATAAATACTTTCTAAGGATGACCATTGCTAGTCGGTTATTTCATACCATGCCATATTTGTCCTACCATTCCTTTCATTCATATGTACAAACAATTTATAGATTATTACCCTTCAATCCAGAATTAAACATTTTACTAACATCGCCTTCATTGCATAAATTAACGATTTGCAAACCGGATTGGCCCGCTTCTGGATGAGTCTGTGTCAAGGTCGGTTCGATCCTTTCCTTTCATGAATGGGCTTCCGCTCATGGGCATCCTTCCAACAATATCTTGTTTAAATGAACATGACTAATAAGCCTAGCATCAAAGTTAGCATTTTCCATCGGTATTTGTCATTATTACATTCTTTCCAATTTATTCTGTTTAGTGTCTTAAACACCCACAATTCTTTTATTTTGTTAATTATTTCACCGACCCTTTACAGTTGACTTTTCAAGGTCAAACTGGCTTTTCTTAATTATCATGGAAGTAATTAAGTACATGATTGTACTTCTTTCCATTCATGCTTACATACAAGGACTTTAATACATCCTTTTAGTACTTCTTGCAAAACTTACCCTTACCGTCCACACTTAAGTTATTGTTGGGGTCGTAGCCCGTCATTCATTTTGACCCGCAAGAGTCATTTAGTAATATATATCTATCACGTAAATTGCTCAAAGCTTATTTCTTTCAACTAAGGTTTCTTACTACTACAATAGCTTTCATCGGTTTTACCTACATAGTAAATCAAATACTTCATACTAATTTCACTATTACTTGCTTAATAACTATCACTTACTTCGTTTAACTGTTCAGAATCCAATTGTAAAATACAATCTGACCATATGTCTACCAACTACCCATTTCTGGCATATCCCTCTCTAGTCGAGCTATAAGCCCCTACTTAAAAGAAAACATAACCTTTGTACATACCTTGCACGAATCAAAACCGTTGACTCGTTATCCATAACTTACGATGGCCATTTCTTTCCAATTGTAATATTGCGTGCCCATACATTATGCTTACCTATAAGTAAAACTTAACAAATGAAAACATTAAATTTCGGGTTCAATAGGGCGATCACCATCTGGCCCGTATGAGCCATTTATCCTTTCAACCATCCTTGCATACAATACATGAGCATAATTATATTCATATATATACATATATATATATATATATATATATATATATAAGTTCAAAACATAACTTGAAAAATGTCCACTTCTTAAAGAATATTTACTCGTTCGACCTGTAATTACTTATAATTTTGAGCCTTTCATTATTGTCATTCATTATTACTTATTTGATTCGTACCTATTTACGAATTTCTAACTTTTTCATTCTATCATTCATTCCCTTCTATGTTTTGAATCCGTCTCGCGATTTCTAACATATCATTCATGTCTTTCATTCCTTTTATGTTACGAATCTGTCTCGCGGATTCTAACATATCATTCATACTTTCATTCCTTCCATGTTTCGAATCCGTCTCGCGGATTCTAACATATCATTCATACTTTCATTCCTTCCATGTTTCGAATCCGTCTCGCGGATTCTAACATATCATTCATACTTTCATATGTATTTGGTACTTTTAAATCCCTGAAAGTCTTACATTTCCCTTCACCCTCACGTCCACCTACTACCTAATTCTAATGGACATACCTATAACAATTACCACGGTCTCACGAACGTCATATGTTTCTTGTGTACTGGCCAGGTACACAATCCACATACTAGTTTCGTGTCTTCGTGTAATCATCACCTTATGTCTGAAGAATTAGGTTTCGGCACGTGTGACATTTTCAAAACTTCATTACCATTCTATTATTATTTTTCATTTAAAATTTTTCCTTCACTTGATAGATTTACCATTTCATGCGCCCACATGTTAAATTTACGTACCTGGGACCAATTTATCTTGTTACGTGCCTTGATGTCGGTCCTAGACCGCATTCACGGATCATCCTATCCAAGAAATTATGCTTACCTTACACATAACATACTCTTAGTTTCTTCAAATACATACTTAAGTACATACTTACCTTTGCTTCTACCCTTAGATCTTGATCGAGTCTCGGATTGTACGGGTTCCTTGTCACAAGAGCACACATGTTTGAGTTCAAGTATTTACCTCCTCATACTTGATTTCCCTCGAACCAGGGCTCTGATACCAACTTGAAACACCCTAACACATTTTTAGTTGAAAAGACGCAGCGGAATTTCGTACCGTAAAATTTCTTTCTTTATAAATTTTCTCTCATACTTGAAAACCATTTTAAACAACTTCCTTAGAAGAATTACATCATTCATCCTTCATTTTGTAAATCAAATATAACATACTATTACAAGTTACATAACCACCCATTCCGTACAATCTATGTCTCTCTAACTCGATCTTCAATCACTTGTCCTTCATGCTGATGATCCATAATTCCGTACAACCTGCAACCACTACATACATACATATCATTAATACTTGGTAATGTCATCTATAATCAAAACATGTGTAATTAGATAACCACGCCAGATTCTTTCTATTCATGCTAATCCTTTCGAATTAACTTCCTAAGTGAAGTCTTGCATCCCAACGCCAAATCTTCGTAAGGTCAACATTAGGGTACCTGCATTTCATTTCATTCTCAAGACACATGATTAGTAACGTTAACCTTCAAATGTAATGAAGCTATGTATACATATATATACAAGCCTATTCTTTTTTATACATCCAATCCCACTTTATACATGCGTACATACATACATATATTTATACACACTCATACATACATACATGCATACATAAAATCGACGTCTAACTCTTACACTGTACAACTATATACTTTCATATGTGCATTCAAGTTATATTCACTTGTTCACATTAAATCGTTGTACTTTAATCACGCATCATAATTCACCTATAAGCATTCTAATGAACAAGTTTCATCTTCCCATCCGTGTAATATATTCTAACACATTCATTCCCACAAGTTTCGAATCACACACATATATACATACATATATATTTTTATCTCCTACGAGCCCAAAAAACATTATTTGTATTCGTACTACATAATTAAACTTTTACGCTTATTTCGTAGGTTATACTATCTTCCAAAAGTTTATCGGGCCATTACATATGCCTTAGGGAATACGAAAATTCGGAACGCAACAAAATACTCAAGGCCAACATTTAGCATCTGGTCTCCACTGGCATTAAAAAGGCCACGGTGACTTCTAACTCTCTTACGGTGAACATGTGTTATTCATACCTACCGTAGCTTACGGTAGCTGTCGTAAGCTAAGGTAGAGCCCAGTACCATCTAACTGATTTCCTTCATTTGCGGCTCTTTTGACCCGTTTCAAACATTTTTCAATTAAGCCGGCCCCCGGATGTCCGAACACGCATTTAGCTAATATCTTACCCGATATTCTTTCTATCCAAACCTTCCCTTGACATCACCACATCCACATACCCTCCGTCTTAAAATCTTCCGACTAAAAGTTTTGACCCATTTACCCTTATATTGAGGTTTTACCGATTTAACATCATACCAACCATTTTAACAATTCTTACTTAGCATTTCTCATTTATGTATACGTTCCACCTTGAAATCGAATATTCAAATAAATATGTTCTATATACTCATGTAACTAAATACGAAGTGATTCCGGAAATCACTTACCTTATGCGTCCATGTTCGAGCTTGTCTTCTTGCCTTCGTTTGACTCGTTAGCCATCCGTGCTTGAGTCCTTGCCAATGTAAATTCCTATTCTTTCATACCATCAATTTCATAACTTGTTAGTTTGCATGTTCATCCATATCGATAATCATTTCAAATTCTTAGTTGCATTACTTTCATTAGTCAATCAATATTCACTAACATGCATAACTCAATTCACTGAAAATAAGTTGTTTTGAGACGTCCGTTTACTATACTTATGAGCTTTCAAAAATTACGATCTTTTTATGTGACGTGCCCCTCGGAGGGTTTATCCCTGTGTTAAATTTTTAGAGTCTAACTCTCTACCGAAATTTAGAAAAAATCATTTATTAAGCAGCAATCAGATTCGTCACTTTCTGACTGCAGCCCACGGAAAAATTCATTTAAAAATCCTCGATTATCCGATTGACATAATTCCAGTTGGAGATTTTTTTGACCTCCTGAAGCAACCTACAGTAAAAATTTGAGATCATAACTCAATTCCTAAATTGAGTTATGACATTCGTAATAGGCTGCAAATTCTGTCAGAAAACGCAGCCTGAACCTTCGATACGGAAAAATTCATAAAACATTCAATTTTCGTCGAAAAAATGCAATTCCAGTTGGTTTTGAAAGGTTTTTCCTGGAAGTTCATCATAAACTCAATAAACATCAGTTTTTTGACAAGATTTGACCCGGTTACAGCTGATTAAATTCGGCTGTAACTTTCTGGACAGATTCTTTTTCATCAAATCTCTTCCAAAATCTCACCTATGCATTTCATCAAACACTTGGCGGGTTTCGCATTAATAGAGCACATTATACAAAAAATTTTTGCATGATTTTCCCAAGTTCATACATAATTCATCCAACCTTTCTACCAACCGACAAATATCATTCGCATATGTTCATCAAACACAACAAACACTACATTTTCTTCAATTCATCTAACAAGTTTCTAACATACATAACATGGTGAAATATCCTTGTCATGTTCATCATTCGACTAGTGAGTTTTCATTCTTGAACATTATTTTAACTGAAATTATGCTTACACATGCTTCCTAAGATAATACTAACACCTATTCATGCTCAATTTCACAAAATTTTGTGGATTGGTCATAACCCACTTCATACAAAGATCATCAAATTCAAAATTACAACTTACCATATGTTTGTTAGGACTAGATGGTGAGAGATCTTCATCCATGCAATGCTTTCCATTCGATTTGGCTGAATTGTATTGTTGTTCTTGAGAACTAGGGTTTTCACTCCTCTGCTCCTTCTCCTGGTCGATCTCACCACACACACACTTAGTGTGTGTGAGATTTTTATTTTATTTTCTATATAAACTTAAGCCCATTCTCCCAAATTAGTCCCTCATGTTTACTAATACTCCCCCTTTTGCCACAACTAAACCCCTATTACATAACTTATATTTTATCTATTTTTAAATAGAATATTTAATAAAAGTTAATCGAACCGCCTTATACCATGTAATATGGGAATATACTAGAGAATTAGACATTTTGGTTTTTGGGGCGTTACATATAATTACCAAATATTTAACGTCATATCCCATACCATAACATATAAATTAAAATAGTTACTACAGACATAGTTTCTCAAAGACAATAACATTGTTCCGACAACTCATAAATTTATTTAGTTCGTTTCTAGACTCCCCTAGCTTGATTCCACAAAAGCAAGGCATAACATAGAATCCTAAACACATGTCACATACGTTAAAATAATGTCAATACACATAGTGTAAAGGTAAGCATACAAGTTTAATAGTATAATAGTAGCGAAAGCGATTTACGCATAACCAGCGTGTAACATGTTGTAATGTGAAGCATGTAAGCTATCGAAAATGAAATATGCACAGATATGACTGCGAGTTGTAGAATGCGCAACACATATTACCACTGTGACACGTGAAGAAATACCCTTAACAACCCCTGTCCACAACAGGTGCTGAGTCCAAACTATAGTACTATCGTTGCTAAGGTGTCAGGTAACAATCACTGTGTAAACATAACATACAAGCGTTCATCGAATAACACGTATAACATGCAGAGCGGTTAGCGTATAAAAGTAGTTGCATTGTGTGTCGATGTGATTTGATATAAGTAACGTATGTAACACCCAAAAGTGCGTTAAGCAAAAAGGGATCGAGTATACTCACAAATCGTGTTTAATAAATAAACACAACCTTGGATTGAAGGGAGCGCTGGAGAGTTAGCCTGATCACAGTACAACAGTATAAGCGTTGAATAGTGCGTAAAACAGTGCGTTGAGTGGAACGAGTGACGAACAGTGATCCGATCGGATGACCATTCGGTCGGAGGGTCATTCGTTGGAAAGAGTGTGTTTGTGAAATGTTTGAACTTTGAAGTTTTCGTTATAGCATTTTAAAAAGTGAGAAGTATCTCTATATGTCCAGTCGGATGGTCATCCGAACGGATGGCCGTTCGATCGGATGATGATCCGGGTGGAAGTTGATATTCTTCGAAGTTTTGAAAATTGTTTAAGTGTTGAAAAGCATAAGTCACCTGGTCGAATAGTCGTTCGATCGAACGGCTATTCGATTGAGCAACTGTTTGTTTGAAAACTTGTAAAATCTGTTAAGTTTAAAAGTTGTGGTCTGACAGAGACGGTGTGACAACGTGCTAAACAACGGAAATCCCATCAAGTCCAACCCATCCGAACGGATAGGAATCACCCCGTTCGATCCGAACCAACTGTTCTTGACGGTGTTTCATGTTCAACCCGTGAATCGGTCGCCTCTTCGATAGAATTTCGTGCTCAGATCGGTTCCTTACTATAGAATGAGTAGAACACCCGAACGAGTCCAGATTCTAACGGTTTTGAGTAAAAAGTGAAAGATTGTTGAAGAAAAGTTTGAAACACTTGAAAAATGTTTAGATTATGTTGAAATCAATGTTTAAACATGTTGAAATCCCTTAGATCCGAACCGTTCTTGGTGGAATGAGGTCATACTTCAATGTTCATAAGACCTCCATGATGACATCATCTTAGAACAACCCGAATTGGAGGATTTCACGGTGGAAATATGAGATTCATGGGTGAAATCGATGAGAAAGTGTGTAAAGATCGAGGAAGTACAAGATTTAGAGTGAAAACTTACAAGAATCACGAGGAATCGATGGAAAATAGCCTGAGAGTGCACTGGATCAGAGGGAGCTGTCACATCAAGTGAACAGTGATGTGACAGGAGGGGTATTTATAGTGAGAGGAAAAAAAGGCGGTGCAAGGTAGATGGGTCGGATGGCCTTTCGATCGGATGGCCATCCGGTCGGATGACCATTCGATCGAACCGTCGTTCGATCGCACGGCGCGTGTGAGTTAGTTCCCGACTTTCGTTTCGTGCGTTGAGCATTGCGTTGCGTTTAATCGAGTTGCGAGCAAGTGATGCGATAGTAGTACACATTATATATATAACAATTACAAGTTACATGAACAGTAACTTGCAATTGTCTTCTGTTTATTTTATTTTTTTGTGTCTTTTGTATTTATTATAGTTTTATCATTTAAGTTTCAGTATTAACACTTATAATTCTTTAACTTTTTAATACTTTGTAATCAAGTTTTACGTTTTTATATTTATGTACGTGTAGGTATGAATTCAACTTGATATATGTTTCGACGTAATTTTCTTCGTGTGCAGGTTGCTTATTATTACTTATAGTTCCTAATAATTATTCTTGATGTTTGTCAATATTCGTGTGCAGGTTATTAACGAAGTGGACTGAGTCTTAGCTGGAATATCAGGGATGATTCGTTTTAGATGTTGCACGTGCTATTTCCACAAACGGTCATAGGAGTGGACGGTGTCTTGCATGATTATCGGACTTAGATGTTAGTGTTATTCAAAATGGGTTGATCAAGTGTTACTAGACAACAATTCACATTTCGCATATACACACTACGAACCAAATAACACACACAACACTCTTAGCAATCAGTTGTAAAACGCTTGATCAACATCCAAAGTTGTAATCATTTTTCGATTGTGCAATATAGCTGGTAGTGATAGTTTTCACCACCCGAGGTTTTTGTGCCGGTGATTTACTAGTGATTAAGGGCTTTTCCTCGTATAAATCTCTGTGTTTGATTATCTTATACATTTGACATTCATTTCATCATCGTTCATCACATAAGCCCTCTACCTCACTTTACAAATTTGGTTACATTATTACACGAAATAAGCAAATTTCTATAAAAAAATCTAAGACTGGCGCCTCGGGGTAACCAAGGAGATTATGCCATTAAGTTATTTATTGATCATTCAGATTTCAAGTGAAGTATTCTATTAGTTAGTGTTACTTTAAAATTAGGCCAAAAACTTAAGAAGATTCAACAAGGTATAGTTATGAACTTATCTTAAGATTACTTTTATTTTTAATCAACTCTCAGAGTTTTACATAGTATAAAATGAATTTTCGGTGGAAAATTATGTGATACTTTTACTTCATGGTTAAAAGTTAAGAAAAAAATTGATGGCTAGAAAAACAAGTAGGGAACATCATTTAAGTGGCAGAAAAAAATTAAGAAAACATAACGATCAAAAGAACTATTAATGTTTCTTATTTTGGTTAATTACTCTGCCTCCGTCACGCTCTCTCTCTCTCTCCCTTCGTTGCGCACTCTCTCTCTCTATATCTCTTTCTACCGCCAGATGGGAAGCAGTGGATTTTTTATGTGTTAAAAAAAACCCTTAAATACCCCTCAACTTTACTGTTCATTACATTGGTTTATTAATATATAGTAATAATAATTGAGTTATGATTATTCTATTTCATGTAATTATTTTCATAACGTAATGTCAAACTCAGCCGCAACCATGGATACATCTGGACTTGTTGTCATTTTCTTATTCATCTCAAGTGCCATTAAATGTGATAAGTTTTCTTTGTTGTAGCATTGTGATGAAATTTTCCAGTTTTATATGTTGTTTGGTGCAAAAATACAACGTAATATGTTAGAATAAGCAAAACACTTGTATCACTTCAAACATTGATTGTTATTTAATGTAATACTAGCAGTAAGACCCGTGTGCAAACACGGGTCGTTTCATAGAAAACCATGCATAACACATATTGATAGAACATATACATATGTGTATAGATATTGTACCAAAATGTGTTATCTATTATAGCTAAAAGATAACTATAGACATGCATCATCAATTACTATATAAGATACATATGAGTATTTCCATTGTGTTATCCACAAAAAAAAGTAGCACCCACCCATTGACAATGAAACCTGTTTATAGACATAACTACATATAGAACATGTCTAAGAAGCAAAATTAGTACCACCAACGAACCAAATGTACAACCACAAACAATCATGACATGAAACTAAGAGGACTTTATCTTTGTCACCGTATGCACAACTTTTTTTAACTTCAGCAATTGAGTAGACTTGTGAAACTCTAACAAAAGTTCTGTAGGAGCGATTTTCTACTCCAAAACGATTGCGAACCGACTCGTGTAACGTGCGGAATCCGTACACGAACGTGACTGAACACCCACGATGTAATATAATCTATGATTCTATTGATAAATCTGAAAACGTACAGCACCTGAATCACGTACACAACACTTTCTCTCTCTAGACTTTCTCTCTCTAACCTTCAAGCTCCAAAAGTGCAAATGGCAAAAGGTTCCTAAAGCTAACCCTAAGGGTTCTATTTATAGGCCAAAGGGCTTAATGAGAATTCTCATTAATTACAATATTGCCACCTTGCCTTTTGTCTAAATATAACAATATAAGCACTTGGTTTCTTCAGTTTCTTGCTACGGACTGGATTGACGGAGGCGATAGACATAAATGCACTAACAGACTCCCCCTTGGATATTGTCGCAGTCAATATCGTAGTGTTTTGACTTTCTCTCTCTCTCTTGAGTTTTCTTGAAGCTTTATCACATCTTCAGCAACATAGACTCCTTCTTGCTCGAACAGAATCCCGGTGGATCTATCTTCAGCTTCAGCTCCCCCTTTCAGTAGACTCTTTCTTTAGGCTCCCCCTTTCGTCAAGCTTCCGTGCTTTTGGGATCGACACCTGGCTTTCCGGTTACAAGCTCCTCCAGGATAGTTACCTGGCTCCTTAAAAGCACGCTCCCCATTGCGTTGAGCTCGTCTTCAGACTCCCCTCGGGATCGTAATCTGGAACTTTTATCTGCAAATCTCAAATATTTATAAGTAAAAGCATTATGATCATCTAGGATTAAAAACCTGACTCTCTTAGCATAAGCTAACACAATTCAAATATACTACAGTGAAAGCTTTTTCAATTGACCAGGAATCGTGACCTGGCTTTTAAAACTTTTAATCAAGATCCTGGCTCTAAATTTAAAACAATATGAATATATCCAGGATTACTTGATTCTCTCTTATCAAATTGCTTTAAAGATGTGCCAGTTTCAGCGACCAAGATCGAAAACTGGCTCTTATACAACAAATTTTAACAATTTAAGCATTCAAAACCTTCACGATTTAATCATCCAAGTCCAATTTAATGACCTTGAAGATTTCACAATCTGTTTTTGATTTTTGAATAAAACTTCAAGTTTCAAATTAATGAACTTGTTTATTTTTAGAAACATGATCAGCATACTTAGATTTTGAAACTTAGCTTTTAGACATCGGTTGTCGAAACTAAAGCAAAATAAAAAAAATTATATTTTTCTGAAATATAAAGCAGTAAAGAAATATTTACAAATATATTTACAGACAATATTTTTTGTTTGAGTTCGCATCAGAGGATCATACCAGTTTATGACAAATCACTAGCACCGTTGACCTTTTTTAGACTTTAAGTTCTAAACGATTCACTTAGATTGTCAGTATACTGATCCATTTAAATTTTCACACAAAGTTCAATTGTTTCGAGATACGAGAATTAGTGTTTTAAGAACTTAACTTATACGTGTGTCCCACCTCAGAATATACTCCCGTATCAAGATTCCCTAGATTCAGTCTTACAGGTGAGTATACCAATTTGATATCTGTTCTCTAGGTTAGTGCGAGACCTTGAGAGCTCAGGTATGAACTTCCATTCAGTCAAAGAGATGAAGGCTCGACTTTAGGTGTGTTCCCTTTAGGGAATCTTTTCTTCAACTGCAATTGATTCATATCTTTTGATATTTTTCAATTTTTATGCAGAGGGTAAGCTTTTAAAGCGCATAAAGTATTATACGAGGTCTAGGCCATTGCTTCCGCAATATCAGAAGACCAGGTATAATACCCCAGATATCAAACAGTATAAAGACCTAGTATCTCAGAATCAGGCAATCTCTCAAACAAGATTTCGGGGGTTACCCATATATCCGAGAGATGTTCCCCACGAGATAAGCAAGTATTTGATATTTAGGTTTATATCTCGAATACAATCTACTAAGCGTGCAAAAACCTACTGCATATCATCAGTGAGACCGTTTATCACATTTAACTTTCCAATTCTTTAGCGTACTGTGATTGTCTACTGATGTACTATCATTTCCTCTTTTTACACAAAACTCTTTTTGATTTTTATGATGTTTTTGGCTTTTTCAAATTTTTGAATGTTTTTGGATTTTCTGACAACAACTCTTACCCCCCCTAAAATTCAAAACATTTAAAGAAAATTTGATAACTGATGTAGATAGCTTTGTCTCGTCATCCATTTTCTGCTTCTCACGCACTGATTTGCAGAAAATATAACATGTAAAGCAGTAATTACCCCCATGATTTACAACACATTGATATTTTTACAGTTTGAAAACCTTTTTTCAATCTTGTGAAATTAATCATGTTTGTTCAGCTGTGAGGGTTTCGGCATATTCAAGTAACATATTTTTGAATTTTTGTTTTTTACAAATTTAAAAGCAAACATATTTTTGATTTTTCAAAATTTTGACAAGATAAAAACATATTTTTGGTTTTTTAAATTTTTTATTTTTAGGGTTTTGAAATATTGTTTATTTATGTACAGAAATCAAACAAACTCCCTGATTTCAGACGCAGGGACCAACAGCCTTCTCTTCTCGTGCCAGGCTGCCCCGACACTCCTCTTGATGACATTCAGTTTTCTTCGGAAGCACCTGCACATTCAATTTAATTCAATCACTTGAACAAGTTAGCCTAGGTCTGTTTGACCTTAGGCATTTCGACACAATATGATTCATTCAACTTCGGAAAGTTATCATCGTTTTGAACAAACAACTTTTCATCTTTTACTTCATCAGTTTTCTGTTCAGAAACAGGTTGTGTCTTAACCACCCAACCTTGTCCTTTTGAAGCACTTCTCTTGTAAAAACGTGATTCATTTTGAACAACAACTTTTGGTTTCCAAAACTGGTTTGGTTTTGTTGCATCAACAGTTGTTTTCCATATTTGTGTTGTTCTAAGTCTGTGTGTCTCTGATTTCCATGTTTGTTGTGAGTCAGCCTTTGACATTTTTGGCTTCCAAGTTTGTTTTGAATCAAACTTGGTTGATTTCTGATTCACAACATCAGACTTCTTTTTCGTTTCAACACCAACAGGTTTTAGATTTGGACACTTGCGAGCAAGATGTCCAATTTGATCACATTTGAAACCTGTTCTCTTTGACACATCTTTGACCTGTTGTTTTTTTCTGAGCATAGAACTCTGCATTAGACTGTCGTCTAAATTGGAGTTCTTTTTCTTCTTCAGAACTTGTTCCATGAACAAAATTCATCTTTTGCTGATAATTTGGAGTTTTATTTCTTTTCCAATTCTGATTCCTTTTATAACCCAACCCAGCCTTCATGTTTTTCTTTTTGTAACCAGGTTTGTTATAAAAAGTTTTATAACTCTTTCCAGCAAACTTTGGAATCTCAGACTTTTCAATTTCAACCATCTTGAAAACTTTGTCAATTTTTTCTGAAATCACATTCTGAATCGGGACTTCAAGATCTGAGAATAATTTGTCCGATCCAATCATAGTATATACCAATCCTTTTGAATCATCATTCTCTTTTTTCTCATATTTTGAGTTTTTCAGATATCCTTCATGAAAACTACCTTCATTTTCATCCTGTGATTCAGATTTACCTGTATCAACCGACTCTTCTTTCAAAACACTTTCAACGACCTTACCTACCACCTCTGAATCACTAGAATCATCAGATTTGGAATAGGTTACGTCAATGTTATCTGGCAATTGATCAACCATGTTGAAAGCTTTTTCGACTTTCTCATCATCATAAAATGCAAACTTTTCCGGTGGAGGAACTTGATGATACTCTGAGCCAATACCTTTCTTGTTTTTCTCAGAATCATCATTACCCGGTTTTATGTTGAAAACTCTTTTAAGTACATATGATGATGCATGATAACTATGTAACTTGTTGTTATCCTGTTCTAAATCAGCTATTTGACGCTTTAGCTTAGCAACATCCTCAATGTAAGAATTGACAACTTGTTGCTTTATTGAATACTGTCGCTTAAGCGTATCAGTTATTTCAGAACAGTATCTCAATCTAGATTGAACAAGTTTCATTTGACTTTTCACATCTTCATATGATTGTTTTGTAATGTGGTAAGCCAATTTTATTAAATCATATTCCTTTTTCATTTCTTGAAAAACATTTTCTTTTTGCAAACGTTCTTCTGTCATTTTTGAAATCTTTTCTTTCAAAATTTCATTTTCTTTTTCTAAACTTTTGCATTTTTGTGTCATCTTTTCATCATTATCTTTCAATTTTTTTTCATTTTCTAACATTTCTTTGCATTTATTTTTGAAAACTTCTTCGATTTTGGTGAATTCTAAGTCTCTTGTTCTGAATTTTTCATCTTTTTCAGTACAAGCACTGCACGTTTCCATGCATTTCTTGCACTGTTCAACATTTCTGTTTAAGACTTCAGAATCATATTTTACCTCAGTGATTGGTACTTTGACTTTTTCAGCTGTCTCTGTCTGATCAGCATCTTTCTTCTGTTCTTCTTCATCAGTACCAGCTTCACCATTAATATCAGCATCCAATCTCTCTATCTTCATTTCTTCTTCTTCTTCTTTCTTCTTCATCTCTTCTTCAGTATGTTGTTCTTCGCTAACAACTTCTTTTTCTTCAACATTTTCTTCTTTCACAACATCTTTCTTCAATTCATCCACCATGCATTCAACATTCTTCTTCATCCTCTCTTCATCTCTTCGTCTAAGTCTCACAGTCATGACGTCTCTGACAAGTTTCTTCAGCTTTTTCTCATAATTCTTATCTTTTGCAAGATTTGAATAAAACTCGCCCGAAAGAGGGATAACTACAAGAACATCTTCATAAACTATTTCCTTCTTGTGGACAACTGGTTCACCATCTCTGTTGACATAGCACTCTCGCTTTTTGTCATATCTTCCATTGCTTATTTCTTCTTTATACTCTTTTTCCATTTCTTCAATTCTGTATCCAGCGATGCATCTCCCTCTGTATGTTTTCTCTTTTAGAATCTCTTCTCTTGTTTTCTCTTTTATCTCAGTGATGACAGCACGATGTTTGTTTGATGATATAGTTCTCCCATGGGCTGTGAACTGATCATCAACAAGATCATCTTCTGGAAGAAATTCGCTCCAGTCAAACCCTTCGTCATCTTGTATCAACACACATGCTCTTGATTTTTCTTTTGGATTATTCTCAATTTGTTTCACACTTAGTGGCTCTTCTTTGCTTCTGTGATAAATTGCTTTTCGATAATAATCTTCATTGAAAGGATTTTCGTTTCCATCAACTGCATAATTATTGCATTCTCTCTTGAAATAACCTTTCTGCTTACACTTGAAGCAGGTCACTTTAGACTTATCGAACCCCAGTTTCATTGATGGACCACCGATTGACTGCTTACCAGTAATCTCCATGTATCTTTGAGCTCTACGGATGCAACTTGCCAAACACCATCGAATATCGATGAGTTCCATTTCCTCTGGATTGATCTGGTCATAGTCTTCTTTGTTTAACTCAGAATTTCCAAATTTACCAGCTACAAGACCTTCATACGACTCCAGGACAGATGCGAGAAAACTCATTTGCTGTTTAGCAGAGTTGATGCTCATTGCCGGAGAATTTTTCAACTTTAAAGCGATGTTGAAAAGAATTTCTTCTGATTCTTCAGGATTTGCTATTGCAGAAGACGAATGATACCTTGGATTATAACTTGATGAGCCTTTCTGTGGTTCTTTTGTCTTTTCAACATTAAGTGTTGTCTTTGGTGATTCACCAACTATCACCGAAGGTATGCTACCTTTGTAATAAAGACCAACATTCTGTTGATGTGAAGAACTGTTCATCTTGCTCTGTTTCTGCAATTCAAGCTCATGAGTTTCAATCTTTTCAATCAGCACATCAAGAGTAATTGTATCATATAACACATCGTTTTTCAAAATAAACACGAACGTTTGCCACTGATCAGCTCGTGGTAACGCTTCAATGATTTTATCTATAATTTCCTGTCGTGTTTTTACTATTCCAAACCTATCAAGCTCAATTTTTAAATGGCAAAATCTCTCAATTATTTGCCTCACCGACTCTCCTTTTAGACTATCAAACTCTTTCTTTAACAAAGCAATTTTATTTTTCTTTATTTGTTTACCCCCCTCAGCCTTAATCCTTAAAGCTTCCCAAACAGATTTTGATAACCCGTCATGTTCAAGTAATGCAAAAATGTCATCTCTAATTGATGATTGGATTAGAGCAATCATTCTCTATTCATATGAGAAGTTTTTCTTGTCATCAGTGGTTAAGCTCTTGAGTGGGATTTCTTCGCCTTTGTCATTGACAGGTCTATCATATCCAAACTCTAAACAAAACTAGCTCTCGTGTGCGTACGCTTTGGCCCAGTTAATAAAACTCTCCTTCCACCAAGTATAGTCTTCAATACTATCCAGCTTTGGTCGTTTTGAGTGCGTCCCATAAAAATTATCATGATTGATATTTTCTGTTATTGCTTTTGAGATGCTTTTCGGTGCAACAGTAGACGTTTCAGACGATTCGGATGTAAACGCCTTGTAGAATGTGTTATAAAATTCTTCAGCCATGATGCTCCTCGCTTTTTTACCTGAATCACGAGAATCACAAACAAACAATCAGTTTTTAACAATTATCAACAAGCTGAATCGGATGGGTATCTGATCGAGTGAGGTCAATGATGGTCAACAAATAACAATGATCGGATGACAACAGATCAGATGGTGATCTGATCGAGTAACGATCCGATGATTGACAATATGTCTTGGATCGGGTGGTGATCCGATCGAGTGGGGATCCGACGCTTGACAGTGTGCCTTGGATCGGGTAGTGGTCCGATCGAGTGGTGATCCGATCGACTGACACCAACCAACTATCGGATGGTGACCCGATCGAGTGGGGATCCGATACTTGAACCTCTTGTGTTGATGATCGGGTGGGGATCCGATCCAGTGGGTATCCGACACTTTGACCTGACACACAAACAAATAGAGTGATTAGGATCGGATGGCAATCCGTTCGGATTGTCACTCGACACTTAAACCTTAAAACTTGAATGAACAATGTCCCTTGAATCGGATGGTGACCCGATCGGGTGACAGTCAACAAAGTCAACCTTTTTAATGACTTGCAAAGGATCGGGTGGTGATCCGATCGGGTCGCAATCCGAGACTTGACACTAATGTGTTTTAACAAATCAATGTACAATGGATCGGGTGGTCATCCGATCGGATTGCCATCCGATCGGTGAACATCACCAAGAACAATGGCGAACATGTTTAACAGATCGGGCATAAAAATCCTGATTTCTCTCAAACTACTTGGAATTTTGATCTAAAATTTTGTAGGCTTATAGATCAATGATTTTCGCACATAATATCCAAAAATCAGCCAATTTTAATCGTAAAATCCATGTTAATTTTGCAATTTTCGGACATAAAGTGAAGAAAATATAAAAGTGAAGAAATCTTGACGAGTCTGGATGAAATTGGATCTGAATCTGATGAAATCCTGTGCGAATATGTGTGATTGATCTGTGCAATCGAGCTCCTGCTCTGATACCACTTGTAGGACCGGTTTTCTACTCCGAAATGATTGTGAACCGACTCGTGTAATGTGCGGAATCCATACACGTACGTGAACGAACACACACGATGTAATATAATCTGTGATTCTACTTATAAATCTGAAAACGTACAACACCTGAATCACGTACACAACACTTTCTCTCTCTAGACTTTCTCTCTCTAACCTTCAAGCTCCAAAAGTGCAAATGGCAAAAGGTTCCTAAAGCTAACCTATTTATAGGCCAAAGGGCTTAACGAAAAATCTCATTAATTACAATATTGCCACCTTACCTTTTGTCTAAATATAACAATATAAGCACTTGGTTTCTTCAGTTTCTTGCTACGAACTGGATTGACGGAGTTGATAGACATAAATGCACTAACAAATTCATCACCAAAAGCAATATTGCAAGATCTCAGATAAGAAGACCATCAAACAACAGCGTAGTTGAATCCATTATTGGTTTTTTGAGATGTTGTAAACAGTTCCTAGACTTCACATTTGAGATTATGGATCTTGATAGGCTTAGGATTATCAGTATGCAGATCCAACGCAGAAGATACATCTGATGGCAGATGCTAAAAAACAGAAAATTGAATAGTGAATTTTATAAAATATTGATATATAGCTGAAATTGTTGAAATAGCGAAACAAAGCAACGGCTGCAAAAGCTTACAAGTCTGTCTTCAGCATGTGTAGTGAAGTGTAAGACTGAATCTGAAGTGGATGATACTAAACGAACCTTTCGAACTTTACACGGTCTATCAACAGCTTCATTATCCTCTATCAACAGCTTCATTATCCTCTAGTGGGAGACCCGCGCGTTGCGGTGGAGTCAATAACGCTAGACATGAACAAATCACCAACTTACCACCAGTACTTACGAAAATAAAAGTTATAAAAATCAATACATTTGTCAATTAAACAAATGCACCACTTAAAACATGATGTAAAAGTTCATGTGGAGCAAAGTTTGAAAAATATATGTCGAATGGACCCCTTTTTGGTAATAACCTACTCATATAAGGTTCGGGTTGGTGGGGTTTGGGTGGCTTTGAATTCGAGTCGGGTTTTGGGTTTTTGATAAAAAAAGGACAGCCTTAGACATGTTGGTTGCCAAGGGATTCACTCAAAAGTCAGGCATAGACTACAATGAGATCTTTTCTCCTCTAGTTAAATGTTCGTGTCCACGAGTGTTCCCGGAGGCACGTTCCCGATCTCGTTCTCGTTGTTCAGAAACAAGCGAGTCGTGTGATGTTTCTGAGCCACAACGAATGTAACAAACGGACTGTAGTGTTCGGTGTAAATGCCTTTCTTCATATCAACCTGAAGTTACCAATTTGTAGAAGGCATGATCCTGAATTAACCAGTGAGCAAGACGACGAGCGACAAACACTGCAAAGCAGAATAATTCAACAGAAGCCCTGAATAGAACTCAACAGGTGATCTCGCAGCGCAACAACGGTGCTTTTACCAAATGCAGTTCGTGCAGTGCGACGAGCTCGAGACCCAAAAAAAGTCTAGAGGGGTTTTTAGTTTACATCAAACATAGGAAGCGCAAATTGAAATATAAAAGATACGAATCAAGAAAGATCCTGGTTTTCGTCATTCGTTTTCCCGCAAGTAACGCCATTGCGGATCCTAACGAATGGCCCATCAACCAAATGTTTGACTTTAACGCTTGACTTTCGAGCTGGTTTCTAACCGCTTGCATAGCGATATCGAATCTTGATGTTAGATGCAGCCCATTTTTTATGATGTGGATGTCGAGTTCCAAGTCACGTGAGAACGCGTTGCCTTTGATTAACGTGCCACGGAAAGCAATAGACGTAAGACGGGGTGTGTTGTGAAGGTGGGTGTTTGGATTTGTAGATGGCACCGAAGATGCATGAATCGGCATCTTCTATGAGTTGACTGTGTAAGTCAAACTGGAAGAAGTTCTACCATGGAGGAGCGAGAGCTTCTGATGCTTGACGGTTTTCTTGACGGTCCCGCTCTAAGATGTATACTCCTTGAACCAAGCATGCTGCAACGGATCTTCGGTGATCTGGATTAGTCCTGTTGTCATTAGACATATAGCTTACTTTAATTATTTATTTTACTAATAGAGAAAAAACGAATGCTTATGATTAAAGTCAGCTAACTTAACGGCCTATGCGCATTAAATTATTAATACACGTTGTTTGGTGTAATGTAACAAACTATCTATAAACGAATGATTGGTTTCTTGATTACAATCTCAGTTATTCTAAATATAAATATGGCTTTACTGGATGCATTTCTAGTCTTTTACGATACCTCACTATAGGATCAAAAGTCTTATAAAAAAAATATATCCAAAAAGGATGCATAATTTTCTAATAACTGCTATGCGAAAGTTGGTTCATATTTTCACTCAACAGCGACAAACACGTTAGGTGTTTTTAAAGGCGAAGATATATGAATATATAAATTTATCATTTTTACACTATACAAGTCTTAGTTTTTAAAAGCGCAAAATGCACCAAAAGAATATGGTCCAAAGCGCGAGGCGCAAAGTGCAATGCCTCACGTACGCGAGGCACAATATAAGGTTCGGGTTGTTCGGATATTCCCCCATTCGGGCTCGGGTAAAAATGGACAGTCCTACTCAAAATAACACCAACTTAGACTCCAAACATTCTAAGAATCACAATCACACAATCCTATCAAGGATTGTAATGTACAACTAATAAATGCATTGGATCATCAATACAAACTGCATTCCGCGAAACCGAAACCGATTTCATGAATGCGCAGAGAATATGAAAAAACGAAATCGGATGGAAAAAATAAGAAATTATAAAAGAGATGAAGCGAAATAAAATGTACCTAAGACTCATCGGGAAGAAGATTTGTGGAAACGTATCAGGATAAACTTGTGATTACTTGATAAAATGATAATTATTTACTCATTAACACAAATCTTACCTTTTTTTAGCCCTCATATTAACCCCAAACTATGTTATTAATTCACCTGTTCATCAAAATTAGAATATAAAGATACATTACACAAACAAATGACATAACAATAACCTACAAACTATAAAATTAACTTTCAAAAACAAACTATAGATCACAATTTCGCTTCATAATCAAGAATCCACCAACAGAATGAACTCAACTACATCCAAATTAAAAACTCACCGTTCCGTGATGATCGGCTGCACAACTGGACCACCACAAGTGGAAACGTCGTCGTTTCTAGACCTCTTCATCTCTGTAAAAAAAAACTAATCATCATCATCAAAGTAACAACTAAAAAACCTAAATTGCCGATATAAAACAATGCAAATTAACAACTGATTATACATACAAACAACTGATTAACCGTAAGAGATCGTCTCCGTAGTCTTCAATCAGTCACAAACAACAACCTCCGACTCAGATGATAGCAGTGGGGGTGGCAAAGATGGTTACGACGGTCACGGTGATGAAGTGAAACTCTCACATCTCACTCTCCTTTATAACTACATAATAATAAGAATTGATTAGGGGGGAGGGAAATTGAAGCAACGATGGTTGATTCTCCCATTCAAGAAGGTTGTTTATAACATTCAATATGTTGAATTGAAATGGGAGAAGGATATGGAAGGCCGATGGCAGGAACACATTACGGTATAGATTGAATTGAGGGTAAAATTGGGAGGAGAGGATGAAAAAACAGAGAAGAAGGCATGACTCTTCATCTGCCATCTTAAAATTTCAAGGTGAAATTACATTTGAGTACACATGAGATGTATTATATAGTATTATAGATAACAACTCTAAATTCTTGAAATTTTATAACTTTCTTTATCAACACAAACTATCTTCTCAACTCAGCTTTGAAGTTTAAGACTCAATCAGTCAATCATACAGAAGAATATCAATATATTGAGACAATAATAAAATAGACAGTATAAAACTAATAAACACTTACATTAGATACAACACTTGAAGAGGTAGAAATGTCACGAACAGGAAAATCTTTAGACTGTAGTTGAGGATCGCTAACATCATCAGCTATTTTTACAGAATTATCTTCAGGCTACAACAAAATTAAAAAAAAAAACTTCTTATTCTTATTATACAATAAAATATATGCATAGAAAATTATAAATTTACAGCATTTTTAACATCTGACACATCAACCAGACGCGCAATCTTTGAATCAAATAGCCCATCATCAGCAAACTATATTTATAAGAAGAATCATATATAAGAAACCATATTTTAAATCATAATAAAATATAAATATTACATGTGTATATATACATTAAAAATATCCTCAAAACTCGTAAACAGCTTAGAATTACCAACTGAAGCTCCAGTATCCTCATCATCTAAAGCAACTTCCCCGGAATCCAGAAGCTGTTTGTGTTTAGCCTACAAAATGAGATTTCAAAAGATATTAGCATAATATAATAAAAGTTACTTATCACCGTCATGTTATCAAACAATGTATTTTATCATCAAAATTTTATACCGCAACCAATAAATCAAACCCATCATCTCCATAAACTGAATCATCCAAAACAACTACATCAGCTTTCTTGAAGGAAACCTCAGTTCTAGTCTCGGAATGGAAAACGGAATGCTCAAACGTTTTAGATGCAATCATGGTGAAAACCAACCAGGATTCAACTGGTATGGGAACTTCTTCAATCAATTTTGACCATCCATCAGTAAATCCGCATCCATCAGTCCATCCTTTCATCATCACATTCCAAAACCTTTCACCAACATAGATAGTTGCCATCCCATACTCGTAATTTTTACCATAGAATTGTTTCCAAAATTTGTCAGCAATTAGCTATAGAAGAAGCAAAAGAATATTTAGTGCAGACTTACAAATTTGATATGAACTAATGAGCAACAGAAGTTACAACGGATTAGTCAAAAAAAGTTAAAATGGGAATTACTCAACAGGGTTAGACAACAGTAGTTACAGTATTTACACACAACCTAACCACTGTTTGGCTATCAACTATTACATACCTCTGTTGCTATCCAACAGAGGTTTCATAACAACTGTCATCCATTATGTCCTGCAGAGGTTGCAACGTGGACAGATCTTAAATATCAGATGTTAGTCAACCGAGGTTAAAAGACTTAGTCAACATATGTTAAAAAGGTTAGTCAACAGATGTTAAGATTATAAGGAAACAGACGTTAAAAGGGCAAACAGATGTTAGCAAGTTGTTGAGCTAGCAAAAAATGTTTACAGTAAGTAACAAAATAATATATCGTTACTTACAATCATGCCAACTTCAGGTATAATATTTGCTGAAATGTAAGAGTTCTCGTAGACATTTTCTTTAAAACATGAGACAACAAATGACAAATGACAAACGTCCAATAGCTTTCACCAATACAGCATCTTTCGTTTTCAAACAACAATCTCTAACAAACTTTGTCCATCCATCCGTAAATATACAATGATCATCTCTCTTCCTTACTCGTACTAACCATGATTTTTCATCATCAAGTAACTCTACAATTCGCCCATACGGGACCTCCTTGCCCCACAATAGAGTATGAAAATCAAGTGGTATATTCTGCAACAGTAGTTAACAAACACCTTACATAAAAAATTAACGTAGAATCCTATTAGTAGCAAGAAAGTTAAAAAACATACAAAAAATATAAAATCATCTTCATTAAGGAATTGTAAAAAGGATGGTGTTTGATTGGATAGACTCATATCTGCAATAAACAATTTAAACTTACAAGTTATAAAGATGAACAGCATCCAACAAAAGTCATAGACAAACAACATTATAAAATAGAGATCACTAACATCTCTTAAACTAAATCAGCACTTAAAAAACAAAAGTACCAAATATTAACCGGACTATTTGTATATTCACACACTTAAGGTATTATAAAAACAAAGCACAAAACGAAAATCATCATCTCTCACAACAGTTAAGCAAATGAGCATCAACCAAAAATTATATGGTTGATTTATCAATCGTAATGTAGAAGACAACATCACGAAGATGCATGCACAAATTGTGACAGAGAATGCTATCAGTAACTTCCTTTAAGTTAATGTAGTACTTAATAGATAAAAATACACCGGATTACAGCAACTATTATTTGCTTCAAGAAAGAATATGAAACGCCGTCAGTGACAGACACATACTCATAACATCAAATAATGATTAATCTAACATATATAATACAAACAATAAATTCAAAGAACAAACTTGATTTTATAGCATGTAATCTATATTATGCAATAGAACCTTGCCGATTTTGATAAGAAAGTTATTTGAGAAAACTTCCGAATATGTTTTCTGGAGCTTATATTAAATAATGGAGATGAAAAGTATATTAAATGGAGTTAATGCAGATGTTACATTTACAGTGGTTGGTTGAAATTAAGTTTTGTAAAATTTATACTTTACCCCCTTTTACATTAAAACAGGACAATTTTTCCACAACAATAACCACTGCTTGACTATAAATTTAAAATGTTAAATACGAAAAACTTATCTATTAATTTAATATATTTATATTTATATAATTAAAAATAGTTTTTAAATCCTGATATTATAGATTATTATAAGTTAAATAAATAAACAATTACAAGTTAATAGATAAATATCTTATTTTCAACAATCTCACCTCTTCTTCTCCAGCAAAAAAACTCTACAGTTTCTTCTTCTTCTTCTTCTTCAGACTTGACGATCAGAAGTTTAAAGTTTTAGATTAGGTATTTTTTTTGTTCTCTTGTGTATTTTACAGGTATGCTTTGACATGTTCCTTTCAGTTTCCTCATTTCAAATTATATAAACATCAAAATCATAATCTACTGATGTTAAAATAGATAAACTTATATGAACTTGTTTTCTTTATTTTATAATAAGATTTATACCAACATATTTAGTTACATTTTGATTCCTTCCATCTAAATAACAATCTGAAATATTATTGTTTCATAAATATTTGGTTGTAAATTTTACGAATGGTTTTAGAATTATTGTATGAACTGCCATGTAGTGTTGATACATTTGTTCTATCAATATTAATTTTGATAAAATATTCTGCAATCAGTTTATAGTACTCATATGTCTGATTTATAAGTGAATATAGCCTTGTCTACTGAAAAAAACTGAAGTTTGAAGTTGACACAAACACGGATATTTGAAAACTTTATTGCCATATAATACTTTTTTATTATACAAGAATAAAAATTTGATCTTACACAGTGTTAGATTCATATTGTTGGTTGTAGGGACCATATTGAAGTGCACACCATATAAGTTTGGTCCTACAGAGTGTTGGATATTTTTTATACCTTAAATAGATTGTTTTTTAGATACAATTGATTTTAAGTTTTAGTATTTAACTGTTATTGTATTTTTTACTTTTAGATGGAGTTTATGATAATTATCAACGTCTCTGAATTGGCAGACCTAAATGAGGGATTGGTAAGCTATATTCTTAGAACAAATTAGCTCAAATCACAATTGTATGCTAAAAATTGTATTTATTAAATTAAAGATATATTAAATGTTGTGTATTTTATATACATAGGTACTTCCAAGGATAATGAGTAACCAATTACCAAGATAGTGTGAAGTAATAAAGTTGGTTGATTATACGGGTTTTAAGTATAAGATTGCAGTACAGAGCAACGGTCATAAAAGTAAGAGGATAAACGGGCCAGAATGGACTCGGTTTGTTGAAACTTATAGAAATAACAACATAGACAAGCTGTGTTTAAAAAATTGAAGGAAGCAAAATTTGAGATAAATATTTTGAACAATAAGGGATTGGAGATTAGAAACGATGGCTCGAACAAAGATTATGTTCATGGTTACTTGATACAGGCTGAAGAAGAAACATACTGCAAGCAGGTTAAAAATTGCTACCTTATTTTTATATATTGCCAGTGTATCTTTTGGACTGTTAGAAAAACTTCTAATTTATATTTTGTATCCTATATAAAATCTAATATGACATTTCTGAAATGTATGAAAATTATAGCATTTACCACACGATTTTCTGAAGCTGTTGTTGCAGTGGAGATTAAAAATTGATAACGTGGTTGCAAAAGTACATGGACCAAAGCAGAGTAGTAAAGTTGATGTGCATTATGTTTTCTCTCCTGAAAACAAAAAGGGATTAGCTGCTGGTTTTATGGGACCAGGATGGACAACTTTTTACTTCGAAAATGACATTGAGGAAAGCTGCTAACTGCTGTTTCAATGGATGGGAAGTACTCCTGAAGACGACATTAACTTCACTGTGAAGGTTTTTAACAAAGACGAGATTGGACTTCATGGGGAGACAAAACATCACTGCAGCCGTACCAATCACCAACACCGCAGAAAGCGTCCACATTATAAAAAACAGTTTGAATACCATGTTTTAGAGACACACAACCTGGTATTTACATATCTACTTTTAATATGGTTGATTTTACTTATAATCTTGGATCTATCTGTTATTACTTAAAGTATATGCTGTTTTGAATGAATAACTAAAGAAAGAATTTTCCTTTACATGAAATACCGAGGAACTTTGTTCGAGAACACCAACTAAATGATTACGTAGAGCTGTGCTGTCATTTGGTCATGTGAAGTTTTTGGTACAACTGGTTGTTAGGAGAGATCCTAGAAGGCCTGACGACAACAACCATCTAGTGATGCATACAAACTGGCAGCGTATCATGGATGAAACGAGAATATCTGTGGGGAAAAAGCTGAGGTTTGAGATAGTCGAAGAAAAAAGTGTAACAGGAGATAAAATACACTTTGAAGTTTGTTGACATGTTCTTTGAACACCTTTTCAGCCTTTAATAATTTATGTTTTAGTTGACATGTTTGATGGACAAATTTCTTCTTTGGAAACTAACTTAAGAATGAAGTTATGTAGTCTTAGTATATACTTTCAAAACTTTGTGGTTTTACCTTTTTATACTTTTTCAACTAAACATTACTATATTTTGCATCTAAACATTACTATTTTGCATTACATTTATCAGTCACTCAACAAAAAGAAATATAAGACTCAAAATTAATAAAATAGTATACAACTTGTAATTACAAATAACAGTTTTTTAAAAACTGCTCCTACCAAAGGGACAAACTCAACATCTGTTTCACTAAAGTTTGCAAACCAAAACGTCTGTTGAAGACAACCACTGTTGAAAGAAAAGTCTGTTACTTAAACCAAACAACCTCAGCTCATGAGCCAAACAAACTCTGCTGATGAACCAAAAGGTCTGTTAAGACAAAGACTGCTGAAGCAAAGGTCTGCTAAAGAGAACCTCTACTGATGAAGCAAAATGTATGATGAACCTAATTTCTGCTATGCACCAACAGATATTACACAATTCAACAGAAGATCTATAATATAAGATCTTTAACAGATGATGATCAACAGCTCATAAGGTCTGTTGAAGCACGCTATAACAGTGCTTAGCCTTTAACAGATCTTTAACAGTGCTTAGGGGTTAACAGATGTTAGCACGCTATAACAGTGCTTAGCCTCTAACAGATGTTAATGTATATCAGACCCCAACAGTTTTCCAACTAACCAATTGATTAAATTTTCATTCATCAATCTAACAATAATATACAACCCTACTACTTATCCAGTCCATCAATATCACCAAAAATGTATATAATGTATAATAACAATATTATATAACAAACAAAAGGTTAAGCTTACTTGATATTCAAACCGTAGACATTACATACCATATTCATCATCGTAGCCTTTACAAACCAAACTTTTAACCACAGTTTGTTAAAACAACAGTTAACAGACATAAATAAAAACCACAAGGATTCTTAAAAAATAAGTGGTTTCTACTTATCTCTCATAAGAATTGTTTTTTCATAAACATCTAATTGTTAAGCTTAGTCAGCTTCTTCCGGGTTCTTCTCACATTAGTGGATAGCTCACCAACGTTGACAACATCAGCATCTTGAGCCATCCGCTTTCCATTGGGACTTGATCCAGAATCCTTTTCAACTTCAACGACTGAAGAGTCGGCCGTAACAGAGACAACATCCTTGCAACAGATCACAAAACAACTATTGATCTCATTTAATAAAATAATGAACTCTTTTTAAACATACTAAACATACTTTTAAAATAAATAATCACCCTTGAAGTTCGTTCAGCAGACACCTGGGAAGATTCTGAAAGGTTAACATCTTTAACGTCAGCTACCTCTTGAGTAACCTAAAGGATCATAATATATGATATCATATAAAAAAGTGCAGAATCCAATATTTAAAACTCAAAAGAAAAATAAATAGATTGAAAGAGTAATTTTATATGCTACCTCATCAGTATTTTCATCACCATTACCATCTCCACCAACCAACTCAACAATTATTACTGGATCATCACATGTTTTTTGCACAGTATATACACGATAGTCATTTTTAAGATTGAACTCTGAAACATCAATCTTAAATGCAGCATTTTTATCAACCAATCGAAATATCTCATGAGGGAATCCAGTATCATTGGCCTTAACCTGCCTCTCTCTTATGTCACTCGCTGCTAATCCAAGAAGCTTCTGAACATCTCTATCAAACATAACAAAAGAAACACTACCACTCTCATCCTGCACCCGCACTTGCACCTTGAACCTGAAATATACACAACTAACTAAGTAAACTGCAAAACTATATTCAAATATTAGTATTAGAATGTTACTTATATAAATATAACGCTAAATAATCATCATTGCTTACTTTGTGGTTGTCACACCCCGACCACGTATAACATACAAAACGTGGCGGAAAACGTCGGGGAGTGTTGTAACATAATTAATTGTTTCATAACCATGGCATACAAAGTTGTATTTTATTTATTAACATAAGAGTCACATTGTTTTAAACAGGAATCAAAGAGTTTATAACATAATTAAACAAAGTCTATCTTCATTTTAAGTCTCTAAGGCACAGGTCCGCCCTAGTGTCATGATCATCATCCTATGCAAAAGCTCCTGAAAACACATGTGAAAATAGGTACGTCAGCATAAAAATGCCTGTGAGATACATAGGTTTTGTGAAAATAGGATTCATGACATAAGTTTAAGAAAAAGTTGTTTAGTAAAAGTCAGTCACGAACCTTGCAAATTGTTTTGTTTTGTAAGTCATTTAAAAGCAATAAGATCAAATGACATGTATAAATAAAAGTATAATGTATGGTTAAATGGATAACCAAGTAAAATGAGTTTGTATAAAATAAACTGTATTGTAAACCAAAGTCTTGTGAAAATCGTGTTACTTGTGTAAAATGTATAAGTCCAATATGAATGATTTAAATAACGCTATGATATGTAATATAATACAAACACTTATATATAGGAAGTACCAGCGACGTATCCACCATGCTTGTATCATATTACTCACATCTCGTTACTTAAGTCACTTAAACAAACCACCAATGTATAAAGTCTATGTTTAAACCAATAGTCAAAAGTCCTTGTATAAGCCATGTCAAATGTTTAAAAGTAGTCAAGTAATGTGTATCAAATGTTATGTATTGTAAGTAAAGTATTGTCACATAATCCAAATGCAGAAATGTACAAAACAAAGTATTTTGAATATATCAAAAAGTTATGTTTTGCAAAGTAATGCATGTTACATTGATACAAACATTTATGTGGTAAGTTAACGCATACATTCAAGCCTTGAGTCAGTCGGATAACCCTTTCAGTCAAGGTTATCAAAAGAAATGTTTTCGGATTCAGTCATTCCTTACATCCAAACAAACCCGAGATGTAAGGAATGGGATTTGTCAAGTCCTATGGTACCACTACTTACTACCGAGCGGCGTAGCAAATGTTAATGAACGTAATAAAGACCCGTTTGTGCAAACCAAATGTCATAGCAGTTGTATACATGTCATATGAAAACAATGCACTAAGTATGCTAAGTTAACATACAAAGCAGAAAAATCTTGTAAATCAATGTGCTAGCATGCTATCAGTCAACATACATAGCAGAAATGTAATGTAAAACAATGTACTAAGTATGCACACAATGGACATACATAGCATGAAATGTAATGAAATCATGTACTATAATGTACTAACAAACATAGCCGGTATATGATGTGTAAACAGGAAAGCATGAAAGTAACAAGTAGGCACATGTGTTCCACCCCAAAACAGTTTGGAAAACAGTAAAAGAGGGGTCTATGTACTCACTTGAGATTGCTCAGTAGTTCTTGAGTGACAACCAAACAATGCTAGAGATCACGGATATCAAACGGCACCTAATATAGGTAACTATGTTAATAAACCGGACCTAAATCGGAGGATCGGATAGAATGAGGGTTCGTAAACCAAACGAGTGTAGAGACTCGTGTCATTTGGTTTAACAAAGCCTACATACTAAATGAAACCTAACATAAAAGCTTACGACCCATTACGACCCGTTAAGGTAGCTTATGCTACGTTAACGCGTCGTCCGCGTAAAATGCGTTCGGACAACCTAACTAGTCCTATGACAAGTGTTATATGCCTAAACATGTTACATAATCAGTTATGTGACAAAAGTTTAGGTTACATATGCTTAATTACCAATTATACATGAAAAGGGTATTCTGGTAATTTACCTAAGGCATATAAACTACCTATCATACAACTATTCAAACGAAGCGACCATAGGGTATAACCTCGGAAGGTTATTCCCTATATGCTATGGTCACCTAATGTATTTGGTCGGATCCTAATGATCGACCAAATGGGTCGGGTTCGAAGGTATAAGCGATTTATTAGATCGCTTACCCTTACGACCCTAGACAACGTGGTAATCAGTAGGCATAGTCCCAAAGGACTATAACCAACGTGATTACACTCACGTTGCGAAGTTCAAACGAACTTCGCATTGACCATAAACTGGTCAACGTAGAAAGTCAAACAAAGTTTGACTTTCAGACTCGAAAAGCAATAAAAGAACGAAAGAATACTTACGAAGGGTCCCCGAATGCTAATCTCGATCCAAGAATCTCAGGTATGAAACAATGGTTTCAATTTAGAGTTTCTCAAATCAAAATTCTAGTGGGTTTAGCAATGGATGGAATGGGGTATTTATAGTGTTCGGTTAGCCTTTAGGATCGTTTCTAGGAAACCGTGCTTTGATCACAACCATACACCTCAAGAACATGGTATTACAAAACCATTTGAGCCCCTAGTATTGCCCAAAACCATGTGCACAAGAGGAAAGGACCAGATCCAATGTTTCTGCATGTTTTCTGCTGTCAGGGGGCTGATGCGGCCCGCTTCAGTATTACCAGAAGTGTAGGCGGGCCGCCTGGCCTTCTTTTACAGAATTGCAGTTTTGGTCCCTGTTGTGTATTCAGCCCATTTCCGACGCGTTTAAGGCCCGTTAACCCCATTTAAAAGCTCTAAAATGAAGTTAAAGTATAGGGAACTTAAAATGTGCTCAAAAATATCACGGATGTCGGTTCGTTTGGTCGTACGAACTCGATGTTCGCTTAATTACGACGGAATGCGCATAAGCGCGAAAAACGATCCAAATGACGCGACGAATGGATTTTTCTCAAGCCAAACACTAAAATAAAATATTTTAGTGCTTACATAAATTTTTGGATGTCCGGATGTATTCAGAACGTAAGTTATGCGCGAAAATGCAAACTTATGCACTTTTTGACACTTTTAGTCCCTGAATGACCCAAAAGTTTATTTTAGCACACCGAACCCCTTAAAGCCTATTTCTAAGCTATGTAAAGGATATTTAAGGTGTGTTTAACTTATGGTCATGTTCCAGAATGTTCGTTACAGTTCAAATTGGCATACTTTCGCAGTTTGTCAAGTTTAGTCCCTGTAAGCGAATTAACTTGTTTTTGCCATACCAAAGCTTTCAAAACTTATTTCTAAGTTATGTAAAGGTTATTTAAGGTATGTTAAGTATATGTTGATGTTCCGGAGTATTTTTCGTGTTAAACTGAGTACGTTTACGCACCAGTATGCGTATAACTCTCCAGAAAGTGATATAGAGTTTGAAATTACATAAAAGTCAAAACATGAAAAATGTAAAACACAACCAAACAAACATTGGGATCAAATAACATTGTTTTATTGATAATAGAACTGTTCATAATGATTACAAGCACAGATGTTACAGTGGTGATCGATGTACATTCACTATGACATTTGGGACAAACCAAAGAAGTCGCAGGCAATCGAACAATATCATCTGAAACATTTTCAACATTCTGCAAGTATTCACTTTTACCCATCACCTTCTTGAAACACTTACGACAGGCATCATAAAACCAACCATTCTCTTCTTGCACAATCTTAATTGTCGCAACCACAACACAAGATAGTTCCTGTAAAAACACAAGACAGTTCCTGTAAAAACATGCAGGTGACAAACCAAACTATATAAAAAGATGTGAAACCTTTTCTATCTCACTAATCTCATCAACATGTTTCTTCACACCATCAGTTACAAATTCATTATGCAATGGAAAAACACTCTGAGACGATAGTATTGTTTGAGAAGTAGAACCACTCCCTTGTCCAAACTTCAGTATAAGCCTTTTGAATACCACAAATGATTAGAATTAGTAAACAAATAACATGAAACCAAGTACTTGACTTGAACATCTATATACAATAGAAATTACATTGACAAATTACCTCATCCTTAGCTCATTAACTTCATCAATTTCTTCATTCAGAAAAATTCGTGTTGCAAACTTATCACTTTGAACAGTATATTCACCTACATGGAAAAATATATAGATATTTAATGTATACATGTCTTTATATTGCCACAAATAAACAGTATAGTTATGATTTGCAGAAAGTAACAAAAATACCTTTTCATTCCTTACACTTTCCATGCTGTATAACAGCCATCACATGCTCATGAGGTGGGATTTTAGAAATGAAGTCCTTAATCTGCAGAGCATAATCATTCCATACAGTACACCGCAAAACCTTACCCCTACATGAAAAGAATATCCATATGACGATATACTAAAGACTAATTTATGACCATTTCTTTAAAAATCTCTAATATCAAAACAACATTGAATGAATAAAAACATAAAATCAAAGGAAAAATATGACATTTATTAAAGTAGCAAATGAGCCATAAATTAACTACCATATTGACTAAGAATAAACTGTAGATCTCATTTATTACCATGATTCAACATTACATATAAACACTATAGATCTCATTTATTACCATTACCATGATCCCACATTAAATACCAACATTCTTCATCTTATTTATTAACATCATTAAATACAAACAATGATCAGTACATGACTGCACATGTAAACAACAACTTACTCCAAGTCTTCAATATCGAAATTCATCTTCTTAGTCTCCATTGGAGGTCGATCAAAGATTTCAAGATCTCCACAACAAATCATAGATCCAGCAACATCTATATGATCACATTATACAAGAATATAAGTAAAATTGTCTAATATTATACAAGCAATACATGATTACAAAAATATACACTACCAATACTCAAAGCTTTTAACGCCTCTCCTTGAAGAATATCTTCATAAGCTCTGAAGTGTAAGACCCTAGTTACTATTTAACGGTTTTACATGTAAATACCAACAATTTGATGTGTAGTTAAGACTACACATACTATAAAAAAACGGGTTTATTAAAACTTTTACAAATCATAAGTTATTCAACACAACGTGATCGAATTCGTCGTTTACAACATTTACAACGAGGCAATGTGCGGAAGCATGTATCTTTATCGTGTTCGGTTCATCGTTGAGCTTGATCGTCTTTCGGCATCCAAAATGTACCTACATTTCATAAACATGAAATGCATTAGTCATATGGGGATTAAAACGTGTCTAAACGAGTCTGGAAAACGAAACTGATTAAAATAAAATTTTATTACAGGGTCTACTGTAAATTACGGTGGCTAACGTAATTTACGGTAGCCCCTGAATGTTGAGTTTTCCACCGTAACCCAGTGGGTGTATGGCGTAAAGACTTTAAGGCTACCGTAAGTTACGGTAGCTACCGTAACTTACGGTGGCCTCTGCAGGATTTTTCCAAGTTTGCCGTTTGCTAAAACGAAAACCTTCATAATTTTTAATCCGCTTATCCGTTTGACCTGCCGTTTCTTCCTACGTGATTGTAATTTGATTCTCCACCTTACGGAGTTAAAATCCAACATTCGGTTTAACAAATTTTCAGACTTTTAAGTCTTCGGCTTATTACCCTTTTTTACCAAATTTTGACCCGTTCGATTTTTATCAAACCAACATGCTTATTTGATCCTTAAACTCATGAAATTCATAATTTCCGTATCTCCTATCATATTAATCTCAAATCACGGGTTTCTTACAAATTAAAACCCGTTTACGCTCAAGTTCTTATTTTGACCCGTTAAGAGTATTTAACCACCTTCTAGCTTAAAATCGCTTTCGATTGCTTCTAGCATTACGTTACCACATTTCTTATCATATAATTTTCCACCACAACTGTATTTATGGTGGGTTCACTATGGTAATCTATATAAACCGAGTTTTACTCCTCGACTCATTATTTTACGGCAAGGACTCAGATAGAGCCATTTTACTAACGTATCACATCTTTCAACTTCTATACTCGTCCTAAGTATTTATCTAATCATAAAACCCGTTTCCACGCAACCCTTAAGGGTTGTTTGCTCAGTTTAACTTATAAGGGCGTTTTGGTCCATTTTGGCCCTTCATTACGATTAGAGATTTTTTTTGTAAACATGCTTGACCCATAAGCCCTCTTTTAACTATGATTTTGTTTGAAAAGTCATTACGCCTTTCAAACGTAATGACCATCGTTTGTAACATTCGGTTTACCTATTGAAGTAACCAAAAATCTATTCTAGACTCCGATTAACTCTCATTAAACCTTACGTTTAAATGAGAGTTATTCTATTATACGTACCTAGCTCGGACCATTATATTGACCCATTTAGATACCTTGCCTCAATAGCCGCTAAGTAATAGCGATGTAAATATCCACTCGATAATTATTTCTGTAATCATACAACTCAACAAATCATTAGTCGATATCGTCAAAGAGTGATATTTTCACCTTTTGTCCCGTTTGGTCTAAATGACTGATTATATTGGTGAGATGAAGCTTATTGCCATCTCGTCTACACGACTCACTCCGGTTTACACCACACGGTCGTTTTAATTATAAAATCACCTCTTAACGCTTCTTGGCCTATTAAGGCTTACGAAATAAGTATATTTCAAAACAACAATTATTGTCAACGAGTGACCAAATTACAATTTTACTCTTATTGGTTATCATGATTTACCTTATGTGGTAACCTTTAAAATTACATGTTTCATTCGTCATAATATGATTAAATTACCGATTTAACTCATTTTTAACCATCAATACGGTTTCTTATCCTATTTGGTTATCTTGTTCCGTACGACTACACGCCGGAGCACCATATCTCAATTAGGCATTTGTCTTATTCGTAATCAATACGGCAAAAGAACATTCTAAAGTATATGACTAGTGTAAGCTGTACTTACCTCGCATCCAAGCCACGCTTTTCTTTTTGTACTTGATCCGTTTGACCCGCTTCCTCCACAAGCCTCCACCTAGCTCGTTAAGCGTCAGACTATCATCATAATTCGTAAGATGGTTAGTTTAGTCATTATCAATCATGACTATTCCCACCTTACGTTTTTCGTATAAAAATTAGTATTCATCATATTGTAGGTTGGTTTGACTTTTTTAAAAAGTCAAATCGCCAATTAACACATATGATTGCACTATCAAGTTCACAAGGCTCAATTAGGCACATTATCAACACTTAGTGAGCATCATCTTTTGAGACGCCAAATTAACTAACATGTCATCCAATTCCTACCTCAAGTAATAATAAATCAACATGTAATTTCAGTTATTATAAGCATATACACACTTTGACCATCATAATCATGGCTTTAACTCTTATGTCAAGACCCACTTCTAGTCACTTATGAACTCTTAACAAAATCTCTAATTTGTTCAAGTAGTTCATTCATATGAGTTAGTATGATGTTTATAAACACCAATAGAACATCAGTTTCGTCAAATCATCCAAAACTCACTTAGCTCATACTTGATTAGTTGACTAATCATTAGTTTATGGCACAATTCTACAAGTTCGCATCTAGGGTTTGTTCCTAGACTCATACTCACATCAATATCACTATAACATTCAACATTCATACAAGAATTTCATTCATGCATGTTTATCACAAATTCGAAATATCACCAAATATCAAAATTCAACATACCTTGTGATCTCCTAAGCTTGGTGATCACGATTTTATTAAAAGCCCCAAATTTTCTGGCTCGATCTCTCTTTGATTTTGTTGAATTTTGAGTGTTTAGGGTTCTTGAAGAGAACCCCCTTCTCTTCTCCTGTGGACATCGACCAAACACACACATGTGTGTGTGTTTTGGTGTTTTTAAGTTTTAATTATAAACTTGTTTCCAATTTGCCCACTTTTAGTCCCTCAAGTTTTATTTCGATCAATTTAAGCTATAATCCACTATTTATAACTTAATCACATACTATTTACTAGGTTAATTGTTCCTAGTTAATTTAATGGGTTCGGGAAGTCATAACCCGTTGTATTTTATGTCCCGTTAACTCGGGCCTTTTATATACTTTGTTTTCTCAAAGTATTCACCCTTTTTAAAATCTTTTATTCACTTTTTATTTAAATATTAGGATTATTTATTTTAAATCCTAATATTTACCAGGTTACTTTTACCGCTAACGGTATTTTACCCACATTTTAGTATTAACGGGGTTTGATCACCAAACCCGTTTTCGGGGTATTACAAGTCTACCCCCCTTAAAGAGGTTTCGTCCTCGAAACCTTTTCTTACATAATTCATTGAGTTTAACTCAATGCATTTGTTCCGAGAATCTTTAAAACATTACTTATACTTTAACCAATTGTTAGTATTACCAGAAAATCATGGTTATATCTTTTTGGTTACTAATCGTCTACGTATCTCATATGACATAGTGCAACTTGAAATAACGTAATCTCGTTATTTCCACTAGTTTAGTTAACTTAGTGATATCAATCGCTTTCGTATACTATCGAATTCTTTATGAATCCGTTATTTTGACCCGTTTAAAGGTCTTTAGTGAAATCCTTCACTTTTAACAACAATTTCTTTTGTTTTCAAATTTATTTAAATGACCTTAACCGGTCTCACTAACTAGACTTATTAGTCCAGTTACTTTTTACCGCTCGCTTGTTTATAACGTGATTCTACATCACATCGCATTTCTTGACCGTGGTCGTGTCACATCATGTTTAATTTATATCAACCTTTCATCTTTGAAAATATCACTTTTCGAATATATCGGTTTGCGCCTATCAGTGTCAAGACTTGTATCTTTCATGTTTACTATTTGAATTCCTATCAGAATTTATATTTGTAAAAACGTTATTTCTTACTAAAACCGAAGTTTTAGTTTAGGATCTTCTCTTTATCTTTTGTCAATTATCCGTACCAGGATATTGACATTCCATAATTTATTCTTTTACAGTCTTAGTTTTATGCGGGGATTCTCTACTGGTTCCCTCGCTTGTCTAAGTAACCCGTAGATTCTTTCACTTAGCCTCGTAGGCTATTTCTTTAGGCTTTCACCTCTTTAGGGTGTTGCCTTTATGATCCTTTTCCTTTTTTTTTATTCAGGACCCGTGGGTCAGTTTAGTCCCGTAGACCTTTACACTGTTTATAACCCGAAGGTTATAATGATCCCGTAGATCGTCCTTTTTATGTTCGAAAATCATTTGTTTTCGCATCAAAATTTCGTTCACTCCGACTGTGATTCGTGTCTGCAATCATTTCATATTTAATTCCAATCCATTACATGGGTTCATTAACATCTCGTGCTTTCCTTTATTCGGTTTGCGCCCATATTTGTATTCAATCTCGTCCCATTACCGGGCTCATCATCCTTTCAAATGTTACGTTTTATCTAACCCGTTTAACTTGTTCGTGTGAGTTTCACCACTTTTGATAGTCAACTTTATCCTCTATGCCTTAGCATTCTTAGTGGTCGGTTTGTATTTTCATTTACTTGGTTATTGTCCCTTCCCTTGGGCTCGTTGTACTAACGTAATACGCTTCTGTCTTCAGGCTTGCGTTTACGTTTATTATCAAATATTTTACTTATTTGATCTGTTTTGGTACCTTTTCGATTCGTCCCATTCATCACGTCCTTACCACATCGGACGTAGATGTGTCCGTCATAAGAAGTTCATGGTATCATATGTCACTACTTATTTGGCCAGAGTAAGCGATTCACATGACACACATGACCTTTTTATAGTTTTCACATCACGCCCTATGTAAGTAACACCTCTATTTAGTTTTCTTGGAAATAGTATCCTGGATAGGTATTCTATTCAGGTTTCCCAAGTTTCTAATTTGCATATGCAACAATCATTCTCTACATGTTTGTTGCATATTGTTGTTTTTGCGATTATATTTAAAAGCACGCACCTGGTAATGCTTGCCCCGACGGGCGTTTCTGGCCATTAACCTTGTTCGCGGTTGTTACGCGATTTAGTCCTTGGTGAGCATGCTCCTCTTGTCATACTTCGGACCGTTCTTCTATCATATCCGTAATTTGTTTAACCCTTGTCGTCTTTAAATGCAAGTGTCCTTCAATTAAGACATTCACAAAAGTTAGTAATGTCAACTTTACTAAACGCCCGTATCATAATACAAGGCTTTTCTACTATATGTGTCAACACACATAATTTTGTTAGCTATATCTATCATTTAATTGGGGTAACGTGTATCACATGATAACCCTATGTGTTGTTTACAACATTTTAATACGCTAAACCATTAACATACATGCACTTACCGGATTTGCGATCAAGCCTCGAACCGAACACCAATCTTTGTCAAGAGTAGAAGGTTTAAGTCCAAGCATGGTTTTCCCCACCATACTTGAATCTCTTAAACCAAGGCTCTGAAACCAACTTGTAAGACCCTAGTTACTATTTAACGGTTTTACATGTAAATACCAACAATTTGATGTGTAGTTAAGACTACACATACTATAAAAATACAGGTTTATTAAAACTTTTACAGATCATAAGTTATTCAACACAACGTGATCGAATTCGTCGTTTACAACATTTACGATGAGGCAATGTGCGGAAGCATGTATCTTTATCGTGTTCGGTTCTTCGTTGAGCTTGATCGTCTTTCGGCATCCAAAATGTACCTACATTTCATAAACATGAAATGCTTTAGTCATACGGGGATTAAAACGTGTCTAAACGAGTCTGGAAAACAAAATTGATTAAAATAAATTTTTATTACAGGGTCTACCATAAATTACGGTGGCTACCGTAATTTACGGTAGCCCCTGAATGTTGAATTTTCCACCGTAACTCAGTGGGTGTATGCCGTAAAGACTTTAAGGCTACCGTAAGTTACGGTAGCTACCGTAACTTACAGTGGCCTCTGCAGGATTTTTCCAAGTTTGCCGTTTGCTAAAACGAAAACCTTCATAACTTTTAATCCGCTTGTCCGTTTGACCTACCGTTTCTTCCTACGTGATTGTAATTTGATTCTCCACCTTATGGAGTTAAAATCCAACATTCGATTTAATAAATTTTCAGACTTTTAAGTCTTCAGCTTATTACCCTTTTTTACCAAATTTTGACCCGTTCGATTTTTATCAAACCAACATGTTTATTTGATCCTTAAACTCATGAAATTCATAATTTCCGTATCTCCTATCATATTAATCTCAAATCACGGGTTTCTTACATAATAAAACCCGTTTACGCTCAAGTTCTTATTTTGACCCGTTAAGAGTATTTAAGCACCTTCTAGCTTAAAATCGCTTTCGATTGCTTCTAGCATTACGTTACCACATTTCTTATCATATAATTTTCCACCACAACTGTATTTATGGTGGGTTTACTATGGTAATCTATATAAACCGAGTTTTACCCCTTGACTCATTATTTTACGGCAAGGACTCAGATAGAGCCATTTGACTAACGTATCACATCTTTCAACTTCTATACTCGTCCTAAGTATTTATCTAATCATAAAACCCGTTTCCACGCAACCCTTAAGGGTTGTTTGCTAAGTTTAACTTATAAGGGCGTTTTGGTCCATTTTGGCCCTTCATTACGATTAGAGATTTTTTTTGTAAACATGCTTGACCCATAAGCCCTCTTTTAACTATGATTTTGTTTGAAAAGTCATTAGGCCTTTCAAACGTAATGACCATCGTTTGTAACATTCGGTTTACCTATTGAAGTAACCAAAAATCTATTCTAGACTCCGATTAACTCTCATTAAACCTTACGTTTAAATGAGAGTTATTCTATTATACGTACCTGGCTCGGACCATTATATTGACCCATTTAGATACCTTGCCTCACTAGCCGCTAAGTAATAGCGATGTAAATATCCACTCGATAATTATTTCTGTAATCATACAACTCAACAAATCATTAGTCGATATCGTCAAAGAGTGATATTTTCACCTTTTGACCGGTTTGGTCTAAATGACTGATTATATTGGATTATTGGTGAGATAAAGCTTATTGCCATCTCGTCTACACGACTCACTCCGGTTTACACCGCACGGTCGTTTTAATTATAAAATCACCTCTTAGCGCTTTTTGGCCTATTAAGGCTTACGAAATAAGTATCTTTCAAAACCAACAATTATTGTCAACGAGTGACCAAATTACAATTTTACTCTTATTGGTTATCATGATTTACCTTATGTGGGAACCTTTAAAAGTACATGTTTCATTCGTCATAATATGATCAAATTACCGATTTAACTAATTTTTAACCATCAATACGGTTTCTTATCCTATTTGGTTATCTTGTTCCGTACGACTACACGCCGGAGCACCATATCTCAATTAGGCATTTGTCTTATTCCAAATCAATATGACAAAAGAACATTCTAAAGTATATGACTAGTGTAAGCTATACTAACCTCGCATCCAAGCCACGCTTTTCTTTTTGTACTTGATCCGTTTGACCCGCTTCCTCCACAAGCCTCCACCTAGCTCGTTAAGCGTCAAACTATCATCATAATTCGTAAGATGGTTAGTTTAGTCATTATCAATCATGACTATTCCCACCTTACGTTTTTCGTATGAAAATTAGTATTCATCATATTGTAGGTCGGTTTGACTTTTTTTAAAAGTCAAATCGCCAATTAACACATATGATTGCACTATCAAGTTCACAAGGCTCAATTAGGCACATTATCAACACTTAGTGAGCATCATCTTTTGAGACGCCAAATTAACTAACATGTCATCCAATTCCTACCTCAAGTAATAATAAATCAACATGTAATTTCAGTTATTATAAGCATATACACACTTTGACCATCATAATCATGGCTTTAACTCTTATGTCAAGACCCACTTCTAGTCACTTATGAACTATTAACAAAATCTCTAATTTGTTCAAGTAGTTCATTCATATTAGTTAGTATGATGTTTATAAACACCAATAGAACATCAATTTCGTCAAATCATCCAAAACCCACTTAGCTCATACTTGATTAGTTGACTAATCATTAGTTTATGGCACAATTCTACAAGTTCGCATCTAGGGTTTGTTCCTAGACTCATACTCACATCAATATCACTATAACATTCATACAAGAATTTCATTCATGCATGTTTATCAAAAATTCAAAATATCACCAAATATCAAAATTCAACATACCTTGTGATCTCCTAAGCTTGGTGATCACGATTTTATTAAAAGCCCAAATTTTCCGGCTCGATCTCTCTTTGATTTTGTTGAATTTTGAGTGTTTAGGGTTCTTGAAGAGAACTCCCTTCTCTTCTCCTGTGGACATCGACCAAACACACACATGTGTGTGTGTTTTGGTGTTTTTAAGTTTTAATTATAAACTTGTTTCCAATTTACCCACTTTTAGTCCCTCAAGTTTTATTTCGATTAATTTAAGCTATAATCCACTATTTATAACTTAATCACATATTATTTACTAGGTTAATTATTCCTAGTCAATTTAATGGGTTCGGGAAGTCATAACCCGTTGTATTTTATGTCCCGTTAACTCGGGCCTTTTATATACTTTGTTTTCTCAAAGTATTCATCCTTCTTAAAATCTTTTATTCACTTTTTATTTAAATATTAGGATTATTTATTTTAAATCCTAATATTTACCAGGTTACTTTTACCGCTAACGGTATTTTACCCACATTTTAGTATTAACGGGGTTTGATCACCAAACCCGTTTTCGGGGTGTTACATGAAGTTGAAACCATACTCAACACCTTGCCAATCTCTCACATGAGTAACAGTTGTGCATGTATAAAAGTTGATTTTATAAGGCTGCACTACTACTTTATATAAATTTTTATTCTCACCAACACCAAATTTCGACAGAATCACAACAGCATCTTCTTGAAGCTGTCCATCAAAAACAGGTATCAGATGACTCTTAATACCTGCTTGAATCTTAGCACCCTGAAGAACATTTAAAGAAAGTATCTTCTTAGCATACAACACCACATTCTCTAATAAAACGGAAAAGCAGAGATACAAATTACCTTCTCATCAATGAAGATGAGATCCATCTTGTAACACTGATTCCATTTTCGAATAATTCTCGCTTTCATGTTCCACATATCTTTCCCAGGATTCAAATCGTTAACAAAACTAAGATTGTTACTGTCAACTGATATTGCCATGCTTCTAATTCGGATTGTGATTAAATTTAAAATTTCAAAATCAGAGAAGATGAAAGCGTGATGAAATATGAAGAGAGAAATGAGAAGAAAAGCCTTATATAAGAAGGATGATTGACAGGAGTTTCTGAGTGACATGCATTAATTGCTAATTACTTATTCCCATGCATTTTTGAATTTAAATTTCCCGGTAATTAGCCTTAAACATCTGCTGATCTAAAAGCATTACGGAAGATAACAACAACTGCTGTTGCTAGGTATACGTTTGCCAAAGGAACCATCTGCTACTTTCTTGTAGATGGGCAGTGGTTTGCCCTTTGGAATGTGGGCCAGACCTTTAACATTTGAATACATAAGGCAGTGCTTTGAAATTAAATTAAATGTATTTTAAAGTGATTTATATATTAGACTTTATGATGTAATAATGGCATAAGAAAAACATTGTTGAACAGGCTTTCCTGCTGACACATCAGCTTTTCTTATGTCAGTGGGATTTCTCCTTTTATAGAAAGTATAGATATTTCATTTCATTATAGAGTTATTGTTTGTATAATTTTTATTGGAGTTAACTGCCATTTTCGTCCCTGTGGTTTGGTCACTTTGGCCATTTCAGTCCATTTTTCAAAAATGCGCCATTTTCGTCCCCCACGTTCTGGAAAGGTGCCATTTCAGTCCAAAAATCATAACCCAGTTAAGTCAGTTAGTAAATAAGGACTGATTGTGTAAATTTGTAACATAAAGGACCATTTAAGTAAATATTAAACACCACCACCACTAGCCCTGCCACCACCACCACTCCGCTGCCACCACCACCGCCACCACAGCCCTGCCACCACCACCACTCCGCTGCCACCACCACCACCACCACCACCGCCACCACAGCCCTGCCACCACCACCACTCCGCTGCCACCACCACCACAGCCCTGCCACCACCGCCACCACAGCCGGTTCATCATCATATCAGACGAGAGAGGGAGAAAGTCGGAGAGAGAGAGAGAGAGATAACGAGGCGGGAGAGAGAACCGGTGACGGTGGGGCTGCCTTCCCCAGATGATGACGATGATGACGTTGATGGTGGTGGTTCCGGCGGCGGCGATGGTGACCATGCTACTGTTCATCGTCTTCCCCAAAACGGTCAACAGAAGTCAAACGGCCTAATTCTCGATCAATACCGGATAATATTCAAATTAAACTTGCAGAAACATTGTACAAGTATAAACATACCGATTGGGTGATTAAAACCGATCCGGTATCGCGTGCAACGGCGTGGCGACAGTCTCCGGCGACGGGTATTCCGGCGAGACTTGCAGACGATGAACAGAGGGTATTTTCGAAGGGGTAAAGGATTTTGAAGGGTGTGAGAGTTTCGTATGGGTTCAGGGACTCTAAATAACACAACAATTTGACACTTAATCGACAAACTTCTGTGGATTAATTCCACTTTGAATTTTTTATAAAAACTCCGATTTCACGTGGTGTCGGGCATGCTTATTGAAGAATTACAAAGCGTGGGGAGTTGTTTACGATCTGTGAGAGTGGTGGTGGCAGCGGAGTGGTGGTGGTGGCAGGGCTGTGGTGGCAGTGGTGGCAGGGCTGTGGTGGTGGTCTCAGGGCTGTGGTGGCAGGGCTGTGGTGGTGGTGGCAGGGCTGTGGTGGCGGTGGCGGTGGTGGTGGTGGCAGCGGAGTGGTGGTGGTGGCAGGGCTGTGGTGGCGGTGGTGGTGGTGGTGGTGGCAGCGGAGTGGTGGTGGTGGCAGGGCTGTGGTGGCGGTGGTGGTGGCAGCGGAGTGGTGGTGGTGGCAGGGCTAGTGGTGGTGGTGTTTAATATTTACTTAAATGGTCCTTTATGTTACAAATTTACACAATCAGTCCTTATTTACTAACTGACTTAACTGGGTTATGATTTTTGGACTGAAATGGTACCTTTCCAGAACGTGGGGGACGAAAATGACGCATTTTTGAAAAATGGACTGAAATGGCCAAAGTGACCAAACCACAGGGACGAAAATGGCAAGTTAACTCTTTTTATTGTTCAACACGAGTAATACACGGGTAAATAACCTAGTAACAAACAAACATGTAAAATAATAAAACTTACCTCACTTTAACCGCCTTCAGAGTAATGAACTCCAGAGAATTAGTGGACGTCGCCTACATCTTCCCTTTCCCTTCTTGAGGTCTTATGTTTGTGCAACGGATCATCTCAAAGATCTTCGAAAAAGCGAGACGCATCTCAACCTCTTCTTACAATAAAATGTTAAGTTGTTAGTTATAACTACACATCTTATTATGGAACCGGTTTCCACAATTTACCATTTTCACTACTTGTTGATGTTATGCTACACTGATTGACGGCATTGTGTGCATGGATGACTCACCTTCAAAGGTGCTCGACTAATTGGCCTTTTCAGCTCTTGACTAAGATCTCCAACCTGGTGAAATAACGTGATATCAATAGACATTACCAACAAGAGAGATCAAGAAGGACCAAGGTGAAAGTTATCGGGGTCTAGGAAGTATATATAAATTATAACCAATATATATGACGAGTTGAGTGCATTCAACAACGGAAAACCATTAAAAAAAGACATTTTTAACAAATTCTGAAAAGCTTTTAAGCAAATTTCATATGAAATATTTTCTTCACACTTTGCGATGGATCACCTGCGAAATTTCCATTGAAATGTTCGCTCACCTTACAACAAAAGAAAAGTTTGGAACAAAATTTTTCTTAAGAAATTTGGTGGCATGTACATGGTTAATTCTCCGTTAAAGTGAGATAGCTCTTCGCAACAAAATGAAAGCTAGGAGTGACGTTGGTCGATCAAATTGTCTAGCATAAATTATTATCAATTAGTTATTTTAATATATTAAAACACAAATTTCTTTTTATATATAGTGTGGTCTAATTTATAAATATACTAGGTTATAACCCCGTGTATTACACGGGTTGAATAAATGAATTTTATATACCAAATAATAAAACATTATCTTTTTAAAAGTCTCATTTATTGCACGGGTTGAAGAAATGTAATTTTATATATTAAATAATAAAATAAGTTATATCTATAAGAACCATATGTATTGTACGGGTTGAATAAATGTAATATTATATACCAAATAATAAAAAAAATTATATCTTTAAAACCATTGTATTACACGGGTTGAATAAATGTAACATTGTTTACCAAATAATAATAAAAAAAGTTATATTTTTAAAAACCCCGGTATATTACATGGGTTGAATAAATATGATTTTATATACAAAATAATAAAAAAATATATATTTAGAAAAACTAACAGATTTTTTTATATTTAAAGTAGGATAAGATTGAATATTAATCTGAACTAACGGATTTTTTTATATTTAAAGTATGATAAGATTGAATATTAATCTTTATTTATTTAGTTAATATAAGATTGAAAAATCATATGATTGAATAGGTGGGAGGTTGTATGATAATAAATCGGTTAACCGTACTGAATGATAAAGATAATAGCGATTGTTGAACAATTTAATTAATCGAATTTAACAGAAACATTTGTGATGTTAGGCGGATTTTTTTTTTAATTATTTGAAAGTTAATATCAACTTTGGAATTCGTGTGACTTATTAGATTTGATTGAATATTATTGATAATAAAAATTTGTATTAGATTAGATTTTAGAATTGATTAAATATTATTAATAATAAGAATTATATACCATTAAAGATGGAACTTATTGAAAATAAAATCAAAGGTTGAAGTGCTATAAGCATTTGTCGTATTTGATTATGTAATTGTGTCCTTTGCGACGGTTTTGGCCAAGAGAAAAACTTGTCAACGGCCTTGCACTAATCCTAACATGATCAACATTCTTATAAACCTTAACCGCTCACAACAAAAATCGGAAACCTAGTTTGTATTAATTTAGATTAAATATTATTAATAATTTTAATCAATTAAATGAGAGAATGACAAGTGTCTCAAAACAGGTTTCTTTTATTATATAGTATAGATTTATATTTATATGGATATATTTGATGATTTGGTGGATATATTTATTTGCTGAAGTCATTGGTTGCGGAAGGCACGTCGTGAGGAGCTAATCCATCTAGAACTAATGGATTATTTTTATATAAAAAACTTAATTATTACACCATGTATCTAACCCACATAGCAAATTACAGAAACATTACATAGTTTACCCTAGATTTTATCAATATACATCTTTATTCCCTATATAATTGAAATATGTTACAAACAACCTTTATTACTACATCTTTATTCTTACTATCTTTATTTTTGTATAGTGTATGTATTGGTAATTACGTATGTTAATAATTATAGTTACATGTATATAGTACATTGATATTACAGTAGTTGTGTTACCGATTATACTTTAGCATATACGTTGCTTCATATACAGCATGTGTTCGATATTTTCCATTGATTTGTTCTTTTTTCGATATGCTATTGTTCGACTCGGGAGGAAGAGAATTTGATCAACAGGTCCGTTTTAAATCCAGTTATTTCGGCTTAGAGTATATATGGGTGACAAAGAAAACATACCTAGACATATGTTGCACACAGTGAGTGAAATATTTTCTGATTTTCTTTACATATGGATATATATAAAAAAACCATAGTGTAGGGGGTGTTTGTGTAAATACTTTTAGAAGAAATAGACTAGATCAAAGTCTTAACAAATCCCATGTGGGTCACCCATGTTTAAATATTTTATAAAACATCCCCACTATCATCTTCTTTAAATACACAATCCTTTACCTCTTCTCCAAGAACTCAAGAAGTCAACACGCCCATTTAGAACCGTTCTATATATTTCAACCCTTCTTTCTTTGAATATTATGAGCAGTTGGATCAAATCTTTCACACAAAAGCTTCACATAATCATTCAAAAACCCTAATTTTCAACAACATAATACATGGCTTTCATTTGTGGATCAGGCATCCAAGAAGACAACTTTGAAGATATCTGCATGCTTCCATCAACCCCTCAAAGGAAAATAACAAGAAGAAGACACAGTTTTTGCAGCAGAAGCAATAAAGATAACAAGAACCCGTATTCGAGTCGCGGGCTCGATAAGTTTGAAGCTCTTTTGGCGGATCTTGATGGGAAGAGACAAAAGATCTTTACACAAAAGGGGTCAGAAGATATATCATTGGTTCGGTTTGTGTATACAAATGCAAATGATGTGAAACCAATTGTTGTCAAGGTTAAGGATCAAAGAAAGCAAGAAAAGGAGCAGAAACATAAACTCGAAGAAGAGGCGAAAACGCCGGTTTTATCTCCTGAACATCATCCGGTGGGTGGTGGTGACAAGGTAGTGCAACTAGCAAAACCATCCGTTGTTAGCAAAAAGAGTATTGGTTTTGGTCAAGTGAGAAGAAAGTTGAGTGAATGGTGGAGGCCTTGGTATTGTTTGCCTCTTTTTGTGATCTTGATCTTGGTTTTCTTGGTGTTTTTCGGGCGGTCTTTCGCGATATTGTGCACTTCTGTTGGGTGGTATTTAGTACCCATGATGAACCGTGGGTGGTTGGAAAACCCGAAGAGGGTGAAGAAGACCATGAGGAAAGAATATTCAAGAAAATTGAGTGAGAAGATGGTAACATCTCCAACAAGTAGTGTACTCAAGAGTGGACCAATGAATACTCAACCACATCGAAAAAGTTTTTGATTGGGTTTGAAGATTGTGTTTTTTATGAATTTTTTTGGGTTTTGTTGTATCATTTTTGAACTTTGTGGATGATGATCCATGTACATAACTAATTTCTTTGTTTTTTTTTTTTGTTACACGTTTGAATGTTGAAGAAGTTGGAATTCCAATGTTGTACACATAAACTCAAGGGGTGTAGAAACACCAAACTAATCTGGTGATTAGTTTATGGTATGTGCCTCAACAAATAAGGTTAATATTTTTGTCTTCTTCAAACTGTTATGATGATCTTCCTGCAAAACTAAACACCCCGTTAAGGGGTCTCGTCACTGTCTTGTTAACCAACGGGGATCATGGAATTATATAGATCGTAGCTTGTGCTAGACATGTGGCTTTAAAGAGGTTACCGTTGGAAACCATTCAAAGCAAAATCTATGGTACATGGGAATCTGGTGTTTACCGCTGCATACCCCTTTAAAGTTTACGAATTTTGAATGTTAACGAAGTAGTTGGAATTTCCATGTCGTGTGGACACTTTTCGGAACAATGTTAGTTGATCTCAAGTTGAAAATGTAATTTAAATTCTTTTTGTTTCTTGCATTAATGTAAACTTAACAGGTGTTTATCATTATTATACCAGTTTGTATTTTGTGAATGTAGTAATTCTTATATTCTGATAGTTAAATACATGGTTGCAAAAGTCGTTAGGCGCTCTCTAGTCGGTCAACCGTGGAGTTAAGAGTACTCGGCCTAGGCGGAGAGTACTCGGACATGTTAAATTATAAAGAAATTAGTTTCCGGAAATTAAATATATGTCAATTAACAATTAATTTACTAACAAAATACGAGAAAATGATATTCATTATTTAATATGATAGACATAGAAATTATGTTTTATTTTTTTTGAGTCAAACTCAGCCCGTGTTGACCTACTAGATCCGATTCTGGCTAGGTCGCATTTGATCGATTCCGGGTAATTAGGCGGAGTTAAAAAAAGTTGATGCGGCAGTCTACCTTGTAGCAACTACTCGGGGAGTCCTCGACCTTGGAGACCTTGTTTTACACCATGGTTAAATATATTGATATGTTTTTTTAATCGTGTAATTCACGTAATCTTTATTCATTATTAATTAATGAATAGAATAATAATAACAATTATCTATATGAATAGAGACTCTTCATGAACAGTACTTCAATGTTTTTGTTTAATATTGTTTTTTTAGTTTTCATTACTTTTTTATTACTTTAATTGATTTTAATAATATTTATTGTTATATTACTTTTAAGATACGGTCAAAGTATGGTCAAAGTATATGTTATCGAACAAAATACTATAAAAATGAATGCATATCAGTACCTATTTTGTTCGGTTCAATTCGGTACGATATCGTAACGACAGGGTGTCACTTTATGGAAAGCATTAACAATAAAATTAAATATTGGTACCGATTAATACATATGTTGTTTAATCGGTTTCAATTCGGTTTGGTACGACAGCGATACAACGTCCGTTTTCAAAAAAAATATATTGCAATGTTGAAATATAATAAACAAAGAATGCAAACGAACATAACCAATGTCAACCGAACAAAATCATTACTAGTATTGATATTCGTTTTTATTGTTTTCGACTGATGTTATGTTTCCTCTTTGGAATGATACTATAGCAAATGCCGGTACCGTAACAAACCGAACTAATACCGACTGATTCCCGCCGCGAAGTGCGGGGGAATCTCACTAGTATATACATATTAAAAGAATCTTGTATACTATTAAATTAAATCAGTGGAAGATTTTTGGTCCTAAAAATATTGGATCATATGCTCCAATGTGAGTAGAACATGGAAGGTATGGTTACTAATCAAATAGGTTTGTGAAAAAAGTTAAGAGTTAATTGTCATTTTAGTCCCAGTGGTTTAGGCCATTTTGACAGTTTAGTTCAAAGGTTTCATTTTTAACATCTGGATCCAAAAAGGTTTTGTCGTTGCCATTTTGGTCTAACTGACTTAACCACATCCATGCTTCTCAGTTACTCAAGGGGTATTTTTATCATTTTGTTTATTATGTTAATTAAAGGTTTATTTTTGTTCTTTTAACTCTTTTTGGGTTTTATATAAAACCATATATCTGATTATAAAACCCAACACCCACCCTCCCCCTTCTACCCCTCTCTGATATAGCTACTAACACCATCACTTCCATCTCAACCTCCACCTTCACCGGCCGTCGGCACACCTCCACTACTACCACCCCTGCCGGAACAATTCAGTAAGACAACAAATCGGAACAGATCGGAACCGCCAGAACAATTCAGGAAGACAAGGGCGGCGGCGGCTAGGTCTCTCTCTCTCTCTTCGAAACCGCCAGATTGAAAAGATAATGGTGGTGGTAAACGGTTCTCTCTCTATCTCTATTTCTCTCTTTCTTTTCTCGGTTCTCTTTTGATTAGCGAGACGGTGGTGTTGGTGTTGTGGTGGTTGATGACGGTGGGGTACGATGGTTGTGGTGGTGAATGGTGGTTGGTGAGGGGCGGATATGGGTGGTAGTGTTGTGGTGGTTGTGTTTTAGAGAGGTGGAGATGGGTGGTTGTTATGGTGGTTGTTTTTCAGAGGGGTGGAGCTGGGTGGCAATGGTGTGGTGGTGATAATGGTGAGGTGTTGGTGTTGGGTGGTAACAGATAGAAAAAGGAAGAGGGTTAGGGTTAGGGTTTGGTGTTGTGGTGGTTGGTGATGGTGGGGCACGGAGGTTGGTGAAGGGCAGAGATAGGTGGCAGTGGTGTGGTGGTTGTGTTAACTGGGTTGGAAATAGCTGAGCAATCTTTTCAGCGATTGTGGTTGTTCTGGTGAGTTCCAAGAAACGATCTAGTGGTGCCGATGGTGACAGACTAAGAACCCTAAGACTTTGATGGTTTTCCGACGACTAAGGGCATCCAAGAGCAGCATTGGTTTGATTTTGGGTCTGATTTTGATATTTGGTTTGAATTTGGGTCTGATTTTGATGTTGGTGAACAATGGTGTTTTGAGATGGTGGTTAACGGTGGGTGAACGGTGTTGTTATAAGATGGTGGTGGTCGATGGTTGTGAGACTTGGTGAATCTCAGATGATGGTGAAAATTGTGGATCTGTGTATTTGTGTATTTGTCATGTTTATTAATAATTTGTTTTACATAACAAAGAAATGGTTTTAACAACCATAAAAATAAAGTGAAATTTTTTAAAATATGAAATGACAAAAATACCCCTTGAGAAACTAAGAAGCATCGATGGGGTTAAGTCAGTTGGACCAAAATGACAACGACGAAACCTTTTTGGATCCAGATGTTAAAAATGAAACATTTGGACTAAACTGGGAAAATGATCCAAACCACAGGGACTAAAATGACAATTAACTCAAAAAGTTATTAGTTGAGAGAGTCAAGAGAGAGCAATATCAATCAAAAAGTAATATATTAACTACATTGAAATACATTCAACTTTACACATTCTTATTGGAGTAAATTACAATTTTGATCCCTATGGTTATATCACTTTAACACTTTTAGATTAAAAAAGTTTTTTTTAACATCTGAGTCCTCAAACGTCTTTTTTTTCTAACCCTTTTGGCTCCTAACATTTAATGGATAGGGTTAGTGTTAGGGGCCAAAAGGGTTAGAAAAAAAAGACGTAGAGGGCTCTGATGTTGAAAAATTCTTTTTTAGGCTAAAAAGGTAAAAGTGATATAACCACAGGGGTCAAAATCGTAATTTACTCTTCTTATTATTATGTGTTTCAAACTAAAAAACATAACTTTACAGATTTCATATGCTAGAAACTTAGAGCATGTTTGGCTAAGCTTTTTGAAACAACTTATTGATTTATTGGTTTTTTAGAAAAGTCAGTATGGAGTGACTTATTGACTTATTGGTTTTTCCCCCTCAAATACACTTCATTGCCAAACATCATTTTGGAGCTTATGACTTTTCAAAAAACCAATAAGTCAATAAGTTGTTTTAAAAGGCTTAGCCAACATGCCCTTATATTTTAATGTATTTAGCATATTATAACAAGGTAGTTGGTGATGGACAATAGCCACCGTCTCCGGCGACAACCACCATAGGATTTGATATTAACTAGTTATAAAAATCGTCGCCGCGTTGCGGCGAACTTCTTTTGTCATTTTGTCTGTGTTTATATGTGTTTGAATCACTACGAGCGCGTTGCACATGGAACCGATGATAAAAATAAAAAGAAAATGCAGAAAAAAAACGCTAAAAAATAACCGAAAGAAAATCAAAAGTTGTGTGGTAATGATGTTGTTCGGTAGAAACCCGTAGTCAGAGATGAGCAAATAGTAATGGGCACCGGTACCGAATTTCCTGAACCGAAAGATCCTAAGTACCAGTTTGGTACCGACTTTTGGCGTTCCTGGTACCGGTTCTCTACCGGTTTTTACCTTCATATACCGGTACCGTAACCGGTATTTTCGGTACCAATACCGATTCGGTATCAGTTGGCACCGAGCTCATCCCTACCCCTGAAATTAAAAAAAAGTTGTACGATACCGTTGTTGTTCGTACGGTACCCGTGATCAGGGATGAGCAGATGGTACTTGGTAGAAGTACCAAATTTCTCGAACTAAAAAATTATCAAAATCAATCCGGTGTCGACTTTTGGCGTTTTATGTAACAGGCAGGTGTTGGTTTTTATCTTCATGTACCGATAACGAACCGGTATTTTCGATACAAGTATCGGTTGACACCAAGCTTATCAAACTTAAATAAAACTATTAAAAAGACTATATATAATATTTAATTACAATATAATATATTAAAAGTACTATTCATTACATTCTCTTTTTAATACTAGTAGAATAGAATAGAATTCTTCCGTGCTTCGCGACGGGAGTTCGATCGGTATCGTTTTGCTTCTTTAAAGTATTGGCACTCGCTATTATAATTGAAAGAAAAAACTATGTCTAGAGTATTTTTAGATCAAAAGAATACAAAAGAAACAAATAAATAAAATAAAAACACATTCTTATTACTTAATATAAAAACTTTCCTAATAAAGTTTATCAAGATTTAAATAGAGAAAATAAGGTACCTATTTAGAATTACATTAATATAAAAAATACAAATTTAATAAAGCAAATTTAATTTATATTCTAAGTACATCACTTAACTTTGATAAATATGATAGGTGGATAAAAAAGAGTTTTTCAACAAAAAAAGATGGATGACAAAAATGTAATTAGTATGTTATAGTTGCCCAATTAATATACTATTCATAAGGAGTTTCAACAATTGTTATATTATATAGAATAGAATATGTATAATGGGACAAAACCAAAACAAAAGACCCTTAATCATATGTGTTCGAAGGTTCATGGGTTGGTTGGGGTAAGAAGGAGAGCGAGGGTGACAAATATGGTAGGGATGGCCTTTTGATTGATTTTTTTTTCGGTCACTACAAGAAATCTGCTCTGATACGACCACCCTATCCCGACAATACCCTGTGGTCACACCGACATTTCTCGAGGACATGTCGTCGGGATAGGCTGTCCCAACGGCACGTCGTCAGGAAAAGTCGATTTATCAGAGAAGAATTCTTGTAGTGGGTGGCCAGAACCAGAATAATGCTTTTCATCGGAGAAGGTAAATATAATTTAAGTTTTGATATATTGAGTTGTCAATTTAAAGGATAATTAAGTTATCATGAATCAACCAATTTGGTTATTTGATTTGTATATTGAACTATATATGAATATGAACGATAATAATGTGTTCATTTTCTCTTTGATAGAAAAAGGGTTCTATGCGGTAGCTATTAGCTAATTGCATGTAAATATGCATAATTAGAGGTTGTGACATTCACATATCATATTTGAGTAGGGACATTCATTTTTATCCAAACCCGAAACCTGACCCGAATTTAAAGCCACCCAAACCCGAATTAGTGAATACCCGGAAAACCTGAACCCGAGAAACCCGAACCTCATTGATACTCACTTGTAGACAAGAAGCTACATACATCATAAATGAGCTCAACAAAACTCACTAATACATATGCTTGAAACCCCACTAATATTCAATTGTAGGCATGGACCTTCGTAGTCCATGCTTCATAACTACGGTGAACAAAACTCACTAATGCATACGCTTGAAAGTATGGATAATCTTCATAAGTAATGTTAATATACATCATAACTACGGTCACCAAAACTCACTAATACATATGCTTGAAAGGGATAATCTTCATAAGTGATTTTAATAAACCTCACACATCTAATTGAAGGCTTGGACCTTCACAAATTAGTATACCAATAAGAACCATTAGTAGATTCTTATTTGAATCACAACTAAGAATATTGTATCGATATAAGAATCTCTCATGAAAATATGAAAATTAACTAAGATCTTTTCCCATTTTGGATGGAAATCCATTTATTTATTGGTGTGCAAGTATTGTCAATAAAATTACAAAATTACTATGCACATAAGTTTCCACTTCCATATATGGAACTAGAAGTAAAGTTGGGAATAATCTTGTGGTAGCATTCTACATGCACATAAACAAGCACACGTGTATATGTATATATATTATATATGTGGTTTTCAAGTTGTCATGTTGTTGCTACAACAAATACAAGACCAAGGATAGTGACTGGACTGCTTAGGCAAAAGGGTTCAAGGGTTTTAGTTTGCCTAACACCAAGGTCGTGGGGTCCCCCACTTATGCAATACGTAGGGTTGGATCACTTTGTTATTGTTGTTTTGAATTCTGGATTGAAGAATATTCAACCCAGAATGTTTGTGTTTTGTGAGATTGTATTGTAGTGAGTGAAGAATAGAGCATGTAAGAAACAAGTTCTAGAGATGAGAAATGAGATTAGGAATGTCCCTGCTAAATGACAAGGAGTTGTCATTTATAGAGGAAGAGTGGTCTATAAGGAGAAACCTTTGACTAGTGATCCATTACTACAGTGGAAGGCTTGTCCTTTTTGATAGGTTAAAGGCTTTGAACTTGCGGGTAAAAGGATGTACTCTCCCACATGCTCCTTTTGCGGCTAGGTAGGAGAGTTACACGTAAAGTGTGATGGGACACTGTGTTGTGCTTTTTGTGGTTTACGATAGTTGGTCATTTCTGAATCTTTTAGTCTTTCAACCTTTTAAACTATTGTGTACTTTTATCAATTTATTATTAAGGTTTAAGTTACCCACGTCATCGCATTCTGCCATTAAAATAAATGATTGGAAGATACGAAAATTTAACATATAAGGAATATTGACAAATTTCATGTAACTGATAAACTGAAGAGGAGTGGAGATTAGTTATTGAATCATTGTACGCCTGCCTACAATGACCCACCATAAGCTTGATGTGTCCCTATCTTAGCTTTTGTGTCAGCTTTTTTGGAACTGTGGGTTTAGTTTTCACTGATTCGAGCGTGACAACTGGCTTAAACACATGTGCTCATTTAAAATTGAGAACATAAGTGGTTGTTGTATACTTTCAGGTAAAATATCCAAAATGAGACAAAAATAGTGAAGCCTTGGGATGAGTATGTGACGAACTCCCTTCAAACACCACATAGTTTGTACATAATAGAGTTAAATGCTTGGTTAGTTCATGTGGTTTTCAAAAATTGCAGACTTGGTCCTAGTGGTTTACTAATTACACGTTTGTTCCCAAAAGTTGTCAAAAATGCACTCAGTTGGTCCCCAGTCCTAACATCAGTTAAATATCTCAGTTAACTATATGTGAAATTACTATATTACCCTTGAACAATTAAAAGAAATAAAAAACCAATAAAAATGACTCATCTTCTTCAAATTATTGGATTGAAGGAATAAAAAAAACCAGGCCACCATCAGATCTTGTGATCTTTTAAATTAAAAGAAATAGCCACCATCTCCACCTTCAATACATCACCACCACCTCCACCTCCACCGTCACCTTCAACCCAGCCCCACCACCTACCTTCACCACCTCCGATTACCGCATCGGAGAACACAAATCGACGGCCAGGACCACTAATAACCATCGTTGATCTCCCTCATACTCACCTTCTTTACCTCTGATTCACTAGTCTCACCGTCACCCACTGCCGACCACCGTTCATCTCCGACTAACCATTAATCGATCTCCGAATATGTCACACCCCAACCAATGGCGGAAACATCGGGATGAGACGAAGTGTGAAGATTGCTAGAGACATCATAACGCTATTCGTGACAATATTTAAATAATTCTCATTTCATTTCATAACTTCAAATTGTCAACATTACATAAACTCAAATAACAACAAGTTCCAAAAGTAATACATAACATAAGCAAAAATTGATACAACATATTAAACCTAAACGTCTATATGTGTATCTAGGCATCAACGCTACTTCTTTTCATAGCATCGTCATCATCAACCTGTAACATGTTTAAAATACAATACAATACAATTCAATGCAAAAGCAATGGCGAGTATACAAGTTTGGTACGTACATAACAAAAGATAAGTTTTAAACAATTCCTCATAGCAAGCATGTGATTCAAGATAAACAATAAATATGGCATGTGTCTAACATATCAAACCAAATGAGACGCAAGATGCTCATGACATAACCACAAGTCTACGGGCGGGTCGTCAATCCTATAGCGCTACATATGTCACGGTTAGGCTCGTACGAAGTTAATGATAAGTTCAACACATAAAGTTTCACCCAAGTTTAAAGTATCTAGCAATCACGTATACAAGCATGTTATAGGAATGTTCATGTGTTTAAGCAAAATGTTCATGTGTAAGTTTTTGATACGTAAACATGTTACACCCCAAAAGTGGTAAAAGTAAAAAGGGGAATACGAGTATACTCACCTAATTGCTAAGTCTTCCGATTATCCAAGTGTTGACGAGTGTAAAAGATTTGGAGGATGGAACACCGAGGTCACCCTACATGGGCAAACGATGGTGCATGAGTAAACGGGAGTCCAAGAGAACGAACGAGAGTGTTTATCCTAGATGTTTAAAATATCGCGAACTCGTTATTATTTACTAGGTTAAAAATAACTAAACCTGATATTTATGTTTTGCAAAATTTGGAATTCGTATATTATATTGTCTTGATATATATAAAAAAATATTGTTATAAAAGAATTTATGCATTTATGCTACAAATTTAGAGATTTGGTTATAAAGAAAACGAATCAAAATAAAAGAAATCGTTTGAAATTATATACGTATTGTTTCGTGGATTTTTACGAAAACGGGCAGAGTTTCCTCTGTTTTTGGACGATCCAGACAACCAAGGTGTCGATTATTATTTGTCAAAATTCAACAAGTAACAAAACATTATATATTTATACGAGTTTCATAACGGAAATAAGTGTATTTATACAAGATTCAAAACACGACTAATGAACGAATTCGAGTAACTAAGGTTTCGCGATTAAAACAGTAACCGAATATATAAACAATAATACTAATAAAAGTTGCGTCGTTTAAGATTATACCAAGTCTTGGATCGATAGTTGACCAGCTTTGACCAGGTTTGACCTGTTGACTACTGTTGACCGAACCGAAAATGTTGTTGACCGACCCGAAATCTGAACATGAGCCGAAACCAGATTGAAACGAATCTGAAAACAAACCCGAAACAGAAACTGATTTTTGGAATAAAACGGAAGTTTAACGAAGAAAGCTCAAAACCCTTACCGGAGCTGAAACGAGACTGAAGTCGAACGAGACTCGAACCCGAGAACGGAAGCTGAACCGAAACCAAAACCAGGCTCGATCCCGAGCCACCCGAGTCAACTGAACCGAGACCTGAATCTGTTGTCGTCGTCAGTCGGGCCGGAGCTCCGATGACCTGAACCGAAAACAAAAACTGAAACGAAAATTGAATCGGAATTTAAACAAACGAGACCTGAACCCGATTCTAACCTGAACCGATTATCAGCAACTGAACTGAGCCGGTGTCTACTACCGCCGCCGACAGCGGCGGCGCCGCTGTCATCCTTCCCACTCTCTCTCTCTACAGTACTCTCTCTCCTCTTTCTTCGCACCAGGGGTCCTCGCCGGAACTAGAGCCACCGCAGACGACGACGGCACAGCTCTTCGTCTGTCGCCGCCGTTCAATCGAGCAGGTGGGGGGGGGTATCAGCGATGAAGGAGGTGGTTGGGTCGTGTGTGGCCGGGATAACAACCGGCGTTGCTCCGATTCATCGCCAGAGGTGAAAGAACCAAGGGAGAGATGAAGGGGTTAATGGTTATGGTGGTGAAGATGTTTAGGGTTTCTCAAATCTTGAAGAAGGAGCAGAAATGAGGAGTCTGGTTGGGTGTGCGTGTGTATAGATCTGAGTTTAAAAGAAAAGGTTAGGGTTTATCACTAGTCTTTTATAATAGGTTATTATTTATTTAAGTGGGCTTTGGGCTTGGGCCCAAGGCCCACAAGACCAATCATGTATTTAGGTGGCCCGTAATTTCCTACAAGGCCCGTTATCAAAAACCCGAACTCTCAGTAACGTCGTAAATTATAATTTTAGTATCAAAACACATAAATTATGATCGGTGGTCGTTGTTGTCGCGTTTGAGCGTCGATTGTAAGAAGCACGTAAATTTGCGTCGCTTGTTATTTATTTATTTATTTTTATCCGTTTTTTTATCTGATTTCGACTGTGGTTCAAAATATAAAACGAACATGAATTTTCTAAAAAAAAAAAATTTACGGGAATACGAGGCGTTACAGTCTCCCCTCCTTTAGGAAATTTCGTCCCGAAATTTATTCAAGAGGAAGACTTGAAAGGATTTTGGCAAAGAGAAGAGACTTGTTTAAAATTGAGGCTTGTATGAAGAACAATGGAGAATAACGGAGATGTAAGGGTGAACAATTGATCTAATAGACGATTACAGGTATAAGAATGGCATACGTATCGGATAGACAAAAGTAGCGCGTTAAGAATGAGGTCTCGTCGTGGATAATCGGATGTAATGCGTTTGTGAGTTGTTTAAAGCTTGAATTAGGTCCGAAGGTATGCAAAACACTGAATTTCTCATGGCACGTTTTACGAAAGTTTGGTAACATGGTGAAAACTCTTATATATAGGAAGTACCAGCGACGTATCCACCATGTTTTGACCACATTACGTCTGTTTCGTATTCGGTGTCATGTTACGTTCCGTGTCTTACCATACACAGTAGTACACTCTATGGTTCTCATGAGCCAATCACTATAATCCCGTGTGCACCCGCGATTATATTGACCGTCGCATGATCCGCATAGCTTGTACTAGTTGTGTACGAATCAGGGTGTACATAAATTTGAAAAGTAAGAACGTGTACGTATAAGAATGTAGTATGCAAGCAAGTCCATGCTTAAGTATTTATGGGACCCACGTAAGCGAATCCCTCGGGTTCCGCTTGCGTATGGGCACGAATGTATGAATCACGAGTATAAATGGAAGTATGAGCATAAACATGACTCATATTAGTATGAGTAAAAGTTTAAAAATAACGTGTATGAAAAATGAGTATAAATGCGAGTACAAACATGAGTATAAGTGTAAACACAAGGCGTATGAGTATAAATACAAGTATCAGTGTGAACATAAGATGTATGAGCATAGATATGAATATGAATACGAATGTAGTATAGACATGATTGTAAGGACAACGTAAGTGTATAATTGTGAGTGTATGTATTAACGTAAAACGTACGAATTTTGAATCATGAGTATAACATAAATGTGTAAGTGTGAACATAAGTGAAGGCATAAAATGTATAAGCATGGATGTAGAAAATAATGATTTTGTTTATAGTATATATCAAACTACACGAGTTTATGCGCGTAAACGTTTAAAAGTTTTGAGTATGAAAGAAAAGGGGATGAGTGACACGCATGAGATTGTTGTGAAACATTGACTAAAACGTGTAAAATGATATGCGTGTATAGTTTGTGAATGTAAATAGATCGAGTTATCACAAAATACAGACTCTAGTTTGTGAATGTAGAGGGAGTATTAAACGTCCATTGGTTATGTGGAAAGTACTTTGTAAAGAAATGGAAATGCTACTGCGGTCTTAAAAGAGTTTACATAAGTTGAAAATTTGTCGGTTCTTATGAAGTTCCCTTGTCCACGTGTTTTGAATTTAATTGACGTATTGAGTGAGGTTTTGAAAAAGTTCTAGAGATTAATAAGTTTGCATCATTTTAAGCAACTTTGTGTTAGAAAATTTTGAAACTTACAGCTTCTTGTGAAAAAAAAAAGTTGATCCTTAGAAAAAGGAATTTGGTACATGAACTTAGTGATTGTTGAAAAAATGTTTCATTGGTTTTGAAAAGGAATTTTAGTAAATGATTAAATAATATTGATAATATTTTATAGGTGTGTGCGAAAAAGTTGACTTGATTCTCAATTGAGAATAACAATCTCTAGTTTAACGGTGTGAGAGGAGCGTGTTTCAATGTTTACGTTGATTAGTGAATTTGTGGGCAGCGGGTTTATTAAACCGACTAGGCTGACAAGTAGTATTTTGTGAAATTTTGAAAATCGAGGAACACACGTTTATGGTATCATTTAAATTTTTTTTTTTAGTGTATGCGAGTGATGTGAAAATAGATTATAGAATAAGAGGTCCGTTTAAATAAATGAAGCATTTTGAAATACATGATAAATGATTTAGGTATAAACATGATCGTGTTTACATAATATAGCCTATTAAAAGAAAGCATTGGTAACGATCACTTAGGTAAGGGAATCACCCCTAATCCGTTGGTGAGGTCGTTGTAAGATGAGAAAAGAAGCGGAGTTAATCGTCAAGGTAAGGAAATCACTCCTATCTCGATGATATGTCTCTGCTCGTTACAAAAGTGTAATTAAAATTACGTGAAATCATGCATGCTAATTGATGTGTTCAAAATGTAACATATAAATTTCATCAAATGAGGCATAAAACTAACCCTTTTTTAGTACTAATGTTGGAAAAAATGTGCTTTTGTCTTCCTTTTGTATTTTCAGGATTAAATGAGCTCAAATTAACAAAAGAAGCAAAAAGACATCAAAATCTAACATAAATACAAGAAAAGGAACAAAACGTGACATGCCCGACCCCACGACAGCATCTTCCCAAGCAAAACCAGAGATCAGAAGCCTGAACACGCCCCGTGCTCAGCCAGCACGGGGGCGTGCCCAAGTGTCAGCAGAAAAGACAAAGTGGTAGAAACTTCTATTGCCCACCACGGGGCCGTGCTCAGCGGACACAGGGCCGTGGTCAGCTATAAGATTCGCACAATCCAGCAAATCTGCATAGTACAAAGATTCTTCTGCACCACGGGGTCGTGCTCAGCGGACACGGGGGCGTGGTCAACTAATAAGACAAAGCTGCATTAAATGAAGAAAGAGAAGGATGTGGACACGGGGCTGTGCCCACTGGACACGGGGCCGTGCCCGAGCTTCTGTTCAGCCTATAAATAGAAGTGCTTGGCTCAAGCTCAAACCATCCCTTGGCACACCACCTCTCTCACACTTCACCCACCACCCACCACCACCATAACACCATCATCCATTGTCCATCGTAGAGTGTGTGAGTCGTCTCGGGATCCAAGATTGATCGTAAGAGTTCTTGACAATCAAGGCCATGTTTGCCTAAGTCTCTTACATCACTTGGTGAAGATAAAGTGTCTAGTGTAATACTTTTTATTTCTAATCTTTTGCACTTTTTATTTGGTTTCGTATTAATGACTTTAATAACTAGTTGCTTATGTTGAAGGTGATCTTTCTTTATCGTTTGTCTGTGGTGTCTTGAAATTATTTTACTGTCTATATAAAATAAAATATTTTCACCATTCATATCTCCACGGTCTATATGGAGGTATGTTGGCTACCTGGTCGGGGGTTAAGGGAACAGTTTGGTAAAGGTCTTGCCATTGTTCAGCGTTTAGAGGTCCTGCAATGGACCTGGGTCAAATTTAGTAGGACCTCCTTCAATACTTCACGGTATTGGATGGCGGGGGTCCAAACTCTTTGATCCCCTCATAAGTTAACTACTATTAATACTATAACCCGGCTATTTAGGACTGTGTCTCTGCTGACTCAGACTACTTAGTCGAGGGTAACGTCACCTCCAAAAGAGGGGCCTACCATAATATTGCATTAATAACTTAATTAATTATATTCCAATAATCCACCCTTTTAGGATTGTATCCTTGCTGACTCAAACTACTGGGGTGAGGGTAACGTCACCTTCAAAAGAGGGGCCTACTACAATAACTAAGATAATCTCTTAATTATGTGCAAAAGTGCGGAAATAATCAAAGGTTACACTAGATACGAGTCGGAACCAAGTGATTCATCTTGTCTATCTGTTTTTCTTTTATTTTTATTTTCAGCATTTTAGTTAGTTTTTATTTTTCTTAGTTTAAAACATTTTTCTAAACTTTTTATTTTGATTAGACGTTGAGGATAAACCGGTATTAAAAGCTCTTGTGTCCTTGGACGACCTCGGTATCTTACCAACGCTATACTACGATCACGATGGGTGCACTTGCCCATATGTGTGTTTAGTGTTAGTAAAATATCGTGTTTTATAAATTTAAAACTTGGCTAAAAATAAGTGTTAAAGGGGCTTAAAATATACACCTAATATATATATAACACTTCACACGCATCACTAATAATGTATAATCGTATGAAAAGTAAGAGTATGATGTGTGCGCAAAATGAAATCTCGAAAAATTATTCAAATTTGTCAAAAGATCGAAAATAATAAAGTGTAAGCTCGAATAAAACTTGGATGGTTCCAAACGGAACATTGACTAACCAAAGTGGTCGAAAGATCTTTTGAAATTGAGAAACATGCTTTGGCCTAATAGGTGGAATACTCTCGCCGATATCTCGGCTAATGGTACTCACCCTTCCAGTTACTACATGTTCCAAATCCATTGAAAATTCGAGACTTGGCGAGACTTTTGAAAATCAAGGAGCGGAACTAGTCGACAAGGTGCGGGTTTCACCTCTAACTTGACGATTTCGTACCCTAAATGTGGTTGGTACTCGTCGGGTCAAAATTTAATTTCGACTTGTTGACGAGGGTCCACGAGAATTTGAAATTTTGAAATTCTCCATCAAGGTGAGGATTTCACTCCTAACTTGGTGGTAAATTTCGTGTAAGAAAAGAAAAGTAGAAGGATTGAGTGTCATTCACCAAATTGTGGGTTCACGTCTATTTTGGTGAAGTCGTCTCGTTTTGTGTATTATGAGTGTTTTCGGATTTAGAAATATCGGGTAAAATGCATGAGGGAAGTGTATGTCAAAGGAATACACAAACAAGTATGAACACATAAGAAAGAATGGTACATAAATAATGAAATGATAAAACAAGTATTAACACATAGAGAAATACGTTAGGAATAACACATAAAGAATCGAACAATGATAAGACAAGTATTAACACATAATAAAACAAGCATTAATGCATAAGAATAACATGTCAAATATTACACATGAGTGGCATACATGTTTAAAAGAGCATAAATAAGAAGCAAATAAAGTATCATGTAGTTGTTCAAGCAAAACATACGATTAAGGCTCTAAAACTATAGACTAGGTAAAAGCATTCCTACTTTTCCTAATTCCCTATAGTTATGGCTCTGATACCAATCTGTCACACCCCAACCAATGGCGGAAACATCGGGATGAGACGAAGTGTGAAGATTGCTAGAGACATCATAACGCTATTCGTGACAATATTTAAATAATTCCCATTTCATTTCATAACTTCAAATTGTCAACATTACATAAACTCAAATAACAACAAGTTCCAAAAGTAATACATAACATAAGCAAAAATTGATACAACATATTAAACCTAAACGTCTATATGTGTATCTAGGCATCAACACTACTTCTTTTCATAGCATCGTCATCATCAACCTGTAACATGTTTAAAATACAATTCAATGCAAAAGCAATGGCGAGTATACAAGTTTGGTACGTACATAACAAAAGATAAGTTTTAAACAATTCCTCATAGCAAGCATGTGATTCAAGATAAACAATAAATATGGCATGTGTCTAACATATCAAACTAAATGAGACGCAAGATGCTCATGACATAACCACAAGTCTACGAGCGGGTCGTCAATCCTATAGCGCTACATATGTCACGGTTAGGCTCGTACGAAGTTAATGATAAGTTCAACACATAAAGTTTCACCCAAGTTTAAAGTATCTAGCAATCACGTATACAAGCATGTTATAGGAATGTTCGTGTGTTTAAGCAAAATGTTCATGTGTAAGTTTTTGATACGTAAACATGTTACACCCCAAAAGTGCTAAAAGTAAAAAGGGGAATACGAGTATACTCACCTAATTGCTAAGTCTTCCGATTATCCAAGTGTTGACGAGTGTAAAAGATTTGGAGGATGGAACACCGAGGTCACCCTACATGGGCAAACGATGGTGCATGAGTAAACGGGATTCCAAGAGAACGAACGAGAGTGTTTATCCTAGATGTTTAAAATATCGCGAACTCGTTATTATTTACTAGGTTAAAAATAACTAAACCTAATATTTATGTTTTGCAAAATTTGGAATTCGTATATTATATTGTCTTGATATATATAAAAAAATATTGTTATAAAAGAATTTATGCATTTATGCTATAAATTTAGAGATTTGGTTATAAAGAAAACGAATCAAAATAAAAGAAATCGTTTGAAATTATATACGTATTGTTTCGTGGATTTTTACGAAAACGGGCAGAGTTTCCTCTGTTTTTGGACGATCCAGACAACCAAGGTGTCGATTATTATTTGTCAAAATTCAACAAGTAACAAAACATTATATATTTATACGAGTTTCATAACGGAAATAAGTGTATTTATACAAGATTCAAAACACGACTAATGAACGAATTCGAGTAACTAAGGTTTCGCGATTAAAACAGTAACCGAATATATAAACAATAATACTAATAAAAGTTGCGTCGTTTAAGATTATACCAAGTCTTGGATCGATAGTTGACCAGCTTTGACCAGGTTTGACCTTTTGACTACTGTTGACCGAACCGAAACTGTTGTTGACCGACCCGAAATCTGAACATGAGCCGAAACCAGGTTGAAACGAATCTGAAAACAAACCCGAAACAGAAACTGATTTTTGGAATAAAACGGAAGTTTAACGAAGAAAGCTCAAAACCCTTACCGGAGCTGAAACGAGACTGAAGTCGAACGAGACTCGAACCCGAGAACGGAAGCTGAACCGAAACCAAAACCAGGCTCGATCCCGAGCCACCCGAGTCAACTGAACCGAGACCTGAATCTGTTGTCGTCGTCAGTCGGGCCGGAGCTCCGATGACCTGAACCGAAAACAAAAACTGAAACGAAAATTGAATCGGAATTTAAACAAACGAGACCTGAACCCGATTCTAACCTGAACCGATTATCAGCAACTGAACTGAGCCGGTGTCTACTACCGCCGCCGACAGCGGCGGCGCCGCTGTCATCCTTCCCACTCTCTCTCTACAGTACTCTCTCTCCTTTTTTTTCGCACCAGGGGTCCTCGCCGGAACTAGAGCCACCGCAAACGACGACGGCACAGCCGTCGTCGCTCTTCGTCTGTCGCCGCCGTTCAATCGAGCAGGTGGGGGGGGTATCAACGATGAAGGAGGTGGTTGGGTCGTGTGTGGCCGGGATAACAACCGGCGTTGCTCCGATTCATCGCCAGAGGTGAAAGAACCAAGGGAGAGATGAAGGGGTTAATGGTTATGGTGGTGAAGATGTTTAGGGTTTCTCTAATCTTGAAGAAGGAGCAGAAATGAGGAGTCTGGTTGGGTGTGCATGTGTATAGATCTGAGTTTATAAGAAAAAGTTAGGGTTTATCACTAGTCTTTTATAAGTAGGTTATTATTTATTTAAGTGGGCTTTGGGCTTGGGCCCAAGGCCCACAAGACCAATCCTGTATTTAGGTGGCCCGTAATTTCCTACAAGGCCCGTTATCAAAAACCCGAACTCTCAGTAACGTCGTAAATTATAATTTTAGTATCAAAACACATAAATTATGATCGGTGGTCATTGTTGTCGCGTTTGAGCGTCGATTGTAAGAAGCACGTAAATTTGCGTCGCTTGTTATTTATTTATTTATTTATTTTTATCCGTTTTTTTTATCTGATTTCGACTGTGGTTCAAAATATAACACGAACATGAATTTTCTAAAAAAAAAAAAAGAATTACGGGAATACGAGGCGTTACAGAATACCCTCGTCGACCACCACCGTCGATTTCTGATTAACACCAAATGTTCATAGTTTATCTTAAATTTCAGTCAGCTCGTGAAATCCAGGTATGAAAAATCATTAATTTTTTTATATAATTATGCAGAATAGTCGTGATGTGTTCTTGAGATTTTTAAAATTGTTATGTGGGTTTAAGTTTAACTCGAATATAGCTGTAGAAAAGTTTGATTTTGGGGTTGGGAGATATGTAAAAACTTTGATTTGGGTTGATTATAAACTGTAGAGTGATAAAGAGAGGTGATATGTATGTGTTTTGAGCAGGTCAATATGGTAAAATCTCTTGTTTAGGCTGAGGTAGATTCGAATTGTAAGGAAGTTATGGGGTTGATGCGATTTTGTGAAAAGGGGTAGTTGATTGTAATTGTGAGAGAGTTTGATGTTGAGCTGAGAGTTGTTTAAAAAACAGGAATTTGAGATGATAGAACAGGGGATGAGGGTGAAGAATATGAGTCCTTTTTATTGGTTTTTTATTTCTTTTAATTGTTTAAGGGTAATATAGTCATTTCACATATAGTTAACTGAGATATTTAACTGATGTTAGGGTTGGGGACCAACCGAGTGCATTTTTGACAACTTTTTGGACCAAGCGTGTAATTAGTAAACCACTAGGACCAAGTCTGCAATTTTTGAAAACCACAGGAACCAACCAAGCATTTAACTCTAAATAATACTTTGTGACATTGAGAATATAGTTGATTGATAAAAGTGTTTACATGTCAATCATCTATATTGTCAATGTCCCAAAGTATTATTTACAAACTATGTGGTGTTTGAAGGGAGTTCGTCACAGGCTCATCCCAAGGCTTTACTATTTTTGTCTTATTTTGGATATTTTACCTGAAAGTTAGATCTGGCAAAACAAGCTTATCCATTCTATTTTGGATTGATATGGGTATTTTAAATTTTAAGATGAGTTAAGATGGGCCAAACAAAATTAGTCACTAGGTTATGATAAGTTATGAAGTGGTGAATAAAAAAAAAAAGAATAGGTTAGGATAGGTATGAGATAAAACCCAAGCGGGTCAGGATGGGTATAAGATAAAATCACTAAACTAATTACTACTCGTAGATATCTTCCGTAGTACTCTCCCGTCGTTCTTCGTTTAAAAGTAATTAAAAAAAATCAAAAAATTGTAAAAAATAAAAAAATCTAAAAAATCATTAAAAAATCTAAAAAATAAAAAAAATCATAAAAAATAAAAAAAAGTCTAAAAATCTAAAAAAATAAAAAAATAATAAAAATTCTAAACAATCCAAAATTTTCTAAAAAATCTTTAAAAAAATCTAAAAAATCAAAAAATTCTACAAAATAAAAAAAGTCTAAAAAATCAAAAAAGTTCTAAAAAATCAAAAAAAAATCGATATATCGTATAGCAGACGAAGACGGAAGACATTGATCTAGTTTGAAGGTTATAGCAGACGAAGACGGAAGGCATTGATATAGTTTGAAGGTATTCTATCTAATTATTTTTATAGATAGTTTTCTAAAAAAAAACTCCTATTATTTTACTTACATAAAAGCATCCATATATCGTATATGCGGGTGTCTAGATAACATATATTTTATAACGCCTTTTTTTTTCTTCGCATCGAAGTTCTTTCACAAAGACTTGCCATGGTAAGGAAGAAGGGCCGCCGGGAGCTCGTATGAGAGTTGGTTTGACTGCCCTAACTATGGCGGAATATTTTCGAGATGTTCATTAACTTGCGAGCCGTATGAGGTAGGAAACTCTCAAGTACGGTTCTAAGGGAAGGAATTAACCCACCTATTCCGACCGGGGAGAACAGGTGGAATAATTGTTAATTGTTGGAGACTCAAATGATGGATATGCAAGCATGATAACTTATATGCTGTTCTATAGCATACTATGTGTAATGCTTCACTCATTTACGATAAATAATAAAGAAAAATGCCATTCCATTTCAACAAAAGACCCACACCCAAGTTCAATAGCTTTTGGTCCGCTATTGATCTTTACGGTGCTTACTCTATCAATTAGATCATTTACCCATAGACTAAAATAGCTAGGCATATCTATTTATTCATATTTCAACTTCTATGAAGTTTCTTTCTTTTCTACAGCTAATAAAAATCGTTGTTTAAGACGATGCATATGTAGAAAGCCCTTTTTCTAGTATTTACTAGCGAATTTGATCTTTCTTTACCTTTTTCTTTCTATAGTGGAGATAGTCGCACCTAATGACAGATCACGGTGGCCAAGTTGAAGCGTTCACCGGTTCTTCGGCCTACCACCTTGATCAAGGTTGAGGTTGTTTCATTGAAGCTAATGCTATGTTGCCCTTCCCTTGTTCAAGAGAAAGCGAGAGCTTTCTTTTATTTCAAGGACATATTCGAATAAATTCTGACCGCCGGTCGGAATGGTTTGTGGATTTTTTAGAATTTTTATGATGTTTTAGAATTTTTTTTTTATTTCATAGATTTTTTTGATTTTTGATTTTTGATTTTTTGATTTATTTTTGGATTTTTGAGAATTTTTATGATTTTTTATACTTTTTTTATTTTTTAGATTTTTGGATTTTTTACAACTTTTATGATTTTTTGAAATTTTTATGATTTTTTAAATTTTTTATTTTTTAGAATTTTTTTATTTTTTAGAGTTTTTTGGATTTTTTATATTTTTTATGATTTTTTTATAATTTTTTTGATTTTTTTTTATAATTTTTTTGATTTTTTAGAATTTTTTTATTTTTTAGAATTTTATTTTTATTTTTTAGAGTTTTTTGGATTTTTAATAATTTTTGTAATTTTTATGGATTTTTATAATTTTTTAGATTTTTTATGATTTTTTAGATTTTTTTTTTTTTTTTTTTTTAACTCATTTTAACCCAAACTCATTCTAACCCAGACCCATCTTGACCCATTACCCATCCTAACCCAAACTCATTTTAACCCATTACCCAAACTCATCCAACTTGTCCACTTTACCACCACTAAGACTCACTTATTCGGTTTGAAACTCAGTTTATATCTAAATCGTGTATATAATCAAAAGAGTTAATAGCCAAAATGGTCCCTGAGGTTTGCTCATTTTTGCCACTTTAGTGCAAAATCCAAAATTTTTAAATCTGGGTCCATCAGGTTTGCATTTTGTTGTCATTTTAGTCCAAATTTCAAAAAACCCCTTTTTGAGTGTTGAAACCTGATTGTTTTGTCCTTTTGTGCAGGAGCATTTTTGTCATTTTCAAAGCAGATCATCTTTCAAAGCAGATCAACTCTCTCTCTCTTCTCTCTCTCTAGCACCACCACCACCGCCACCTCTCTGCACCTCCTCTCTCTCTCACACACTAAAACACAGATACAACACAGATACACTCTCTCTCTCTCTCTCAGTTCTCTCTCTCTACACAGATCCGGGTAGTGAGCAACAATGTTCTGTCGTGCCATCGGGTACCCAAATCATCCCCAATCTTTCATACCTAAACCCTAACGATATTGATCTCGATTCCACTTACCGTTACCCACTGTACATCATTCTTCCACAATCCATCAGGTACACCCACTTCGTATATTCATCAATCAGTCAATGAACATCAACACCTGCAACTTAGCCATCGTAAACGAAACACCCAACAACACACAACCTGCAAGTCTGCAATGAACATCAACACCTGCAACTTAGCCATCGTCATCCCCAAAAAAACCCTAACACCTGCAACCTGCGATGGTAGCCGGTAAACGAGGAAGGAGGTGTGGGTGTGACTGTTGGATGGGACGACGCCGGAGTGGCGGTGGTGAGAAGGGGGATGAGGTGGCGGTGGTGGTGGTGCTATAGAGAGAGAGCTGATCTGGTTCTTGATCTACTTTGAGATCTGGGTTCTTAATCTGAGTTTTTATAATAATTCATAAAAATGACTAAAATACCCCTGCACAAAAGGACAAAATAAGTTTGTTTCAACACTCAAAAAAGGGGGTTTTTGGATTTTGGACTAAAATGACAACAAAATGCAAACCTCAGGGACCCAGATTTAAAAATTTTGGATTTTGGACTAAAGTGGCAAAAGTGAGCAAACCTCAGGGACCATTTTGGCTATTAACTCTAATCAAAATCTTATAAGAACTTCATGTTTAAAAACAGTGAGAATTGAACTAGGCTAAATTTAATATTTGAATCATAAATCAGCCGATTAAAGAAATCACACTTTTATATCTCTATTCATGAAGTGTTTGTTAACATTTTAATTAAAGCATTTCGGATCGGTATAGAATATGAATTTGTAGATATTTTTCAATAATTTTTTTTGAACAACAAAGATGGAATTTTATTCATCACAAAACCGGCACACAGCAAGGAGCTATGAAACGGAATTTACAGCCAAAGACAAAAAAACGTTTAACCTTTTACATAAGGAAAATTACAACAGTCAAGACCAGTACTAACCTTCAAAAACTGAAAACTCTCTCCACCCAATCAACGTTATCCCTTGGATCCTCGATCTATATTTTTCAATAAATAAAAGTTCAATAGTTTAGCGAACACGATGCATAATTTGATGTTCTTAATTCTATGGATTTATCTTGTACGATTAGAATCTCAATTTCTCACTAATATTAATGTTCGTTATATATAACAAGAAAGGTTAAGTTATTTCAAAACATCGAAATTTCTAGAGAATCTTAATTGCAAATTTGAAGTATTAACATAATGTAAACATACCATTTTATTTTAACACGTATTATTTAGAACATCATCCATATTTCATTTCATTTCATTTCATATAATATATGAACACATAAACAATCCATATTTCATTTCATTTCATATAATATATGAACACATAAACAAACGACATAACTGTTAAATTAGTTAGTTGTGTTTGTAGATTCAATCCTTTTATTGAAACAAACGACATAACTGTTAAATTAGTTAGTTATGTTTGTAGATTCAACTAGTAGATGCCCCGCCCGCGTTGCGGGGCGATGGCCGAATAATTTTCAACCAATTAAAAAAAGAACACTATAATTTTGCTAGGGAAAAAAAACAAAAACAAAAACGATGATAAGACCGTAATTTTGAGCTCAGGGCAAAACTGTAATTTTTCAGGACTAATGAGCCAGTGTTAAGGCAGCCAGAGTTATGTGCCATCCGCGTTGCGGGACGCTAAACCGAGTATTTCTTAGGTTAATAACATGTACGCATTTATGTCGGTTAGTTATACATGCTACCTATAACACGATATCAAAAAAGATACATTAAGTTAACCAATTAAAGAAAAACAGTACCATAGTTATGATAAAAAAAAATTAACTAAAACGATCACAAGCGTGTAATTTAGAGTTGGGGGCAAAACAATAATTTGTCAGAACCAATTACCGAGCGCTAGGCAGCTGTTTGGCATGAATAAAAACAAAATTAAGTGAACAAAGTAAAATAAAACACTACCATGGTTTTGCCAAAGAAAAAAAAACGATGGCAAGATTGCAATTTTTAGCAGAGGTAAAATCGTAATTTTAAAATGGAGGTAAAATAATATTTTGAACTGAGGGCAAAACCATTTTTTTATTTTGAAATGGGGACAAAATCGTAATAATTTAGCTGCGGGCAAAATAGTAATTTTTAGCTGGGGGGCAAAATCGTAATTTTAAACTGGGAACCAAATCGTAATTTGGCAGGACTCTAGCTGAGGGCATAACCATATTTGTATTTTGAACTGGGGGCAAAATTGTAATTTGTTCACTGAGGGCAAAAGCGTAAATTTAAGCAAAGGACAAAAGCAAAATTTTATTTTGAATCGAGGGCGAAATCGTAATTTTACACCTGTGATAAAATTGTAATTTGGCATCACATATAAATCACAATTATATGAAGAAAGAAAAAAAAACACAAAAAGTCAAAACTTGCCGCCAAAAGTGACGAATCACTTATCAAAACTATTACATGATGACGTCATCCACTTATAATTGTATATGTTGATAATCCTTTTATTGATAAGATATGGGCATGTCTATTCACACACCCATGTTGTCTATCCACACACCCCCAGTGTCGAGCTGTGGCCAGAGCATGGCGTTTTGGTCCGGTTAACCAGACAAAGACTGACGGGTCTGTTGACCGAACCAAAACGCCGAGCTTTGGCCGCGTTCTGGTCCTGTCAACCAGACAAAAGACTGACACCCGGTCAGTCTTTTAGCTGGTTGACAGGACCAAAACGCGGCCAAAGCTCGGCGTTTTGGTCCGGTCAACAGACCCGTCAGTCTTTTGTCTAGTTTTTTTTTAACGGTAAATTTGGATCACTGACGGACTACTGGAGTATCATCGTGCCACCAGCAGAACCACCCGATCATATCCATCTCCACTAGACATAATGCCTATACACCAATTCAGGAGGAAACCCAATAAATATGGGAAAACCCCCTTTGTGGGAATCGAACCCAGGACCTCTTGGTCCATAAGCTTTATCCCACCCCCAAGATGCCACTAGGCTATAAAGCCATGGGCAGTCTTTTGTCTAGTTGATTGGACCAAAACGCCGCGCTCTGGCCATAGCTCGACACTGGGGGTGTGAGAATAGACAAAATGATAGGTGGGGGTGTGTGAATAGCAAGACCCGATATATATCTATTTTGTTATTCCTTTTGATATATTATTGCCACATGGGACCTTGTGCGTCATTAATTACACAAAGTGATGTAGACATGTTTGTACATGTAGTAACATGCCACAAGGCATAAAGAGTGGTGGATAGGATTATACTACTTTGACCATTGACCATTATATATACAAGTTGGTTGAAGATGATATATACATTTCGTATTTTACTAGCTATTATATTACTCGTTGAAGTTGTTCATATTTGATTTTTGGATAAACTTGATGAAAATGTAACTAGCGTTGAATATATCTATCTACTATAATAAAAGAAACCAAGTTTTGGACACGTGTCATTCATTGAAGCCATCTATTTTTATAGATAATTAATATCAATTAAAAGATAATTATACAATTAAATATAATACAAATTTAAACAATTCATATAGGAGATAATATATATAATATTTTAAAATAGAGTAAATTACAAAAATCGTCCTTTATGTATGTCAGTTATTGCAAACTGTGTCATTTGTCTTCAATAATTACAGAAAACGTACTCGATGTTTGCAAACTCTTGCAAGTTATGTTCTTTAGCCCTAACTCAGTTAATTTAAATGATTTACTTATTTTATTAAACTAAAATAGTCAAGGGTAGAACCTATAAATGTTTAAAAGGTGTTTATTGGTTCTACACTTATATTTTCGTGTTCAATTCTCAACTCAAAATACGGTAATCATTTTGTTTACGTGACATTTATAAGAACAATCACCGCAATCATCCCATCCATCGTATATCGAGTATATCCGTTAGTTTTTTTTAAATTATAAATTTTTATTAGATTTATTCAACCCGTGTAATAAACGAGGTTTTTTAAAGATATAACATTTTTATTTTTTGCTATACAAAATTACATTTATTCAACTTGTGTAATACTTAGGGTTTTAAAAATATAATTTTTTTATTATGTAGTATATAAAATTAGATTTATTCAATACATATGATACATAAGATGTATAAAGATATAACTTTTTATTGTTTGGTATATAAAATTACATTTGTTCAACCCGTATAACATAGCATAGCTCCCGCTTTAGTCTCCCTAACGGTCGAACTTAGTCTCGCTCCTCAGCTCGATGAGGTTCTTAAAAATGTAACTTTTTTATTATTTAATATATAAAATTAAATTTACTCAACCCGTACAATACACGGGATACTTAAAGATATAACTTTTTTTATTATTTAATATATAAAATTACATTTATTCAACCAATGTCATAAACGAGATTTTTAAATATATATTGTTTTATTATTTGGTATATAAAATTGCATTTATTCAACCCGTGTAATAAACGAGATTTTTAAAGATATATTTTTTATTATTTAGTATATAAAATTACATTTATTTAACCTGTGTAATACACGGGGTTCTAACCTAGTTACCATTATATAAAATTCAACTTTTAAATTTCTTTTTTTAATAATAATCTTTTAAAATTTATTTCTTGATTTAGTTAACTATGAAAACATAGATATAACGTAATCAATTGTAAAAACTTTTGTACTAAAACATATCCTATGTAGGGCTAACTCTTAGCATGTGCATGATGGTTTTATATAGGGCTGGCATATCGTGTATACCCGTACACGATAAGACACGACACGATAAGACACGATACACGAAACGCCATATACGAACACGACACGATATACACGAAAAGTACCTGTTAGTACCTGTTAACGAAGACTAGAATAATCACATATTAAGAACCTGTTTAGTGAAACAAAACTCGCCAAAAGTTCACAAACAGCTTAAATAATCCATAAACACCGAATACTTAACAAGTTTAAAACAAAAATCCATAAACGACAAATCACAAGACTTAATAATTCAAAACATCCATTAAAAACAACTTCAAATTTCCCATGGTTCTCTTCTCATATCTTTAGTTCCAACAATTCAAACCTGCACATAATTGTAGTCATATTTAGCATTGACAATTGGACATAAAGCGAGTAATTTTAATTTATCAAACATTACTTGAAACATTTGGAGTAAGTACCTTATGATTGTTCATTGTTTTTTAGCAACACTACTTGAAGCATTTGGAGTGGTTACCTTAGAATTGTTCATTGAGTTTGAAGCATTTGATTCTCCACTAATATCAAGTGACATTATATCTTCAGTGAGCTCGTCTAAATTAACTTCGTTAGAACCTACAAATACAAACAAACATATACTATTAGTGAGATATTATGTTATAAAAACCTTACAAAACTCAAGGGAAAAGGGACATTACAATAATCTCCATATAACCAATCCTTTGTGCATATTAGAGCCTCAACGGTATCTTTACCAAGCGAGCTTCGATGTTCATTAAGAACTCTTCCACTTGCACTAAATGTGGACTCCGATGCGACGGTTGAAACCGGAATTGTCAAAAAGTCTTTTGCCATCCTTGCAAGCGTGGGATATCTAAACTCATTGGCTTTCCAAAAAGTCAAAACATCTAAGTTCGAGTTCCTATCAACTCTTGACTCATCCAAATACAATTGCAATTCTGATTTTTTGTTAGCTAGAAAATCTTTACTTTGAAACTGATCAAAATCCTAAAAAAGAATTATAAATAATTAGTAAATGAATACATAAAAGATTAAAAGACAACAAGTTAAAAAATATACATTAGCAAATAAATTACCTTAAGTCTAGCTCTAACTCCAAAGACACTTGTTGAATCATCATCTACCGTATCCTCAACCCCTTTGCTAGCTTCTGAAGTACTTGCGACATTTGAAGTTGTAGAAGAACCACCATCCATATTTAACTCAACATATTCATGAAAAGTAGAGTGCAAAACCTCATCAACATATTCATATTCCTTGCTGTCACGTCCATAAACTTGTGAATAACTCCACTCGATAAAGTGCAATTTGTATCTAGGATCCAACACCACAGCTATGGCTAAAGTAAGACTAAAATCAGACCAATATTTCTGAAACTTTGCCATCATCAAGTCAGCCATTTTTCTCATATACTCGTCTTCTGAACCCATACCCTCTTTCAAAGTCAAGTAAGCCATAAAAACATGTGGATAATACAAGTTTGCAGTTGGGTATTTGCTACCCGAAAAAACATTTGTGATATCGTAAAACACTCTAAGAAAAGAACACATCTTTCCAATCTTTTCCCACTCCAACGCATTCGGACAATGCTTATAATTAGAATCACTCAATTCTAAATGGCAAAAGGCGCGTCGATAAAAAAGGGCACCATAAAGCATTAAAAAGGTAGAATTCCACCTAGTAACAACGTCTTGCCTTAACCCCTTTTTCCTTTTCAAAGAAAGCAACTGAACACACTCTATAAACTTTTCCTTTCTTTGTTGCGACCCTTTCACATACTTTATGCTCTCTCTCACTTTGTAAATACACTCATCAATTTGCTTTAACCCATCTTGCACAATCAAGTTCAAAATATGTGCACAACATCTCAAGTGGAAAAAATTACCCCTATAAACAAGTGGTAATTTTTTATTTAGTTGTTCTCTTAAAAGCCCAATAAAAGTGTCATTAGAAGAAGCATTATCTAATGTCATAGAAAATATTTTATTTTCTATGCCCCACTCTACTAGAATAGAAAACACTTTTTCACACAAAGCAACACCGGTATGAGGTGGTGGCATGAAAGAAAATGACAACACTCTTTTTTGCAAAACCCATTGTTTATCCATAAAGTGAACTGTAATTGCTAAATACCCATCAGTAGCAATAGACGTCCACAAATCTGAAGTTAGGCATAACCTCCCAGGTGATTCCATAAGCATTTCTTTGACCTTTTCCTTTTCTCTCTTATACATTTTCAGTAAATCAGATTTCACAGTATTTCTAGAGATGCTATTGACATCGGGTTGCAGATACTTAAATAAATCTCTCAATCCCTTATAATCTACAAATGACAAAGGTAACTCATGCATAACGATAGCAGCTACAAGCATCTCGCGGAACGTACTTTGAGAAAACGTAGATGACTTTAATTTCATGTCACTGTTTAAAATCATTTGACCAACATCTTTGAAACTAGAACCATAGCAAGATTTTATGTGTTTCGAAATATTCCCCGTACCTTGCTTGCTATCATATATGATAATATGATTACATTTGTTGCACTTGCTTGGAACTTTTCCACCGACTGCTTTCTTTTTAAGTTTAGTGAAGTATTGCCACACAATAGATCTTTCCTTTCGTTGTCTCTTTACTCCTGATTTGTTATCATCACTATCGTTTGTATCATCTACCTCCACAGAGTGAACTTCATCATCTTCCACATCCATATTCATTGAGCTATCATTTTCTAGATCAACTTTGACAGAATCTGACTCCTGCTACAATAGAGAAAACAAATAAAGTTACACAAAAAATAATACCAAACTTGAACCAAAAGCCATAAAAGTTAGAAAAACATACATAGGACTTCTTATCCTTCTTCTTTCCCACCTTCTTTTGAGAATCACTCATATTGAATTTCTTAATCTGTTAGAAAGCATACAATCTGTTAGAAAGCATACAAGTTGAACAACGCTTACAAACACACTTATACTATGTAACACTAAATCGTCAAAACTGAACAGGTTCAAACCGAACCATAAATCGTCAAAACTGAACAGGTTCAAAGCGAACAATATATATCTCAAACTAGTCAGCTTGCTTTAGTTTAATCGGTGTTCGTCAGTATATGAACACACTTATATCTCAAACTGAACAGGTTCAAAGCGAACAATATATATCTCAAACTAGTCAAAGCGAACAATATATATCTCAAACTAGTCACTTGGTGCACAAGATATCGATGAGTTTTCGTTTCTTTTAGTTGCTTAAAACTGTAATAATCATGAGTTTTTGAACTTTTTTTAATTATCTAAACAAGTACTAAATCAAACAAGGGTAAGACATGCATAAGTATCTCAGCATAATTAACTAAATCAGCATATTTAAACTGCATATAACCAAGATCAAACTAACCAATTAACTAACACTACAAAATACACCCAAAACACAGAGCAGTTGTATCTCAGCTTAATTAACTAACACTGCAAAAAAATCAAACCTTTTAGCTCTTGTAGTTTTAACGGAAAGTAAGATCTGATTAGGTCACAATGAGCGAATCTAACTATTTTACTTGTAGATTTAACGGAAAGTAAGATCTGCTTACTTTGAAGTTTGAACGCCGCAGTGGCTGTGCGGTGGATGCCGGTGCGGTGAAGCTGTCGGTGCGGTGGATGGCCGGCGGAGTGGCTGTGCGGTGGATGGAGCTGTCGAATGTCGATGTCGGCTGTAGAGAGAGTTGAGATGAGAGATCTGATTAGGTCATTAGGGTTTTCATTTTTTTGAACTAAATGAAAAGTTCCACTGTGGCGTATACCATATATTATCATATATGTTTTTATTTAATTAAAATTAAAACCTTATCATGTCCTTAACATGTACATAACAGGTAAACAGGTATCTGACCTATTTAGACACGAAAATTAACAGGTATTTTCGTGTCTACCTGTTTAGTACCTGTTACCTGTTAAGGTCATACACATACATGTTAAGGTCGTGTAGGTTCGTGTCGTGTATTCGTGTAAAATTGCCAGCCCTAGTTTTATAGATCCGGAAATTCCTGCCCCTAGAGAAGGATTTTGCACTATTTCTCTTTTCATCAGGTCCTCCCTGCTCGTCTCTCTTTTCCTCGTTGTCCCATGGTCTTTCAAGTGTTGATGGTTCAAGATGGTGGTGGTGGTGGTGATGGACAGTGGCGGTGGTGGGTAGTGGTGTTTAATCCTCTGTAGATCTTAGAAGTGGCTGGGCCAAGTCTGCACTAAGAAGAGCTCACACATACGTTTTTTAATGAAACGTATTCGTAAAAACAAACAGTCTGCGAATAGCAATGTCTATGCGTGGGTTGTGCGGCGCAGACAGAAGAGTTTGCGCAGATCTTTTAAAAAAACAAACACTAACATAGAGTTACTATCGATATCGATGGGAAAGACAGCCAAAATGCCCATATTATTATATTATAGTAGTAGTAGTATTAGAGTTAATTACATACTTAGTCCATGCGGTTTACACAAAGTAACAATCTAATGCACTAATAGTTTAAAATCACATCCTGGGGTACTGACTTTTCATTCTTTAACATGTGAGAGTATTAGTTACATAGTTAGTCACTGTGGTTTACACAAACTAACAATCTAATGTACTAATAGTTAACAGGGAATTAACGTTAATACACTCACATGCTAAAAAATAGAAAGTTAGTACCCCAGGATGTGATTTTAAACACTTAAATTGTTATTTTGTGTCAGGATGTGATTTTAAACTATTAGTACCTTAAATTGTTATTTTGTGTAAACCACATGGACTATGTACTTAACTCTTATTATTACTACTACTACTACTGCTACTGCTACTGCTACTGCTACTGCTACTGCTACTGCTACGACGACTGCTACGACGACGACGACGACTACGACGACTACGACGACGACGACGACTACGACGACTACGACGACTACGACGACTACGACTACTACGACTACTACGACTACTACGACTCTACGACTCTACGACTCTACGACTCTACCACTCTACCACTACTACCACTCTACCACTACTACTACTACTACTACTACTACTATTATTATTATTAGAGTAAACTGACATTTTGGTCCTTGTGGTTTGGCCAGTTTTGTCATTTTAGTCCAAATCTCAAACTTTTTAAATCTGAGTCCCTGTGGTTTGCATTTTGTTGCCATTTTAGTCCAAATCTCAAAAAGTCTCATTTTTTACTGTTTCAACATGTCTTTTTTGTCTTTTTGTGCAGGGGTAATTTTGTCCAATTACTTTTCATTAAAACATTTTATTAATTAAAAAAGAGTAAATTACAAAAATCGTCCTTTATTTATGCTACTTATTGCAAATTGTGTCATTTATCTTCAATATATACAAGAAACGTACTCGATGTTTGCAAACCTTTACAAGTTATGACCTTTAACCCAAACTCAGTTAGTTTTTATGGTTAAATTTGACTAAGTGGACCTCACATATGGGTATTTTAGTCATTTTACCCTAAATAAAATATTAATGTTTAAAAAAATATTCTACATGTATATTTATAAATATATACACAGACAAAACACATATATATAAACAAACCCCATTCTTCTTCTTTCTCTCTCTCTAACTACCCTACCACAACCACCACCCCCACCCCCACCAACTGGTCTTCTTCTCCGGTGAAACACCACCGCCCAACTCCGGCGACCAAGAAATCCCACACCCACCCCTCCTCTCTCTCTTTCTCTCTCTCGGATCGGAACCCTAGCCGCCGTCCTCCGGTTCAGATCTCCCCCATCCTCCGGTTAAGATCGCCGCCTTCTAGTTAATTGCACCCCCAACACTGCACCACTCTTTCTCTACCCCTCTCTGTCTTTGACACACGCAACCAAACCACTACCACTGCCCCATCTTCAAACTAAATTCCGGCGATTCACCATCTGTAATTTTTGGGTATCCGCAGACCAAATAAAGGAGCAGGTGGTGTGTGGCTGTGGTGGCAGGTGAGAGAGAGAGGGAGACGACGGCAGCGGCGAGCATGGCGACGGTAAACAACAAAACTCTGGTAAGATCATGTCCCCCTGTTCTTGTTCATCTCAGATTCTTTTGGATCCCCTCATGTTTCTTATTTTCTTTCTTTCCGGTGACGGTGGTGGGGGTAGATGTGGGTGTTTGGTTTGAATGGTGATAACATGTGGTGTGTGGATGTGGTGGCAGGTGGGTGGTGGGTGGTGGCGGAGATCGGGGACGATGATGATATCGGATATGATGAGTGTATTGTTCCGTGCGATGTTTTATTTAGTTGATTTTGAATTCAGATCGGTGTTGTTTTGGCTTCCAGTTGTATGGAATTAGTAATGCTTTTTGCGATTGTGTAGATTTTAGGTGAGATACTTGATCAGTTTGGGATGCATTTGCATTGATGTTGAAAATTGATTGTGCAGGAGTGGGAGGTGGCAAGTGGCGGGAGGTGGTGGTGGCAAGTCGCCGGAGGTGGTGGTGAGGGTAGGTCTGGGTTTTAGAGAGAGAGTATATATGTTTTAGAGAGAGAGAGAGTTATATATATTATATAATATATAATTAATTTTGTTTTAGTTTATTAGAATTATTAAAATACCTTTTTTAGTAAATGACTAAAATACCCTTATGTGGGGTACACTAGGTCAGATTTAACCATAAAAAATAAATGAGTTAAGGCTAAAGGACATAATTTACAAGGGTTTGCAAACATCGAGTACGTTTCTTGTATATATTGAAGATAAAGGACATAATTTGCAATAAATAGCATACATAAAGGACGATTTTTGCAATTTACTCATTAAAAAACCCAAATAAATCAACTTCTCTCTAAAACACAAAACCAAAAACCCATCACACCACCATTCCCACCATTGGCACACCACCACCTGAACCCGAACACCTCCCACCCGCAGCCATCTAACTCGGAACACAACCGCCTTATGTTTTTGTGCTCTTAATCTCCTTAATTCCTAATCCTCTCACCAGATATGGACTGAATGGTCAAAATCACTCAACAATTATTGAGTACCAATTCATGAAATTAAACATCATAATCACAAATTCAACCATACAAAATCACAATAACCTATCAGTAATCACCATTTCAACCACACAAAATCATAATAACCTAACACTAATCACTAATTCACCACATCAAAAGCTCCAAATCCAAAAAAAAAAAAAACTGGTTAAAAACCTAATTCCATATCAAGCTCAACAAGCAACAAACTTATCTGAAACAATCCGGTGAGCCGCTACGGCAGAGGTCAACGTCGCACTTCCATCGTTAAAACCAGACTCATGTTGACCGGTACCTGGGTTTGGTTTTAGCACACATTTCACTAACAAATCGAGTGATTTTAAAACCAGACTGGGGGCCACAGGTTTGGCTAGACGCATGTTGACTGGATTTCATTGAACCGGCCGGTGTGAGCAAACCAGGAAAAAACAGGTCTAACCGGCTAAAAACCGGGTCAGAGGGGAGACGGTGGTGGTGGGTGTACGGTGGTAGAGGGGAGATGGTGGTGGTGGGAATCTGCACCGTACGGCGTTCTTGATTCGATCGGGAATGAGGAAATGGGATTATGTTTTTAGATTTTTTTAGGGTTGTGGTGGTGGTCGGTAGGTGTCAACGGGTAGAAAAAGAGGTGTTGGTGGTGGTGGCCGGAGAATGGAGGTGGTGGTGATGATCTGCAGAGGAATTAGGGTTTTGTGTTAGGGTATTTTGCAACTGGTGCACTTGAGGAAGATGATGGGTTTTTATAGGGTGAAACATTATTTATCTTTAATTAAAACCTATATAAATTAGCAAACTTTTTGTGCATAAGGACTTGTAAGTTGTGCTTTGGGTGTTTTCCAAAAAAAACTTGATTTTTTAGTTTTTACCCAAAACTTTTCATTATTTGCAATTTAACTTCACAACTTTTGTCACTTATACTTTTCATCTTTCGCAAATTTTCGTTTTACGTATAGTTCTAAATTTTTCGAGTTAATACGACGCAACGTGCATGTGTGGTTCAACGTTTTTACCTCTATTTTTCCATGTTTGACAGGTTCGTCGCAATACGCATATTATAGGTTGAGTCAGTGTTGGTTGTCAATGACAGTTGTGTGACATTAGTACTATTTGACACCGTTTTACGCACCGCCGCAACACGGGGTGTGCTTTGGGGATTTTTCAAAGAAAAAATTGTTATGCATATGGTTGTCGTAACGTTGGCTTTGGGGGTTTTCCAAAAAAAAAAAATTGATTTTTTTTACTTTTCACCCAAAAGTATTTCATAAATTACTTTTAACCAAAAACTATTTGTTTTTTACTTTTAACCCAAAACTTTTTATCTTTTACAATCTATCCTCAGAACTTTTTTTACTTTCAACTTTGGTCCTTTATAGTTTTCATTTTCCGCAAATTTTGCGCTCTGTGCTTGGTTCTAAATTTTGTGACTTAACACATCACAGCGTGCGTCTTTGGCTTAACGTTTTTACGTTTCGTTCTAAATTTTGCGAGTTAACACGACGCAACGTGCGTGTGTGGGTGAACGTTTTTACATCGTCTATTTTTACCCCGTTTAACAGGTTTAACATAACGTGTGGGTCGTAGATCGACTTTGTTATAAATAAAGAATCCCCGCCGCATTGCGGCGGGTCGTAATCCTAGTTATTTTTAATTAGCAACGAGTTTAAATAATACTAGAATGACTAAATTACCCCTGTGCAAAAGGACAAAACAGGGGGGTTTAATTTGGAGAATTTGATCACATTTCACTTTTGGACTAAAATGGCAACAAAAACGAAACCACAGGGCCCTTGATGCAAAAGGTTTGAAATTTGGACTAAAGTGGCAAAACTGGCTAAACCACAGGGACCAAAATGGCTAAAGTGACAAAACTGGCTAAACCACAGGGACCAAAATGGCAGTCGTCTACTACTACTACTACTACTACCACTACTACGACTACTACGACTACTACGACGACTACGACTACGACTACGACTACCACGACGACTACCACGACGACTACCACGACGACGACGACCACGACACCACCACCACCACCACCACTTCTACTTCTAGTACTACTTATTAGAGTAAACTGCCATTTTGGTCCCTGAGGTTTGGTCACTTTTGCAACTTTAGTTCAAAACTTAAATCTTTTACATCTGGGTCCCTGTGGTTTCAGTTTTATTTTCATTTTGGTCCAAAAATGAAATCAGGTCATATTTGTCTTATAAAATCCTGCAATTTTGTCATTTTACTCAGGGGCAAATCAGGTCATATCTGTCTTATAAAATATGGTATTTATTTATAAAAAAATGATCATTTTGCCCCTACGGAAAAATGACAAAATAGCAGGAATTTTATAAGACAAATATGACATGATTTCATTTTTTGACTAAAATGGCAATAAAACTGAAACCACAGGGACTTAGATGCAAAAAGTTTGAGTTTTGGACTAAAGTGACCAAATCTCAGGGACCAAAATGGCAGTTTACTCTTATTATTACTATTACTATTACTATTACTAAGAGAGTAAACCCTCAAATTTTGTTCACATTTAATTAATTTTTGATTATCTATTAGTTTGATCTCTCTTTTGGGAAATGCAAAAAAAAAAAAAAAAAAATATACTGAGCACGTTTAATTTTATAAAAAGAAGATGGAATCGTATAAGTAAGCTTTTTTGTTTCATATTTTTGGAGTTTCCCTAAATTTTGAAGCAGGGACACCTTTAGCCGCTGTTAATTGTGCATAAAGTAACTTAAAACTAATGAATACATATATATATTTTACGTTAATAAAGTTATCACCTCCTGTACTTATCTATTCAAAGGTTTGTTTATTAATTACCTACCTAATCTTATAAATTAGATTTATATTCGATGTACTTCAGTCTAATGGTGCCAAAATTTTCTTCCTTGTACGTTGTATTTCTTCAGGGAAACTATATCATTATTGTACGTTGTATTAATTAATAATATTAAATTGTCAACATGGTTTAAAATAAACATAATCTTTGATCAAAATTTTGTACAAGCTGAAGTGATATCATGATTAATTTAAGTGATTAACGTTTCTATTTTTTTTTTTTTGGTTTAGATCTTAGATCTGCAATCATGGAGTTCAAATTTTATCAAACCTAGTTGGGATGAATCGGTTAGATCCGAAACCTGACAGCTAAACAGTTGGTTGACGTGGTCGTCTCCGAGAGCTTGAGGGCTCTCGGAAGCCTTGTGCGAATAGAAAAAGTAGGCCTCTTAGTTTTCACTCAATAACATTAACATAAACAAACAATTAAACAATTTAATATAAACATAAAATTAATATTAATATTATATGTTAGTAGAGAAACTGAATGTTAAGGGTATTAAGGGGATTTCAACACATAACACATGACGCGTGTTGCTTCTTAACGTGTTTGAGAAGCGCTTGCCACGCGTCTTGAAATCTCAGAACACAAAACCCTAAAACTACTGCACTCTGATCTTACACCCACGCACATATGGAGAGAGGAGACCTGGTGATGGTTCCCGCGTAGCCATGGCGGTGGTGATTAGAAACCCTAGCCGTTCAACCCATTTCAAGAAACAAATCGTGAGAGAAAAAGACGAGCCGGAGAATCAAGAGAGATGGAGATGGTTGTTGGCGACGGCAGACGCGGCGGAGGCCATTCTGTGTGGGTAACTACGGCGGTAGCGATGTTTTCGGCGGCGGCTAGGGTTCAATTCCGACCACGGTAAGTTTTCAGTTCCGATTGGGTTTAAGACTTGCAGATCGGCCGGCAATCCTCTTGGCCCTTGGGTTAAACTTGTGGTGATGGTCTGGTGACCGTGACCGCTGTGGGTTCTTGGGTTCCGGCGATGGTACAGGTGTCTCTCATCGGACGATCTAGAGATAGAATGGGAAACTTGAAGTCAAACTCGAACAACCGCAACGTCAGAGACTTGAACCAGTGTTCCGGCAAGAATTCAGGTAAGCTCTTTCATGAGATTTCATATAGAATCATATTATATATAAAATGTGGTTGTATTCCTTAAAGTACTTTGAAATGGCTGTCACCCAATCCGCCCATTATGAGCTACCTTGATATATTTTGTAACTTACATCTACAGTTGTGTCTTTTTGAAATTTGCAGGTTTCATATTCAAAGTATTATCCACCATTATGGTAAGTTGAATGTTTAGAATGAATAAAATTTGGAACATATATTTTATATTTTGTTTAAGGAAAGTATGACTACATGGTTTGGACATTTCTATACTTCCTTACAGGTTTAAAATGGTTTTCAATAAGCAAAGACATAGACAAACGAGGTAACAGGTTGGAAGAAACTAGATGTGCAGAATGGTTCAGGTGTCGGCGTAGGCTATCTCGACATTTGCATAGGCTACGTCGGGTTATTTTCATTTAAAATTTAATCAAATCTTTTATGTGTTATGCAACTATACTAATGCTTTTGCACCTTGATTTCTTGACACACCGGTCGATGATGGCTGTGAATTATTTCATCTGTTTTTTTTTTTACTCTCGGAAGGCTGGTGGGACAATTGATCTTGAACCTTGTCTTACACATACGTCAGCTATGGAACCTACTCTTGCTCCTGTGGTTGTGGAACGCACCATGACTACTAGAGCCGCAGCTTCGGTATTATATCTTTCATCATTTTATGCATCTTATTCATAAGCATTCATCAGTAACTCATCTACTTGTATGTTATATTTATTCTCTACATAATAGTAATTGTGCAACAAAATATAATATTTCAATTATAGCCATCAAGTTGAATATGAGGAACCCATGATATATAATGATAATTAATTACTTACTGTAGGATATTATTCATGTATATTTTCAAATATATAATATTAGAGTGTCATCTCAAAACTCATCTTGTTCTTCCACTTATGCATTGTAATATTGTATTATTTTTGTTTATCTATCTCAATTCTCAGTTACATGTTCATAGAAAAGTATACTGCTTATATTAATAGTCTTTTTTCTTCATAGAATGCGCTTCGTCAACAAAGATTCGTGCGTGAAGTTACATTACAGTACAACCTTTGCAATGAACCTTGGTATATCCTTTTCATTTCTCTTTCTTTTATTGACCGGTTACATATTCACAGATCTATATTCTTTCAGTATCTCACGATCTTGTCAACTAGGGGTGCTCATAAACCGTTAAATCCGACTGAATTGCCCTGACCACAGTAAATCTGCTGGTTCAGGCGATTTAAAGAACTGAGTTTTGACGGTTCAACTACGGTTTGGAACTTTGAACCAGTTGTTTAATCTATATTATTGTTACCTTTTCATTTTTGGAGTATGCAATTATGTATATGTAATATGTATAATATTTATGAACACTCTTTATCGTTATAAAATAATTTAATTCAAGCTAAAGGTCGTGGAAAAATGGAAAACCTATTCAAACCGCTAAAACCAAGCCCTTTGCCTTTTTCGAAAACCGTAGTTTGCGGTTGGGCCCAGAATTTTCATCAAAACAGGCCAAACTAGAGTGCACAAATCGTTTTTTTAGAGCCTACAATCGGGTAGGAACCGGGTCCGGGTTTAGTCAACAAAGTCAAGAACCGGGTAGGGTAGGAACCGGTTACGGGTATGTTCGGGTTTTTGACTGGTTTGGCCGGGTTTTTTGGGGGGTTTTGGCCGGTCAGGTTTCTTTGGTTACACCTGGGTCTGGAACTGGTATGTACCCACATGTTGGGTAGGGTAGGAACTGGTTCCGTGTCGGGTCCGTAACTGGGTTTTTTGTGCATCTCTAGGCCAAACCAGACTGTCAACACCGATATCATCAACTACTCATTCCTCAACTGCATATTATTCGACTAACGTATGATTTTTTAATGTATATTTGTGTGTTTGAAGGATTAAGTATAGCATAAGTGCCATAGCAGACAAAGGTCTGAAGAAGCCTCTATTTACCTCTGCTCGATTGAAAAAGGGCGAAGTTCTGTACCTGGAAAGTCCTACACAAAGGTACCACGCCAGTATCATGTTGTACTGTAACGTGACTAACGTCTAACTGAACCGAATCAATAACAAGTTTTTTCATGTGTGTTTTTGTGAAGGTTTGAGCTTAATAGTATATGTTTTTGATTGGGCCATGTTGGCAAGGGATGCTTCTTTTCTTAGGTTCTCTCCAAGATATTTTTTGTTGCATTATCTGCATATTGCATTATTAGCTATTTATATGAATAATAAATAATTAGATGATAAATAGTGTTAATTAAGCAACTTTAAAGTGTTATAGGAAGGGGATGAGTACTTGTCATACAAAGAGACCGGGATTGCAAGCTAGAGTCTCTAACCTGGTGGCCACATAAAATTGATGCAACTGGATTTAGAAGGTATGTAAGCTACCAACACATACATAAATGTGCATATGTAATAAGGTGGTGATTATAATTCAAGTGTTGGTTGTTTTTTCCCAAATTGTGTAGAGAACATAGATGCTCAAAAGGAGATGTTTCAGGTAGATGTTTCTACAATGGCGATTTGTCCAGCGGATTACAGTTGCATTCTGTAACGGAATATACGAAAACGAACTGCCACAAAATTTTATACGGTTCAACGCTTATTGTGTAGAATATAAGAGCAAATGATGTTTTTAATTAGATCACATAATGTAAACCACCACTACAAGAACAATCTTCAATGATGATTTAGCAATTCAATTGACTTGAATGGTTTTCCGAAGCAAAACTATTAGTTACATGTTATCAAACCGAGAACTATTTGGTTTAGCGCGCCGCAACGCGCGCATGGCATAAAACTAGTTAACTTAAATAAACACTTTAATAGAGTAAACTGCCATTTTGGTCCCTCAGGTTTGATTACTTTTTGTCACTTTAGTCCAAAACTCAAACTTTTTCAATTTGGGTCTCTGTGGTTTCAGTTTTATTGCCATTTCGGTCTAAAAGTAAAGCCAGCTCAGATTTCTCAAATAAAATCCTAGTTTTTTGTTCCTCGGTTTAGTGAAGGGCAAAATGGTCATTATAAGTTTTATTATAACAAATATCTTCATCTTCCCAAATGCAAAGAATTAAACCCTAATTTAACTTCTACTGCACACTCATTTAACTTTCCAACATCATTAAGAATCATTTCAGCAACCACCAGCCGATTCACACACCACCAACCACACACCAATCACACACTCCACAATCAACAATCATGAAGCCGATTCAGCCGCCACCAACCACCAGCCGGAATCTCAACCGTCCATGCCGCCGCCCTGAGCTAACCCTACCGTTACCACAACGCGGGCCACAAATTGCAGTTCCCTCACCTCTTCCACCGTCATCCGCTCCTACAACCGCCATAGCCGTTTAACCTCTCCGAACTAGATTTGTGACATCGATGAAGTCTGCGTTGGTGTTGTTGAAGATGAATTCTTTAGGGTAACCACTTAAGAGGGGAAGTGAACTGATGGAAATTTTTAATTTTGTGTTTTTGTTTTGAATCGTAGATACAGGGATTTGGATATATGAACTGATGGGGTTTGGAGAAGATGATGGATTAGGGTTTGGGTTTGGGTTTGGGGGAAGATTTGTGTTTTTATAAGGTCAAAATGTGTTATAATAAAAATTATAATGACCATTTTGCCCCTGAGGAAAATGACACAAAACCCGGATTTTATTTGAGAAATCTGAGCTTTGGACTAAAGTGACAAAAATGATCAAACCTCAGGGACCAAAATGGTAGTTTACTCCACTTTAATATAAATAAAAATTTTAAAAGTAATAAAAACAAATCAAATAAAAAAGAAATTTACAAATAAATATGAATATCTATATGTATGTAGGGATTAGGATCAAATACAAAATATGAAATAAATAAGAAGAGTAAGAAAGATTTTAATCCATTGATTTTATATTTGGAGGGTTAAGATTGGTTTTAGAGAAAAGAAAATAGTGGAAGGGCATAAAGAAAATCCTACATTAATTGACTTTTTCTCTCAACAAACAAAACACATGTCAATCTAGTCAGAGCCGTCCCCGAAAACTCTTGAAAAAATTTAGGCCTCGGGCGACGAAAAGAATTGGGCCCAAAATTATGTTTAAGGGTAAATGAATTATAAAAATAAAAACTTAGTGATGGAGGAAAGACTTGAACTTGAGACCTTTGGATTATTTGGTGATGGTTTTTGCCACTACACCACCAATACTTTATTGGATAATAAACGGATAAATTTACTAAATATATAATTTAATAAATATATACAAGTTTATAAAGACTTTTCAGGCCCTTTGAAATTTTGGGCCTCGGGCGTTAGCACGGATTTGCCGGGCCCAGAGCCGGCCCTGAATCTAGTGGCGGACCCATGATTTTTTTATGAAAGGCGGTATTTTTTAGGGTCGGTTGTCTATCGTTAAGTATTAAGAAATTGACCCTTTTAAGGCCGGGTCAACTAAAACTTATTGCATCGGCCAAAACTAATGTATAGTTCAATAAGCTAATAATTAATCTGGCTGTTAAAAATATACCATATACAAATACAAATACAACAAGTTTTATATTTATAAATATCTCTAATATTTCTATTTGTTTTTTATGAGGTATGGACTTATAGTGGGCTCAACATAGTTAAATAAACAAGTGTTGCTGGCCTGAATCATAGTGGGCTTATCATGTCATTAAAGACTGTTCGTATACAGATGGGCTGAGGAGTGAAGACCTGGCTTCTTTGCGATCGTTTCTATTAGGGTTTTTGGCAGATATAGCAACAACCTTAACTTTTAATTAACCATCAACAAAATATACATCAACACACATAGTAATAAGCAAGTAATCAAATACTCTAATCCACTAACCAACAATCAAATAATTATTCTAGCAAATAATCAACTAATAAAGTAAAATTTTGAGAAAGGTAAAAAAAACATTTATATTCGTTAATTAGTTTATAAGATCAAATGTAGTGGGGCGCTATGCCCCCACATAGCGCCGGAAAAGGCCATAGAACACCGCCACGAAGGGCGGTATGAATGCAATTTTGAGGTGGGGCGCGAGATATATAGCGGCTTTATTTTGTGGTTTGTTTGAAATTTTATTTTCTGGTTTTCCCCTAAACATATATACATACATATACTGCTCTGTTTTTGTTGCAGGTATCGAAGGAAGAAGAAGAAGAAGTAAGACAAATGGAGAAGAAGACAAATTGGAGAAGAAGACAAATATCTAAAATTTGTTTTTAAAATTGGTTTTTAACATATTTGGTCCCTTCAAGTCTCGGATATCTAAAATTTGTTTTTAAAACTTGGCTTTTAAAATTGGTTTTTAACATATTTGGTCCCTGCAATTATGAAAACTTATTTTATTTAATGTTTTTTATTTAACATTAAAGGGGTTTAATTTAAAAAAGTTAGAAATTAATTAAAAAATTGAAAATTAATTAATTGAGTAATGATGACAAAGGGCTTTATGACTACGGCCTCAACTTGCATAACGCCCCATAAAACCCTGTGGTGACGTGGCATGTCGCATAACGCCCCCAAAAGGGTCTTATGACTACGGATGACCTAATAGTTTTACAGAATGTTTTCGAAACCTGAGTCAGAAAGTGACCAAGTCCCCTTAACTGTCCACTTGTCTCATCATGATTGTAAGATAATGATCAAATCCGTGCCTCTTCTATTCACAAACTATTCAATATATAGTTACAACCGAATCTCCTATATTTGGAGATAATAATTACAATTGATATGATACAAAAATATATGCCAATCAATACAATAAATATGTCGGCTATTACACCCCCGCAGTCGAAGCGGGAGGATGACGAACACGTAGACTGGATCGAAAATCGTCAAAGAGAATCGTCAAAGAGAACCCGTGGTAACCCCTTCGTGAAGATATCGGCAACTTGAAATCTGGAAGGGACATGAAGGATGCGAACCAGGCCTTTCTGAACATGATCACGCACAAAATGTATATCAAGCTCAATGTGTTTAGTACGTTGGTGTTGTACCGGGTTACCAGACAAGTAGATGGCACTTATATTGTCACAGTAGACCAGAGAGGCTTTAGACAACGGGCGACGTAGTTCAAGAAGAAGATTACGGAGCCAGCAAATTTCAGCTACCACATTTGCGACCCCACGATACTCGGCTTCAGCACTAGAGCGGGATATGGTAGACTGGCGCTTAGAGGACCAGGAAACCAAGTTGTCGCCTAGATAAACACAATAACCAGAGGTGGAACGTCTAGTGTCAGGGCACCCAGCCCAATCTGCATCCGTATAGGCACGAATAGAGAGAGAAGAGGATGCACGAATATGTAACCCGAAATCAGCAGTTCCTTGAATGTATCGTATAATGCGTTTCAGAGCATTCCAATGAGCGAGACCAGGAGAGTGCATGTGCATGCATACCTGCTGAACTGCATAGGTGATATCCGGGCGAGTGAATGTGAGATATTGGAGAGCACCAGCAAGACTTCTGTATATGGTGGGGTCATCGAAAAGAGGTCCAGAAGTATCACCCAATTTTGTCTGAGTATCAACTGGTGTCACAGCAGGCTTACACGAGTCCATGCCCGCACGGTGAATAATATCCCTGGCATAAGCTTGCTGGGACAAGAATAAGGTGTCACCGGTTCTCGTGACCGAAATACCAAGAAAATACGTGAGCGGACCTAAGTCCTTCATGGCAAACTCACCTGCAAGAGTGGACATAAGTTGCTGGCGAAGAGAGTCAGACGACGTAGTAAGAATAATGTCATCCACATAAAGTAACAAGTACGCCATATGCGGACCATGATGGTAGACGAAGAGTGAGTTATCAGACTTGCACTGATAAAACCCTTGCTGAAGGACAAAGTCTGTAAACCGTTGGTACCATGCCCGAGGAGCCTGTTTGAGACCATAGAGGGACTTTTTGAGACGACAGACATGATCTGGATAATCACGATGACGAAATCCCATTGGTTGATGCATAAAAACGGTTTCCTCTAAATGTCCGTGCAAGAATGCATTTTGGACATCCAATTGGTGAATTGGCCATGACTGAGAGAGAGCCAATGTAAGCACAGTCCGAATGGTAGTCGGCTTAACCACAGGACTAAATGTTTCACCACAATCAACTCCCACCTGCTGACTACGGCCATCACATACCAACCTGGCCTTGTATCGTTCAAGTGTGCCATCCGAACGAAATTTGTGTTTAAATAGCCACATACACCGTATAATATTCATATCTGAGCGACGAGGTACCAAATCCCAGGTCTCGTTTTTAATTAAAGCACTAAATTCATTGGTCATGGCATTTTGCCATTCGGGTATGGACAGTGCAACCTGTGGGTTTTTGGGTATCGGGATTATGGAGGAGGTGTTCAGATTGAAGTGATGTTTCGGCTTTGTAATACCATCCATTGCACGGGTGCGCATAGTACGTACGGGTGCAGTGTTGGCGGGTGGTGTGAGGTGGTTGTGTGGGCCAGGGGATGGGGTGTGAGACTGGGCTGAGTGGGAGCGATCACTCAGATTAGTGGAGATAGCAGATGTGCTCGGTTGAAGATGTGGGCCGGGGTTGGGCTGTATAGGGGAGCCGAAGGTAGAAGGAAAGGGACTGGAGGGTTGAGACGGGGTGGGGAAAGTTGGGTCTGATGGTTCGGGCGGGTTTGGGCTGGAATTTTGGACCGGATGTGGGTGCGGGTTGGGGTTAGGCTGTGAGGGGGTTGGAGATAAGGTTGGGCCGGATTGAGGGGCTGAATGAGATGGGGCGGTTTGGTGTGTAGGTGTAACAAGGGGGTTGTGAATGTGAGGCCAAAGGAGAGGTGATAAATGGTGAGAAAGAAACTGGTAATTGGAGGGAAGTTGGGGTTGTTGAATTACGTAAGGAAAAATAGATTCTTCGAATAGAACGTGTCGGGTTATTAGTATTTGATTAGAGGCAATGTCAAGACATTTATAACCACGATGGTTCGTCGGGTATCCAAGAAAAACACAAGGTTTGGAGCGATCGGTAAGTTTGTGGGAGGTGTTGGGGGGAAGGATGGGATAGCATAGGCATCCGAATACACGAAGATGTGTATACAGAGGATTAACGTTATATAAACGGGTGGTAGGAGAAAGGAAGTTGTGAGATTTCTTTGGTAGGATGTTGAGAAGGTAGGTTGCGGTTTCTAGTGCATGGTGCCAGTGGTTGGGTGGAAGGGAGGCTTGAGCAAGTAGTGTACGGACCATGTTATTGATAGTACGAATTGTTCGTTCTGCTTTGCCGTTTTGGGAAGAGGTGTGGGGGCACGAAAAACGAAAATGCATTCCATTTAGTTGGCAAAAGTGTTTGAAATTGTTATTGGTATATTCAGTGCCATTGTCACATTGGAATTGCTTAATTTTTCGTTCGAATTGGGTGTTAATGAGATTATAAAATTGGGTAAAGATAGTATAAACTTGTGATTTATTGGTGAGAGGGTATGTCCAAAGAAAATCACTGAAATCATCCAAAAATAAAATATAATATCGATGTCCACCCGTGCTTCAAACAGGGGAAGTCCATAAATCACTATGAATGATATCAAATGGTAATTGGGTTTTATTGATAGAATCATAAAAGGGAAGACGGACGCTTTTGCCAAAAACACATGACTGACAAAGCGTATTGTTTGGTTTACTAAAATTAATAAAGGAACAAGACTTTAACGATTGCAATAGATTGGATCCCGGGTGGCCAAGACGTTGGTGCCAACGTTCTTGGGTGATAGCAGTAAAAGCAGTTGGTGAGGTTGATGTCTTGAGAAAATTGGTGGTGAGCAGATAGAGGTCGCCCGAGCTATTGCATCGTAGGATAGGTGTTTTGGTCTTGAGATCCTTCACAAGAAAACCAAACGGGTCAAATTCAATAGATAATAAGTTGTCCGTCGTGAGACGACGAACCGATATGAGGTTTTTGATAAGGTTTGGGGCGTAGAGAACATTATTTAATTTGAAGGGTGGAAAGGGTGGTGGGAGTGTTTGGTTGCCCTGTCCAATAACCAGAATGGTCATGCCATTTCCAACAGTTATATGTTTAGTAGTGCTAGAATTAAAAACAGACGGAGAATGGTTACCTGGTTGTTGCATGTGGCCAGTGGCGCCGGTGTCCATAATTCCGATTGGTTCAGCGGATTGACTCAAGGAGAGTGTATAGAGCGCCTGAGCAATGTCGGTAGGTGTTGGTGTATAAGTGGCGGTATAGGCTTGATCGGGGCGAGGGCCGAGAATACCTGGGTTGTTATTGGGCCGAGGGGTAGAGGGATATGGGCATGGTGGGGTAGGTTGGGTTGGACCAAGAGGAGAGGCAGTAGTGTTGTTGAAGTGTTGGGCCTGGTTAAGAAGAGTGGCCCATTGGCTTTGGGTCCAATTGTGAGGAAAAACAATGTAAGGGTGGGTAGTCTGAGGAGATGTGGTGGAGCGATGGGGTTGAGAGGTGGAGGACCGGCCACGGCCTCGGCCGCGAGAGCGACCTCGGCCCCGGCTGGGGTCACGAGAACTGTGTGGGGCAGTAGGGTAGGGAGGGTTGGTGCGGCCTTGGGTGAGTAGGGCGGTGGCAGCTTGGGTGGCGGAGTGTGAAACATGGTTTGCTTTGGTGGTTTCGGTCATACAAAGTTGGGAGCGGACGTCAAAGAAGGAGGGTAGGGGTTTAGTATTCTGAATGATTGTACCGACAGTTTCATATTGTTCCGTAAGACCAGCAATGGTCTGTAGAACAAGGGTCTGTTCATCGACAGAGGCGTCGACATTGCTCAGTTGGTCAGAGAGCACCTTGAGTTCTTGACAGTATGCCGCCATGGAGGAGAAATTCTCCAGACGGGTGTTGGCAAACTTTTGCTTTAAGAATAAGGCACGAGTGGCTTTGTTATCCTGGAACAAGGACTGAATGGCCGTCCAGGCATCGTAGGCAGTTGTGCGGGGCTTGATGATAGTCTTGAGAAGATCGGTGGAGATAGTGCCGTACATCCACTGAAGGACGATGGCATCGAGTCGTTCCCAAGAGTCGGCTGTGGAAGACGAGGTGCCAGACGTCTCTTTTTCTTTGTCTTTTTCAGCGGCAGCAGTGGGGGCGGCGATCAATAGGGGGATCGAATTAGGCTCTGATACCATGTAAGATAATGATCAAATCCGTGCCTCTTCTATTCACAAACTATTCAATATATAGTTACAACCGAATCTCCTATATTTGGAGATAATAATTACAATTGATATGATACAAAAATATATGCCAATCAATACTATAAATATGTCGGCTATTAATGATAATCTTCAAGATGACATATCTTGAAATTACCTTCAATGAATTTTTAACACTCATAAATTTTTAACACATAAAAATATGTTCTTAAACATAGAAATTAGAAATTAGTGTACTGAAGAGTACTAAAGTAAAAAAAAAAAGGTACGAGTAATAAATATTTTCCCTTAGAAAAAGAATTAGAGTTGATTCACTCTTATTATTTATAAGAACAAAACTTAATAAACTAGAATATTATCGTATATTGATTTGTATATCCTTTAAAAACTATCTCATACTAATTTGTATCCTTTAAAAATTAAATATGATTTAAAGGCAAGAATATAAAATAAAAAAAAATTACTGTAGGTTTGATGAATAGGATAAAAAGTAGGGTAGCCTGACAGGGGTGTGGTGAATTTACTATTTTAGATCACGGGTGATCGGAGTGTCGCGCCCCGGCCAAAGAAACTTTATATTCCCAAATTACCCTTAACAATGTGTTAGTGGTAGTAAGGGGTCGAACCACGAAGAGTTTGTGTATGGATGAGCTTGATTTTAAATGTTTTGTTGTCACTTTATGAAGCTTGCTAAAAACTTAATTAATTTATTTGTTTGTTTGTTTGTTTGAAAGAGTGTCGGAATGAACCAACAAGTTTGTTTTGATTACTTAACTACTAAAAACTTGAACAATTGCAGGAAAACTTGATGAATGGTTTAAACCAACGTTTTGGAAAACAAGGTTCACACCCGGTTCGGTAATTGAAGTCCTAGGGTTTCTACACGTTTTAGATTCAATTCAATTGCAATTATGATTAACGAATTTAGTGTCACGTGGCTTAGGTGTCAAGAGTTATCAATGTCGTAAATGACGGGCCGCAATGCACTTCGTTACCAAGAACATGTAAACTCTAACCTAGACAAGGCATAATTGCACATAAACATTTCGCAAAGTCAAATTTAATCTTCACTTGTATATGTATGGAATCGAAATAAAAATCGACGTCGTTATACATTTGTATATAATGTAGCGCTTAAAATAATTAAATGATGAGGATCAAGATTTAAGATCTGCCTATGAATGAATATTAAGAAATGATTGGCCAAAATAGAAAGACGCAAATAAGGCAGAGTTTAGTTCTCTAATGAAATGGAAAGTTTCTGGACCAACAGTCCATACAACTGAAGTTGTAAAATATGTTGGATACAAACGTGTCTTTTACGCAAATCATGTGAAAATCAAATTAAGTGATATAAGTCAAAATTGGTGGCACAAGAATTTTCACAAAGACCTATGATTGATTATGAGGAAACGTATTCTCTAGTGGTGGATGCATTGACTTTCCAATATTTTATTAGTCTGGTAATATAGAGAGAGAATTGATGTGCGTCTATAAATGTTATGTATCACTTGATACTAAAACTGTACATGAAGGTCCCTAAAGGATTTAAATGATCAAAATCATGTAAGTTAAGTTCTCGAGAACAATATGATTATTGTATATAGATTCGTTTTTGTTTACGATTGAACTCCTGGTGAGTTTTCTAAAGCAATTGAGTTCCCTAAAGGTAAATCAAAACATCTTAATGATGTAATTCTTGTGCACCAATAAACATACATAGAAACTTGTACCTAGGGATTGTTATATCTCAATAAATAGTGTACACGCATGGTACAATATGGATTTGAAGATAAAAACAAGTTTTTATGACATTTTGCATATGATATAGATATCTATGTGTTATATGGGTAAGTTTATGTAGCAAAACTCATGAAGAGTGAATGCACATGTATATTTGGATAAGATGGGTAGAATTCGCTCATGGATTGATAATGCCAGAAGCGTTGATATAAAAACCTCAAGAACGTACTATATGAAGTTGACAAAATACGCATGGGCTAAATAGTTGGGTCGAGTGTTGTACAACTCGAGATATTCGTATAAAGAGGGTATAAGTTTGATTAAATTAGCCATGTTCTATGAACATTCTACTTTTAAAAGTTCACTATAATCGCAATTTTCAGTAATGATGTCTAAGCTTTTAGATGGAGAATTGAGAGAAATTGTCGAGCTTTTAGATGGAGAATTTTTGAATGCCCTTGGCACAGTCTAATTATTACTCGAACTGCAGTTCGAGTATATATGTAATTATATTTTACTAATCCCTCAAGTACATCTAGAAGATGATGTTTGGATATTTTAGTATGGGCATATTTGAACCTTAATGTATGTTAAAGGTTGTTAAATCATTTTTTATAAGAAATGCATATTATCATCTCCTATCAAAGTAGAGATTCTCATTTTAGAAGTACCATCGGTAAATGCATAAGTGCATTAATATGTTTTGCTAGCTATATATGTTTATAATATTTTTCACATGAGCTTATTGTCATGATATAACCTTTGTCAAGCGAAGAGACATTGGAATGAGTTCAAATAAATATTTCAGGTATAAACGATATTTGATTATATTTTACTAACCCATCAAAACAAGTTTGATTAGTCTTGTAGATGCAGGAATGTAACGAAACATAGTCGCAGGCATATGATAATTTTTGGAAGGAGCCGCCTAAAGTCTCGTTAGAAGATTATACAACATTGCTCAACATAAAGGAATGCACATTAAGGGATCAAGCGATAAATCATTCGCTACAAAAGCTTTATTCGACTTTCAAGGAAGATGGACACACGTCACTTAAAGGATACATGTTAAAATGAGGGGGAGACTTATTCAAGTTGCACTCTTTTTCCCTTGACTAAGTTTTGTCCCATTGGGTTTTCTTAGTAAGGTTTTTAATGAGGCAACACACCTGATCCAAGCGTATCAGGGGGAGAAAATACGCGTTGCACTCTTTTTTTGTAACACCCCAAAAATGGGTTTGGTAATTTAAACCCGGTTAATATAAAGGAACGGGTAAAAAATACCATTAGGGGTAAAAGTAAACCCGTAAATGAATAATAACTAGGAATAATCAACCTAGTTGATTTTAATATCGTTGGTATCAAACGGAGAGTTGTAGCCCTATTTAATTAAAACGAAACAAGAGGGACCAAAGTGGGATAACTTGAAAGTGGTTTTAATAAATGAAAATAACACACACACACACACTTCGTGTGTGTTCTGTGCATGATCAGGGGAAGGCTCTAGAGAGCCAAACCCTAGTTCATCATATATCACCCAATTGAAGGAGGAATCGAGGCTCAAATTCAAGAAGGAACATGAATTAACGATCACCCAAGCTAGGGGATCATAAGGTATGTCGAATTTTGATGTTTAATGAAGTTGGGAAATCTGGATAATCATCACTAGTGGTGAATTATGTATGAATCATGAAGGTTATGCTTAAATTAGTGATGTATACACGTTTAGGAACAAACCCTAAGTGAAGACTCTGAGTAAATTGCTAGAATTTAGGTGTTTGGATGAATTACCACACTTAGTTAAGTGGGTTTATGTTTAATCCATGAAATGGTATGAACTTGATTAGGAATATGTGTAGTATGTGATGGGTATTTGTATATAGAGTGATTATGGTATGGAATTTGTATGATGTTTACTTGTGTTGATAAATGAAGGTGATAATTAGGAAGAAACACATGAAATACTTGTACATTATGCTTAGGAAGTAGTACGCACACCAAGTGTTTGATGAAATGTCTAAATGACAATAATATGTGAAATTGTATGCAATTAATGGGTAAACATGTATAGAATGTGGTATTAATGAAATTGATAGTAAACTAACATGAGGAATGTATTTTAGATATAGTTCATGTGAAGATTATGTTAGGTTGATGTTGAGTATGCTTTATGTTTGTTTGAATTGACTAATGAAAGTCATACGTGAGATATGAAATTGATATGATCGTTCATACGCACAATCATATATGCTAACAAGAATGTGAATGTAATGACATGTACGGATATGAGTCATGTCAACGTGGACACAAGCATGGAAGGGCAACGGGCCAAGGATAAACACGGAAGCTATGTTTGAACTCGGACGCACGAGGTAAGTGAACTCCAAACTTACCCTTTTGTTTGGTAATGTATTTATGATATATGGTAATTATTGAATGTAATATAATAAGATATGAATCGTTGTTATTACTAAGTTAAGTTTTATTGGAAATGAGTCGGAAGTGGTTAAGAAAGAGATTCGATTAAGTTTGGGTAAGAAATGGAACTTACATAATGAATTATGCATAAGGATGAATTAAGGAGTTATATATGTAGGATGTAAATTGTAAGTACGGGTGTGAATGGAAAATGAATACATGCTTGAGAGAGGTATTTAATTATATGCTTGAATGAATAAGACGAGTTATGCGTATTTGAGGACACGTCCATATGAAAGGAAGCTAATGATACTAACCGTTTTTCTATTGAGAATTAATGTGAAGCATAGGTAGGTTAACAATGGAAGTAAAGGTTGACTCTGCAATCCGATGCGAGTGATCGAATGGATGGATGAAGGAGCTAGTATAAGAGAAAGCATGATATGTGGACGCTTTATTATGCATGTGTTAATATTTTTGTATTATGTCACCGGTTACTAATGATGAGATTGAATGTGGTGTCTGCAGGTTGTACAGGGTTATGGATGTTTCATCAAGAATTGTACGCGGTTGAAGATCGAGTCAAGACATGGATTGTACGTGGGTGTGTATGTGGTCACTTAATTCGATATATGTATGTTAGTTGTTAATCAAAATATAGAAAGGAATTAATGTATTTAAGTGAAAGAAAGAATATCATTAAAGAAATTTTAATTATGTGTTTTCCGCTGCGAATCTTGGGTTAAAACGTGTTAGGGCGTTACATTTTTCCTTATGGTTTTATCCCATTGGGTTTTCCTAGCGAGGTTTTTAACGAGGTAGCATCACCAAGCGTATTATAAGTATAATATATTATTTTGTCACGTGGATAGTCAAGGGGGAGTGTTATGAATTATTATATATTTATTGTGTGACTATCCACTTGTGTTATGACTCTCCATATACTTAACTCCCATCTTGTAAGCCTATAAATAAATAGAGGCATATGTAATCCATTTTAGACATCAATAAGATATCCATTTTCCCCAATCTTTCTTTCTTATCTCTATAATGTTAATAGGCTAGTTGTTACACAACAATTCTCTTATATTTTTTGTCCGGTATCTCCTTTAAGTAAGCATTTGTTCTAATCTTCACAAAATTTTCTAATATATAATGTTACTTGTTTGGTCACTAAAGCAATATTCTGATATCACTTGTTTGGTTACAAAAGCAGTAAAGCATCACACACAGATTGCCGAATATTAAAGAATCAACAAAATTTGAAGTGTTTTAGAGTTTAGAATTTAGAGTTTTGGCAATCAAGAAATTTGTTCACATGCGATAATTCTATGTTTTAAAAGTGCCTTCTTTAATTAAAAGTTGTGGGCTCGTTCTTGGCACATAGTTAAGTACTTATGATATAAAAAGTACCACCTAGCAATATCTGCTTTTATTGTTAATGGCCTCTTGACCTAATAGTATAAGGTGTTTATTGTCAATGATCTCTAGATCAAGTGGTAGAGGGCTTGCATTTCTCTTGAAAGATGCAGGTTTAACTCCCACTTGGTGCAGAGTGAGGCACTGGTGGGCAATGATAGGAGACCCAGGGAAACCTGGGTTGGATCCTTGTGCCAAACGGGTTTTACCGGTAATTTCACCGTCGTGCCTACGGGCGGGTGGGTTACCGGGTTTTCCCCGGAATTGGTGGTGGACTCGGGTTACTCTCGGAGTACTACGTTTGTCTAGTGGGTGCCCCGAGAGTTCTCGGGATTGAGTTTGTTGGCCGTTCAAAAAAAAAGTATCAGGTGTTTATCCCTATTAAATGATGTTGATTTAAGTATCACAAAATAAGCAATAGATAGATTCTAAGAGTAAATTTTATGTATGTTCATCGTTAAAAAAAAAAACAATATAAAAAAGAGACATAATTCCTAAAATTTTTGTATCCGGCATCTTCATTTGTTATGCCTTTGGCTTTAATAAACAAAATTATCCTAATTTAGAATGTTGGCAATGATGGAGTTTGTTCATTTACATTCAAAACTAAATCGGTGTAATGTAGTGTCGAAGTAAGCTTTCTCATTAAAAATAAAACATTCAAAACTAAATTAATCGAAATAAACTTGAAGTGATGTTTGACCCTCAAAAAAATAGAAATTAATCCGCCATTCCTGATTGAGATGTTTGACCCTCAAAAAATAGAAATGTCTTGTTAGTTCATTGTCAAAACTAAAGAGAGTGATGTTTATTTAAAAACTGTGGGCTCGTTCATGGCACACAAATACTACTTGTGGTATAGAAGTGCCACCTAATCATATCTAATACAAGACAAACAAGAAAATGACATTACCATATACACATTAATTATTGGTGATAGGAATTTTAGCCTTGCGTGTTTCTTTTGATAAACCATATATATGACTAACTGGCGGATCCAGAAGAGGTATTCAAATCTAAAATGTTTTACCACCATCATCATCATCACATTCAGTAAATCTCACCGATAACAAAATAAAAGTACGGTCTAAGAAGGATAAGATATAGACAACCTTACCACTACCCCGTAGAAATAGAGAAGCTGCTTCTAGTGAGATCTCCAGCTCGATAGTAGTTTTGCATCAAGCCTTGGACATAAGGCACATAACACTCCGCAATTGCGACAAAGACCGATTAGTGCATGTACCATTTTGTCTTTTAGCTATCAACGCCACCACATGATGCATGATTAACCGTCCTCAGCTTTTATCGTTATTTTCACGAAATTAGTGAAATAACGTTAAAATTAGTGGACTTTCACTTTTGGCCCCTGACGGCCATATATACATTATATGCGCATACCGCAAGCGGGACGTCTAAAATGTTTTACCCTACGTTCATAAAACGGAGAATTTTATTTTACCATAAATTCAAAGGTATTCTCCACTTCGCCAATAAAGTTGATATCCCCTAAGCCCTTAATAGATCCGCCCATGTATGTTAGTACCTATGCGTGTACATGTTTAAAATTTACGAGTTTTGTACTTTATGTTTTCAAATTATATACGTTTTGTCCTTTAAGCCTAACCCGGATAGTTTTTTTCTGTTAAATTTGGTCATGTGCACATAAGGGCATTTTTGTCAATTTATATTTGAAGAGACTAATTGTGTAGATAATATAAACTCTAAACTCTCTCTCTCAAACATTTCTCTCACTAAACTCCCTCCCTTTTCTCTCTGTCAGAAAACACTACCTCCGATTCGCTCAAAATCTTGGATTGCTGGTGGTTCGCTCAAAATCCTCTCTTCCCCTCGCCTTCACAAGGCACCTATTATAAACAAACAAAAAGAATTTACTATATTAGATTCACTAACAACACAATTCAATAGCTCTAATACATTACAACCAAACTCATAAGATTCAACAACACTTCTCTATATAGCTGTGACGACAGCAATTGATCAAATACATAATTACACTAATCATCATCCACCCAACTATTTTAACCAATCAGGGAGTAATCAAGATTTTGAGAGTCGTAGGTCGAAGCTTTAAACCACTACACGTCACACAGCCGGTCAAGCGGCCCGTTTTGAGGGAGAATTTTACAACACTTCTCGGTCCATAGGGGTGATCACACACAAACCGTCGACGCCCTATCTTCTCGTTTAGGACAATCCGTATGAATTGTGAAAGATTCGAGCAACTCCATACCTCGATAGAGCACCAAGGGGGTGACCTCGGGGAGGACGACACTACACAAATCGCTCTCATCAACTATTGGCATGAGGTTGGACGTAAATTCAAACACGTTTCAGAGTGGCAAATCATTAGGTTTTTTATATAAATTGCGTGTTTTTAATTTTTATATTATGTAATTTTATTTTGTGTGTTTCTTAGTTTTAATTTTATGTAATGTTTTTTTAAGTTTGTATTAAGCACCCCTGCGTTGCGGAGGGACCATCAACACTGAACTTGCGGCGTGTTAATGTGAATAACTTAGACCAAAACGTAAAACATAGAAAAGAATAACTAAGTTGACCTAGGACTCGTGCGTTGCAACAAACCTATCAAACTGGAAAAAATAGACAACGTAAAAATGTTGAACCGCACACACTTTGCACCGTGTTAACTCGCAGAATTTAAAACGGGACGTAAAACGAAAAATTTGCGTAAGATGGAAAATATAAGAGACCAAAGTTAAAAGTAAAAAATTGTGAGGTTAAATTGCGAAAGAAGAAAACTTTTGGGTGAAAAGTAAAAAGATCAAATAGGTTTGGGTTAAAAGTGAAAAATCAAGTTTTTTTTTTTTTTTTTTTTTTTTTCTAAATTCCCCTATGCATTGGATACATCCACTCTACGCATACAATTGTTGAAAATTTATAGTATGAAAATGTTATGCAAGGGTAAGGATAATGTAAAAAGGGCCTAAAGTGTGAGACGTGTATTATAACACTATATATAATACTATATAACACCATATAAACACCGTATAACAATATGTAACACCATATAATACCATATAACACTATGTAACACTATATATCATTATATAACAAATATAACACTATACATCTATCAGAGACATGCTATCAGACAACCTATAGTGTTATATTTGTTATATAATGATATATAGTGTTACATAGTGTTATATCGTATTATATGGTGTTACATATTGTTATACGGTTTTTATATGGTGTTATATATAGTGTTATAATACACTTCTCACACTTTTTACAGGATCCTCTACCTGTTATGCAATGTTTATATATTAATGTTATTAGTTTAATTTCTAGTAATGTTTGTATAAAATTTTAATAGATTTTATATAATTTGAATTATAAAATAAGCACAAAGGTTGTGCCATATGTCAGAAAACGCCAAACATCAACGTCATGTGCCACACCGTCGGTTTAAACACCATACCATGTTATAGGGTTTGATCAACATATAACATAATCTCTTGTTTTCAAGTCCCTCCACACCGTATGGTCTCAATGACATGTTAATCCGATTCCGGTATCTATTTTTTTTTTTTTTTCACTAAACCACCCCAATCAAACAAAATATGCATACTTTTCCCCACCTCCACACATCAAAACAAACAACATGTTAGTTGCAACGATTAAAATTCAAAACCCCTGACTTCCTTCTCTTCCTACTTCACCCAATGGACCTCACCACCACCGTCAACAACAACCACCACCACCGTCAACAACCACCATCACCACCAATGGACCGGAAAATCTGGTCCAAACTCCCCGTCGAACTCCTGGAACGCATCCTCTCCTTACTCCCTCTCAAAACCTTCTTATCTCTCCGATCCACCTGCAAATACTTCCGCTCCTTAATCTTCTCTCCCCTCTTCATCTCCAAACACACCAATTCCCCTTCTTCCCCATCCTCCTCCATATCCTCCTTTCTCTTACTCTCCCATCCTCAATCCCCAACCTACCTCCTATACGACACCGTTTTCAACACGTGGAAAACATACGGCCTTCCTTTATCCCGATCCCTCTCCTTCACCCCGCTCCTCGCCACCGCCACCTGCCTCCTCTGCTTCTCCGCCCTACCGAATTCTTCAAATTCATCGTTTCTTGTTCACAATATTCTCTCCAGATGTTCCAGAACCGTTAGGTTTCCTGAATTTCCGTTCTCGTTTGAGCTCTTGACGATTATTACTAACGACAACGGTTATAAACTGTTCTGTGTATCGTCTGGATCGAGTTTGAACAGTTACGCCTACGTCTACGATTCCAGATCTCGTAACTGGACCAGATTTAACGGGATTCACCGGACGTTAGGTGATAGTTCTCATCAACAAGGCGTGTTTTTCAACGGATCGTTGTTTTTCGCCACCCGCGAGCCGTTTCAAGTTGTTAATTTTGACCTCGTTACAGGAAATTGGAAGATTTTGGATGTAGATCTACCAGAAGAGCTCACTTTCGTCCGGTTAGCTGCGGATACAGCCAGAAACGGTGCTAACAGCAGCGGAAATGGTAAGAGGTTGTACATGTTTGGTGGAACTGGAAGAAACGGAATATCGAAATCGATGAAGATATGGCAACTGGATGAAGATGAGGGGAGATGGAGTGAAATTGAGAGTGTGCCGGAGATGATGTGCAGGAAATTTGGATCGGTTTGTTACCATAATTATGAGCATATTTATTGTTTTTGGCATGAAGGTATGATATGTGTGTGTTGTTACACATGGCCTGAGGTTTTGTACTATAAGGTGTCAAGAAGGACTTGGCATTGGTTGCCACAGTGTCCTTCTCTTCCGAATAAGTGGAGTTGTGGGTTCAAGTGGGTTTCGTTTGTTCCTCAGCTGTATGGTTTGGTTTAGGGGTTTTGGTTATGGTTTGGTGTCTTGTAATTTGTGTTTGTTTGTTGTATTTTTGTTGAGGTAGTGGTTTTTTTGTTGTATTTTTGTTGAGGTAGAACCGGTTTTTTTTATGTTTTTGATGAATAGAGGCTGTGGGGTTTTGTTAACGAGAAATTTAGGTTGAACGATTAACTACGGTTTTGGATAACTGTACAACCAGCGGAGTTGGTTGGAATCGGTTAACTCAATAAATTTTCGCTAACATTCACCTTAGCTGCCATGTCAGATTTCAAACCTCCTAAAAAACATTTATTTTTCTCACAACAACGAAACTCTACAACAACGACGTCTGAACCATTGTCTGCTTTTCTGGGTATGCGTACTTACCCCACATCAATCTAGACCATCGACTTCTTGTCTGCTCCCTCCGCCTCAGCAATGGACGGCGTGCTCAAACCACCGATGTAGATGCTCTAAGGGTTAAGAGTTTGGTTTTTATGGTTTTTTTGTTTTATTTTAGTAACATATTTAAATTGTATGGAAATTTTTAAATTTTTTTTGAACGGCAACTTTCATTCAAAACCGGAACCTAGCAAGACGCTAGGCCCAAACAAACAACACCGCTTATAAACAAAACTTACACCAATCCGACCAACCTATCGATTTACATGAAGATCTATTTTTAATCCACAAGTACCCAAGCGATTTTATGTCTTCAATCACTTTGGCCGGACTAATCTCCTTGTTAGAAAAGATGAGATCGTTTCTCGCCTTCCAAACGCACCAACATGCCGTCATGATGATCCCGGACAACACTTTGTTTTTTATCCGCCCCAGATTAGCACCTTTGTGAATGAGTAGCAAATCCCGAACTGAAAACGCAAAAATAAGCGATATCCCACACCATGTGCTAACAAACTGCCACACTACCGTCACAAATTGGCATGAAGTAAACAAATGCTCGCTTGATTCCTCATATTCGCCACAAAAGCTACAAGTCAATGTGCCTACATCGATATTCCGATTACTCAACGCCACTTTTGTCGGTATCCGATCCCTCTCCGCCTTCCACACAAAAATATTAACTTTCTTAGGCACCCATCCATTCCATTCCATCACAAAGGGAGCTGCCATGCGATTCGAATCAAACAAAATTTTCTTCATTGAAGCAACCGAGAACGAGCCGCTATTGTCATTTAACCACACCCACCGATCCGGGCGTTGCTGAAGATTGACCTGTTGCAATAAATTTAGACAATCTGCCAGCTCCACTCCTTCTTGTTGATTAAGCCTACTCCTCTTCCATCTCCATTTCCATGAAATATTTTGACCATTTTTTATATAACAATTTTCTACCAAGCATGTTTTGTCCTTCTCAAGTTTAAAAATATTAGGAAACATGCATTTCAATGGTTCTGAGGAAACCCACGCATCAATCCAAAACCTTGTTTTATCCCCCAAACCAATCTCTCCTTTCATAAGATTAGATAAATTAACATTCGAACCCGCCAATTGATTTTCCAGTTTCGCAATGGAGTTCCACGTACCCGGTAGTCGTTTCGCATGTGGGAGAATAGGCCATGATCGACTCGACGAATGAAGAGCAACGATCAAATTTCTCCACAAAGCATTCGGTTCGTTTTTGAATCGCCACCACCATTTAGTAAGTAGCGAAATATTAGCATCTTTTAGAGGAGTTAAACCCAGACCCCCGGCCTCAATAGGGGATGTGATCGAATCCCAACTCACCCAACACATCTTGTTTCTATCTTCGTTACCCCCCCAAAAAAATTTCCTTCGTTTCGCCTCTAATCGTTCAATAACTTTACAAGGAGCTTTGAATAACGAGAAAAAATAAGTTGGGATGGTTTCCATAACCGACTTTAGAAGGGTCAACCTACCACCCACCGATAACACCGAAGATTTCCATGAGGCGAGTCTCTTGTCAAAAGCATTCAACACCGGGATCCAACTACTCTCACGGTTCATGTTAGCACCCACTACTAAGCCAAGATAAGAACACGGTAAAACACCCGCTTTACACTTGATATGCTCGGCAAAATCCCTCACCTCATCTTGATCTACGCCCACCCCAAAAAGAAGAGATTTCGCATAGTTAATCTTAAGGCCTGACACTAAATGGAAACACCTCAATAGACGAGCCAGGTTGAGCACATTGATAGATGACCATTCCCCCAAAATGAGAGCATCATCCGCAAAAAGCAAATGGGATATAGTCGGCCCCTCGTTAGGTGAGATAAAACCATGAAAAAGATTTACCTCAATCGCTTTGTTCATCATACATGAAAACGCCTCCATACCGATGATAAACAAAAAAGGGGATAGAGGATCGCCTTGCCTCATACCCCTCTCAAACTGAAATTCAAACGATGGTGAGCCATTTACTAGAACCGAAGATCTCGCCGAAGATAAAATTGCCATCACCCACCTTCGCCACTTAGGAGGAAAATTCATTTGCTCTTGGACCGAATCGAGGAATCCCCAGTTCAAGTGATCATAAGCTTTTTCAAAGTCAATTTTGAACATCATTAACTTTGCCTTCCTCCTTTTCACCCAAGTTACCACCTCATTCATAATTAAGGGCCCGTCAACAATGTTACGGTCTTTTAAAAAAGCCGATTGTGTTTCGGAGATAACGAAATTCAAAACTGACTTTATCCTATCAGCCAATAACTTGGATATCACTTTGCTCAAACATCCAATCAAGTTAATAGGTCTGAAATCATTAAAGCCAAGCGGGCCGGCCACCTTCGGAATTAACGATATAAACGAAGAACTACATCCCCTCGAAATAGAATCGGTCTCGTAAAAGTGCAATACCGCTTTTTTAAAATCTTCGGCCACAAACTCCCAAAACTTCTTCAAAAATCTAAAATTAAATCCGTCGGGGCCCGGTGCCCGATCATCACCACATTCCCAAACTGCCGCTTTAATTTCTTCAACCGTGAACGGTCGAATTAACTCATTCGCTTCCGTATCAGTTATTCTTTTAATGTTGTTGCACCTCATAATTGGCCTAACCCTCATCGGTTCTTTGAACCGATTTCCAAAAAACCGGTGCGCCTCTTTCTTGACTCGCTTAGGATTATTGCACCAAACTCCGTTAATTTCCAACCCATGAAATCTATTTTTTATCTCCTTGTTCTTAATTAAAGCATGAAAATAGGAAGAGTTATCGTCCCCAACCGAAGCCCACCTTGATCGCGACTTTTGCCTCACATCTTTTTCTTTCATAGCTTCAAGATTCATCAGACCACTCTTGCATTCCAAACGGATCCATAGCTCTTCTTCAGATAATTCCCTCACTTCCATGAATTCATCCAACTGAAATAACTCACTGGATAAACTATTAAAAAGTTCTTCCTCCTTATATTTAGTTTCTATCACCCACTGTTTAAGACCTTTCTTAATATGCTTTAATTTTTCCATACACCTGACATCCGCAGGACCCGAATAAACAAACGAATCGCAAGCATCTTTTACAACACCTTCAATCCCAGGTCTATCAATCCAAGAATTAAAAACCCGAAACGGAATCGGACCATAATCGACCGGGTCAGTAGCAAGCACCAAGGGGGAGTGGTCCGAAAGGTAACGGGGAAGAGCCGTAAGGCATGCATTTGCCCATTTATCCACAAAATTTTGACAAACCAAAAACCGATCGATTTTACTAAATTTTACTATATTCCTCTTACCTTTATAGCAAGTATATCTTCTCCCCTTCATGGCGAATTCATGCAGAGCCGTGTTGTGGATAAAATCATTGAAATCTCGTGCCACTCGCACATCAAACACAGAATTTTTCCGATCCTCTGGATACCTAGCAGCATTAAAATCTCCAAACAATATCCACACCCCGTCTCTGGCACTTATAATAGATATAATTTCTTCCCATAAGTTTCGTTTTGCTACACTACATTGAGGGCCATACACATTCATAATATGGAAATCTGCTTCTTCACCTTACCCGACACAAGGAGATAATTCCTCTGCTTTAACACCGAAGATTTCGAGAAAATGCTTGGGTCCCACATAGAAATCAGCCCTCCTGAACGTCCAGTGGCATCCACATACTCAAAACCAAAATTATGATTCCCCCAAAGCAATTGTAAATTAATACTCCCTATATCTGAATATTGGGATTCCTGAAAACCCATAAAATTGATCTTGTATGTACGTTTTATGTTCCCAACCCAGCCATGTTTAGCCGAGTTACCCAACCCGCAGATGTTTAAGCTTAAAAAATTCATGATTCGCCATTCAATAACACCTCCCCTTCAACGAGATCCCGAACTTCCTTGTCAAAGTTTAGTAATTCGACCCCTACTCTACTTGCGGCTTCAATTGTGGAGCTGACTTCTTTCAAAAGTGAGATGTCTACATCAGCAACTTCCTCAACCTGAGTCGGAGTATTATTAAGTCCCGTATTTTGGATAACAATATCGATGGGAATCGAAGTATCTGGCCAATTAATCTTCCATTCTTCTCCATCCTCTCCCACACTGTTGATGTTCTTTCTTTTTATTCTTCTTTTTCCTTTCGACTGAAACCTGTCAATCTTCTCTTTTCTAATTTGATTACAATTAAATACTGGCGGAGGAGTATTTAAATCAAATGAAGAAACTGAGTCCCCAGATGGGGAGTGGGGCCCTTCTCCCAAATCACCCCTAAACCCATTAAAATCACTCCTTTGTCTCTTATGAGACTTAGGCCCAACAGAATCAAAAGACCCATCCCTTGTCTCAGGCCCAACCAACGACTCAGGCCCATAAAATACCCCATTCATGTTGTTATCGATGCACACGTCTTGAGCCGCTTCCGCCGCCGGTAATTCAAAAGGTCTCGCATGGGTACCTGAACCATCTGACACATCGATATGCCCGTCGTCCGTTGGGAATCTACCACGATCACCGAAGTCAACCGGCTCCTGCCCAGCTACGGCCGGAGAAACTACCGGAGAAAACTGCTCTGTATTCCGATTCGATGACTGCGTCTTCTCTCTCGCTGATTTCTCCATGGATTGTCCCAAAAAGCATGGGGACCAGTCCTTATCCACCTCTTCCACCCTCACCGTATAGCACTTAGTCTTCCATCTAACCAGAATTTGATCATCAATTCTCTCCTTTTCTTTGGTTATAATGCCAATCTTCTGGTACACTAGGTTGGAATCCGCCTGCGAAGCTTCGGAAGTGTGTACCACCCTTCCTAGACAATTCCCGATCAGGTTGAAAGTATCCCCAGACCACAGGTGTGCCGGAACCTCACGAATTACTATCCAAGCTAACCTGTCTAACTGCACATAATTCTCGCTCCAATGCTCGAGAGCTCTAAACACGACCTTCCAATCATCTTGTTTATTCTCCATGAAATCAATGGCTTCCTCTTGAAAATTAAAGGAAATCAAGAAACATAATCCCCCTAGATATCTAATAGAGAAATCGTTAAGCCCCATCTGTTTGAGTTTCGCATATAAGTCGTCCACCTGATTCAGATCCTTCACCTCCCCCACCACTGATGTTGCTTTCCAAGCCGTAGCTGCCTCTGTATCCTCCGGAGCCAGGATTACTGTTTTGGATGCCATCTTATGGTTGTCTTTATCCAGTATGTCTTTAAACGAACAGAAACCAGGTTCCTTCAAGTGAAACGTAGACCATCTCTTCCCACTCAAACCGTTGTTGTCTACGATCCTTCTTGGAGCATAACTCCGGGATTGGTCGTTGCTCGGCTTATCCTCAACGTTCCACCGATCGAACTTTGCAATATTAATACCCAGTTTTGCTCCTGCAATAAACACCTCCCCTATATTCTTAACAAAAACTTCTTTGTTTGCTACATCAAAAAATCTGATAAACCCAAAGTTGTTGCCTCTTGAGTCCTTCTTTCTTGCCAAATAAACTGAAGCAAGGTTCCCAAAGTTCTTGAAAGCTGCTTTCAACTCCTCTTCATAGACTCCATCCGGGATGTTGGATACGTAGATGCTGGTTGTATGCATCTTAGGTCTCCATACCGACTTGGCTCTGGCTTCCATCTTCTTTGTGTGCTTACTCTTAAACGTTTGCCACTCCTGCTGGTGTCCACTTCGATCTCGTCTTCCAAACTCTGGTTGTCTATTGGTCTTCTGTCTCCCTCTCTCCATTGCCAAAAAAAAAAAACAGATTTCAAGAAATCTGATAAACCCAAAGTTTGGAAATTTTTAAATAATAAAGATGTTTTGATGATATAAGTTATGTGGGAAGGGAATGTGAATACTCTTGCACACAGTGGGTTTTAAATAGTTTGACGGGGATTCAATGACTTTGGAAGTTTAAAAAAAGTTTGACGGGAATGAGTTGCTATATTTTGACTCTGTATATGGAAGCATCCATCCTCTTTGTCAGTTTGTTGGACCATTATTCGTCATCCATGTGGAAAAACAAACTTCCTTTATCCAAAAAGATCAACTTTTTAATAAACAAATAAACAATTTAATTCTATTCTATTCTATAATAAAACAAAAAGTAATTTATAGTTTTCGTTACATTTTGTTCAAGTCAAATTACAGATCTAGTTTCTCGGGTCACAATTTTCATAGATTCGGTCCATTTTTTGTTTTCCTAAACGATCCTTTGGCTTAATGACGAATAATTTATGGGGTTTAATGGCCTCACGCAAGCAACAAAACAAGATAATATAAATAAAATCACTCGCTCCCTCTCATTTGTCACAGTCGCCCTCAAAACCTTAAAGTTGATTCCACACCATCAATCTCCACCTTCACACGGATCACACCACCCTTCACCACTATCACCACAAATCACACATCAAGCTTCTAGTTCACGTTATCTTTATCTAAAAGTCAATGTTATGTTTTGATTCAGGTTTTAATCAGGTTAATGGTCCTGTATATAAGATGAGAATCCTTACGAGACTAACTATAGTGGCAACTTTGGTCAGGGTATATTAGATTTGGGGGGACATGGGTGATGATTATTTACGGGAAGTAACTAGATTTGGGGATATCTGTTGGAAATTTGGTGAATGGATATTAAATATATTTATAATTTAATGAAATTATAAATATTAATTAGAATATTCATGTGGTAAGTTAAAGAGTAACTCTTGAGTATTTAATTAGTTTTAAGTCTCTAATTAAGTGACTAATTAAGTGAATAATTAAGTGAAACTTTTCACTAGTCTTGTACATATAGTAGACTTTGTGCTTTCTTTTACAACAAGATAATAAGGTATTGTTTTATACATGAAGAATACTAGAAGTTGGAAAAACACTTGAAGACCAACTAGAGAGATGAGTATTCTCTACTTGTTTTCCACCACATGAGTTCAAACACTACAATTACCGGATGTAACCTCGGGCCGGTGAGCCATCTCCGGCAGTACAGACTGCTTCGGCTGTTGTATCCTGGGAGACAGACGCGTCGTCTTTAGTAGAGGCGCGAAATCTGTTTTAAGGGAAGCGTGTTGAACACGTGCCTCAACCAAATCGTCAACGTTTTAGTGTGCTCTTTGTTGCAGTCAAGGAGTATTTTTCAAGACTCAAGATGATGAATACTCGAGTCTAGGATGCTATCAAGTGCGCGTGAAGGACCCATCAGAGATGCGGCTTGAATCAAGATTGGTATATATTATTATATTTATATTCTTTTTATTTAGTTATTGCAACCGGTATTGTACTATGATATTTCCTACGAATAACGAGAGTCTCGTTATGATATATTTTGTAATTATATTTTTTACAAAAGGTGAACCTAATTCCTACAAACTTAAAACAGATTTAGTGAGATTGTTGGTACAATCTTAAAAACCTTATTTATAAGGATTTTGGGTTTACGAAAGGATTTATAATAGAATAAAAAATATTTTTAGAGGTTATGATCTTATAAATATTTTTTGGGAAATATGTATGTAGTACAACTTGTTGTGTTTGGATTTTTTGAGATTGAGATAAAATCTTAAATCCTATACCGTGGTACAAAACGAATTGTTTCGGTTCCAACGTTTGGTTTTTGAAACGATTTTGGGAATCGTTAATTTTTCTAACTTTTGTGTTAGATCGGGTTTATTAGTGTAGACCATACGTTTTTTTTGTAAACGTTAAATTCTCTAACATGTGTGTTAGACCAGAATTATTGGTGTAAACCATACGTTTTTTGTAAACGTTAAATTCTCTTCAGTAGAGTTTTATGTCTTTAAATAAGAGTTTTATGTTATTTGATTAGAGTTTTATGTCTCTAATTAAGTCTCTATTTAAAGTAGACTTTTCATCCACCAATGGATTGATATGAACAAATAAGTCTTATAATGATTTTTGTAATCATTTGTCTTCTAACATGTGTGTTAGAAACGTTCATGAAACGCGTTAGTTTGGAAGCAATTTTTAATTGTTTAGTTTCTAACGTGGGTATTAGAAATGACTTATTTATTTGAACCATATATGTGCTTTTAGCAAGTCGAATTAACATTTTGTGAAAATGTTAATATTTCTAACGTGCGCGTTAGAATTTCTTAAATTTTAACATGATTGTTAAAAATGGTTAAAATACAAATGCTATGAAATGTTTTATGTAAACATTTTATATAAGCAATTTGTTGTGGCATTGTTTTCAATGCTTTGTATGACTTAGAAATAGAATGTCATACATTGAAGTTGATGTTTGATTGGCTTCAAGGAATTAAAGCACCATAAAGTGATGGTGTGGTATTTATATGAATTTAATGAAATTAAAATCATTTACTAGACTTTTCATATGGAAGATAAACTCTTAAGGAGAGTTTTATGTCAATTTATTAGTTTTTATTAGAGTTTGTGTCTCTAATAAAATCTCTAATAAAGTGAGACTTTTATTAGAGTTTAAGTCTATAATTATTGAGACTTTTAACTCTTCATATGTGAAACTCTTGAGTAGAGTTTTAATGATGACATTTGATGACTTTTATTAGAGTTTAAGTCTATAATTATTGAGACTTTTAACTCTTCATATGTGAAACTCTTAAGTAGAGTTTTAATGGTGACATTTGATGAGTTTTATTAGAGTTTAAATATATAATTATTGAGACTCTTAACTCTTCATATGTGAAACTCTTGAGTAGAGTTTTAATGGTGACATTTGATGAGTTTTATTAGAGTTTAAATATATAATTATTGAGACTCTTAACTCTTCATATGTGAAACTTTTGAGTAGAGTTTTAATTGTGACATTTGATGAGTTTTATTAGAGTTTAAATATATAATTATTGAGACTCTTAACTCTTCATATGGTAAAACTCTTGAGTGGAGTTTTAGTGATGACATTTGATACTTTAATTTGGTCATGTTATATATATAGATAAAATGACTTAAAGTTTTCTAACATGTGTGTTAGAAAATGTGTATCACGAATACGAGGTTAGGGATTGTTCATAATGGACATAAATGTTTTATGTAAACATTTAATTGCCTATGTGTGCATTAAAACTGATGAGAAACAGTTTATTTTATAAACTATATCTTTGGAAAACATTTTATGTAAACGTTCGATTCTATAATGTGCTTGTTATAACTTTTTTTTTTCCAACATGTGTGTTAAAAAAAAAATTTATTTGGTGAAAACAACTTGGTGTTGTTGTGAACAAATTTAATTGTTCAAGTTTACTACTTAAATGTAGTATTTGTAACAACTTGGTGTTGTTTTGAGCATAATTGTCCAAGTTTAAAGTTTCAAGATGAAATGGGAAACTTGTACTTACAAGTGCATGGAGTCTTATTGAGGGAGTACCTCAAGACACGCCATGGGACAATATTGTTGAGAAGATTTCGGTCAGATTATAAAGTGTTGAAGATAAAAGCACTTTGCTATTTGATGTCTACATATTGTCTATGCTTCCGTTTAAATTTCAAAAGTGATTGACACTTATGATTTAGTTTCCAATGTATTTTATTGTTTTGTGTTCAATATCTTCGGATAACACATGCAATTTTTTACAAAGAAATAAATCACTAATGGTTGTGACGTATAAATTATTTTTGTGGAAAATAATTATAACGTCGGTTATACATTGTTTAAAAGAATATGGTTTTAAACGGATAGTACATGAAAATACTTGGACATAAACAACTTGAGAGTTGTTACATTGACTAAAAGTCAAAGACGAAACATCAAATGTATAACTACATCATGAATGAGTAATGAAAGAACGTAGTGAGTGTATTGAGATGAAATACACTAACGACATTCATGTCGCATACTTCATTAGAAGTCATTGAAAAATTCACAAGTGTGAATTCTAACATATGAAAGTAAAAGTACTATATGTTATTGTATACCTTTAATAAATCTTGCGAGATTTATAAGTAGATGCGTCTACCACTTGATTATTGTTAGATCTATATGGAGATTTTACCTTCATTTGGGAGAGCATCCTAAATATACATGTCTCCTAATGAATACCAATAGATGTGTGCAAATCACTTATGGAAAAATTATGAATGCCATGTTGTTGAGTGTCAATCTAGTTGACTCTATCTCACACATAATAGTGATTGTAGATGAGAAACATTCATCTTGTTGGTGATGAATGTGTTCACCAAGTGACTTGGATTAAGGCTTATGGTTAAGTACTTATGAGTCAATGGTAGATCGTTGGAGATCAAAGGTAAACAAGTTATGTTCCTTAAATGAATGATGAAATTTAGCTTTGTGCTATATACAATAATTTGTGAGACCTTCCTAAATATTGATGTTTTAGGATTATGAATAAGTCTCATTATTTTGTCTTAACAAGGGATGAATGTTGCAAAGTGATATTATGATATCCTTAGGGCTGTGAAGAATCAGAATGATGCATCTTCTGTTCACAAGCTAAAGTATTGTAGTCTAAAGCATGCTAGACTAGTACTTGGTTAATTATGGGTCTTGACGGAGACTAATTAACTCTAAACATTCAAATTTGTATGAACACAAAAAGAATTTGTGTATGGACAAAGTTGAGAGAGAATTTTCATTCATTATAAGGAAATAACATGTAACTTTTAAAAGTTTGTTTGAAAAGCTAATGAGGAGAACTCATTGTCTAAGCTTATTCTAGATGTTAAATTAGAATTATTCTAAGTTGGTGACAAACTTATGACAATGGCAAGTGTTTCTTTGGTTAGCTCAGAAGCTTATGTAAGCTAATGTAGTATGAGTTGAATTCACTGATACAATGAGGTTGATCTTGTTCAATCATATGTGTATAAATGTCGTCATAAGTGAAGTTACGGAAATGTTAATCAAATGGCAAGAAATGTGGGGGATGATCCATTTAGAAACAACCCTATAAGGGTATGTAGAAATGGCTTTCATTACCCCATCTGGATGATATCCTATAACACTTAAATGTGGGAGTGTCTTGCATTTGTATCATAAAAGTTTGGCAATAAGGATTTTGTAATCCAATCTAACATTGCAAACAGACGACTATGTGGAGGACACAAAGGTCGCAGTGCATAATGGAGATGTGTTTGCCTTAAATGATAAGCGTATCTTACAAAGACATATATTATAACCAGATTCAGATGGCCACTGAGGTTATAGTCTTAGAAGTTGACAATAGGCAAAATTAACTTATGAGTTAATAACACATCATGACAACTGATCTCAAATACGCAAAGGTATTTGCTAATGTTATGGATCCAACAACCTGAGGGTTTATTAGAGATCAAGTTGTGGAATGGGACTGAAGCCCTTGAAAAATGAAGTTCATATGATGGAAACCTAACTTAGTAGACTGGAGATCCCAAGAACCGAGTTCAATAGGAAAACCTAATTGTATGAATAAGCGAGGTCACTGTGGGGGAATAACCCTACGCATTTAATAAGGTAGTTTATTATAAAGATTAATAAACTTCCTAGTCCATTCCTAAAAGTGACAAGTGTGAGGCTAAGCATAATATGTGGTAAATGATTTGGATAGATCATGATAACCACAATGCTTTTAATGATCTAAGGAGAATCACCCATGTTAGAGAGAAGTTGGGTCGCTTCGAATGGAATTGAGAGCACAATTCCTAGAGCTCTCGCAGAACCAGGAAAGTGTTCCACGACCATTATTGGACACGACTATGAGGAGATGACCCGGCTAGGGAAAGTGTATTGTCGTCTACACAAATGGCAGACGAGTTCAAAGACATCGAGATCTACTCAGAGCTAGTGGGCTAAGTGCATTTCATGAGCGAAGGTTCAAAGGGTAACACCTACCTATCGTATGCAAAACTCAACTGTCGAGGTTACACTGGAAATTTTAAGTGTTTTGAATGATCTCCATTCATGTGGGGGATTGTTGGAAATTTGGTGAATGGATATTAAATATATTTATAATTTAATGAAATTATAAATATTAATTAGAATATTCATGTGGTAAGTTAAAGAGTAACTCTTGAGTAATTAATTAGTTTTAAGTCTCTAATTAAGTGACTAATTAAGTGAATAATTAAGTGAAAATTTTCACTAGTCTTGTACATATAGTAGACTTTGTGCTTTCTTTTACAACAAGATAATAAGGTATTGTTTTATACATGAAGAATACTAGAAGTTGGAAAAACACTTGAAGACCAACTAGAGAGATGAGTATTCTCTACTTGTTTTCCACCACATGAGTTCAAACACTACAATTACCGGATGTAACCTCGGGCCGGTGAGCCATCTCCGGCAGTACAGACTGCTTCGGCTGTTGTACCCTGGGAGACAGACGCGTCGTCTTTAGTAGAGGCGCGAAATCTGTTTTAAGGGAAGCGTGTTGAACACGTGCCTCAACCAAATCGTCAACGTTTTAGTGTGCTCTTTGTTGCAGTCAAGGAGTATTTTTCAAGACTCAAGATGATGAATACTCGAGTCTAGGATGCTATCAAGTGCGCGTGAAGGACCCATCAGAGATGCGGCTTGAATCAAGATTGGTATATATTATTATATTTATATTCTTTTTATTTAGTTATTGCAACCGGTATTGTACTATGATATTTCCTACGAATAACGAGAGTCTCGTTATGATATATTTTGTAATTATATTTTTTACAAAAGGTGAACCTAATTCCTACAATATCTTGGTTTGAATAAACCAGTGGGTATAAAGGTGATACTTACGGTGATGGTGTTTATGTTTATCAAAGGGTTACTATTGAGCCTATGGGTATTTTACTCCAAAGTCTTCTGCCTAGAAGCAACGTAACGTTTCGCATTTTGTACTTTCCTTATTTAGAAAGTTTAATCGTATTCCTATCTATGGAAACTTGTATTCGTATCATGTTCGTATTCCACTGCCAGTTACATAATTCGAGACTTTAATCATAATGAAACTCATATTTTATATATACTTGTTATTTGGACATTCAACCGTTTAAATACGTGTTTATCCGCAAACAAACACTTATTATACGTACAATTATTCACACATACATTCTCGACACTTAATTTATACTTACATATGCGTTCCGTGCTTAAAATCATGCCAAAACACAAAGTTATTGCATAAAATAATGAAGGAATCAAAGTTCAGGGGCCAAAATGCAATAAATCAAACTTGGGGCGGCCCATCAAACCCCTTGATCTGCAGATTATTGTTTCTTGGTCATGGATTGGCCACCTTTTTACTCCCCAATCATCTTTAATCTTCATTAAACACTAAACCCTAATCAACCACTGTATAAGAAAGCCCCTTATCACTCATTTTCACTTTCCCAACTCATCTACACTCTCAAATCTCTCTCGAATTAGTTGCAAATATCAGAAAAAGGCAGATTATTCTAAGTGCAAAAGTAAACACTTTCTTCACTTTTTTTCATCTTTTATTCCATTTCAAGGCTTAGAACACCTCTAGGAGTGTATCCACAAGTTTACCATGGTAAACTAAGGTGGAACATCACCATTTTGAGGTCTAAACTTTCTGTTTCGGAAGATTATCTTGTTAACTTTTATAAAATTTATGATTTCTTATGCAATCTATACCTACCTTGCTTCTAATCAAGTCTATGGCTAGTGAGCTTGTGTGTGGTTGATTCTTATGAGTTTAGAGGTGCAAACACCATCTAAACTTTCTGTTTTGATAGGGTTTAAGACAACCCACAAGTGTTGAAATCGTCCAAGTCTACCATAGTTCATATGGCAAGACTAGTAATTGATGAAAGTGTGAACCTTGGAAGCCATGGCTATCCTAACTTGTTCCACACCTTACTTGATGTTTTATCTTGCTATTCCAAGTAGCTTACTAGTCGTAAAGTAACACAACCCTGTCCAGCCTCCAACACTTGGTTTATTCCTTCCATGTTGAGACGGCACACCCGGGTTGATCTTACTTGACTACTTGATGAACTTGTTAGATATTTGTATATTTTCTTTTTCATTCATGACCATCTGAATCATCCTTGTGATGATTTGTGCATTGGTGAATTCATACAGTGAGGTTAAATTTACCTCCATGCTTGACTTATATGGCATCCATGACAATCATGATGGACTTAGTTTTAGGACTACTATATAAAATATATAAATATATATATATATACACATATAGCCAAACTCATGATACTAATCAGTTTATGATTATGTGTCATGAACTTAGGTTACTTTATCTAGTGTCCTAAGTTTCTCGTTTTCGATTTTAATGGGCAAACTAGGACCCATGAAATCACATACAAACTAAGTGTCAAAACGAGTACTTAGAAAAGATATATTTTATGAATAAATACTTTTTGTAACTTAAATTCCAATCTGAATCCTTCGTTAAACTCCGAATTACCATACACCTTCGTTTCCCCATTCTCACCAACTCGTCAACTCGCGGATAATTGGAAAGCTTTGCAAAACCGTGAGTATACATGACCCTTTTTACTTTTACACTTTTGGGTGCAATACGTTTATTACTATTAAACACACGCAATCACATACTTTATGCTTAAATAATAAACAAACAATCCAGCATACATGCTTAAAACGTTATGCTTGAGTTCGTATACATTGGAACATTCTTATGCTTTATACTTATCATTAACTTCGATCAAGCCTCCCTTAACATGTAAAGCGCTATAGGAGTAACGCACCACCCGTATTCTTGAGTTCATGTTAAGTTAAACACAGAACGGTCTTATCGTTGCTACGATAAGATTACGCTAGCTGTAAACTTTGGGTTGACATTTATAGTTGCATACCAGTTATACGTTAATTCTTGATAACAATTTTGTCATGTGGATTTGTTCAAACCTTTATACATATGTTAGTATTCAAACTTGTATGATCGCCAATACTTTTTGTATTGAACTATACTTTAATATGTGTTGTAGGATTTTGATGATGATGATGATGCACGAAATATAGTAGGATGCATAGAAACGCACCTTAAACTTTAATACTTGTTGTGTTTTATTTTGTTTCAAACTTGTTGTAATTCTATTTCAAACAATGTACTTGATGTTAGCAACGAAATGAAATTTGTTTATTAAATATGTCACACCCCCAAAATACCACATGCGGAAACATCGCGGGACGTGTGACGTACCAGGATTCAAGCCACTAAGTTTATGTTTATTAAATTAAATAATCATAATTGTCAAACAAGAGTTATCAGATTCAGCGGAAGCAAATAACAAAACAATGTTTAGAGTATTCCCAAAGCCAAATGTAATAGTGTTTAAATGACATTCAAGCAATCTTCAGCCACATGACCATGACCACTCTAGCCATCCAGATAGCAAGTTCCTCATCCACTGCACCTAATGACCTGCGAGCATGCAACAAGTGTGTCAGACAACGCTGTTGAGTTCACAATTTTTACGAAAACGTTAATTACCAAGTGTTTAATCCAGTTTGTTAACAAATCCGAAAGTAATGTTGATAATATCTCGATACTGAACAAGACGGCTCCTGATGTATGTTTTGCCTGTTCCCCAGTGCTCCTATCAAAGCACTGGGCATGACTGGGTCATTAGTTCACACCCGTCCTCTCCGGTACGGGGTGAGGGTGCCAAACCTAAGTAGCGCTACCAACTAATACCCAGTTACCTCTCCGGTAACAAAAAGATGGGACTTAAGAGTGATAGGGTGAGAGTATTATCCAACATCCCAGTTTTTACCCGAAAGACTTATCCCTCCCCGGGATACCCACTGACTGTCCCAACCACCGGGACGCATGCTCAAGAGTAGTGAACTCACCTTGATTTGCTCGGTATGATTAGTTACTCGTACACACTAAATCAGTCAAAGCCTACGGTATTCATATATGTGTAATCAGTTTCATATTCTCGAGGTTCACGTATCAATAAAAGTCATAATGTGTATCAAATCAGCGATCACCGAATGGCACATAGCAGTTAAATAATTCATTCACATCCACAGTTCACATGTATGTTATGTAACAATGCCTAACAGTTAAGTGTACTTATGCGTAAGAACTAGATCATGTCTCCTTGGTCATAGTCAATTATTGTTAACAGTAAGTACCATGATTTCGATAACATTAACATTAACATCTATCAACAGAATTAACTTAGTTCGCTATGTTTGTTTACCCTCTTGACGAAACACCCAAGTTTCGTCGTGATTCCCCATTGACGAAACCCCAAGTTTCGTCGTGATTCCCCATTGACGAAACACTCAGGTTTCGTCGAGATGTATGTTTCGTCGAGATGTATGTTTTGTCGAGATGGGAGTTTCAGCCGTTACAATATTCTTTAATGCACAAAGTTTCAATCATCGTCTAATCGTTAACCCTAATCATGCCACTAGGAATCATAATCAATCAGATCACATCACTGCCAATTCATCAGTTCCCCAAGGATTCGTTTTACAGATGCCTTGCCATGCATACATAAGTTTCCCATGAACCCTAGTTCATGACTACTGTTAACATACTAACCTCTAACATATAATCCAAATCATGAATACAGTTAACATACTAACCTCTAATATATTATCCAAATCATGAATACAGTTAACATACTAAGAATTCACACAACCACGTATGACAAGTAGATCGACAGAACATTCGGGAAACATATGCTAACCTTAAATCAAGATGGAATCGAAGGATGGCTTGATCCGAGAAAGGTTTGCCGTCGGTTTCGAAGGAGGAGAGGAGAGATGATACGGGGATTAGGGTTTTGCTAAAAGATAACCGTCGCACATATATGCAACACAAATAACGTATATGGGCTTTACTTGGGCCGATAGCCCAAACGGCGAACAAATCCCACGAAACTCCAATGTTTCGTCGTGTATAGGTGATGACGAAACCCCAAGTTTCGCCGAGTAGGGTTTCATCGAAGTCGAGCAAAGATGACGAAGAACATGCAATAGAAATTAATCCTAAGTTTTAATATCAACCACACATAACACTATCTTAATCAATCATTCACATTTTATAACAAATAACACAAACAAATTACGAAAACAGAATTATAACAAGTAACGTGTCGGGGAAAGACCTGTGAGAACTCGGGTTGTCACATCATCCCCAACTTGAAAGAAATTTCGGGAGTAATCCAAAACAGCAAGACGTTAACTGAGGATGACTGTGGATTTTCTGCGGGTACCACATCATCCCCAACTTGAAAGGGAATTTCATCCTGAAATTCACCAGTTGTGCCAGACTTTGATTTGCCAGAATTGGACTTGTCATCTGGGAATAAATTTGGGTACTTGAGCTTCATCTGATCCTCTCGTTCCCATGTGAACTCCGGTCCGCATCTTGAGTTCCAATGAACTCTCACGATCGGAATTCGGCTATGCTTACGGACCTTGACCTCCCGGTCCATAATTTCTATTGGTTCTTCGACAAACTGCAACTTGTCGTCGATTTTCAGCTCCTGAAACGGTACAACAAGTGTTTTGTCGGACAAACACTTCTTCAGTTGCTACACATAGAACACATCATGCACGTTACCCAACTCAGCAGGTAACTCAAGTTTGTACGCCACTTTACCAACGCGTTCCAAGACTTTGAATGGGCCAACATAGAGTGGGTTAAGCTTGCCGCGTTTTCCAAAACGCACCACACCCTTCCAGGGTGAGACTTTCAACATAACACGATCACCAACTGCGAATTCCAAAGGCTTCCTACGCTTGTCAGCATAGCTTTTCTGACGGTCGCGCGCTGCTGCCATACAGTTCCTGATCTGTACAATCATTTTAGAAGTTTCAAGGACAAGTTCTGGGCCTGTGACTTGGCTGTCACCCACCTCAGCCCAACAAAGAGGATAACGACATTTCCGGCCATACAATGCTTCAAACGAAGCTGCCTGAATGCTAGTGTGGTAACTGTTGTTGTAGGAGAACTCGATCAGCGGCAAGTGTTTCTCCTAGCCCTTACGAAAATCAATCACACATGCTCGTAGCATGTCTTCAAGTGTCTGGATGGTTCGCTCACTTTGACCATCCGTCTGTGGGTGATACGCAGTGCTCATGTCGAGACGTGAGCCGAACGATTTATGCATTGACTGCCATAATTCAGATATGAAGCGCGGATCGCGGTGAGAGATAATAGAGGTTGGCGCCCCGTGCCTAGAAACCACTTCTTTCAGATACACAGCAGCGAGTTGAGAGAACTTATATGTTTCCTTGATCGCGAGGAAGTGTGCAGATTTCGTGAGGCGGTCAACGATCACCCAAATGGTATCGTTTCCGTTTTAAGCTCTTGGCAAACCAGTGACAAAATCCATTGCTATCTGCTCCCATTTCCACATGGGTATTTCTGGTTGTTGCAGCAACCCAGACGGTTTCTGATATTCCACTTTAACTTTAGCACAAGTCAGACACTTACTCACATAAGTCACGATGTGAGCTTTCATCTTCGGCCACCAATACAAGACCTTAAGATCCTGATACATCTTATCCGAACCCGGGTGAACAGAGTATCGAGACTTGTGCGCTTCGTCCATCACAAGCTCTCTAAGGTTACCAAACAAGGGGATCCATACTCTTTCCATAAAATAATAGATGCCGTCAGATCTCTTCTCGAGTCGTTTCTCCATGCCTCGTAAATACTCAACCTCAATGTTTTCTTCCTTCAATGCTTCAGTCTGAGCCGAACGAATCTGATTAGGAAGGTTTGAATGAATGGTAAGCTGTAAGGCTCGCACACATTTCGGTTTCGATTCCTTTCGGCTAAGGGCATCAGCTACAACGTTAGCTTTACCGGGGTGATACCTGATGGCGCAATCGTAGTCGTTCAGTAGTTCTACCCAGCGACGCTGTCGCATATTCAATTCCTTCTGGTCGAAAATATGCTGAAGGCTCCTGTGATCGGTGTAGATAGTGCATTTGGTATCGTACAGGTAGTGCCTCCAGATTTTCAACGCGAACACCACGGCCCCTAACTCCAAGTTGTGGGTCGTGTAATTCTTCTCATGAACCTTCAGTTGTCGAGAAGCATAGGCTATCACATTGTTGCATTGCATCAGCACACAACCAAGACCCTGAATGGAAGCATCACAATAGACCACAAAATCCTCGGTACCTTTAGGTAGAGACAAAATCGGTGCACTGCAGAGTTTCTGTTTCAAAAGTTGGAAAGCATCCTCCTGCTTGTTTCCCCAAGAATACACAACACCTTTCTGTGTCAACGAGGTGAGAGGTTGAGTGATCTTCAAGAAATCCTTAATTATCTTCGATAATACCCAGCGAGACCAAGAAATTGTCGCACCTCCGAAGGATTCTTTGGTGCCGCCCAATTCCTGATAGCATCAACCTTAGCAGGATCCACGTGTATCCCTGATTCATTGACGATGTGGCCAAGGAAGTTCACTTCTCGTATCCAGAAGTCACACTTAGAAAACTTCGCGTAGAGCTGCTCCTTCCTCAGGAGTTCCAAAATAAGACGCAAATGTCGCTCGTGATCCTCCTTACTCTTTGAGTAGATCAGAATGTCGTCGATGAACACAATAACAAAATCATCAAGGTACCGCTTGCATACACGGTTCGTGAGGTCCATGAAGACCGCTGGTGCGTTTGTCAACCCAAATGGTATAACTAAAAACTCATATTGACCATATCGTGTTCAAAAAGATGTCTTAGGGATATCCTCCTCTCGTACTCTCATCTGATGATAGCCCGATCTTAAGTCGATCTTCGAGTAGAAACTTGACCCCTGCAACTGGTCAAACAAGTCGTCGATACGCGGTAAAGGATAACGGTTCTTGACTGTCACCTTGTTGAGTTCCCTATAATCAATACACATACGGAAAGATCCATCCTTCTTCTTTACAAACAAAACTGAGGCTCCCCAAGGTGAAGAACTGGGTCGGATAAAACCTCTATCCAACAGTTCTTGAAGTTGATTCGATAGCTCTTGCAACTCTCCCGGTGCAAGACGATAAGGAGCACGAGCAATCGGAGCTGCTCCTGGCATAAGGTCAATCTGAAATTCCTCCTGATGATGTGGAGCTAAACCAGGTAACTCTTCAGGAAACACGTCAGGAAACTCACGAACAATAGGAAGATCCTCGATCTTCCTTTCTTCAGGTTGTGAATCGGTGGCAAGAGCTAGAATAGCAGGGTGGCCCTTTCGTAGACACTTCTGGGCCTTCATGACTGAGATGATGCCAACCATGGCACCACTACGATGTCCCTGTACTGACAAGGATTCCCCACTAGGGAGAGGAATACGCACGATTTTCTCTTTACAGAGAATTTCCGCTTGATGCTTAGACAACCAATCCATGCCAACGACCACATCAAAACTTCCAAGAGTAACAGGGAGTAGGTCAATGTCGAACACTTGACCCATGAGATCAAGTTTACAGCAAAACAGAACATGAGAAGCTTCTATCGATTTACCATCAGCTAATTCTACTACATGCTTATTTACAAGAGGTGTGGGAGTCAACCCTAACTGACGACTGAACCCCAAAGACACATAACTCCAATCGGCACCAGAGTCGAATAAAAAAGAAGCAATCAGATTGTTCACAGAAAATGTACCAGTCACAACATTGCCATCGTTACGAGCTTCCCCAACTCCAATAGTGAACACTCTCCCATGCGCGCCATTTCCACCATTGCCCCCATTGTTGTTGTTGCTGTTGTTATTGTTCCCATTGTTGTTGCCACCAGCATTCTGATTTAGTTGAGGGCAGTCTCGCCTGATGTGACCCTCGGCTCCACACTGAAAGCATCCCTTACGGTCTCCACGGTTTTGCTTGGGCTGTTGCCTTTCCTGCTGTTGTGGCTGTTGCTATTGCGGGGTGTGCTGTTGCTGCTGGTTCAGAAGTGAAACCCTACAATCCCTGGCCATATGCCCCACTTTGTTGCACCGGTGACATACTCGGGTACACTATCCCCGATGGTGATAGTTGCACTTATTGCACTTTGGTAGTTTTCCCGCGTAAGAACCCTGACCCGGACTGTTGCCCTGGCTTTGATTAACGGAGGACTGACTGAAGCTGCGATTGCTATTATTGTCTGGCTGCTTCTGTGACTGATTTGAGTTCGTCACCTTATCTACATCATTCCATTTCTGCTTGCTATCAGTAGCGGGCGTAGTAGCTGTGGTTGCAGCAGCAGTAGTAGCAGAAACACGCGGTGGTAGCGAGCCTCGCTCCACCTCCTGATCGGTGATCTTGTGAGCCAAACGGATAATCTGAGGTAAGTTGTTGAGGTTCGCTGCAATAACGAAGCCCTTAACCTGCGGGGCTAATCCCTTGAGATACAGCTCGAGTCTTCGGTGTGGGGGTCGTGACAAGTTAGGGCACAAAATTGCTAGTTCATGAGATCGTTTCGTGAATGCCTCGATCTCTGACCCCACCATCTTTAGATCATAATACTCATTCTCCAGTTTCTGAATCGCATCACGAGGACAATAATCCTCCCTCATCAACTCCTTAAAATCGTCCCAAGTAGTGGCATTTGCCATCTCAATGCCCAACATCTGAACCTGGCATTCCACCATGTCAGGGCACCATCCTCGAGTGTGCCTGTAGCATACTTCACTCTGTCCCCAGCAGGACAGTTACACATCGCAAACACCAATTCTGCCTTCTCAAACCAACGCAGGAGCCCTACAGCCCCTTCAGTCCCACTGAAGGTCTGTGGATTACAATCCATGAACGTCTTGTACGTACAAGCAGGTGGATTGTTGTGATTCTGATTCGCTGGCTGACCTAATGGACGAAAAGATATACAACACAAGGGTAAGAGTTGTGTACACGACACAAGAATAAAGAAGATTTGGCACATATCGTACCAGCTTGGTAGGCTGCCAAAGCGTCAGCACACGTGTGTTAATCAGGTTTGTCAGCTCAGCCTGGGTCATCACAATGTGACCACGTCTGTGACCTCGTCCGCTCATGATTCTATATAAGAGAAGGGGAAAGGTCAAGAGTCGAGAAAAGTAGGAGTTAAAGTCACAACAACTTCTACAGATTACAAAGTACGTCAGATAACAAGGCGGAACCCCTTTCACACTTGTTAGATCTCACTGGGACTCGCATGCACCCCACATTACTATTATGTGTGCACCCATAATAGAAATGCAATTTGCATGTTTATCTCAGCTACTCCCAACTCATGCTAAAAGGTTCCTCAAATTCTTGCAAGAAAACAAAACACCTCAAACATAAACCACGAAAAGCTAACAGGATATTGCACTGTGACTCTATCAATCACATAACTCAGGTAAATGCTCATGGACTCAGTCTGAAATGCTAAGTGTGTGCAATCACATGCAACATTGTACATAAGTGTATACTAGATATACTATGCAATAAATAATGAGAGACGAACCTTGCAATCTGGAGCTGAGTGTCATGGTTGTTTTCTAAACTGTTCGGTTATAGTCTGGTTTTATAAAAATGTTTTAAAACCTAGTTCACTATAACCAGTGGCTCCGATACCAAACTGTCACACCCCCAAAATACCACATGCGGAAACACCGCAGGACGTGTGACGTACCAGGATTCAAGCCACCAATCACATTGAACCAATAATAAAACATTACCAAATTTATGTGTATTAAATTAAAAAATCATAATTGTCAAACAAGAGTTATCAGATTCAGTGGAAGCAAATGACAAAACAATGTTTAGAGTATTCCCAAAGCCAAATGTAATAGTGTTTAAATGACATTCAAGCAATCTTCAGCGACATGACCATGACCACTCTAGCCATCCAGATAGCAAGTTCCTCATCCACTACTCCTAACGACCTGCGAGCGTGCAACAAGTGTGTTAGACAACGCTGGTGAGTTCATAATTGTTACGAAAACATTAATTACCAAGTGTTTAATCCAGTTTGTTAACAAATCCGAAAGTAATGTTGATAATATCTCGAGACTGAACAAGACGGCTCCTGATGTATGTTTTCCCCGTTCCCCAGTGCTCCTATCAAAGCACTGGGCATGACTGGGTCATTAGTTCACACCCGTCCTCTCCGGTATGGGGTGAGGGTGCCAAACCTAAGTAGCGCTACCAACTAATACCCCGTTACCTCTCCGGTAACAAAAAGATGGGACTTAAGAGTGATAGGGTGAGAGTATTATCCAACATCCCAGTTTTTACCCGAAAGACTTATCCCTCCCTGGGATACCCACTGACTGTCCCAACCACCGGGACGCATGCTCAAGAGTAGTGAACTCACCTTTATTTGCTCGGTATGATTAGTTACTCGTACACACTAAATCAGTCAAAGCCTACGGTATTCATATATGCGTAATCAGTTTCACATTCTCGAGGTTCACGTATCAATAAAAGTCATAATGTGTATCAAATCAGCGATCGCCGAATGGCACATAGCAGTTAAATAATTCATTCACATCCACAGTTCACATGTATGTTCTGTAACAATGCCTAACAGTTAAGTGTACTTATGCGTAAGAACTAGATCATGTCTCCTTGGTCATAGTCAATTATTGTTAACAGTAAGTACCATGATTTCAATAACATTAGCATCCATCAACAGAATTAACTTAGTTCGCTGTGTTTGTTTACCCTCTTGACGAAACACCCAAGTTTCGTCATGATTCCCCATTGACGAAACCCCAAGTTTCGTCGTGATTCCCCATTGACGAAACACTCAGGTTTCGTCGAGATGTATGTTTCGTCGAGATGGGAGTTTCAGCAGTTACAATATTCTTTAATGCACAAAGTTTCAATCATCGTCTAATCGTCAACCCTAATCATGCCACTAGGAATCATAATCAATCAGATCATATCACTGCCAATTCATCAGTTCCCCAAGGATTCGTTTTACAGATACCTTGCCATGCGTACATAAGTTTCCCATGAACCCTAGTTCATGACTACTGTTAACATACTAACCTCTAACATATAATCCAAATTGTCACACCCCGGTTTCCACGTGTCACCGGTGGGCCCGATAGGGGAGTATCGTGACGTGGTTGGCAACATAATAGTCAAACAACACAATATATAAATATGCACAGCGGAAGCAAAAGAGAAATATAATTCAACTTTAATAATATTGTAATATCGTGTATCACAACAGTTGAAGGTTTGTCCACAGAAGGATCAAAAATAAATAATAGTTCAACAGACGGTAGGCATCTTAAGCTTGCGAGACTTCTAGTGATTCTAAGGAGAAATCCCAACCAATTACGCTTAGTACCTGCATTTAATCTTTTTGGGAAAATACGTCAGTTTACACTAGTAAATACAATCAACTGACTCATTTTAGAAAATGATTGAAAATTGATTTGGATGCACGTGGCATAAACATTTTATTTAACTTGGGAGAATTATTTAAATATATAATCTTGTGAACGAATTACATGTTCCTTATGCGTTCAGTAGCCCGGACGTACCGGGTTAAAGATCAATAGACACACCACATTATTCTTTTGTGCACTGACGGGTGTACGCCTACACCCTGCGCTTAAGTCGTGGCCATTTCGTAAAATGATGCCAAGGATATCCGGGACATGGTCATTAACCCCCCAAAGGCTTTAAGTAAACAAGACTATTTAAACGAGCTGATCAAATTATTCAATTAACCACCCAACGATGGAAGATTTGATACCCGATCAAGCGGTATTCTATATACCGTAACACAAGTCCGTATAGGGAAAATAAGTTAAAAGTATTTACCTGAGCAATGTAATAATCACAATAAGAAAATGCAAGTAGCTTTTACTGGTACTCCTAATCTGGAATGAAGGTTTATAATAACCTATTGGGATCCTAACGGGTCTTTAATTAAGCTTAAGCTTAGACCGGTTAGTTTCAAAGATACGGTTCGTACGCACGATTAAGCGAAGACCGGATAGAATGTGATTTAGACCCGACAAGTTCAGAGACTTGCTTAGTATGGGTATTTCATACACATTCTGGATTTTGAGATAAAACCGATAAGGTTTGACCCGTTTCGGCTAATTTATGCAAACTAGTTACATAAACCGAACCGAACGCGTAATAAGCGTAACGGGTAATAATGAGAGCCATTTACAGGTTTCCTAAGTTAATATGCTCCAAATATGTTGTGACATCAGTAAGATATCATTTATTATGCCCGAAATGAATTTAAACATAAACTATGCCCCGTAGGGGTAGTTTGGTCATTTATAAGGTGATAAAAGAGTTTAAGTAGTATCCTGAGTTACAGGTCTGATGTAATCAGCCAAGATAATCAATTTGCTAAGTTATATCAGTAGGTTATTGTATATATGTGAAATTTATCAATTATAACCAAACTATGCACCGTAGGGGCATTTTGGTAATTTCACATAAGCCGTAAAGCTCAAAACTGAAGTCTGAGTTAAACAACTTTTGCTTACTGTTAAAATATTATATTTTGCCTCAAATATCAGTAGGTATCACCCTTTGTATGTTTAAAATAGTTTTAGTACATACTATGCGTTAAAAACGCTTAAAAAGGCGATTAGAAGCCGTTTCCGGGTTCTATATAGAAATCTGATATTTTTATTATTCCAGAGGGTTTAAAATAATTTATTTATAATTTAGAATCAGTAGCAAAAGGTTTGGAGTCGTTTAGATATGTAAAACTCATTTTATGGCCTGTTAGGGCAAAACCGACAATTACCGGATTAAGCCTACGACTATGAGTTATGCTCAGCCTAAAATTAATTAAAAATCTTCAAAAATCCCAAAATAATATATTACATCAGTGGGTAATAAGTTTGATACCAAAAAGTAGGTTTAAATAGGCTATACGCTAATTATGTCGTTTTATCGCTAAATAAGCTTCTAATTACGCTAATGAGCATAACTCTCAATCTACACCTCAAACTGATGTCAAATTTTGTATGCAAGTTTATATATCAGTAACTAAGGTTTCTACTCTTTTACATTTTCAAAAATCACGTTTTAAGGTGAAAAGGGCATAATGGTCAACATATGAGCAATTAACGGAATCGTGCATATTAATTGGATAACTAATGATCCGAGGTGTATAATCACAGAGGGTTATACTAGCATGTAACCTGGTCCAAATAAAGTTCTAAGGCATTTTTAAAACATACCTTAACGGGTCAGAACTGAAGTCAAAGCAAAAGTCAAAGCTTTGCGACTTTCGGTTCCGAACCGGGTCAAAACAGTAAATTGTCGGGTTGAACATGTTTAGACATGTTCTTACATTCATTACCAAGTTATATTGATGATCAAACAGGTTATATGTGTTCTACATTGCTAATCATGCATAAATTAGAATTTAAGTATCTTGTTGAATTTTTATTAACAAGTTTGACCCGACATTTGACCTAGTTAGAGTGGGAATCAGGGGGAACCCTTTTGAGGGTTTATTACCCACATATTTACCTACTTAAAGGTATTTTTAATTCGAGATTTGACTGAGCCATTATTAATTAATCTTGAAGTCAAACCGTAATTACGATGGTTTGACTTTTAGCTAAATAACTAAGCTAAACTTAATTAAAGAAGGTTAAGCAAACTTACAAGAGTCCTATGAACGACCAGAGATCACTTGAGAGAAGTCTTGAGCTCCAGAAGTGATCCAAAATGCAGATGGAAGGTGTGAAGAATGAGTTGCAACTTCATGGCCTTTTATAGTGTTTAATTCACCATAGATTGTTGACACACAAGTCTACAACTGACCACAACTCTCCCACAAGTGTCCCTAGTGTTCTAGAGGTTGCCTAGGGGTCACACATGAAGTGAAACATCGATTAAAGTCGGTTTGAGCGCATTTTCAGGCTGCTATTCGATGTATTTGTATCTGGGCGGTTAACGCGGCCCACGTAAGATGTTAACCACCCTTACGCGGCCCGCTTGGGCCATGAAATCAGAATTAACATTTTCTAGTTTCCGCATCTTTGTCCCTTGGCTCTTCGAAAGGTCAACTAAGCTTAATACTTGCAATTTGACCCCTTTTTATTTACCTACAAGGGCTTTAAAACTTGTACCCACTTTGCCAAGTCCCTGGACATTTCTGGTTAACCCGAAAAGTCATAACTTTCAACGTTAACGCTTTAACCCCTTGCATACGAATTTGATCATAACTTTCTCATACGATAACAAAACTTTATGAAATTTATATCGTGCATTCTAGTGAGCATAATTAACAGTTACAAAGCTTCGGGTTTGTCAAAAGGTCACTCGGAGGTATAACTTAAACATGTTGACACATTTAACCCCTGTAGTTTGTAATCTCTCACTTTTAGCTTCGCATGATCCATGATTTATTCGTTTGATGCTATAAACATCGTGTAGGGTTAATGTACAATATATTTATTCACTGTTGACATTTAGAACTCGTATATTCACATACTTTCCATGATTGTCAACTTTAGTCCTTCCAGAACATTCTTTCACACGTTCAATCATATGACACGTGTCAACACTTTATAGGACGTGAATTTTCGAGGTGTTACATCCTCACCCCCTTAAAAGAAATCTCGACCCCGAGATTTACTGAAATAAATAAGGGTACTTTTCTTTCATTGTGGATTCAACCTCCCACGTGTATTCGGGACCTCTTCGGGCATCCCATTTGACCTTTACAATAGGCACACGCTTCCTTCGAAGCTTCTTAACCTGTCGATCTTCACTCGATAATGGTTTTTCCACAAATTTTATGCTCTCATCTATATGCACATCTGTATGTGGTATAACCAGTGATTCGTCAGCGAAGCACTTCTTCAGATTGCAGATGTGGAACACATTGTGAATTCCACTGAGCTCTTCAGGTAAGTTTAACTTATAGGCAACTGACCCGACACGTTCGATAACCTCGAAAGGTCCTATGTATCTCGGGCTTAGCTTGCCTTTCTTACCAAATCGCATCACCCCCTTCCAGGGTGATACTTTAAGTAACACTTTGTCACCTACTTCGAAGTGAAAAGCTTTACGCTTTGGATCTGCGTAACTCTTCTGCCTATCTCGGGCAGCTTTGAGACGGTCACGAATCTGGACAATCTTGTCCGTCATTTCAAAGACTATCTCTGGTCCTGATAATTGGACATCTCCAACTTCCGCCCAACAAACAGGCGTTCTACACTTTCTACCGTATAAGGCCTCGAAAGGCGCAGCCTTGATGCTGGTATGGTAGCTATTGTTGTAGGAGAATTCAATCAAGGGTAGGTGGTTATCCCAACTACCACCTAAATCGATCACACATGCACGTAGCATGTCTTCCAAGGTTTGAATAGTACGCTCACTTTGACCGTCTGTCCGAGGATGGTAAGCCGTACAAAAATTCAAACGCGTGCCCAAAGATTGTTGGAAACTTTTCCAAAAATGTGACGTGTATCTAGTATCTCTGTCAGAGATAATAGACACAGGTATGCCATGTAAGGCTACAATCTTATCTACATACAGTTGGGCTAACATGTCGGAGCTATAAGTCTCCTTGATGGGTAAGAAATGTGATGACTTAGTCAGTCTATCAACTATAACCCATATTGTATCATTTCCTTTCCTTGTTTTAGGTAACTTGGTGATAAAATCCAAGGTTACCATTTCCCATTTCCACGTAGGAAGTCCAGGCTGTTGTAGAAAGTCTGACGGCTTTTGATGTTCTGCTTTGACTTGCGCACAAGTCAAGCACTTAGCTACATAGGCAGCTACAGACTTTTTCAAGCCTATCCACCAATAGTTTGCCCTTAGATCCTGGTACATCTTATCAGCTCCAGGATGAACGAAATATTTGGAACTATGGGCTTCCTGGAGGATAACATCTCGAAGTCCTCCATAAATTGGAACCCATATTCGTCCATTCAGTCTCAAAATTCCGTCTTTGCCAAGAGATAACTGCTCCTCAGTTACTCCTAGCTTTTCATTAGGATAGTTAGCTTCCAACACAGCTTCCTTCTGTGCAGCTAACAACCTTTCAGTCAAACTGTTCTTTATCTCCATGCGCTTGGCATTGATTCGGATGGGTTTCACCCTTTCCTTTCGACTCAAGGCATCAGCGACTACATTCGCCTTGCCGGGATGATATCTGATTTCACAATCATAATCATTTAAAGTCTCCATCCAACGGCGTTGCCTCATGTTTAAATCCTTCTGATTAAACAGGTGCTGGAGGCTCTTGTGATCAGAGTAGATCACACACTTGATTCCATATAAATAATGTCTCCACAGTTTTAGTGCGAATACAACGGCACCCAATTCCAAGTCGTGGGTGGTGTAATTCTTTTCATGCACCTTTAACTATCTTGAAGCATAGGCAATAACCTTGCCTTTCTGCATAAGCACACACCCCATGCCAGTGTGCGATGCATCGCAGTAAACCACAAATTCTTCGATTCCTTCCGGCAACGTCAACACAGGGGCGTTGCTCAACTTCTGCTTCAGAATATCAAAGGACTCTTGCTGCTTAGGGCCCCAAACGAACTTTACTTTCTTCTTAGTCAAGGAAGTTAGGGGTGCAGCAATCCTTGAAAAATTTTCAATGAAACGCCTGTAATATCCGGCCAATCCCAGGAAGCTACGAATCTTTGTAGGCGTCTTTGGCTCTTGCCAGTTCATAACTGCTTCCACCTTAGCGGGATCCACTTGGATACCACGCTCACTCACCACATGTCCAAGGAATTGGACTTCTCGAAGCCAAAATTCACACTTGGAAAATTTGGCGTAGTGTTTCTCATGATGCAGGAGTTTGAGAATACATCGAAGGTGTTTCTCATGGTCAGCTTGATTCTTCGAGTAGATAAGAATGTCGTCGATGAAAACGATGACGAACTTGTCTAAGTAAGGCTTGCAAACGCGATTCATGAGATCCATGAACGCGGCAGGTGCATTAGTGAGCCCAAAAGACATCACTAGGAACTCGTAATGACCATAACGAGTCCTAAATGCAGTTTTATGTACGTCTTCATCTCTAACCTTCAGTTGGTGGTAGCCTGACCTTAAGTCAATCTTCGAGAAGTAACTTGCCCCTTGCAATTGATCGAACAAATCGTCTATCCGGGGCAAAGGATACCTATTCTTTATAGTGACCTTATTCAGCTCACGGTAATCGATGCATAGACGCATCGATCCATCCTTCTTTTTGACAAACAAGACTGGCGCTCCCCAAGAAGATGAGCTAGGTTTAATGAAACCTTTAGCTAGCAATTCATCCAGTTGTGTTCTCAATTCCCTCATTTCGGTTGGTGCTAACCTGTAAGGTGCTCTAGCAACAGGTGCTGCTCCAGGGACGATGTCAATTCTGAATTCCACTTGCCTATCTGGTGGCAAACCAGGTAGTTCTTCCGGAAAAACTTCTGGGTATTCAGAAATGACGGGGATGTCTTCGATCTTCGGTTTAGGTTCATCAATAATCACTTGTGCCATGTAGATGACACAACCCTTCTTTAAACACTTAGAGGCCTTGAGCATAGTCACTTGCTCAGACAATCCATACTGGGTATCTCCCCGAATGGTAAGTTCTTCACCAGACGGAGTCTTAATCACCACTTGCTTTTTGTTGCAGACAATTTGGGCCTGGTTATGAGATAACCAGTCCATACCCAAAACTATGTCAAAACCGGCCAACTTAAAGGGAAGTAGAGACAGAGGAAAAGAGTGGTTCTTAATGGATATAACACATCCATCTAACACAGTTGAGACGGTTTCTAAGGTGCCATCTGCTAACTCTACCTCATAATTTATACTCAAGGTTTTGACAGGTAAATTCAGCAATTTGCAAAATTTATGATCTACGAAAGACTTATCAACGCCTGAATCAAAGAGTACTCTTGCAAAGACATCATTTACAAGGAAAGTACCTGTAATAACGTTGTCGTCTTGAACCGCTTCTTTTGCATCCATTCTAAAGACTCTAGCATTTGTCTTCTTGGCCTCTTCAGGCTTCTTGGCGTATTTAGGGCAGTTGGTTTTGATGTGCCCTTTCTCATTACAGCTGTAGCAAGTTGCATCTTTCAGCTTTTTGCAATCCAAGGTCTTGTGATCCTTGGACTTGCATAACCCGCAAGCAAAAGTTCTTGACTGATTCTGTGAGTTCGAGTCGAGTCTGCACTTTCCAAAGTGCTGTTTCTTGCAAATTTTGCACTTGGGCTTCTCACCAGACTGATGCCCATCTTTCCTTGACTCAGACCCCTTCTTGTTGTCACCGTTTCCACGGTGCTTCTTGTTTGACCTCCGAGAGTTATCATCTTCACGTTTTCTCTTATCAGCATCCTTGTTCCTCAGCGATCTTTGCCTGACCGCGTCCAAAGTGAGTGATAAGGATATATCAGCCACCGATCTGAAAGTAGTCGGTCTAGAGGCCTTCACGCTTGCCTTTATCTCCTGGGCTAAACCCCCGATGAAACGAGCTATACGCTTAGGTTCCAGGGTCACTAAATACGGAACCAACCGGGATATTGTGTTGAAGCTCGTGAGGTAAGCTTGACAGTCAAGGTTTGTCATCACCAATGATAGAAAATCAGACTCTATCTTCTCCACCTCATGCTGGGGGCAGTAATTTTCTCTGATGAGGGCAACGAATTGTTCCCAAGACATGTTATACAGGGGAATCTTCCCGGTGGCTTGGATCAGCGACCTCCACCAGGCTAAAGCTTCGCCTTTAAATGATTGCGACACAAACTTTACTATATCCCTCTCAGCGCACCCGTTGATATCCACGACTGTGTCCATCTCGTCTAGCCATGTCATGCAGTCAATGGCTCATTTTTCCCCAGTGAAATCCCTGGGCTTACATGAAACAAAGTATTTATATGAGCAACCTTTATTACGGGGTTCTTGATTTAGCACAATATGCTGAGATGGAGCACTGTGGTGGTTTGAGGAGAGTCTATCATCATCTTTCTTGGGTTCTTCCTTCTTGGAAGGAGGCTTCGAATGCGGCGTAGAGAGGGTCCTACTTCGAGTCCCACTATACTCTTCGTACTGCCGCTGTAAGGCCTTTGTAACCGCGTCATCTACCAACGCTTTCAATTCAGCACCCGTTAAATTTATTCGGGCGTTATCATTATTCTCCACTGGGTGACTATTTATCTCATCCGAGTTAGCCATTTAATTGAACTGTTACAGGAAACAAGAACAATAGTTTATTTCGGAGTTTATTATGGAATTGCCCCTTAGGGTAATTCATTAACCATGGTAAACAGAGACCATATTTGGTTAATTTATTAATCATATTTATTTAGGATTTCTATTATAATTTATCCTAATTATAAAACAATAACAGTTTTATTAATAGCACAAAAGGCCTAGTCACAATGACATTTTAAATTATAAGCTATGATTTTCAGAGAATCAAAGCATGAAGGTATACTGGCACAACAGGCCTAGTCACAAAGACATTTATAAATTATAAGCTATGATTTCAGAGAATCAAAGCATGAAGGTATACTGGCACAACAGGCCTAGTCACAAGGACATTTATAAATTATAAGCTATGATTTCAGAGAATCAAAGCATGAAGGTTTGAACCTTAGTTCATTACCTTTATCTGACAGGGAGTCATCGCTACCACTATCTTTTGGCTCATATGGAAATGAGCAGGGCCCGTAGGCACGTATTACCACGTATGGTAAAAATATGATCATCTTAATTGATGATTTAAACCCATGATTCAGAGATCATTAAGTTGGGTTTGGAATCTTTAGAAAGATCCTTATATAAAATGACGTGTGTGATTTTAACGAATCACGTCTGCCAGGAGTGTTAACATGTTTTCAGATGTTAACCGGGATTTGAATCTTTTTAACAGGTCTTACCATCATGGTCAGGTCTTTATAATGACACTCAGACTAGGTTTCACTCTTAAGATTCTTATTCAATAATTAAGTAGGCAGATATATTTTTAAAAGGAATGAATTTTAATTTATTTATTTCATATATAACATTTATGCATATAATAGCAAGATGAAATTTATAAACATAACATTCCATTAATTATAAAAATTACATGTCGCCCTAAACGGGACTTTTCAACAAACAAACTTACCCACGCAAGGGTTTAAACAAGTACTTACCCATGCAGGGGCTTAATAACACACATACCCACGCAGAGGCTTAATAACAAACATACCCTCACAGGGGTTAACAGAAAGATAGACCCACGCAGGGGTCAAAGCAACACAACATACATACCCACGCAGGGGTTTATACAGCAAGACTGGCCCACGTAGGGGCTTAACAACAAATGGAAGGATTCAGTGGTCCTTCTTGCTCTTCCCTTTAATTAGGCTTGTCAGTCGTTGGAAGAAGCTTTGTCTCTCCCTGCGTTCGCGGTGAAAGTCTCGCTCAACCTGATCCAGTCTCTGAAGAATTTCCTCCCGCTCTGGGGGAGAAAACTGTGGCGGCTGCGATTGCATCCGTATTATAGGTCTGGCAGGTATCTGGTACCCATGAGTTGGGTACCCTACTCCCCATGGATCCCCATAGGGTCCTTGAGTGTTATAGTTAGCCGCTACCAAGTATGGGTCGGCTTCGGCGTAGTTGTAGTTGGTGTGCACTAGCTGTTCAAACGGGTTATACGCCATGGAACCCATGTATGCCGGAATTGGGTTATCAAAACCCATAGGCGGTGGTTGCGGTGCAACTAGGTGTGAGGGTCCACCCATTTGTGGGTCCTCCTGAAGTGGCGGGTAATGGCTGCCACTCGATTGGCGTGGAGAACTAAAATGAAAGTCTCCCGCTCGCGCAGACATACGCGCCCCGGTTCTCCTACGCCTTGGCGGTTGCGGAGGTGCCGGTTGAACTGGTGGCGGTGGGGGCGGTGGCGTGACTGCCACAAACCGTGAACCCACAGAGGGATCCTGCTGCTGCTGCTGCTGCTGAGGCGGTGAATGGCGAGGAGGTGTATAATACCATTCGTGCCTGGTAAACATAGCTTGAAATCTGTCTGGGCCACCATAGGGTGATCCGTGGAACGAAGATCCATCCGAAATCTCGATGGGATGGTTCGGTGTACCACTGGCTGGCTCGACGGGATCCGTGTCCTCGTCCATGTCCATAGCGTTGTCTCCCGAGAAGTGGTCCTCCAGTCCCAATGGGTTGAAACCCACTGGTTCTTGTAGGAAGTTTGCCGGGTTAAACCGGCCCCTAAAAACAGGTGTAGGGTCACCAAAGGAGTGGTGCGATAAAGATCGTTGTAAAGGTATGTAGGAAGGTTGAGGGTTATTGGGCTCATTTTCCGAGTGTGGCCCATAAGAGTTATGAACAGGAGGTGTAGAACTGTGCGAAACCGACCGTCTAGCCGGCTCGAAGAGGTTCCTCCGGTTCTGTCGAGGATCATCACTCTCGGTGGTGGAAGGAGCTCGCGTATGCGAAGGTCCTACCTCGTCGTCATTGGGGGCGGTGATTGGCCCCTTGCCTCTTCCTCTACGTCGAAAGAATCTTGGCGGCATTTTTAATCCTGTCAATACAACATGAGATAACGACAAGAATGTATATAAAATAAAGGACAAAACATATCAAAACAAAATAGAATTTGTCCTATGTTATATGTCTAGACTCGAAAGTTTTTGAAATGTGCAAATGTGTATCTGAGATTAAACACAAAAGGCTAGTGTTTAATTCACTCAGTGTTGGCTCTGATACCAACCTGTCACACCCCGGTTTCCACGTGTCACCGGTGGGCCCGGTAGGGGAGTATCGTGACGTGGTTGGCAACATAATAGTCAAACAACACAATATATAAATATGCACAGCGGAAGCAAAAGAGAAATATAATTCAACTTTAATAATATTGTAATATCGTGTATCACAACAGTTGAAGGTTTGTCCACAGAAGGATCAAAAATAAATAATAGTTCAACAGACGGTAGGCATCTTAAGCTTGCGAGACTTCTAGTGATGCTAAGGAGAAATCCCAGCCAATTACGCTTAGTACCTGCATTTAATCTTTTTGGGAAAATACGTCAGTTTACACTGGTAAATACAATCAACTGACTCATTTTAGAAAATGATTGAAAATTGATTTGGATGCACGTGGCATAAACATTTTATTTAACTTGGGAGAATTATTTAAATATATAATCTTGTGAACGAATTACATGTTCCTTATGCGTTCAGTAGCCCGGACGTACCGGGTTAAAGATCAATAGACACACCACATTATTCTTTTGTGCACTGACGGGTGTACGCCTACACCCCGCGCTTAAGTCGTGGCCATTTCGTAAAATGATGCCAAGGATATCCGGGACATGGTCATTAACCCCCCAAAGGCTTTAAGTAAACAAGACTGTTTAAATGAGCCGATCAAATTATTCAATTAACCACCCAACGATGGAAGATTTGATGCCCGATCAAGCGGTATTCTATATACCGTAACCCAAGCCCGTATTGTCACACCCCAACCGATGGCGGAATCATCGGGGCGTGGCACTGAGCGAAACAGATTGTCCAGAAGTTTCCATAACAACTATCATTACCATTTAATTAAAGCAATACGTCCCATACCGTATCATAAATAGTCAAACAAGTTATTACAGATAACATTAAAACAAATATTCTGTTCCGACAACTCAGATTTAAATAAGTAGCAATTGTTTATCTGCTTCTAGAGACCCCTAATAAGTTATCTACAGACAACTATTTGTTGGGCTCTAAAGCTTTATTCTAGCTTCCATTCCCTACCACATATGCATCCTAAGCACCTGTCACATACGTTAAAATAAAGTCAATACATAAAATGTAAAGGTGAGCATACAAGTTTGATAATAGCATATAGAGTTCGAATTCGTTTACGCATAACCAGCACGTACACATAGTGAAATGAAGCACGTTAGTTATCGACATAGATCCATCGATACCAATGACTGCGGGTTGACTGCCCGAGGCAGTTCGCAATACATGATTACCACCATAATCCATGCAAGTAAAAGATCCTTAACAACCCCCGTGTGAACGGGTGCTGAGTCCAAACTATAGTACTATCGTTGCTAAGGCAGGTAGACAACATTCCATGTGTAAACATAACAAACAAGCATTCATAAGCCACGTATAACATGCATTAATGGTTTAGCGTTAAAATAGCTTGAGTAGTGTGATAGTTGTAGTTTGAATAGTTGTAACGTATGTAACACCCCAAAAGTGCTAAAGCAAAAAGGGTTCGAGTATACTCACAGCGATTGTGGATTGAAGGGAGCGCTTTACAGCGAGTACGGTTAGCCTGAATGGATTTGATAACGTAACGATAAGTGGCGCGTAAAACAGTACAAAGTGAGAGTGGGTAGGATAACTGATCGTGCGGATCAGCTATCCGTGAGAGGAAGTCATCCGTGCGCATGAACTATCCGTGCGGATGGTGGTGCGTGCGGATGGTGATCCATCCGGATAAGCTATCCGTGCATGCGAACTGTCCATGCGGATGGTAATCCGTGCGGATTAGTTGTGCGTGCGGATGGCTTATCCGTACGGACAAGTTGTTTGTGCGGATAAACGTTCAAGTGGATTGTTTCTTCCTAAGTGTGAGATGTGTTTGTGTATGATGGCTTGTGCTTTGGAGTTTTCGTTGTAGCATTTAGAAAACACCTAAGTATTTCTACCTTTCAAGCCGGTCGCGCGGATGACAATCCGTGCGTATGGTGGTCCGTGCGGACAATGGTAATCCGTGCGGACGGTCTGTGCGCGCGGGCAGAGACAATCCGTCCGGATAGCCTGTCCGTGCGTACGACTTGGCCGTGCGGATGAACATTGTTTGAATTTTATTTTAAGGCCTTAGTATCTCATGATCCGAAGAGTAATCCATTCAGAGGTCGTCCGTCCGGATTGCTCATTCGTCGATACTCAAACCTTGTTTGGAAAGTGGGTCCCAAGGGTAGCTCGTCCGGGTGACAATCCGTCCGGATGACCTGTGCGTGCGGACAGCACGTCCGCACGGACAGTCTCTGGTCTGATTGTTCCGTTCGTCTACTCTTGGTTTCTGTTGTCGTTTATCGAGACGTTCTGATTTCGTGACAACCACTTGGAATTGTATTCTCACCCGCGTGACTAGACCGGTCAGGAATCACCCTAACTTGGCATGTCGGCGACTCAGAATGGTCATTCCGGTTGACCCCGAAATCAGGTGTCTGTTGGGTAGAATTCCAGATCTAGGACTAGTGCATCACTATTACCGAGCAGAGACTAGAACCGATCAGATTCGTACCGATCCTAAGGGTAAAAGAAGGAGATAACTTAGGTTTATTTCTTTCAACTCTTTTATTCTTAGAAAAGTTTAGATTTACGTGAAGTTCTTGTGAAATCATATGGAAATCGTTCAGATCTGAGATATTCTTGGTGGAATGAGGTCAAGCTTGAAGTTCATAAGAACTTCATGATGACGTCACCCGAGAATACCTCAAATCCGGATGATTTCATGGTTAAAAGTGAAGATTTGAAAGATGGAAATGTGTAGAATTGTGTAGAGATCAAGAATGTACAAGAATTAGTGCAAGATCTTACCTGGATTGAGAGAAATCTGAGAAAAAGTGAAGAATGCGTGCGGTTCGGATGTCACTTGCCAAAAGTGGAAAAGTTGGAGAGTGACCCGTGTATTTATAGGATGCCAAAAAGGGAAAGGGTGAGCCGTGCGCATGGCACGTACCCGGATAGGCTATCCGCGCGGATAGGTCATCCGTGCGGATGCCGCATGCTTTGGTGCGTTCGGTGCGATGTTGCTTCGGTTTCGATTTGCGAGCGACTCGATAGGGTTTCCTAGTCAAATTACTTTCAGTCCCAACTACTTCTTATATGGTTCGACTCGGAATTCGGGTTCGGGTTCGTTTACATTCGAGTTAGACTTCGAGTTCGATTGAGTTCGCTTGATTATCACAACATAACATAAAATAAACATGCACAGGTAACACGTAAGGCACACACACATGTATAAATGACAAGTAAAATACATAGTCCGAGTTATGGTTCGATGTCGATTTTGATTAGCATAGCTTGATTAACTTTATCGCATTGTTACTTCCTATCATTCACAGTCGTAGGTCGATTGAAATACGGTTAGCATGATTCGATTATTGTAATGAACGACATTTACTCCACATAATATAAATATAATAAAAACATTTCTACGAGTCAAGTCGCGCAAAATCGGTCGTTGACTTTGACTTTCACTCGTGAAAACACGGGGTGTTACACGTATAGGGAAAATAAGTTAAAAGTATTTACCTGAGCAATGTAATAATCACAATAAGCAAATGCAAGTAGCTTTTACTGGTACTCCTAATCTGGAATGAAGGTTTATAATAACCTATTAGGATCCTAACGGGTCTTTAATTAAGCTTAAGCTTAGACCGGTTAGTTTCAAAGATACGGTTCGTACGCACGATTAAGCGAAGACCGGATAGAATGTGATTTAGACCCGACAAGTTCAGAGACTTGCTTAATATGGGTATTTCATACACATTCTGGATTTTGAGATAAAACCGATAAGGTTTGACCCGTTTCGGCTAATTTATGTAAACTAGTTACATAAACCGAACCGAACGCGTAATAAGCGTAACGGGTAATAATGAGAGCCATTTACAGGTTTCCTAAGTTAATATGCTCCAACTATGTTGTGACATCAGTAAGATATCATTTATTATGCCCGAAATGAATTTAAACATAAACTATGCCCCGTAGGGGTAGTTTGGTCATTTATAAGGTGATAAAAGAGTTTAAGTAGTATCATGAGTTACAGGTCTGATGTAATCAGCCAAGATAATCAATTTGATAAGTTATATCAGTAGGTTATTGTATATATGTGAAATTTATCAATTATAACCAAACTATGCACCGTAGGGGCATTTTGGTAATTTCACATAAGCCGTAAAGCTCAAAACTGAAGTCTGAGTTAAACAACTTTTGCTTACTGTTAAAATATTATAATTTGCCTCAAATATCAGTAGGTATCACCCTTTGTATGTTTAAAATAGTTTTAGTACATACTATGCGTTAAAAACGCTTAAAAAGGCGATTAGAAGCCGTTTCCGGGTTCTATATAGAAATCTGATATTTTTATTATTCCAGAGGGTTTAAAATAATTTATTTATCATTTAGAATCAGTAGCAAAAGGTTTGGAGTCGTTTAGATATGTAAAACTCATTTTATGGCCTGTTAGGGCAAAACCGACAATTACCGGATTAAGCCTACGACTATGAGTTATGCTCAGCCTAAAATTAATTAAAAATCTTCAAAAATCCCAAAATAATATATTACATCAGTGGGTAATAATTTTGATACCAAAAAGTAGGTTTAAATAGGCTATACGCTAATTATGTCGTTTTATCGCTAAATAAGCTTCTAATTAAGCTAATGAGCATAACTCTCAATCTACACCTCAAAATGATGTCAAATTTTGTATGCAAGTTTATATATCAGTAACTAAGGTTTCTACTCTTTTACATTTTCAAAAATCACGTTTTAAGGTGAAAAGGGCATAATGGTCAACATATGAGCAATTAACGGAATCGTGCATATTAATTGGATAACTAATGATCCGAGGTGTATAATCACAGAGGGTTATACTAGCATGTAACCTGGTCCAAATAAAGTTCTAAGGCATTTTTAAAACATACCTTAACGGGTCAGAACTGAAGTCAAAGCTTTGCGACTTTCGGTTCCGAACCGGGTCAAAACAGTAAATTGTCGGGTTGAACATGTTTAGACATGTTCTTACATTCATTACCAAGTTATATTGATGATCGAACAGGTTATATGTGTTCTACATTGCTAATCATGCATAAATTAGAATTTAAGTATCCTGTTGACTTTTTATTAACAAGTTTGACCCGACATTTGACCTAGTTAGAGTGGGAATCAGGGGGAACCCTTTTGAGGGTTTATTACCCACATAATTACCTACTTAAAGGTATTTTTAATTCGAGATTTGACTGAGCCATTATTAATTAATCTCGAAGTCAAACCGTAATTACGATGGTTTGACTTTTAGCTAAATAACTAAGCTAAACTTAATTAAAGAAGGTTAAGCAAACTTACAAGAGTCCTATGAACGACCAGAGATCACTTGAGAGAAGTCTTGAGCTCCAGAAGTGATCCAAAATGCAGATGGAAGGTGTGAAGAATGAGTTGCAACTTCATGGCCTTTTATAGTGTTTAATTCACCATAGATTGTTGACACACAAGTCTACAACTGACCACAACTCTCCCACAAGTGTCCCTAGTGTTCTAGAGGTTGCCTAGGGGTCGCACATGAAGTGAAACATCGATTAAAGTCGGTTTGAGCGCATTTTCAGGCTGCTGTTCGATGTTTCTGTATCTGGGCGGTTAACGCGTCCCGCGTAAGATGTTAACCACCCTTACGCGGCCCGCTTGGGCCATGAAATCAGAATTAACATTTTCTAGTTTCCGCATCTTTGTCCCTTGGCTCTTCGAAAGGTCAACTAAGCTTAATACTTGCAATTTGACCCCTTTTTATTTACCTACAAGGGCTTTAAAACTTGTACCCACTTTGCCAAGTCCCTGGACATTTCTGGTTAACCCGAAAAGTCATAACTTTCAACGTTAACGCTTTAACCCCTTGCATACGAATTTGATCATAACTTTCTCATACGATAACAAAACTTTATGAAATTTATATCGTGCATTCTAGTGAGCATAATTAACAGTTACAAAGCTTCGGGTTTGTCAAAAGGTCACTCGGAGGTATAACTTAAACATGTTGACACATTTAACCCCTGTAGTTTGTAATCTCTCACTTTTAGCTTCGCATGATCCATGATTTATTCGTTTGATGCTATAAACATCGTGTAGGGTTAATGTACAATATATTTATTCACTGTTGACATTTAGAACTCGTATATTCACATACTTTCCATGATTGTCAACTTTAGTCCTTCCAGAACATTCTTTCACATGTTCAATCATATGACACGTGTCAACACTTTATAGGACGTGAATTTTCGAGGTGTTACACAAATCATGAATACAGTTAACATACTAAGAATTCACACAACCACGTATGACAAGTAGATCGACAGAACATTCGGGAAACATATGCTAACCTTAAATCAAGATGGAATCGAAGGATGGCTTGAGCCGAGAAAGGTTTGCCGTCGGTTTTGAAGGAGGAGAGGAGAGATGATACGGGGATTAGGGTTTTGCTAAAAGATAATTGTCACACATATATGCAACACAAATAATGTATATGGGCTTTACTTGGGCCGATAGCCCAAACGGCGAACAAATCCCACGAAACTCCAATGTTTCGTCGTTATAGGTGATGATGAAACCCCAAGTTTCGCCGAGTAGGGTTTCATCGAAGTCGAGCAAAGATGACGAAGAAACTGCAATAGAAATTAATCCTAAGTTTTAATATCAACCACACATAACATTATCTTAATAAATCATTCACATTTTATAACAAATAACACAAACAAATTACGAAGACAGAATTGTAACAAGTAACGTGTCGGGGAAAGACCAGTGAGAACTCGGGTTGTCACAAAATACTTGTCACATTTAGCGTTATGAAGTCTCTTACAATCTCGTTTTCATCTCACTCCGATGTTTCCGCCATCTGTTGGGGTGTAACAGATTGGTATCCGAGCCATAACTATAGGGAATTAGGAAAATTGCCATGCTTTTGACCTAGTCTATAGTTAAGCACCTTACTCGACCATTCTTGATTTATATGCTAAATTCTTAGAAAGTCTTTTATGTGCTCATATTTACCTTCTTATTTAAAAAATATATGCCTTCCCCAAGGCAATTTTACACGACCATGTGAAAACACGAAAACACTCGTATTATACAAACGAGATGACTTCACCAAAATAGGCGTGAAACCCACACTTTGGTGAAAGACTCTCAATCCTTACTCTCAATTTTCATGAAATTATATATCAAGCTAGGAGTGACATCCTTATCTTGATGGAAATTTCACCATTCTCGTTCTAGTAGACCCTTACCAACGAGTCAGATTTGGTTCCTTATCTCGTTTGGTAAGTACCAACCACACTTAGGGAACGATGCTATCAAGTTAGGGGTGAAACCCGCATCTTGATAACTAGTCCCACTCCTCGATTTTCAATCCCGCAAAAAATCTCGAACGCTCGATTGACTAAGGACATGTAGTAACCGGAAGGGTGAATATCGTTAACCGAAATGTCAGCGAGAGTATTCTACCTATTAGGCCAACGCATGCTTCCCAAACTCAAAAGAACTTTCGGCCACTTTGGTTTAGTCAAAGTTCCGTTTCAGAACAATCCAAGTTTTAGTCAAACCAACGTTATACTAGAATCAATTTTATGCATAACACGATTCAAACTTCTCCTTTTCAAAATTCAAAATTTATTTCACAACGATTATACATACATATCATACTTATCCTTTTCATATATCTTGCAACTATTTATATATATGATTTCAAAACGACACCGCAAGATGGACACTACTCATATTCTTAGAAAATAATGGAATCATTATCATCAAGATAGGAGTGATTCCCTTACCTTGACGATTAGCTCCGCTCCTCTCCTTATTACAACGACTTCACCAACGATTTAGGGGTGATTTCTTTACCTCGGTGATCGTTACCAATTCTCCTTTCTTAAATAAACTTTATCCTTGAGTTGGGAGTGATGTCCACATCTCAATGGAAACTTTCACAACAACCACCCGATTTGAAACTTATACTTAAGCCTTTTATCATTATTTCAATTTTTCCCACTTATGCATGAATCTCAAATCCTACTGATTCATCCAAACGTGTTACTTACCCTACAATCTATTTACGTAAATCACATACGCAAAATTCTTAGTGATGCTTTAAAACATTTTCTTACCTAACTTTCTATGTTTTACAAAATGTTACCTATCAACCTAGTCGGTTTAATGGATTTCTTGCCTACACAATTTTTATTTGAACCAAACACTAAAACATACTCACATTATACTATTATCCTAAAAACACATTATTCCCAACAGGGAACCAATGAAACTTTCACTCACAGACGTACAAATCTTATAGATGTCGCTTCGATAACCTCACTAAGTTAGTAAACATAACCGATCCATAGACAACCTAGCTGACAAATGCAAATGACCAACCATACACCCTCGAGACTTCGATTTTCAACAACACATCCTAACTTAGTACTAGATCTCCTACCGGGAAATCCATCGATACCTTTGCAAAAGAATCTTACCACCCTCGCCTATACTCAAAACACAAGAAACCCGATACAAATCAGTTGCAAACATCAGAAAAAGGCAGATTATTCTAAGTGCAAAAGTAAGCACTTTCTTCATTTTTTCTTCATTTCAAGGCTTGGAACACCTCTAGGAGTGTATCCACAAGTTTACCATGGTAAACTAATGTGGATCATCACCATTTTGAGGTCCAAACTTTCTATTTTGGAAGATTATCTTAACTTTTATAAAACTTATGATTTCTTATGCAATCTTATACATACCTTGCTTCTAATCAAGTCTATGGCTAGTGAGCTTGTGTATGGTTTATTCTTATGAGAGGTGCAAACACCCTCTAAACTTTCTGTTTTGATAGAGTTTAAGACAACCCACAAGTGTTGAAATCATCCAAGTCTACCATATATCATACGGCAAGACTTGTGTTTGATGAAAGTGTTAACCTTGGAAGCCATGGCTATCCTAACTTGTTCCACACCTCACTTGATGTTTTATCTTGCTATTCTAAGTAGCTTACTAGTTGTAAAGTAACACAACCCCGTCCAGCCTCCAACACTTGGTTCATTCCTTCCATGTTGAGACGGCACACCCGGGTTGATCTTACTTGACTACTTGATGAACTTGTTAAATAGTTGTATATTTCCTTTTTCATTCATGACCATCCGAATCATCCTTGTGATAATTTGTGCATTGGTGAATTCATACAATGAGGTTAAATTTACCTCCATGCTTGACTTATATGGCATCCATGACAATCATGACGGACTTAGTTTTAGGACTACTATATAAAATATACAAATATATATATACATATAGCCGAACACATGATACTAATCGGTTTATGATTATTTGTCATGAACTTAGGTTACTTTATCTATTGTCCTAAGTTTCTCATTTTCGATTCTAATGGGTAAACTAGGACCCATGAAATCACATACAAACTTAGTGTCAAAACGAGTACTTAGACAAGATATATTTATGAATACATACTTTTTGTAACTTAAATTCCAATCTGAATCCTTCGTTAAACTCCCAATGACCATACACCTTCGTTTCCACATTCTCAACAACTCATCAATTCGCGGATAATCGGAAGAATATATGGAAGATTGTTGTGGAGGGACCATATGTGTCAACAACTCCCCATTCTCAACCTTCGTTAAATTGGCAGACAAAAATCAACCAAAGGATATATGGAAGAATGTTGTGGAGGGACCATATGTGTCAACTTGCCATTTTTGGCCTCTAAGTGACCGCTTACGGACCGTATGGGTTTCAAACCTTACGTACCGGAAGCATATAAATTGATTTGTCACTGGCAGTCGGTTACGGACCGTATGGCTTATGTACTTATGGTCCGCAACCAAATTCAAAACTGTGTGCGCCAAAGGTCCTTACGGACCGTAAGACTTAATCCCTTATGGTCCATAAGGGACCTGCAGATGTCAGAATTATGTGCTGGCTAAGGTAGCCTATTCTCCTGACACATTTCTCACATTGTGCCACCTATCTTCAGCTCTTAAGACGTTAAGGGGCACCTGGAATGATCCTAGATCAGTTCTAAACACCTGGATCAATCTGGCAACCCATCTCTAAGTATAAATAGGACCCTTTGTTGAACTTTTCATTTGCTCATTCTACTTCTTCTCTTCTATCTGCTAAATTGTAGGTCTTGATCATAAAGGGCGGTTCCTCTGAGTTCTAAACATTCTCTAGGATCGCAAGTAAGTGTTCCTACTCTACTCATTTCGTTTTATAGGCTAGAATTTAGCCGAAAGTCAAGCAAATTGACTTTTGCTTTGACTTTCGGTTTAGACCATTATGGTCCAGCCATTGTTCAAATCAAACATGGCTACGTGATCATAATAAGGTAGGTGTTAACCCCTTAAAAGGGAACCTCCTGGAAATCACGTTAAGTTGGTCAAATGACGGGTCAAAGTTATGTTTAATAAAAAGTCAAAAGGCTATTTTCGGAAAACTTATAAAATGAACTTGTAATCGTCTTAACACATCTTTTTGATACTAAATCCTTTGGTAACTAATATTAGAACATGTTTAAGCATGTTCAGCCCGTCATTTCCTGTTTATATGTCGGTTCACAACCGAAAGTCAAGCAGTTTGACTTCTACTTTGACTTTCGATTCTGACCCGAATTAGCAACTTTAGCTACTGATTCTAAGTTGCATTATCACCATAATTATATGTAGGATAACCCTCTGTGGTTATACTACTTGGTCATGATCAGTTCTTGAGTTTTTATGCAAGTTCTTGAATTATGCCATAAAAATACCAATTATGCCCTTTTGTGCATAAATGGGTTTTAAACTATAATGTGCATACAAAATGTATAACCTACTGATGTGGTAATATAATTAACATGTTTTAGCATAATGAACTTGTTCATAGCTCATCCGATCATCCAATACCGCCTATGAGCGTACGGTTAGCTTATGTAACTAGTTTACGTAAGTGAACCGAATCGGGTCAATTCTTTTCAATTTTTTTTTAAATTCCAGAATGTGTATTATTTACCCATATTATACAAGTCTTGATACTTGTAAGGGTTTAAACTACATTCTATCCGGTCATCGTTTAATCTAGTGTATCGTACCGTTTTCATTATTTATAAGTTAACCGTTCCAAGTCTATGACTTGAATAGGACCCGTTAACATTCTAATTGGTTATTATACCATTCATTCCAGACTAGGGCGTCCAGTAGATTGCACCGTGCAAAGTTTATTGATATATCGGCTGTGCTTATTAATATATCTTGCATTGTAAGATTATTAAGTCAGGTAAATACTCTTAACCTATTTTCTCTATACGGGATTAGGATACGGTAAATTGTTACCGCTTGGTTGGATATGGGATCATATGTTGGATTGTGACTAGAAAATCCGCATAACCCGTTTTAATCTGTTTTGCTTGAGAACTTAAACATTGGGGGTTAATGCGACCATGTCATGGATATCCTCGGCTCATTTAATTGCAAATGGCCATGACTTAAGCACGGGGTGTAGGTATACACCTGACAGATGCTAATGCTATTATAAAATATTTTTAACTATATTGGGGATACCCTTTATGGGTTAAAGTGGCGTGTTGGTTAATCATGTTATCGGTGTTTTGTACCTGGCCCCATATGTATTGACAAATATGTAAATCTGTATACAAGATATTATATGTATTTTCCCAAGTTATTTATGAAAATACATGTGCCTAGTGCACTTCAAACAATTTTGAAATATTTTCAAAATGTGTCGGTTATTTGTATTTACCAGTGTAAACTGACGTATCTTTAAAAGACTAAGCGCAGGTTGCAAGGTTACGAAATAGGCTGGAAGTGCCCGGTAAATGCTTAAGAGGAATTTGCAACTCCTTGCATTTGAAGCCTAGTAGTCTGCATATTTAAATTTTGTTATTTTGATCCGCCTGTGGATCTTGTTAATACTTCCGTCAGTATAATTATTTTTGAACATTTGGACATTGTAATTTGTAATAGAATTTTAAATCCCAAGACTTCCGCTGTGCTATTTGTGTATCTTGATATCAATCTCGTCACGTACCCCAAGTCCGGGCCCACTAGGAAATACAGGGTGTGACAGTATAACTCTCTGAAGTTATACCACATGGTCAATCCGTTTGATGGGTTAAAAGACAAGTCTTGAAATTATTATTCGAAAATGACCACAATACCCTTATAGGGTCAAAGTGGCTAAATAAATGGTTTTAAACTAAACTGAACTATAATCAGACTTTAGGTCAGTATGTACTTCAACTAAAAATATATTTCTACTACATTGACTTGTCATATGCCCATCCGACCTTCTGAGCCCGTTTTTATGCGCATAACTAGTTATGCGAACCTAGTTCGAATAAACTAGGCGTAACGGGTTAAAACCTTTTAAAATCTTTCCAAATCAGAATGTTGGTTTACTTAAACTTTATCCAATGAGTCCTTACACTCGGATAGGTATAAACCACATTCTAATCAATCTACGCTTAATCTAGCGAATTAGTCTTATTCTTACGTAACGGATCGTGTCTAAGGAACTAACCTATGACCCGTATACATTCTAACAGATAACTGAATCTGTTCACTCCGGACTATAGAACCCCCCAGATATTCGGACTTGAGTTTAATTATTTTTTCTTTACGGCTTTTACTATATTGAAAACCGTTATCGGTTGGAAGCTAGCAAAAAGGTAAATACTCTTAACTTATTTTCTTTTGAAACTTGGGGTATGGCGAATACACCACTTGGAGCAGGTATTACTTAAATTAGCCGCCTATGATTGCTCATAAATGTAAGATCCCGGTTTAATCCGTTATATTTGATAACTGAAACAATTGGGTTATTGGTACCGTGTTTGGGCGTCCCGACTCATGAACTATTATGGCCATACATATTGACTGTAAGACATGTTATTCAACTTTGGCGTGTACCTTAATCGTTATAGCACTGAAAATGACCGGCTTTGATATTTGGTTCCCATTGTATGACAAATATGTAAATCTGGTGACAAGATAAAATCCCAAGAAATATTAAATGATTACCTACGTGTTTTCGCTATGTATAATATCATTTTTAAAAAGCTATTTTCAAAATGAGTCAGTTAATTGTATTTACCAGCGAAAGCTGGCGTATTTTCAAAAGATTGAACTGCAGGTACCGAACCTTGATATTAGGCTGGGAATCCGGGTCGGCTATGTTAAAAGCTTTGGAATTTGCAACTCCTAGATTAAGGCCAATGATGTCTAAGCTTCTTTTATCTCGATCCCGCCTGTGGGCTTAAACTTGAACACTTGAACATCTTTGTATTTTGTATATTCGAACACTTTAATGTTATGAATACTTTTACTCTTAATACTTCCGCTGCATTAATATTAAATTGTGACACTGCTATCCAATCGTCACGACCCATACGGGCCCACCGGGAATCGGGGTGTGATAGGTAGCGTCACTCGGTTTGAAGTTATGATATGCATAAAAAAATGCCTTTCACGTTATAAAAACCATATAAACAAATGCCGGTACCAGTTCCGATAATAACAATATTGGAACCGATGTCGATAGAAACACTATAAAGATGAAGAAGGGTGCAATTCCAATAATAACAAGACTTATATCGATGTCGGTATCGGTTTGATTCGTCATAGTAGTATTCTGAATAAACTTTTTTCCCTACAAATTTTAAATAGGAACGTTGAGAGAAAAAAACACAATCACGCATTTAGTTAAAAAAAGATAATGAATGCTTGTTATCGAAGAAAAATCAAATAAAATAAAAACTAAATGGATTAAAAGCTTATATTGTTTAATATATTAGCATGAAACTTAAAATTTAAAAACAAAAAATATATAATAAACTAAAAAAAGATTAAAAGCTTATATTATCGACACTTTGTATAGCAACCGAAAGATAAACCCCAAACAAATAAAGTTATGATATGCCCAAAAACAAATCGACACATGTTTTACACCGATAAAAAAAATATAAAAATAAATATAGATAAAGGTTTCAAAAGTGTAAGTATTGGTACCGATATTCATTTAAAATTGACGTGGTACCAATGTTGTTCGGACGGTATCATTTTAGTTCATCACCGACACTCGCTATAGCTTATGATATAAAAGGTACTCTATACTGCCTGTAGGACCGGTTTTGACTCCGAAACGATTGCGAAACGAACGTATGACGTGCGGAATCCGTACACGAACGCGACCTAACACACAATATGTAATATAAACGTGATTCTCTTAGAAATCTAACAAGAACAAGCACCTTGAATCACTTTCTCTCTCTAGATTCTCTCTCTAGATCTAGAGTTCTCCTAAACACAAATGAGCCAAAAGTCTCTAATCTAAACATAAAGCTCCTATTTATAGGCCTTGGCTTTTAATGAGATTTCTCATTAATTACAATATTGCCACCTTGCCTTTTGTCTAGATATTACATCATAACGACTCGTTTTCTTCCGTTTCTCGCTACGCCTCGGATTGACGAAGGCGATAGACATAAATGCACTAACAGACTCCCCCTTGGATATTGCCGCAGTCAATCTCGATCATTGAGTCAAACTCGTAGCGTCTTCTCTTTCTCTCTCTCTTTTAGTCTTCTTGAACAGAATCCCGGTGGATCTGTCTTCAGCTTCAGTTTCTTCTCCTTTTGGTAGACTCTTTTCTTCATCAAGCTCCCCCTTTCGTCAAGCTTACGTGTTTTGGGATCGACACCTGGCTTTCCGTATACAAGCTCTTTCAATCCACGCTTCCTCTTGCGTTGAGCTCGTCTTCAGACTCCCCATTAGACTCAGCTGTCGGGATCGTAGTCTGGACTCTTACCTGCAATCACTCATACATTCATAAGTAACAACATTTTAAACTTCCAGGAATAGTAACCTGGCAATTCAATTTTCTAAATCACTCCCCCTATCAACAATCTTTACAGATTTGGCAGTTTCAGCGAAACGGATCGGAAACTGGCTCTATAACGATATAAGCATCCAAATCCCCCACAGTTAATCATCCAAGTCCAAACTAATGACCTTGGAGATATCACAAACTGTTTTTGATTTTTAATTCAAGTTTCAAATTAATGAACTTGTTTTATTTTCAGAAACACAATCTGCTTACTTAGATTTTGAAACTCAGCATTTCAGACATCGGTTGTCGAAAATAAAGAAGAATAAAAAATCTTTTTGCATTTTTCTGAAAATATAAAGCAGTAAAGAAATATGTACAAACATATTTACAGTCAATATTTTTGTTTGAGTTTGCGTTAGAGGCTCATATCAGTTTTTGACAAGTCACAAGTACCGTTGAGCTTAGTTACACATTAAGAATTAAACAATTCACTTAGATTGTCGATATACTGATCCACTTAAATTTTCACACAAATTTCAACTGATTCGGGATACGAATTAGGTGTTTTAAAGACTTAAACTTATTCATGTGTCCCACCTCTTGAATATACTCCCGTATCCAGATCCCAATATTCAGTCTTACAGGTGAATATACCTAGATGATATCTGTAAGGGGTTAGATGCGAAACCGTGAGAGCTCAGGTCAGAACTTCCGTTCAGCAGAGAGATGACGGTTCGACTTTAGGTGTGTCCCCTTTAGAGGATCTTTTCTTCAACAGCAATGATTATCAATTTTATTGTTTCATCATTTTTTGCTGAGGGCGACGCTGTATTTCAAGCAATGCGAAAAGTATTATTCGGGGACTAGGCCATTGCTTCCGCAAAATCAGAAGTCCCGGGATAATACCCCAGATATCACTAAGCATAAAGACCTAGTATCTCAGAAAGAGGGGTCCTTCAAACGAGATTTCAGGGGTTACCTATATATCCAAGTAGTGTTCCCCACGAAATAAGCAAGTTTGAATTTAGGTTTATATCCTGAAAAAGTTTACTAAATGTATAAAAATCTACCGGCATATCATCAGTGAGACTGTTTAACGCTATTTAATCATTACATTTCTTTAGCATACTGTAACTGTCTACTGATGTACTATCATTTCCTCTTTTTACACAAAAACTCAATTTCATTTTTTAATGTTTTTGTCTTTTTGCCAATAGGTTTTTATCATGTTTTTGTCATTTTCAAATGTTTTTGTATTTTCTAACAATATTACTCCCCCTAAAATGCAAAATCATTTAAAGAAAATTTGACAACCAATACTGATAGCTTTGTCTCGCCATCCATTTTCTGTTTCTCATGCACTGATTTGCAGATAATAACATACCCCCATGATTCACAACACATTGATATTTACAGTTTGAAAACCGTTTTTCAATCTTATGAAATTAATCATGTTTGTTCAGCCGTGAGGGTTTCGGCGTATTCAATCAACATATTTTTGTATTTTTGAATATTTTTGACAAAATAAAAACATATTTTTGGTTTTTCAAAATTTTCAATTTTTTTTGGTTTTAAAATATTGTTTATTTATGTACAGAAAACAAACAAACTCCCTGTTCAACCAAACCAGGGTTCAGCAGCCTCCTCGCCTCGTTGTGTCAGGCTGCTCCAACTTCCATTATCACAATCTTTGGTTTTGTTGAGCACCTGCACAATCAAACTACTTGATTACTTGAATAATTTAGCCCAGGTCTGTTGGACCTTAGGCATTTCAACACAATATGCATCATTCAATTTTGGAAAATCTTTGTCATTTTGAACAAAGACTTTTTCATCTTTAACTTCAATTTTCTCATCTTTTACCAAAGTCACTTGTTTCTTAATACTCCATGTTTGACCTTTCGGAGTACCTCGTTTGTAAAAATGTGAATCTTTTTGAACATTTTGTTTTTGAACAACAACTTTTGGTTTCCAAAACTCTTGTGGTTTTGACATATCAACATTTGTTCTCCAACTTTGAGTTGTTCTAACTCTGGGTGTGTGAGAATTCCAGGTCTGTCTTGAATCGAACCTGTTTAGGTTTGATTTCCAAGTTTGGTTCGAAACAAACTTGTTTGTGTTATACCTCCAAGTTTGTTTTGAATCAAATCTGGTTGACCTGTGTTTCACATCCTCAGATTTCTGTTTCTCAGCATTTTCATACTTCTTTTTGTCAACATCCACGGGTTTCAGATTTGGACATTTTCGTGCAAGATATCCTATTTGATCACATTTGAAACATGTTCTTTTGGACACATCTTTGACCTGTGGTTGTTGCTGTTTCTTTTGAGCACAAAACTCTTCATTAGACTGTTGTCTAAATTTGAGTTTTTCTTCTTCTTCAAAACTTTTTCCTTGAACAAAACTCATTTTTGCCTGAAAATTTGGTATTTCATTTCTTTTCCAACCTTGTTTCTTCTTATAACCCAACCCAGCCTTCATGTTCTTCTTTTTGTAACCAGGTTTGTTATAAAAAGTTTTGTGACCTTTTCCAGCAAACTTTGAAATCTCAGATTTTTCAATTTCCACCATCTTGAAAACTTTATCAACCTTTTCTGAGATCACATTCTGAATCAGGAATACAATATCTAAGAATAATTTGTCCGATCCAATCATGGTATAAACCAATCCTTTTGAATCTTCATTCAAATTTTTCTCGGATTTTGTGTTTTTCAGATATCCATCATGAAAATTACCATCATTTTCATCATGTGATTCAGATTTACCTGTATCAACCGACTCTTCTTTCAACACACTTTCAACGACCTTACCTACCACCTCTGAATCACTAGAATCATCAGATTTGAAATAGGTTACGTCAATGTTGTCTGGCAATTGATCTACCAGGTTGAAAGCTTTTTCGACCTTTTTCTTCATCATAAAAGACAAACTTTTCCGGTGGTGGAACTTGATGAAACTCTGAGCCAATACCTTTCGTGTTTTGCTTAGAATCTTTCCCATCTGGTTTTATGTTGAAAATACGTTCAAGCACATATGACGACGCGTGATAACTTTTTAATTTGTTGTTATCCTGTTCTAAATTAGCAATCTTACGCTTAAGTTTAGCAACATCTTCAATATAAGAATTTACAACTTGTTTTATTTCATACATTCGTTTTAGTTCATTTGATGTTTCAGAACAATATTTCAATCTTGATTGAACAAGTTTCATTTCACTTTTTACTTTTTCATATGATTCTTTTGTAATGTGATAAGCCAATTTTATTGAACCATACTCCCTTTTCATTTCTTGGCAAATATTTTCTTTTTGAAAACATTCTTCTGTCATTTTAGAAACATTTTCTTTCAAAACTTCATTCTCTTTTTCTAATTTTTTATATTTTTCTGAAAGTGTTTCATTATTTTCTTTTAAAACCTTTTCATTTTCAAACATTTCTTTGCACTTGTTTTTGAAAACTTCTTCAAGTTTTGTGAAATCAATATCTCTTGTTCTGATCTTTTCGTCTTTTTCAGTACAAGCACTGCACGTTTCCATGCATTTCTTGCACTGTTCAACAGTTTCAGTCAAGATGTTAGAATCAGAATTTACCTTAGTGATTGGCACCTTGGTGTTTGCTTCAACTTCAGTCTGATTCTGGTCAGCATCATACTTCTTATCTTCACTAGCACCTGCATCACCAACAACAACTGTTGAACTCTCAATCTCCACCTCTATCGAACTTTCCTTCTTCTTCTTGGCTTCTTCAACTTGCTGTTCTTCAGTAACAACTTCTTTCTCAACAACCTTCTCTTTTACTTCAACCTTTTCTGTCTCAACAACTTTCAAATCTTCCTCTTTTACTTTTTCAACCTTGACCACCTCAGCAGCTTTCTTCAAATCATCAACTAAATTCTCAATGTTCTTCTTCATTCTTTCTTCATTCCTCTTCCTCAGTTTTGTTGTCATAGCATCCCTGATAATTTTATCCAGCCTTTTCACATATGTCTTGTCTTTTGCAACATTGGAATAATATTCGCCGGATCGAGGCATAACAAGGAGAACATCATCATGAACTATGTCACTTCTTGGAACAACCGGTTCACCTTGTTTGTTGACATAACATTCTTGTTTCTTATCCCATCTTTTGTTCGCAACATCATTCTCATATTCTTCCTGCATTTTCTCCATTCTGAACCCCACGATGAATCTTTCTCTTTGAGTTTTTTCTTTCAAAATCTCTTCTCGAGTTTTCTCTTTTATCTCAGTTGTGCCTTTTTCTTCTTGGTTTTCATCTTTTATTTCAGCAACAAAAACAAACTGTCTTTTCTCTGTTATGGATCTGCCATGAGCTGTTTTTCGAACATTTTCCAAGCGATCTTCTTCTGGACAAATTGAGCTCCAGTCAAAACCTTCATCATCGTGAATTACTGCACAAGCTCTTGACTTGGGTTTATCTTCAATCATTTTAGGCTCTTCTTTACTTCGATGGTAGATTGCCTTTCGATAATAGTCATCGTTGAAAGGACGTTCATTTCCTCCAGCTTCAGAATTAGTGCATTCTCTCTTGAAATGACCCTTTTGCTTGAATCGGAAGCAGGTCACTTTGGATTTGTCGAATCCAAGATTTGTTGACGGACCACCTAACAATTGCTTCCCGGTAATCTCCATATATCTTTGAGCTCTTCGAATGCAACTTGCCAAACACCAACGAATGTCTATGAGCTCCATCTCTTCCGGATCAATCTGGTCGTAGTCTTCTTTGGTCAATTCGGAGTTTCCAATTTTTCCAGCTACAAGACCTTCATACGATTCCAGAACCGATGCTAGAAAACTCATTTGTTGTTTAGCTGCATTGATGCTCATCGACGGAGAATTCTTCAGTTTGAGAGCAATGTTGCACATAATCTCCTCTGCTTCATCAGAACTTGATTTTGAAGATGAATAATATCCAGAATGATAACCTGATGAGGTTGTTTGTGGTTCCTTCATCTTCTCACCACTGAATGTTGTCTTTGGTGAACTGACAACTTTCTCCGAAGGTACATTGCCTTTGTAGTATAGACCAACATTCTGATGATGAGATGAACCACTCATCTTGTTTTGCTTTGCTTTTGTAGCTCTAGATCATGACTCTCAATCTTTTCTAACAACATATCAAGAGAAATCGTATCATATAAAGCATCATTTTTCAAGATAAAAACAAACGTTTGCCACTGATCAGCTCGTGGTAACGCTTCAATTACTTTATCAACAACTTCTTCTCTCGTTTTCAGAATTTTAAATCTTTCTAGTTCAATCTTTAAATGGTAAAACCTCTCAATCATTTGCCTCACTGTCTCTCCTTTTAAACTATCAAATAGATCAAATTCTTTTTTTTAATAACGCGATTTTGTTTTTCTGAATTTGTTTACCCCCCCTTAGCTTTCGTTTTCAAAACTTTCCACACAGACTTCGATGACCCATCATGTATTAATAATGAAAAAATGTCATCTCGAACTGCTTGCTGGATCAAAGCAATCATCTTCTGTTCGTATGAAAATTTATTTTTGTCTTCCTCTGAATAATCTTTGATCAGAATTTCTTCTCCTTTGTCATTTACTGGGTTATCATAACCAAACTTCAAACAAAACCAACTCTCATGTGCATATGCCTTCGTCCAATTGACAAATCTCTCCTTCCACCAAAAATAATCCTCAATGTTATTCAGGTTCGGAGGTTTTGAATAGGTTCCATAAAAGTTGTCACGGTTAATGTTGTCTTTGATGGTTTTCGTTATCGCTTTGGGTGTAACGTTTGAACCTTCCACTGTATCCGAGGTAAACGCGTTGTAGAAAGTATTGAAAAATTCTTCAGCCATGGTTTGAACTTCTTGAATTACCTTGAATCAACAAACAAACATACACTTATCAGTTTAAACACTATCAAATAACTGAATCAAAATAATACTCGAACTGGTGAATATTCTGTGCGGACAAAAGTTCAAGTTGTCAAACCGTGCAAACTGCTATGACCCAGATCAAATTCAAACGACCTGACCCACTACGTGCAGACTGAGTTCACTCTCAATTGACCTGGTTCACAAAGACACGACTTGAACTGTTTCAAGCAATTTGACTGAACTGCTATTAATCTTATGACTTTGAAAATTTAAACTTAGGCCGAGAATATATCACATGGGCTAACACTATGTCCGACAATTTAGAATTCAAGACACTTTAATTTGGGCCGATTTCTAATATGGATCAGTCTAAAAACACACTTGAAAGAGCCGACAACTTTATGAACATAAAATCTGATTGGGCCTCAACTATGAATCACATGGGTCGGAACAATTCTGGCCGACAACTCTAATGCTTAAACACTTGGACCTTCACAATAAATGCATGTCACATGTAATCTTTGATAACAACAAATGTATTAAGTGGCTGACAACTTTATCACTTCACAATTCAATTCTCATTGGACCGCTCAACTCATTCAGTCAAAGAACATGGGTCGGTGATGTTCAAACGATTTGGATATTTTCAAACGGACTTACTTGACATGCAACTATTATACCATTCAAACGGAATTCATGCTTCAAACGATATTCTCAAACAGAATTACTCCTTCAAACGAGATAGCGCGACTTTTCAAACGAGATGGCTGCTTTCAAACAAAATTCTCAAACGGAATACAATCCTCAAACGGTATTAACCACTCAGTTCAAATGGACCACATGTTTCAAACGTAATCACCATGCATTTTCAAATGAGATACCCAATTTCAAACGGAATATGTCGGATTCAAACGGAATTAATCCTCTGATCTCGTTTGAAGGCTGCTGACATCATCAATTCGGTCCAATTTTTGTCCAATTAATCAAGTAAATGGTTGATTTTAGTTCTGAAACTTGGTAGGGTTATAGATCAGGTGTTTTCGCACAACATATCAAAAACTCATGAATTTTGGATCGTAAAAACCCGTTCAATTTGATGATTTTCAGTTAAAAACGTAAAAAATATGAAAAAGATGAAGAAATAGATGAAATTCGGATCTGAAATCGATGAAATCACGAGCGGAATTGTGTGTTGGATCAGTGCAATCGAGCTCCTGCTCTGATACCACTTGTAGGACCGTTTTGACTCCGAAACGATTGCGAAACGAACGTATGACGTGCGGAATCCGTACACGAACGCGACCTAACACACACGATGTAATATAAACGTGATTCTATTAGAAATCTAACAAGAACAAGCACCTTGAATCACTTTCTCTCTCTAGATTCTCTCTCTAGATCTAGAGTTCTCCTAAACACAAATGAGCCAAAAGTCTCTAATCTAAACATAAAGCTCCTATTTATAGGCCTTGGCTTTTAATGAGATTTCTCATTAATTACAATATTGCCACCTTGCCTTTTGTCTAGATATTACATCATAACGACTCGTTTTCTTCTGTTTCTCGCTACGGCTCGGATTGACGAAGGCGATAGACATAAATGCACTAACACTGCCACCAAAGGCGTTGAGATAGTTTCAATTTGGTTTGTCACAGTGATCAACAAAAAAATCAATTATAATTGATTCGATCAATTTTGAACAAAGCTTTTATCAAAACGCAAATAAAATAAGCATGTTGCAACGGTATATTTAACGAATTATATAGCATATACTATATTATTAGAATAATGAAAGAAGTTAAACGACATTAATTTATAAAACATCGATCTTAAAAGTTATAAAAGAAAAACATAATGTGTCTAAAATTATAATAAACAAATAAACAAATACTTAATAAAATTATATCTAATAAGCGTAGTCGCAGAGTTAAATTTTTAAAATAAGTTAACGAACACAACTTATTAAAAAATCAGATTAAATAATGAATAAAAATTCATTAAAATGAATTATTGAAAACATAAAAGCCCAAAAGATAAAATATAGAAAATAAATATACGCTCAAAATTTAGAATAAAAATAAACAAATAGTTAAAAAAAACCTATATCACTGTTAATGATGACTTTCTATTAATATATATAATTTTATCGGTTGAACAAATGGTTAAAACTATATTTTTATTAAGATTTATTTTTGTAAATAAATAAATAAATATATCATTTTCAGTAGCATTAGTAGTAGGGGTGATAGTGAGCATGCTTGATTTTGTGTAAACATTGTATTTTTCAGTATTTTTAAAAGACATTATGTTCTTTTAGAATATTGTATTATTATATGAGAAAATACATTTTTATTTGTATTTTTTATAACATACAATGTATTAGCGATTTATAATTCAGGGTAAATTGTTTTTTGTAGCCTTCGACTATGTTCTCCAACAAAACAAAACTGATAAAGTCAAGTGTTGTGTTAATGGTAAATATAACTCTTCTCTCATGATAAATAAATAACCTCCCTCTCTCTTCAACTCCAAGTTTCTACAACTTCTCTTATGATAATAAATAACCTCTCACAGGCCCCACCTCCACTAACTACAATTTTCTTCAAAAGGTAGTTCGAGTGGTTATTAAGTATATGGGGTATTTAGGTAAATATATACACTAAGTACACGGTGTTATGTTTTTTTTACAAGGAACAATGTTTTTACAAAGACATTTGTTTTTTGTATAACATTGTGTTATTGTCACTGTGTTTTTTTGTATAAAATTGTGTTATTGCCATTGTGTTTTATATGATATTTTTTTTTTGTATTTTTGTTTTGTTTTATATATAACATTGTGCTCTACTATAGCATTGTGTTTTTGCAAAATCATTGTATTTTTAAAGAGACATTTTGTTTTTGTGGAATACTGTGTGTGCAAGGAATGACTTTCTTTGATGCCAACGCTTAATTTTGTTGCTATGCTTTGTACCTTGCATTTGTTTTACACATTTCTATTGTCTTTTTGAATGCATTGTAATTGAAATATGTACATTATATGTTTGAAGCTATTTCGTTATTGTTTGTTTTTTCCTTAAAAATTTTCGAGTTGTACATAACGAAGCAAAGATGTTATCTTGCTCCTACTAAATAACAAAATTTGAGTTAACAGGTACCGGAATTAACCAACTTCCGTGCTTACTAATCCCAGTTGGATTAGATGTTACGAGGATCTTTAATGTGGACATAGTTTGAATATTGATCTTGCCCCTCAATTTTGCTATTTTGGTAGTTATCCTAGGAATTTTTTTTTTTGTAGCATACATTTTTTTTGTGTTTTAACAAATGCATTTGTTTTTTTATATAACATTGTGTTATTGCCATTGTGTTTTTATATGACACTTTTTTTGTAGTTTTTTGTGTTTTATATATAACATTATGCTCTACTATAGCATTGTGTTTTGTATAAACATTGTGTTTTTGAAGAGACATTTTGTTTTTGTGGAACATTGTGTGTGCAAGAAATGACTTTCTTTGATGTCAACGCTTAATTTTGTTGCTATGCATTTATCTTGCATTTGTTTTACACATTTCTATTGTCTTTTTGTATGTATGTATGTAAGTATGTATGTATGTATGTATGTATGTATAATTGAAATATGTCCATTATATATTTGAAGCTATTTAGTTATTGTTTGTTTTTTCCTTAAAAAATTCCGGGTTGTACATAACGAAGCAAAGATGTCATTTTGTGGCTACTAAATAACAATTTTGGTCAACATGTGTGAGAATTAACCAACCTTTGTGCCTACTAAACCCAGTTGGATTAAACGTTGTTTGAATTTTGTAAATTTCAGGAACCTGTCCCAACGGACTGATATTATTGGCTGTTATTTTGTGAGGATGAATCTTGGCCATAATAACCTGGTGGTTATAGCCAAAATTTAAAAGTTTTTTTTCCTGTGGTAGTTCCAAGAAGTGGAGCAATTGTCGAAGGAGTGTCTTACCCACCCACGTCCCCTGGATTAATGCTGAGGAGCGTCTTCTCTTCTTATATAAGATGAAACATCTCAATTCAATTACGTTTTTAGATTCTTTCTGATGCAATCGAACTCCGGCGTTTCAGCTTCAATATGTTTCTCGCTACAACCACCCTCTCGGCCAGTGAACGTGTATAAAACTAGAAAAAAAAAACAATACGATACCGGTACCAAAGTTGTTTGGTCGGTATCTGTTCGGTTTGTGACGATAGAACAGATCCACTATAAGAAAACTTTTATCGAATCATAAATAATTATAGGAACATTACGACGATACATTTAAAATTTTATAAAACATTACATTATATTAATAAAAAATGAAAAGGGCAACCCATGCCTTTTTTGGGGCATTTTACTCATTCGTGCGGATGAAGTAGGTCCACTCGTGCGAATGAGATGATTTTAGAACAAGTAAGGTGTCTTTGTGCGACTGAACGTGAGGTTTCGTCCATTCGAACGCTGCTGATCACATTTTTTCGATCCCAAATCTTTATTTCTGTGAATTTCATGATGATTCTTGCACAGATATGTTCGCAATTCATTTCTAAACAATCATATGGTCTCAATTTTACTTTTTGTCCGTGAATTGTCCATTTATTTGATGTTTTACGTCTAAAACCCACAAAAACCCATAATTCATGAGTGTAGGTGATTCAATCAACTGTTAGATCGATTGAATCGGTACCGTAGCTCTGATACCATTTGAGAGTTCAGGATCCGACTGGTTTAGTTGGAAGTTTGGGTAGAAAAGAACTAATTCGGTAGAATATTATTAAGAATGGAGTAGAAGCAGAAGGATTGTATTCATACCGAAAGAGTATACATCTTTACAAGCTGGAGAAAATTTCTCCAGCAATTTCCCTCTAGGAACTCCAAAACTTCACCTAAGCTCTCACCCACTCAACTATTTATAGGAAGACTAACACGTGCGAGTGAGGCTTTGGAGAATGGATCTATTCCATTCGTGCGAAGGGAACTTTACAATACAAAACCGTATTTTCTAACTCTCATCTATACAATATTCAACACACGCTCTATCTCGCCTATTCGCATAGTGGCGGCACACAGAATATGCACTAACATATTAGCGGTTTATTATTCAGGTTAAAACGTTTTTGTAGTTGTCGACCATGTTCTCCTACAAAACTGATAACATCAACTGTTGTATTAATGGTTAATAAAACTTTTCTTTCGTGATAAATAAATAAGCAATCTCAACCCCCACTAATCCCCATTTTTTCAGAAGGTAGTTAACTTGAGCGATTATTATTTACATGAGGTATATATTGTGTTTTTTACAATGAATTGCGTTTTTACAAAGGTATATGTTTTTTTTTTTGTATAACATTGTGTTATTGTCATTGTGTTTTTATATGAGACTGTTTTTTATAGTTGTTTGTATTTTTTATATAACATTGTGCTCTACCATTGCATTGTGTTTTGTACAAACATTGTATTTTTTAAGAGACATTGTGTTATCGTATGACATGATATATTTTTATTTGTTTTTTGTTTACAACATACAATGTATTAACGGTTTATTATTCAGGTTAAACTGTATTTTGTAGTTGTCGATCATGTTATCCTAAAAACTAATAACTAAAACTCTTATTTCACGATCAATTAGAAGTTGTTCCACCCCGATCAATTAAAAGTTCTTCCACCCCCCCCCCCCCCCCCCCCATTAACTTCAGTTTTTTTTAGAATGTAGGTTTCGTTCATAATTTTTTCATTTCGAAAACAATGTGGTTAACAAAAAGTATTTTCATGAGTTATACAACTTATGAAATGAAATTGTAAAATTTAGTGCGCCATTAAACATATTATATATTTGATTGTATATGAAATGTATTTTCATGAGCTATACTACTACACCTACTAATCCCAGTTGTATATGAAATAATTATGATCTTAAATATACATATAGTTTCACTGATAGTTTTTTTTATTATTTTTACTAATTTTATAGACATGTAATATGGATAGATCTCCTTTATATTAATTTTATGGTGTTAGTAACTCCTATTAATCAACTTACAAATATTTAATTAAACATATTAAATTGTGCGAATTAAATATGAGAATCTAAGTTAGTATGTATGACAATTTAGGAAGTGTTATACTTATTAATCATAGTTTGCATAAGAAGGCATCGTGATATTAAATATACAGTGAGTTTGGATGGTGTTAATCTTAATTATCCGGCCAGCGGGCGGGTAAACTACTAGGATTCCCAGATACAATTAGTGTGGAAGCTATTGGTCAGTTGGTTAGTATACGGGATGAACTTCATATGTTGGTTAGTATTGGAATGTTTAGCTTAGATGTTCAATCGTGGAGATTGCAAAATATAACTTGGTCGAAAGTGCTTTCTTTTATACCCGGTGTGTGCATGCCATTGATGATTGGGTCATATGTGCACTATATTGATGGAAATAGTAAGTTAATTATAATACAAGAGTGGGGTGAGGTTGCTAAGATAAACATAAGGACAAAGAAGATGCATGATTTTCCCCTATCATCTTTACGCAAAACATCAATGGTGCAATCTATACTGAAACTATAGTTTCACCACATGTTTAGTTATGGTATTTAGTTAGTTGTTTTATTGTTTTCATTTTGTTATGGTACTTACTTTTTATGTTTGTGGTTGTTTTTAAATATTTGGTGTATTTTGTTATATGGATATTCAACCCTTAGTAATTAATGTGGTACTTTAATCGGGTCTACTTTATTTAGAATACATTTGTTAATGTGGATTGTATTAAGTGAGTAAAGTATAGAAAACAATTTGTCGTACCATTAAATATATTATATGTTTGATTATCATTGATAGTTTTTATTATTTTTACTAATTTCATGGTCATGTATGGATAGATATCTTTTATCTTAATTTTATGGTGTTAGCAACACCTATATTAATCAACTTACAAATAGTTAATTAAAATATTAAGAGTTAAATGCCTGGTTGGTCCCTGTGGTTTGCGAAAATTGCAGACTTGGTCCCAAGGTTTCACTAATTACAGAGTTGGTCCCAGTGGTTGTACTTTTTAAACTCGAGTGGTCCTTATCACTAACCTCTGTTAAATTTTCAAGTTAAGTCTTTGTGAAATGACTAAATTGCCCCTAAACAATAAAAAAAAAAAAAAAAAAAGATGAGCCCACCCCTCATCTTCCTCCTCTCTCTGACCCACCACCACCACCTCCACATTCAAACCACCACCTCCTCCATCGTAAACCCACCACTACCACCCAACCACCACAACACCACCTAACAGAAGTTACATTTTTCAATTAACAAGTTTTAGACACTTTATATAAATCTTATCTCTGTGAGGCAATACATTAAACACCAAGCATGCATATTACATAACACAAAATATTAAGTCTTAACCAACTATAAACACCCTTCTAGATCACACACTCTAAAAAAGACACATGCTGGTCAGACATTAAACATTATAATCAAGAACAATGATTTAGACGCAAACATAAATGCACAGTTAAGACTCCCAATTTAATTAAAAGTACGATAAGGGGGACGGGGCGGTCCGTGGTGAACCACCCACAACGCGTTTTACCGCGTGATACACCACTGTCGGTGGTTTCCACAACGCGTCAATTTGATAACGCGTGAAGAATGGTAGGTGGTTGTTTGATTTGTTGGGTTGTGAATGGAACAAGTGCTTGTTGACCGTCAGTTTGGCTTGTTGACCGCTAGTTGTGCTTGTTACCTGTGAGATGGAGGATGCGACTGGGAGATGGAGGTGAGTGGCTGGTTGCAGTTGCTGGGAGATGGAAGTGCTTGGGAGAAAGAAACAAGAATGGAACCCTAACAAATATTAATGGGTTGGGCTGGGCTGGGCTGGGCTAATAAAAAAGTAAACTTCATCAAATAAAAATAAAAAAACATAATTCAAAGCAAACTAGTTATGTTGTTTTTTATTTAAATGAAATTTATAATTTAAGTGATTTTATTGTTAGTTTAATTTAAAAACAAAAAAATGTTGTGAGTGATGGAATTTCATCACAAGTGATATGCATTTCCACTAAAATCCATCACTAGTGATGGAATAATGCTTGATGACATGACGGAATTTGATTGGAAGTTGTGAATGAGTGATGAGTGATGATCACCCCTACCCCCCTAACAAACACAATATCCGTTCAACCTCAATTTCCGGCGCTCCCCATCGTCGGAAAAACAGTATCCGTTCAACCTCCACCACCACCACCGTCTGACCTCCACCACTGTCAACCCACCACAACCGCCGTCAACCCACCTCGACCACTGTCTCCCCTCCAGCACCGAACACCCACCACAACCACATCCACCGTCGTCAACCCACCACAACCACCTCCACCGTCGACTTACCACCACCGTACACCCACCACCACCGTCGTCAACCCACCACAACAACCTCCACTACCGTCAACTTACCACCACCGCCACCACCATAGAACACCATCAACTTACGACCACCACCCCAAATGGCCACCACCGCGGCTCTGCCGCCCATGGCGGTGGCCGACGGTTATTATAGATAGGGAGATGAGAGAGAAAGGGATGAGAATGGATAAGATTTGGTGGTAGGGTGTTTAAGAGAGAGGGGAAGAAGAAGATGAGCGGTAGGCCCCATCTTTATATTTTTTTTTTAATTGTTGAGGTGTAAATATGTCATTTCACATACACTTAACTAAAAAATCTAACTTAGATTAGTGATAAAGACCACTCGAGTGCAAAAATTACAACTACCGGGACTAACTCTGTAATTATTGAACCACTAGGGCCGAGTCTGCAATATTTGCAAAGCACATGTACCAACCAGACATTTAACTCAAATATTAAATTGTGCGAATTAAATATGAGAATTTAAGTTAATATGTATGACAATTCAAGAACTGTTGTACTTACTAATCACAGTTGGATAAGAAGTCATCGTGATATAAAAATGTACGGTGAGTTTCGATGGTGTTAATCATAGGTACTGGCCCGCGAATGGGAAACTACTAGTTATACTAGCCACTAGGTGGTGGAAGATAGTGTGCATGGCATTCATAACATATGAATAACTCAAAAGCATTAACTGAACAGAAGAAAGACAAAAGAAAGAACTAACTGAATAAAAACTAATTAACAAATTTGTGTTTTATAAAAATTCAGTGTTATAAAATTTGTGTTTTTATGGAAACCCGATAATAACTAAGAAAGTTTTAAAAATCAAACAAACTTTAAACTGAATGGTATTCAAATTTTCCCCCCGAAAATTACTTGCTTATAAACTGTGTTTTTAAAGATTTTTTATAAAATAACATTATGTATCATACTAGCTATTTAATTTAACTAGTTGATGCCCCGCCCGCGTTGCGGGGCGATGGCCAAATAATTAGGGAGTGTTAGTCAGCTCATTGACACGAAAAACAATTAAATCGAGTCAACCAATTAAAACAAAACACTTTTATAGTTTTGATAAAAAAAAACTAAAACAAAGGCAATATTGTAATTTTTAACTGAGAGAAAGTTGTATTTTTTGACTGGGGTAAAATCGTAATTTGGTAAAAGCTAAAGTAATGGCAGTACTGTAAATTTGAACATGGGGCAAAATTGCAAATTTTCACAGGGGCAAATTCGTAATTTTTAATTTGGGGTAACAACGTAATATAAATTTGAACTAAGGGCAAAATCATAATTTTAAGCTTGAGGCAAAAGCACAATTTTATTTTGAACCGAGGGCAAAATCGTAATTTTGAGTTAGGGGCAAAAACATAATTTTATTTTGAACTGGGGAAAAAACCTAATTTTGAATTAAGTGCGAAATTACAATTTTTAAACGGGGAAAAAATCACATTTTTGAACAGATGGCAAAATCGTAATTTTTAAGTGGGGGCAAAAACAAAATTTTATTTTGAACTGGGGGCGAAAAGGTAATTCTGAGCTGAGGGCAAAACCACAATTTTATTTTGAATTGAGGGAAAAATTGTAATCTTGAGCTGGGGACAAAAGCGTAATTTTATTTTGAGCTGGGGGTAAAACCGTAATTTTATAGAGGGACAAAAACGTGATTTTAGAATGGATATAAAATAATAAGTTGGTTGGTCCAATGGGAGAGTGCCAGGCAAAGTCGTAATTTTGAATTGAGGGCAAGATCATAATTTTGAGATGGGGACAAAAAGCGTAAATTTATTTTGAGCTGGGGGCAAATACGTAATTTTAAAATGGATATAAAACAATAAACGTGTTGGTCCAATGGGAGAGTGTCAGGCAGCTGCCTGACACTATTCCCCCATTTGGGTTTTGTATATGTAGAAAGCTGCCTGGCACTATTCCCACATTTGGGTTTTGTATATGTAGGAAATAAGGGTTTATAATAGAAAGAATTGCATATTGTTTACAACTTTTTCAGTAAATTATCTGGATGGTTTCTATAGTAGCATCTAATTCCACTTTTGTTAATGGCATCTAAACAAACAGGCGTTCAGTAAACTCTTCATCAATCGTTCCATTTGGGAAAAATTGGTTTATTTAATAAATGTACATACAAGAACAAAAATAAATTTTGTTCATTTAGTTAGTTGAATGTCCAAACATGAACATATGTTTTCTTCGCTCGTTTACATGTGTAAACATTCCTTTAGTTTTGTTTAGTTATGCTCGTTTACATATCCATTTAAATTTGTTTATTAGTTATTATTAATATTAATTATTAATATTATAATTAATTGGTCCATTACTCATTAACCCGTTTGGCCAATCAAATGTTTGAACCACATTTTACGTATAAGCAAGAACACATTCATTTTCTTTGTTGACATTGATTCACTTACGTTTGTTTGTGTTCGTTCATTTCCGTTAATTTATAGTCGTTCATTTGTGAAGTATTAATGGATGGAATGGACACGTTCAGCCTCTTAACGAAACGAATATGAACAAGAATGTGCATGTTTGTTCGTTTGTTTAGTTAAAGTTAAAAGAACGAACATGAATGAAATGTTCGTTTTTGGTTACATGCCTAGCTTCCTCATTTCTTCATCGCCCCACCCCTTTCTTCATGAGGACTGTAGCAAGAACTTACATTGTCTTTTCTTAAAACCACTTTTCCAGTTTTAGCTAATAATCCAAAACAACACACCCGTTATACCAATGGTGTAATCCAGTCCAATTGTCAATAAAGGTAAATTATCTTTAAAATTCGAGAAGGAACACTAAGATTGTTCTTATCCTTTTTTTTTTTTTTTTTGAACGGCGTACGGTTAGAATATCACTAACCGATTTAGAGAAGGGTGTATAAGTGTCATTTTTTTGTGTATAATAATTTATTCCAAGCCTGTAAAAAAAAGGAAAACATTTTAAGTATAAAAACTTTTACTTATTGAAAAACAAAAAATATTAACGAGTAAACAAGTATCAACCCATTATTAAATCATTAGTCCATTCGACCATTACCCACCATAAATAACCATCCTTTAAGAATCAAGCCTATTCATCTTAAGCCCATTACCAAAACCAAATAACCCTACTAGCCCACCACCCATTCCAAATCATCGGTCATTCTCAAAAACAATCCCCATTCACTAATCACTACCATCTAGCCATCAATTTAAACCCCAATAGTCACTCACTTCCCACCTTCTGGCCGACGTCTGCTGCTCTCGAACAGTTTCTCTGGAAGTCCCGGCCAGTCCTAAAAAAGCCCCGATTTTAGGCAGGGGCGGAGCCAATGTAGTAACAGGGTTAGCACAAGCTACGGCTCAATCTCGTATTTGTAGTGTATATTTTTTCAGTTTTATATAAGGGATACCACTAAATAAATACGAAGATACCCCTGACAAAAAATAGGATAGTTGATGTTATTAAAATCTCGATTTTTTATAAGCCTGATCCATTTACGACCCAAAAGTTGTAGAATAAATTAAACCGAAATTATAAAGTAAGCCCAAATTAACAATAATATAATTGAAATGAGCCCAATTAGTAAATGCCAAAGGTTAGCCCAAGACCCAAAACATTAAAATAAACATTTTTGATAATGGGCGACAATCGGAAACTTGAAACAAAACGTGGAACCTGAACTATCGAACACAATTTTTTTTCATTATGGGTGGCAATTTTTTTTTTTTTTTTGAGATACCCCTAAATTAATGGGCTAACTCCGCCACTGTCGTTTTAAACTATTAGTAGTTATCTTTACTGAATCAAATCGAATAGTACATTTACTCAAGTAGGGAAAAGTTTATTAACCAATACAACCATAATGTATGGTTCCAACAAAGTAGAATTTCGTATTATAACTAAACGACTTACAAACTAGGTATAAATTGTAACTAATAATGCGTGAAGTTATTTAACCAATTCAGCTTTAAAGTAGAATTTCATGTTATAACTACATGACCTACAAACGAGGTAAAAATTGTAATGAATGATCTCAGAAAAGCACTAATTTCTATTCTTAGCTGAATCAAACCGAATAGTATATCTAATTGTATAGTTACTCAAGTAAAAAAATAAAAGGATAATATTCAATTCATTTTTAAGAAATAAATTAAAGAAAAAATATTTAACCAGTTCTACTACAATATATTGGTCCAACAAAGTAAAATATCATATAATAACTAAGCGTTATTGGATTTTAATAATCCAAACTTTGATCAATTGACCGACAATAATCGCAACTTAAAAAATTTTCCATACCAGTCCCAAATTGCAAACTGTTTTCCTCTACCGATCCTTTTCTAACTGGGTTGTAACCCAGTTAGTTTATGCTGAGGTGGACAACGATGTGGATATTCGATGGCGTGGATAATGATGTGGATCTCTCTCTCTCTCTCCCCTTTCTCCCTCTACCTCCACCACCACCAACCACCATCCATCACCTCCACCGACCACCACCTTCATGATTCCCTTATCAAAACTCATCACCATCACAACCACCCAAGAACCATAACGCCACCACTACAATTCCTAAACCATCATGAGCACCTGCATGATTATCAAACCACCACTGCATCACCTTCGCTGGGGATGGCCCCACAATAATCACCAGAGCATGTAACACCCGATTTGCGGTCTGATTACTCATCGTCATCAAGGGAGCTGTTATTGGTGTGTTGAATTGGTGTTTATAGTTCAGACGGAACCCTAGCCACCCCTTGACTCAAAATCCCACATCTCTGTTCACCGTTTCAGGTCTGAACCCTATCCTACATACCAGTCGTGAACGTCATCCACATCAACATAAACCTATATAAAAACCCAATTAGAAAAGGATAGGTGGAGGAAAATAGTTTGCAAGTTAGGACTACACGGGAAATTTTTTAAGTTGAGATTCTTATCAGCAAATTAGTCAAATTTTCTATTATTAAAATCCAATAACTCTGTAACTAAACTACTTTGAAGGGAAGTATAAATTGTAACTAATGGTCTAAGAAATGCGTTAATTTCTATTTCAATAAGAAACGTAGTATAATTTCATATTGTAACTAAAGGTGTTAGAATAAATGACTTCAGCAATTATCGAATAAACCAAGTAATGGAATAATAAATAATAAACAAATGTTAGAAAATAACAAACATATCAATATAGTATAATGTTTACAAAAGAAATATAAATATAATTTCACTGAAAATATATTTTCATATGACAATTCACACATTATTTTATTATGTGACCTAACCTGACCTGACCAAAAAAATCTGAAATCGAGTGATAGATATCCGATCACTGAAAATTTATGACACCCATGGAAAACATTTCTAGTCCGCGACTGTGCGTGTTAGGTTAGTAATTAATCAAAGTTGTAACTCTTTCTCGTATGTTAAAACGCTAAACCATTTTTAGACTTAACAAATAAAGGCATAAAGCAGTCCGATGTAGGTTGCTCAACCTGTTAACCTGTTCGAATCAAGACGATAACGGCATGGGTCACCAAGATTCCATCATCACCGGAGATAAAAGCTCCATTGCCTGATATATTATATCATGGATTTCTTTTTTTTATTTTTTTGGGAAAACTTAGAGTAATTGAAGCTACATAAGCCATTAAACCAAGAAAGAATATTAAAACATACATGAGTCATGAAAATAACATGCAGATGGATTTCTTAGGATGTAAGAGGTGCACCCCTCGTGAGAGATGTGGCAAAGTTTCTACTTACCCAATCATATTGTGTCATATCATTTTCTCTCTTATTCTCCCCTCTTTTCCAAAAAACACAAGGGGTGGTTTCCCCTTATACCATGGAGGTAAATATTTTTTTTTTTAAAATACTTAATTAATAAAGTACAATAAATTAAATAAAACCATTACATTAAAAATAAAATAAAAACATTACACTAAAATAAAAATAAAATAAAAAAATTACATTAATTAAAAATACTTAAAATAAACTAGATTAAACTAACTAAATTTATTACTCTTCGTCGGATTCCACCAATAGGTGGGGTAAATCCATTCTTCCGATATGCTCAACGATATCATGTTTTAGTCTCCAATGCGTATCTTCATCCATAAGCTCGTTTAACACACTGTCATCGAGCGTGGACTCGACTGGAGGATCCCGAATGTGTACCGATGTTATTGCATTTCCGTCGTCTTTTAAAATCATGCTATGTAAATAATACACGTAAACACCACGTACCTAATTTTTTTTTCACACTCTTAGCACGCATTGGCCGATTCATTATACCCCATTTTGACTTCAAAACACACAAAGCTCGTTCCACGTCTTTTCTAGGTATGGCAATCAAACCCGAACCCGCTGGGTAAACCCGAAACCCGATATATTTGGGACGGGTTTGGGGTCGGTTAATCGGGTTTGAGACGGGTTTGGGAATAGTTTTTATTTTTTTCGCGGGTTTGGGACGGGTTTGGGATTTAGTGATATACCCGTTTACCCGACCCAATTACCCGATAAAGTGTACCCGTTTACCCGATTATATACCCGATATAATTTCTTTTATATTATTAAATATGTATATATATGATACATCCATTTTTTACACATATATGTATTCTATTACGTATACATTGTAGTTATTTGATATATATTTTTATAATGATAATACAAAATGTAACCGGTTAGTAGTTACCCGATAATTACCCAATGGGTTTTGAGATGAGTATACCTAACGAGTAATCTTTTTAAATTAACGGGTTTACCCGAAACCCGCGGGTATACCCGATACCTGATGGGTATTTACCCGCTAGAAACCCGACGGGTTTGGGACAAGGTTATCTAACCGGGTTTGGGTTTGGGATTACCTAAACCCGTCCCAAACCCGACCCATTGCCATCCCTAGTCTTTTCTTGCCGCATCGTCTTGCTTCTTGAACTTTTTTTCGTCAAGTTGGTGAGGATATGGAAATGATTTGACAAACATGGACCATGTATGGTAGATTCCATCAATGAGATAGTAACCATATTTGTATAAGTGGTTGTTAACGTAAGATGGACATTTTGGGGCCGTTCCATTTCGTTCAGTTTGAAATAATGGACATTGCTGAAGCACATTGATGTCATTTGTGCACCTGGTGGACCGCAAAAAGCATGTCAAACTCACAAATCTTGAGAGGCCACCGCTTCGAGCATAACCGTAGGGTAGCAGTGATATCCTCTCATATGTTGGCCCTGAAACTCTGTAGGACACATTCACCATACGAAATGGGTGCAATCAAGACTACACATCATACTAGGAAGGTGATGTTTATCCTCATGAGCTTGGTACAAAAGCGCCATGTCGTGGCTTGTTGGCCTACGTGAAAACTCAAGAGCGTATATTTTACATACCGTTTCACAAAAATATTCTAGACACTCGCGGGAAGTCCTTTCAGCCATATGTAAATACTCGTCGTTCTCGACTGGAGCGTATATTTATTCTCGCATCTATGCCCTCTTCAAACCACGGGTTATTCGCTTCCACGTCGGTCACAATTTTTAGAAACAAACTTTTTGACATACGGAACTGGTGACGAAAAATTTCTTCGTTATATTTCGGTTCCTCGACAAAATTTCTTCGTTATATCTCGCATCTATGCCCTCTCATGACGGCGACGAAAATAACGTTTCTTACTAGATGTGCCCGTGTCTTGTAGTTCGGCTTCGTCGATGAGTTTTTGGAAAAAAAAAACTTATGCTATTATCGGATGAATCACTGCTATCGGGTGGGAAAAATACTGGTATTTCTTCCACAATTTTTAAATAAAATAAGGGTTATAGTTTTGGAGAAATGAGGAAGGGGGTTGGTGTGAATTTATTTAAAATGGGTACAGGTTTATATAGTTTAATTATATAAAAAACCTTTTTTTAATTGTTACGACTATATAGCCGTTTGAAATCAAGCTCCAACGGTCAAATCAAGCCCACCAACCTTCACCCCGCATGCGGCAACCTTTCCCCGGTCCAACTCCTCCCCGCGCGACATAATTAGGTGGCGGCGGTGTTCCTCGAGCGGCAAAGGGGCTTGTCGTACCCCTTGTCGCTTCCACCCCGTACACCCTTAGACCGAGCACATTATTCGTTGGAAGTGAAGGTACGAGAAACAACATCAACGAACAAAAAGAAAACAAGTAGGGCAATAATGGTGGTTGGATCATTGAAGGTCGTTGAGAAGAGAAAGACTCAGCGAATCGGGTTGCCAATATAGCCACAAAGAGGAAAACTAGAGAATTCACGGTAGATATCGCGGAGGGGAAGTGATTGTGACGGAGAAGAAAGGGAACGAGGAATGGTGCTTGGAGTCTAGTGGTTGGAAAGACTTGAGTTCTCCTTGGAGACCCAAGTTCAATCCCACTATTGCCATATTTGATGGATAAAGGCAATGAAGGCTAGTTCACCCAAACCTTTGGTCAAGAGTTCGAGCCCGAGTCACCCCGGGTTTTAGTCCACCGTGCGTTACATCAAAGAGATTCTCTCTTGTGACGGCGCAAGCCCCTGCCACTTGCAGTGGGTGATATGGTTTCCCAAGGAACACCGTTAGCCAAACTCTGACGCCAGCATGGACCTGGTTAAGACAACATAGTCTGGCCAAAGTAGGGTTAGAGCCCTCTGTTTAGGAGTGTGTGAGATCTCTCCCACTACAAGTTAAAGATTCTCACCGTTAAAAAAAAATAGTAAAGGTATAATAGCCGTTTTATTAAATATAAAAAATTGTAAAAATTGGTACCAATTGTGTAATTTTCAAAAAGAAAATAGATATGAGAAATGACAAAATAGGTAACCACAGGTACTAATAATGTAATTAATTCAAAAAATTACAAGTAAGAAGCTGTTTGGAAACTTCTGAATGGTAAGTGTTGAACTAGTAAGAGGTCTGAACCATTAAGTGCTAAACCAGTAAAATGTCTAAACCATTAAGAACCAGTATAATGCTTATGTCTGAATCATTCAGACATCTGCTCGCAAAAAAAAAAAAAAAAAAAAAAAAAAAAACTGAACTATTAAGTGTTGAACCAGTAAAAGGTCTGAAACATTAAAAGTCTTATTAAGAGCTAAACAAACAACCCTTAGCAACTATTTTAACGTCATACAGTGAAAGGAAACAAAATCAAGAGTAAACACTTGAAAGAAATCGAATGTTTAATTTAAAATAAATTAAAAATTTGACTTTACCAAATGTCATCGGCGCAATTTACTCTAAAACTTTTGTTTTTTTATTGACACATCAAATAACATATATGCTACATAAACTAAGCAACCACTTGAATGTCAATATGCATCTAGATAAAGGAATAATTCACAAGAAGGCATGTGTGGTTTCATAATAACAAAAATAGAAAGTACGATAATATATACCAATCGGTTGATAAATAATCCGTGGATCAACCACAAAAGAAAATAGCAAGATGCGGAATTTGAGATAATGTCTAATTTTTCACTCATACCCAAAAACTAACTATATATAAAATGCATAACCGTAAATAAACCACTACCTCCACTAATTACTTTGACTCGTAAAACTAAAAAGAAACCAAAACATGTTGAACGAGGGTATGCATGTGACGATTTCAGGGTAGCACGTAACATACGACTCCTATGAGTATTTTGTTTTACCAATATTAAAACAAACTAAAAGAGTATTTTGTGATGTTCTTAAGCGGGCCGGGATCTCTGCCAAAAAGGAGGCTCCAGTAAATTTTCTGACTGACCCCTTAGAGGGGAGGTCCACTTTACGCCCGGCGGACATCCTTGTGTTTGGATGGGAAGGGGGGAAACACGCTTGTGTAGATCTAACTGGAGTCTCCCCCCTTGTCGGACTCAAGGACAAGGGCTTTGTCGTAGGGCAAGCGGTGCTCAAGGCAGAGGCGAGCAAAGTGGCAAAACATGAGAAAGTCTGCCTGGAGAAATCAACATGTGTTTGTCCCGTTTGCGTTTGATACCTTTGGTGGTCTCGCTCCTGACGTTGTGCGACTTTTGAATCGGGTTCAAAAAGTCGTTAATAGTAATTTTTTGTCGCTAAAGGTTTCAAACTTTGTATTTAGTAGAATTGGTTTTTCTATTCAAAAGGGGGTGGCGGCGCAACTTGTTGCCCGACTACCTGCCATTGCTTTGTAATTGCCCTTTTTCGTGTGGAATGATTTTCTTTGAAACAAAAAAAAAATTAAAAGATTTATTATTGTTTTGTAGCCCGTAAAATAAATAAGAAATATTGTATCACTAAAGTGAAGTGGATGAATATTTTATGTATCGCTTTACGCCGCTCCTTGAGTTTGGTTAAGATAAGAAAACAAGTTAATGAAGAGAACAAATGATTGTTTTTCGGTTTGTGTTAAATCCATTGTGTAAGTTACGTTATTTATTTTCGTGTCGAATTTTTGTCCATTTTTTTTGGGGAAAGTTAGGCAAAATTTCTCTTTGATGCTAATTTCTTTTTCCATCTTTAAAGTTGGAAGCGCCAATCTTTTCTTAGATTCTTTTCGTTTCCTCTCGTTTTCTTTTCAATTATAGTATGTCTTTAGACTTTAGTTCAATAACATTATATTTTGATTGAGAGTTGGTCTCAGGGGCAAAGTATACTGGGTGCTTGGGGTGCACCTGCCCACCCAAATGTTTTGTTTAGAAGTATATAAGTTCCGATTTTTCGTCCGAAAATTTTAAAATTATATAGGATCCCCCCCCCCCCCCCCCGGATTATTTTTCCTAAATTGTATATCCTAAATATTTATAAACTTTGTATATAAATGATTGGTAGTTTGGTAAATATACACTTTGTTTTATTTGGAACTATTATTATTTGACCCGACTTGAATCGAATAGCCAACCTGACCCGACCCGAAACATAACGATAGAAATTTTTTTTGGGTGCCATCACTTTACGCCTCCTCGAAACTTTTGGTCAAGCTCCGCCACTGGTTTGTCACATGTGTGTCGTCTGTTTATATTGTTTAAAATCAACTCTTAGTGAGGTTTTTGCTTTGAAAATTCTCTAAGATTGATTAAATTCCTAGCGTTTGTTCTCATTACGCGTTTAGCTCTGTTGTGTGTGCAGATGTGGCATTCGAACTAGCTAAGGGCAAAGAGAACGTGTCAGATGACGAGCTGTGAAGTGACAACACGACATTGATGCAATCAGAGGATCAAGATTATCAAGTTGCAGCTGACTACTCATCAACTCCACAAGGATCTGGAGTCTTGAAGATCAAAGATTCACGAGCAGCATTCAAGGGTGAGTTTGTTAATGCACTCCCTGATTGTGACACGTGAAGACTCTCAAGATCATGCAGTGTGAAGAATGAACCATCACCAGCTACATCCAAGGGGGAGTTTGTTGATGTACTTCAGTGTGGATGTGGCACGGTTCGGTTCGTCTCGTATGAAGGACACATATTTAACATCCTTTTTAGTATAGTTAGGATTGAACACACACACGAACTGAACACACACACGAAAGCAGTAAACGACACGAAGATTTAAAGTGGTTTGGTCAGCTGACCTACATCCACTGTGCTGCAACTAGGGTTTCTTTATTATTGAGGTGCTCAAGGAATTACAAGTACAATGATATCAATATATAGAGACTAATCTAGGGTTAGGAAACTTGATCCCTAAGTTAGGCCCAAGCCTACATAGAGATAACTAGGGTTGGCTAAATTAAAATCCTAATTTAATAGCCAAATAAAGACATGGGGGCTGACTCAAAGCTAGGGTCGGCCGCCCTCCCTTGATCAGGCCTCCACACCAATTCCCCAACAATCTCCCACTTAGAGGCTCGAACAACGCCCAACAGTCTTCAACATTTGTACATCTTGTTATCTTCCTTTACCACCTAGTTGCAGCAGCCTTCTCAACAATTAACATGAAGGCACGTTGAAGCTCCCACTGAACCTCAACTCATCAGTCACAACTTGTGACTCGTTCTCTGTCCTTGTCGGCTCCCACTTAGACGAACTGTCGAATCCTGAGAAATCCTGAGAACACACACTCTCCAATACTAGCAAGAGATTATCTGGAGAGACTTTTCCATCTGGAATTCTGGTCTTTTTAACCCACTATCGCCTTAAAACTGTAACTGAAACACGCCTTGTGCTCCCACTGTCATGATGTCCCCTGACTGGTTTGACCTTCCAAACTCGTTCATCCTGAATCTTCCATGTGACTCTAGGTTTCTCTCTTGAAAAGGAAACCCTCTTATGTCCCTGAGATTATGTGAACTCGACTTTGTTTTTCTTCAGAACTGGAACGTCACTTCCTTCTGATGGTATACTGACCATGTATAATGAGCCTCTTTTCTTTCCACAAGCCATGACCATATTCCCTTTGACGACCTTCCACTGTCCATTCCCAAACTTAACTTCATGTCCTTGATCATCCAACTGGCCAACTGAAATCAACAACCTCTTCAGACCTAGAATAGCCCTGATATCTCTTAAATTCCACAAATCGACTGAAGTCTTCAAAACAATGTCACCCATGCCCATAACATCAAGTACCTCATCATTTTCCAGTTTTACCTTTCCAAAGTCACCTTCTTTCAGATTCTGCATTGCTTCACTATTGTGGGTAGCGTGAAATGAAGCACCAGAATTCATGACCCAGGAATCCACACTGCTCTCCACACTACAGACTAACGCATCACCATCATCATCATCATCATCATCACTGTGGTCTCCTGCAGAGTTTATTTCTTTCTTTTGTTTCGAACACTGATTCCTAAAGTGTCCTACTTCATTGCAATTCCAACATACCACATCCTTCTGAGCCTTAGACACACTCCTCCTGTAACACCCCAAATTTCGTATGACATAGTATAATAATTTAATCGGGATGTTTTAATAATAAGGAACGGTAAATATAAACTTTTACCATTCGAAAGTTTTATAAGTAATAATAAGTTAGAAACCCCTTATGTAAATGAAAGTAATCAAGTTAGTATGGGAAAATAACCATTTAGATACACTTTAAAAGACAAGGGACTAAAAGTGTAAATGTGTATTGAAAATGTGATAAAAAAAGCCAGTACTTGTTCCTGGCTTGTGTACGGTCGAACAAGAGAAAGGGAGCCAAGGGGAAAACCCTAGTTCTTCAAAATTTTACAAAATTAAAGGAGGAAAAGGCTGAATTATCAGTGCATGAGTTAGGAGATTGATTCCTTAAGTGTCTCTAACATCAAGTAAGTTGAATTAAGTGTTTTGGTGATGTTTGAATTAGTGGGTTTTTGTGTAATCCATGAATGTAATGTAAAATTTAACCTGAATGATAGTTATTATGAATATGTAGATGGTAAGACATGTTTAATTTTGTGTATAGTGATGATTTGGGGTAAAACTCACTTGTATGCCATAGGATGATTTATAAATTGTAGAACCCTCTATATGTTAGTTAGTATGATGTTAGTGATGGAAGCAAAATGTTGATGAAACCTTGATGAGTAACTGATGTGTTCAAAATGCAACATATAAATTTCATCAATTGTGGCATAAAACTAACCCCTTTTTAGTACTAATGTTGGAAAAAGTGTGCTTTTGTCTTCCTTTTGTATTTTCAGGATTAAATGAGCTCAAATTAACAAAAGAAGCAAAAAGACATCAAAATCTAACATAAATACAAGAAAAGGAACAAGACGTGACATGCCCGACCCCACGACAGCATCTTCCCAAGCAAAACAAGATAACAGAAGACTGAACACGCTCCGTGCTTAGCCAGCACGGGGGCGTGCCCAAGTGTCAGCAGAAAAGACAAAGTGGTAGAAGCTTCTATTGCCCACCACGGGGCCGTGCTCAGCGGACACGGGGCCGTGGTCAACTATAAGATTCGCACAATCCAGGCAAATCTTCATAGTACAAAGATTCTTCTGCACACGGGGTCGTGCTCAGCGGACACGGGGGCGTGGTCAACTAATAAGACAAAGCTACATTAAATGAAGAAAGAGAGGATGTGGACACGGGGTCGTGCCCACTGGACACGGGGCCGTGCCCGAGCTTCTGTTCAGCCTATAAATAGGAGTGCTTGGCTCAAGCTCAAAGCATCCCTTGGCACACCACCTCTCTCACACTTCACCCGCCACCACCATAACACCATCATCCACCACCATCATCCATTGTCCATCGTAGAGTGTGTGAGTCGTCTCGGGATCCAAGATTGATCGTAAGAGTTCTTGACAATCAAGGCCATGTTTGCCTAACTCTCTTACATCACTTGGTGAAGACAAAGTGTCTAGTGTAATACTTTTTATTTTTAATCTTTTCGCACTTTTTACTTGGTTTTGTATTAATGACTTTGATAACTAGTTTCTTATGTTGAAGGTGATCTTTCCTTATCGTTTGTCCGTGGTGTCTTGAAATTATTTTACTGTCTATATAAAATAAAAGATTTTCACCATTCATATCTCCACGGTCTATATGGAGGTATGTTGGCTACCTGGTCGGGGGTTAAGGGAACGGTTTGGTAAAGGTCTTTCCGTTGTTCGGCGTTTAGAGGTCCTGCAATGGACCTGGGTCAAATTTAGTAGGACCTCCTTCAATACTTAACAGTATTGGATGGCGGGGGTCCAAACTCTTTGATCCCCTCATAAGTTAACTACTATTAATACTATAACCCGGCTATTTAGGACTGTATCCCTGCTGACTCAGACTACTTAGTCGAGGGTAACGTCACCTCCAAAAGAGGGGCCTACCATAATTTGCATTAATAACTTAATTAATTATCTTTCAATAATCCACCCTTTTAGGATTGTATCCTTGCTGACTCAAACTACTGGGGTGAGGGTAACGTCACCTTCAAAAGAGGGGCCTACTACAATAACTAAGATAATCTCTTAAAAAGTGCAAAAGTGCGGAAATAATCAAAGGTTACACTAGATACGAGTCGGAACCAAGTGATTCATCTTGTCTATCTGTTTTTCTTTTTATTTTTATTTTCAGCATTTTAGTTAGTTTTTATTTTTCTTAGTTTAAAACATTTTTCTAAACTTTTTTATTTGATTAGACGTTGAGGATAAACCGGTACTAAAAGCTCTTGTGTCCTTGGACGACCTCGGTATCTTACCAACACTATACTACGCTCACGATGGGTGCACTTGCCCATATGTGTGTCTAGTGTTAGTAAATATCGTGTTTTATAAATTTAAAACTTGACTAAAAAAGTGTTAAAGGGGCTTAAAATATACACCTAATATATATAACACTTCACACGCATCAGTAACCGATGAGAGGGACATCGGTGTCACCGTAAGTTACGGTAGGTCCTGGAAATTCCTGGTCCACCGTAAAACAGGGGTAACCCACCGTAAGCACCTGACCTCTACCGTAAGTTACGGTATTACCGTAACTTACGGTAGTCCCTGGAAATCCATATTATGTTTGATTTGTTCATTTCACTCAACCCAACTCTCGGATTTCGCTTCTCTAACATACCAATACATTAAATTCTCGTATTTATAATATGTTATATATTAACCAATATCAAAGATCAATCCATCATATTTCCAGAGCATTAACCATGCCTTACTTGATTATTCGACCCGTTTGGCTCGTCTAAGGAATCCTCCCATATGACGACTACCAACGAGTTCCAACCAATTTTGACCAATCATTCAATATAGCGACATCACCGCTTAATTCAAAACAACCCTTATTCTATAACTCAACTACGCATATTATAATTATCAACATTTGCTTAACGTAACGGGTCAAGTGACATACCTTCAAAGTAAGCCTTTCAAACGTGGTTCGCCACCCGCTTGTCCGCTTGACGCTCCTGCGCCCGTTCCTATAGAGTTCATTTATGATATGTTTAGAACTCTCTTTAAATCATAGTTCGCATAATATACCGAAACATCATAATTATGCGTTTAAACTTGAAATTTCAGTTTTGAGCCTTCATAGAGGCATTTCAACAAACACTTCATGAGCAGATTTTTACATGATTAAATATCAAATCTCTAGTTTATCATTTGACCCTAATTTCACATCATTCAACCTTTTTACATGATTGATAACTTCTAATTTTCTGGAATCACTTCAAAATTGCCAAATTACACTAGATCAACAATCTAATTCCTAGTGTTCATCAAATTACACATAACCCACTAATCACCTACAATAGTGTTCATAGGTTTCACTAAAATTTCATATGATTTCACTTGTATTTGTCTAGGGTTTATCCCTAGACACTATAGTTGTTCCTAAATCATCATAATGCACACATGCAACCTTAATTTCAGATTTTTCCCAAATCATGAGAATTTCAAGTTGAGAGATTTCTCAAAATTTTACATACCTTGTAATCCTCTTGGGATGAGGATTAATAATCTATGCTTGATTTTCGTTTTGGACCAGATTCGCACCTCCAATTTGAGAGTTTAAGTAAGTTTCTAGGGTTTGAGAGTGGGGTGTCGCCCCCTGCTTGCTCTGATCGACCAGACCCCCAAAATGGGGTGTTTGGTTTTGTTTTTATTTGTTTAATTAAAATCAAGTTTCAAATTTTAACAACTTAAGCCCCTCCACTTTGATCAACATGTAATTTGGTTGCTTTTTAATCCTACTATAAGTTATTTCTAGACTATTAACTAACTAGGTTAAAATTCCTAGTTAGTAAATTCTCATTTATTTATACTTTATATTTCTAATATAAAGTTTTATATTTTCGGGGTGTTACAAGTCCACCACCCTTAAAAGGGTTTCGTCCCCGAAACCAAAGTACGTACCAAATAATGTAGGGTGGAGACGTCTCATCTCCTCTTCGGACTCCCACGTAGTGTCCGAACCTTTCCTATGCTCCCATTTGACCTTGACTTGATTAATCACCTTGTTCCTCCAACTTTTCTCTTTACGATCTAAAATCGCAATTGATTTTACTGCATAGTTGAGGCTGTTATCCACCTCGATATCATCGTAGTGGATACGAGCAGTTTCGTCAGCCAAACATTTTCGGAGATGTGACACGTGGAATGTGCTATGAATCCCACTCAACTCCTCGGGTAATTCGAGACGATAAGCTACTTTACCAACCCGTTCAGTGATCCTGAATGGCCCAATAAATCTCGGGCTTAGTTTCCCCCTTTTTCTGAATCTAATAATGCCCTTCCATGGGGAAAGTTTTAGCATAACCATGTCGCCAACTTGAAATTCAATTGGCCTATTCCTTTTATCCGCATACGCCTTTTGCCTGTCTTGAGCCGCTTTCAAGTGTGCCCGAACCATGTCGATTTTCTCATTCGTAGTTTGGATTATATCAGTAGGTGCTAGCCCTCGTGGGCCCACTTCTCCCCAACATACCGGAGTTCGACATTTTCTGCCATATAACAGTTCATACGGAGCCATCTTAATGCTCGCGTGATAGTTATTGTTATATGAAAATTCGACCAAGGGTAGATAGACATCCCAACTACCCCCGAAGTCAATAATGCAAGCCCGCAGCATATCTCCCAACGTTTGTATTGTTCTTTCACTCTGCCCATCCATTTGTGGATGGTAAGCAGTGCTAATGAACAATTTAGTTCCCATTTGTTCTTGAAATTCACGCCAAAAATTCGAAGTAAACCGAGTATCTCTGTCTGACACAATGGATATCGGTACCCCATGCCGTGCTATGATTTCATTGGTGTACACCTCCGACATCTTTTCGGATGTATAAGTCTCACGAATTGGAATGAAGTGAGCGCTTTTTGTCAGTCTATCTACAACTACCCATATAGCATCAAACCCGCGGTTAGTTTTGGGCAATTTGGTCAACAAATCCATGGTGATTTGTTCCCATTTCCAAACCGGAATTTCTAACGGTTCAAGTACACCGTATGGTTTTTGGTGCTCCGCCTTGACTTGCAAACATGTCAAGCATTTTTCTACGTTCTTCACCACATCTCTTTTCATCCCGGGCTACCAATAGTTTTGTTTTAAATCATTGTACATTTTGGTCGCTCCCGGATGAATTGAATATCGGGATTTATGAGCTTCATCAAGTAGAAGCGCCTTCACTCCACAAGTATTTGGAACCCATATCCTCCCGAATCGAGTCTTCAACCCGTTATTCCCATCCGTCAAATCTTTCAACTGACCGATTATTCTTTCTTCCAATTCTCCTCTTTTACTGCTTCTAATTGCGCCTCTCGAATACGTTCAAGTATACCCGAGGTCACCACTAGCTGCATCGACCTTACTCGTATTGGGACATAGTCCGCTTTTCTGCTCAGAGCATCCGCTACCACATTTGCCTTTCCGGGGTGGTAATGTATTTCACAGTCGAAATCTTTCACCGTTTCTAGCCATCGCCTTTGTCGCATATTTAACTCCTTCTGATCGAAGAAGTATTTCAAGCTCTTGTGGTTGGAGAATATAGTGCACTTTACTCCATATAAGTAATGCCTCCATATTTTTAACGCAAAAACCACCGCGGCCAACTCAAGATCGTGTGTGGGGTATTTCTTCTCGTGTATCTTCAATTGCCTCGAGGCATAAGCTATAACCTTGCCCCGTTGCATCAAAACGCATCCGAGCCCTGATAGTGAAGCATCCGAATAAACCACCATATCTTCGACTCCGTCCGACAATGTCAGTACCGGAGCTTGAGTTAACTTTTCTTTTAGTGTTTGAAACGCTTTTTCTTGATCGACACCCCAAATGAACTTTTCTTTCTTTTGGGTTAGCTTTGTTAGCGGTGACGCAATCTTGGAGAAATCTTGAATGAATCTCCTATAGTATCCCGCAAGCCCCAAAAAGCTTCTAATTTCCGAAGGGTTCTTCGGGGGATTCCATTTTGACACAGCCTCTATCTTTGACGGATCCACCAATACTCCGTCGGCACTTATGACGTGGCCAAGAAATTGTACCTCTCGTAACCAAAAGGCACACTTAGAGAATTTCGCATACAACCTTTCTCGTCTCAAACAATACACGTGCTAGAATTGAGTTAATTGTGAATATACCTGAAACCACATCGGGTTCTGTCTTCGCTTCAGCCGCGGTAAGTTGGAAGGACCTAGCCTTCGCTTTGGGAGCTTCTGTTGGCGATTCTTTAACATCTCTCTTTCCAACTAAGTCCGGACATTCAGACTTTTTGTGGCCGGGTTGATAACATTTGTAGCAAACAGAGACTTTCCCCGGGCATAGCGAGGCCGTGTGCCCCGTCTTATTACATATGGGGCATGGCTTATCTTTGAACCGACATTCCCCTTTGTGTCCCTTCCCGCACACTTTACAATTTGGCGACCCACCTTTAGTATCCACCTTCTTTCCCGATTCTCCAGTTCGGGCTTTCTTTGTAGGGCTTGGATTCACATCATGTGCCCTTCGCTCACCTCTTTCGACTTGCTTCTTCAACTAGATTTCCCGTTCCCGAGCAACGTTAATGATTTCGGTAAGGGTCTCGTATTTTGAAGGAGTCATAAACTCCCTATATTCAGCGCTCAACATATTGTAGTAGTAGTAGTATATTTTCTGTTCTTCGTTCGTCACCAATTCACTACTAAACTTCATTTTATCCATAAACATCGCCGTGATCTTGTCTATGGTCTCACCCTTGTGCCTAAGTTGCATGAACTCTTCTTTGATTTTGTTAATGACCGCTTTGGGACTATGATGTTTAAGAAATGGTGTCTTAAACTCTTCCCATGTCATGGCCCTTGCCGCTTCGGCCCCTATTTCATTCTTTTTGTTATCCCACCAATCCTTGGCTTGTCCTCTTAACTGACTCGTTCCGTAGGCAACGAAATCGCTTTCGTCGCAATGGGTCCTTTCAAACACCCCTTCAATATCGCCCAACCATCTTTGGCAAATTATCGGGTCAACTTCCCCGTTATAGATTGGCGGTTTACACGCCATGAATTCCTTGTACGAACACCCTTTGCGTTCTCCCGTTTTCTCCTTCATAAGGTTGACAATATCCTCCAACCTTTTAACTTGCTCTTCTACAAGCGACAACACCATGCCTTGAATTTTGTCTATAAACCCAGATAGACTTCCTTCAATTGCCTTCCCTACCTCTTCGACAATTATCTCTTTCATTTGTTCAGTGCTTGTTTGCACCGGATTATCATCATTCCCATCAGACATCTTGAAACTGAAATGTTTACATTTAAACGTTAAACATTTCATTCATAGCATTGCTTCATTTGTTTTGGTTTAGTCAAGTTTCCAACTTGCTTTAACCATTCACATCTAATGCACTTTCCGGGTTTGAGTGTGTTAATACACTCTTCCTATGCATTTCAATTCGTTTCTTATTTCTTACGCAAGGTATAATCTACTAACATAATAAGTTAATTCTTACCGGACGATCGATCAAGCTTGAACCGAACACTTTGATGACAACCTTAAGCTCTGATTACCAACTTGTAACACCCATCTTTTATTTAATGTAAATATGCGATATATATAAATACTACGATCATTTTATATCATAAGATCCAAAAGTAGAGTATTAAAGTAACAAAACATTAGTTTTCTACTAACTAATTTAAACATTCAAAAGTTGTTTAACATTTTGTTTACATCCCAGTAACATAGTCTATTTAAGGTTAAAATATTGCGGAAGCTTCACAAGTCGTGTTCGGTTCTTTAACATTTGCTTGACCGCCATCCGTAAGATCCACCTTGTTACCTAGGGTCAAAACCATTAAAACATTAGTTTTGACATTGTTATATTGTACATAAACACAAGATCCAACTTCAAATTTTAAATAATAAAATACTGATTTTTTTGGTTCCACCGTAACTTACGGTGTCACCGTAAGTTACGGTAGGTCCTGGAAATTCCTGGTCCACCGTAAAACAGGGGTAACCCACCGTAAGCACCTGACCTCTACCGTAAGTTACGGTACTACCGTAACTTACGGTAGTCCCTGGAAATCCATATTATGTTTGATTTGTTCATTTCACTCAACCCAACTCTCGGATTTCGCTTCTCTAACATACCAATACATTAAATTCTTGTATTTATAATATGTTATATATTAACCAATATCAAAGATCAATCCATCATATTTCCGGAGCATTAACCATGCCTTACTTGATTATTCGACCCGTTTGGCTCGTCTAAGGAATCCTCCCATATGACGACTACCAACGAGTTCCAACCAATTTTGACCAATCATTCAATATAGCGACATCACCGCTTAATTCAAAACAACCCTTATTCTATAACTCAACTACGCATATTATAATTATCAACATTTGCTTAACGTAACGGGTCAAGTGACATACCTTCAAAGTAAGCCTTTCAAACGTGGTTCGCCACCCGCTTGTCCGCTTGACGCTCCTGCGCCCGTTCCTATAGAGTTCATTTATGATATGTTTAGAACTCTCTTTAAATCATAGTTCGCATAATATACCGAAACATCATAATTATGCGTTTAAACTTGAAATTTCAGTTTTGAGCCTTCATAGAGGCATTTCAACAAACACTTCATGAGCAGATTTTTACATGATTAAATATCAAATCTCTAGTTTATCATTTGACCCTAATTTCACATCATTCAACCTTTTTACATGATTGATAACTTCTAATTTTCTGGAATCACTTCAAAATTGCCAAATTACACTAGATCAACAATCTAATTCCTAGTGTTCATCAAATTACACATAACCCACTAATCACCTACAATAGTGTTCATAGGTTTCACTAAAATTTCATATGATTTCACTTGTATTTGTCTAGGGTTTATCCCTAGACACTATAGTTGTTCCTAAATCATCATAATGCACACATGCAACCTTAATTTCAGATTTTTCCCAAATCATGAGAATTTCAAGTTGAGAGATTTCTCAAAATTTTACATACCTTGTAATCCTCTTGTGATGAGGATTAATAATCTATGCTTGATTTTCATTTTGGACCAGATTCGCACCTCCAATTTGAGAGTTTAAGTAAGTTTCTAGGGTTTGAGAGTGGGGAGTCGCCCCCTGCTTGCTCTGATCGACCAGACCCCCAAAATGGGGCGTTTGGTTTTGTTTTTATTTGTTTAATTAAAATCAAGTTTCAATTTTTAACAACTTAAGCCCCTCCACTTTGATCAACATGTAATTTGGTTGCTTTTTAATCCTACTATAAGTTATTTCTAGACTATTAACTAACTAGGTTAAAATTCCTAGTTAGTAAATTCTCATTTATTTATACTTTATATTTCTAATATAAAGTTTTATATTTTTGGGGTGTTACACAAATGTTTTTAAAACGCGTTACAGGTAACACAATGTGAACAGCCAGTTAGTGAAAAGCCAGCTGGAGAGCACTGAAGGCTTGGGAAAATGTGGCTATAAAAGTTACCTAATAAACGATGTTTTAAATTCAATAAAATAGGGTTTGTCCCTATAAATGTATTGTAATAAGAAACTTGGGTTTTGCCCATGTTAGTATTAATATCAAATATGGTGGTTTTACTCTGATAAACATTTCCTAACTACGGTCCTGATGTAAATTCCGCTGCGAGACTAAACAACACTGATACCACCAAACTCTGTGTAACAACTCTCATCAAAAGTCATATTTAATTAATTAAATTATCCAATAGAAAACCCTAATTGAGAAACCCAAGTGATTCTGTATAATCCCTAAAATTTTCAGAATATTTGGAATCAGGATTAGGGCCCCTAAAACTCAGGGGGGTAAACCCTATTCGGTAATATCTTAACAAAACGCTGTCAAAAATTCGAAATAACACGAAATCGACTCAGCATGCCTATACTAGTGACAAGGCTACTCTAGGATAGGTGGACACCCCAGGCGAGTCGCGACAGGATCCGCGACACCTTCCGCGACACGCGGGGGGACAACTTTTCAAGTATAAATACCAGGGTTTGGGACTTGAACTGTTTGCATGTTACGACGATAAAATTCTTTACGTACAATCACTTAGACTCTGTTTACTACAAAAACACACACTGATCACGAAGTGCTGGCACAATTCAGGGTAATAACTCGATCGCTGCTACGATTCAATGTCCGATCGATTAAACTATCCAATGGATGTTTAAGTGCTGCCCACATTAGGGTTTATGCTTTGTCATTCGTCGTTAAATCGATGGATGTTTAAGTATCGCACTTTGTCATTCGTTGTGAAGGTTGTAATCTCGTGAGTTATCGTAAATGTTGTATTAAGTTACTAACCTAGTTTGTGTGCTGATTATTTAAATTAGGTTATCAAGGCTAATCAGTAAACTAAGCTTTGTTAAATCTGCAATGTGAGTCATTCTCTTTTTATCAAATTACTTTCAAAATCATGTTTATTTTCAAAGTTATAATTACAGTGATTAAGTTTATGTAATCACCAAGTTACAGCCGGTATGTGAGGTTTTGTATACATTACTTGATAATCTTCACTATTGGACAACGAGTTAGCCAAGGGGTGATATGACCATAGTCACAGACACCATTGGACGAATGGGCCAATGGGTCGAGTGACAAATACTGTGGGTAGTTGGTTTGATATCTGAAACATTGTAATCTCTCTTAATACTGTAAATTATAACAAATGTGTCGTTTTATTAAATAGAATGATTCACTCAGTATTTACCGCTGACAAAACCTTTTTCAAACATGTTTCAGGTGATCTGTTGTGATCCAGGAAAAGTGCCGTGAAGCACTATCAGCTTAAGAAAGTGGCTCAGAATAAAACTAAAGAAACATGTTTTGTAAAATAAAAGATTTCCTTGTGAAATCTCAAGATTGTAAATTATTGGGTTTTATCCCGAATTGTGAAATAAAATAATCGGGAAATATTTCAGTTTTTAAAATGATCCTGAAGAAACTTCCGCTGTTAATTAAATACCACGGGATTTCTGTCCCGCGGCTCCTGAAACGGGTAAAACCGGGTCGGTGGCCGTGACAGAAATAAGGTGGTATCAGAGCCACTGATTTAAGCCTATTAAGTATTTAGAAATACTTAATTTTTACTGATTGCCAATTATGTGATTATGTGTTTTATTAACTGATTATTTGTTAATTACAGTATGGGTAAACAAAAGCTGTCAAATATTTATCTTAAACTAGATAAATCATCCAACGAGAAGGGAAGTTCATCCCAAACAAAACCTTATGTAATTCCTGAAGAAGGAATATTTGTCCGTAAGGCACATTACGAGGAACCACTTTCTCCTAATAAAAGAAGTTTGATTATTAGGAAAAGTCAGGAGGAAATAAGGAAAAACCGAGAGAAGAAAGTTAAACAAGAAACCCAGGATTTAATCAATAAATCACCTTGGGAAGACAAATTAGATGAGAAATGGGCAAATCTTTATATGCTAGCCACAGTAGCAGAAAATTCAAATCTCTAAATACTCAAAAGTTTTAGCACTTTTATTTCCAGAAACCTTATTTAGTAAATAAATAAGTTACAGTAAATCGTAGTATAATTTACTTGTCAGTTGTTTTATGTATGCAATAATATTGACGGGTTATATATATAAAATGTTGTTTTAACATTTGGTATGTATTTTGCATATATGCTAAACAACATGAATGAGATATCAGAAGGTTTAGAAAATCTTAACCTCTATCCTGTTAAGATAGAAGTTTCCAAGGAATTCACCGGTTACTTCGATGATAAAGAAGAACCCATGGAATTTCAATCCAAACCACTGGTAAAACCTAAACCCAAGAAAAGAAGCAGATTTGTGGGCTGGAGGCGTGTACAAAGGAAAAAGCCAGCAACAAGAAAGGTTACCAAAACTGAAGAACCAAAAGACAAAGGAAAGGGGGTAGAAATTGAGGAAAATGTTAATCAAGTAGAGATAGAAGCTGAGAAGAGTTTTAAGCAAACTGAAAGAGAAATCGGAGAAAGTTCTAGGCAGAAACAGAAAATGACTCCTTGGGAAGTTTTAGATCATAAATTAGTAATGAGTGACCTCATCGAACCTGCCGATGGAAACCTTGAAGCAGCTAATCCAAACCTTATATTTACTGAAGAAGATCTTTTCAGCTACCCACTAGAAGCTCCAATCCCAATCAATCTGGAACCTGCTATTCCAGATCCTATTGTCCAACCTCAACCATTACCCGTAGAGTTAGATGAATGGTGGACAACCGATTGGCAATACCAAAACCTTTTAAACAACCCTGATACATTTTTCCCGCAAGTTGACCCAGAACCTCCACTATACCCAACCATGAGCCCGGAGAATCTTACTGAACTTCGCCTCTGGGGCGAAGAGTTAATTGATGCAGGAAATCGGATTAGGGATGTGGGAGAAAGAGTTACTTGGAAATATGACGAGAATATTTGTTAATAAATAATCATAATAACCAGTATGTGTAATAACTTAACAATAAAACGTTGTATGATAATCGTGTGTACGAGGCATAATATAATATATAAAAAATGAAACTTGTGAAATTAATAATTTTGATTATACATGTTAATGTGATTATGTGCAAACTGTTTTATTATATTTGTATTTATACTAATTATTTACATAAAATTTATTATCAGATGTCAAACATTGGTAATGAACCAGTAAATGAGGTTAATCAGTCAGAGCAACATCCAGGAGATCAATATATGACTAGACAAGATATCGAAAATATTGTTGCTCAAGGGATAGCCAATGCTATTCCAGCATTCGTTGCCGCTATAAAGAATCCAATCGAACCGCAACAAATCGTTCCTAGTAAACACATTTCTGAAGATAACTTCAGTAATAGTGTAAACGGAGGCAATGATGTAAGTCCCGTTTAACCGGATCTTTCAATGATATCAAACCTAATCTTGTGAGAGTGCGGAAACCAATCACAAGATGATTCAAGATAAACACGAAAAACTGAAAATCAAAGAACAATACCGGAATCACTTTCAACACTTGCACACGATTCTATTACTTGAATAAGCAAAACCGTCTAGTACAAGTGTCCTACACCAATCGATCGTCTCCCTCTCTAGAGAAATTGTAACAATGAGGTTCTAAGGTTCCCAGAAGTTCAAACTCTAAAACAAGTTAAAAACTTGTTTATATACTAACTCAAGCCCAATTCCCTACATGGGCTCCCCTTGGGCCTGCTTGGCCCACATGGCCTAAAGCTTGGCCCAAGTGACCTATAAAGGTCCACAACCTAATATAAAGTAACCCGGTAAGGCCCAATTCATAACCATAGCTCGTTATATTAATTTGATGCGTCAGTCTCACACTTTAGGGCCTAACAATCTCCCCCTAGACTGATGCCATCAAATTGTCTTCATAGCATGAATTCAGCAACGTCTTCAACTAAGTCTATGGTTGTCATAATGCTGCAGATGTTGTGGAAGTTCTTGACTTCTGAACTCTCAGCACTGGGTCTCTTTTCTTCAGCTCTTGTGGTTAGCTTCATATCAGGATCTCGATCAGCTTTTCTTGAAAATCTTGTTAAAAAGAATGTGAGAGGAGGATTCTCAACAACTCTTTTCTTCTTCAATCTTTGTCTTTCAAGCAGATTCATGGTACTTCTTCAAATGTACTTTCACTGTCAGACGATATTTCGTATCCGGTTCTTCTGACTCAGGTACATCTTGTTATCGTGCTGCTCCATGCTTCGTCAGCAGCTAACAGCATCTCAGTCTTCAACAACCCCTGTTCTTGATTAAAATCAAGTTCTGCACATGCTCACAAACTCATAAGCAAACATTTCTTATGCAACAGGGAGAGTACCACATGAACACTAGGTACATGAAATTTCACAATTTAAATTCTTTTAACTTTTGATGATCAGTCAAATCTTCAAGAACGGTTACATTTTTAATTTTAAGAAAAACAAATAAGCACTCTTTTTTTGGATTTTTGATTTTATAGAAAAACAAGACACTATTTTTGTATTTTTGAATTTTTTAATATTAAGAACTAGAAACAAATAAAAACTCAAAATATAAACAACTACCATAATATACAATTACAATTGCAATGGGATCAAAATTCGTTCTCAGGCAGACTAAGGAACACTTTTCAGTACGAGCCTAATCAAACTGGTCTATGCGATTGCCAATATGTTTGTCCACTTAAACTTTAACGCTCAACTTTCAATTTTTCAACTTCGTGATATGCTTTAGGTAATATTATACTATTATACCCGTGTGTCCCATTCCAAGGCATACCCCCGCGATCAAGGTAAGCACAACGATTCATCGTAGCAGGTGAGTATACCGATGTCATCCTTTAAGATATCCTGACTGTGTCTAGGTCTGCATATAATCTATTTTATCATGTTTTGATTTCTTAACAATGAACACCCAAATAAATACTAATCAAATCCTGGAAATATAAACAGCACACTCTATCATGCAAGTATCTTCCCTACCACATATTTCACAAGTCCAATCCAGATCTCTGAAATCTTAACTGGGAATAGGTTGAGAAGAGAACAGAATAGATCTTTTGCAGAGATGGTATAATATACAGATCAAATGAGTTTTTCTCAATTTGATAAAGGTTTCTAGGGTTTCTTTTGGGCACTTGAGGGCCTCTTTCGGGTGTTTAATTGATCTACAGAGCGACAACGTACAGCTAGGTCAGCATGTATCTGGATGCAGCAGAAGCTGTCGTTGCCTAGCACCTCCAGGTCAGCATATATCTGGATGCAGCAGAGGAGGTACACGACTTTTTCAGAGAAGATTTCAGAATCAGATCAAAATTGTGTGTATCGGGACAACATACAGACATTCAAATAGAAATGAGCTAATTCCAAGTGACTTTCTTTCCTGGGGTCATGTATAATTTTAGTTCTGAACAGAAGAACAGCCAAGATATCCCCGGATGATTCAACAATATAAAGACCCGAAACCTCAGATGTTGGCTATCTATCAACACAAGATTTAAGACCATAAAATCATACGCCGTTGGTATGTTACCCACATGGTACATAGTTCATTATGTTTATAACACTTAGTATCTTTTATCATTTTGAGCGTCAAGCCTATCAACATATCGTAGTAGATCCTAGTCTTTTCAGCTATGGCACCTTACATGTGTTAGTCAAACCCTTTAACAGAAACATTTATTTCACTTCCCATATCATGCAATTTTTCTTTTTGGCTTTTTCATTTTTCAAATGTTTTTGTATTTTTCTCATTTTCTCCCCCTAAAACAATACATATTTACAGCAAACTCTTTTTGTATTTTCTGAGTTTTCTCCTCCTAAACTCTATATCTATCTATATGTTCCTCTCCCCCCCTAAATTTGTGCATAAATCTTGTATTTTTGCGCAAATTTACCATTTACTAGAGAAAGGACAATTATATACAAAGATAATGAACTAAAAAAGGAAAAAAAATATTTTTGGTTAACCGTTCCGTCATTAGATTGAAGACTAATCAAATTCAAATCAAAGTACTGAATTTAAACGGTACCTTTTGCTGATCATTTCATACTTCTGTTATCTCCTCCAAAGTAAACATATCATCTGTAAAAAAAATTTGAACTTTTTGCAACAGTGAAATGTTACCCGTTTTATCTCTGGAACAACCGCTATCAACATTCCAGAGATTGTTCACAGCTCCTCCTTGGTTGTTCCTGAAAGGTAAGGAGATTAGTAAGACATGGGTACCCAGGCCATCGTGGTCCTGGGATTTCCTGAAGCATCAAAATAAGACACTTCCTTTAAACACAAGTCCCCTTTTGTCTCAAGGATTGGAGACGTCGCTGCTTTGGATTTGGGTTTCCAAATCTGTCTTGATTTAACAAACGTATTTGTTGCCTTCGGTTGAGCAACTTTAGCTGTTTCAGGTTTATTAGTTTTCGAAACACGTTTTTGTTCCTGAACAGCCTTGCGTTTGTTTTTAGCAGCGTTCCAATCCCCATCAGAAGGTTTAACCTTGGGATTCACATTCTTCATTGCCTTAGGTGATGATACCTTCATCGGCTTAGAATGGTAGTTATCCTTAGGTGTAACCCTCTGATTTTGCATATAATAGGGTACATATGGACGATGTGTGCAATTTCGAGCAATGTGACTAGCAATGCCACAGTTGTAGCAGGTTTGTCTTTTCATCGGAAAGACATTTTGAGCAGCTTGATTTGCTCTAGCAGGTCCTGAAGGACAAACCGGTCCTTTTTGCTTTGGATGTGCCTGCACATTACTCTTAGACGAAGATGAATTTGGGTGCTTGTATTTGATGTTTGCAGAAGTCTTGTTGCTCTGAGCACCATTCTTCGTCTTTTCTCCCTGATTTGAGCTTTTCTTCACCTTGTCACGAGCCTTACGAGATTGTGATTGTCCTTGATGAGCAGACTTCTTATATCCTTGATTTTGATCAGCTCGTTTTGGCTCCTTTTGCGTGTTGTGAACCGGCTCACAAACATCAGCACACAAGTGAGTGTTGGCATTTCGTTGCACTTTTGGATGATTAACACAATTTCTAGCAATGTGTCCAGGAATTCCACAGTTGAAACATGTCTGTCGTTTCAATGTATGGAGATTCTGAGAGCTAGCAGCATTAGCTGTTTTGATGGGTCTAGATGACCAAGCTTGCGTTGCTTGTGTTCCATGTGCCTTTTCTGAGTTCTTCTGTACCTGCTGATCAGAACTAGCACAAGCATGAGATGTAGACGGATGATGAGATTCATCCTTCTCACTTTTATCATGATCATTTTGAAAAACCGGTGTTTCAGATTTATCTTTATTTTCAGAAACATTTTTCGGTGACTGTTCATTTATCTCAACTCCTTTTTCTTCTTTAATAGATCCAGATTCAGTTTTAATTTTAGAACAAGTTGAAATTTCATCAACACATGTTTCGTCAACACATGTATCATGTGAATCCGATTTAGGTTTGCTTTCATCCACGGTTTCCACTGGGGTCCCACTAGATTCAACATTAGGGACGTCCACTAAGACCGATTCAGAAGATGAATCAGGACATTCTTGATTTTCTTGAGAAGAAGTTTCAGTGGTTTCACTGAATGTATCCTGAGGGACCTCACCAGAAATAATGTTCACAGATTCAACACAACCATCATCAGTCTTGCCCAAAACATCAGGCCCATTAGCAGCTAAAGAAAGAAACATGCTAAAAATATTTTGTCCCAAAATAACATCAGGATGATTTTCATCAAAACAAGGTTTTTGTGAATCAGAATTTAAAACGTGTTCTCCCCCAAGAGTATCTTCACATTTCAAATCAACTTTTTCTGCACATGCAAACGACTGGTTAGGATCAACATTTCCTTTTGAGACGAAATTCATTGAAGGAGCTGGTTGTTTGTTATCAACAGATTTGCTGTTGATTGATGACTTATCGGTTTTTGGACCGTAAGTCATCTTGCCCTCATTAATTAACTCCTCTTCCGTGAAAGGCATATAAGTGTAGTTATGATTGTATGGAGGAGGAGTTTTTGTGTATCCCAGACCAGCCCCTTTCTTTTCTTTATACTCTAGTTGTATATCACAAATGTTCTTGACCAAATTACTAGAGGTGTCAAATTTTTTAATATTGATTTCATTTATCTGATATTTGACTTTCAAGTCCTCTAATTCTTTGGTCAGGTCACTAATTGTGGCTAGAGCATCTAAGAAATTACAGTTTTTAGCACTGAGGTCTTCTTTTAGCTGAACTATATCCTTTCGTTGGGCCTCAATTTTTTCTTTGTAAAGTTTTTCATTTTTGGCCAAAGTAAAGTTTTTATTCTTAAGATCTTGATAATCTTGAATAAGTTCAGCATTATGTATCCTATAAGCCTCAACTCTTTCTCTGCATTCAGTAGTACAGAAAATAGAACGTACCTCCTCAGCAGTGAGTCCATGAACAGGAGCTGACAAGATTTTGGTCATGAACGCAATGTTCTCAGCTTGAGGCCCAGCATCTGGCGAAGAATCCTTTTCATCAGAAGTCATGAAAGCTATGTTTTCAGCAGCACTCTGGATTTCTGGTTGAGAGATGTTCAGGCGTTGAATTTCATCTTCCCAATTGAACTCTGCACTTGGTTGAACAACAAGGGCTGAACTCTGAGTTCCTTCACCAGCAGCAGTTGAATCGTTTGTCGTTACAAGAGCCCTTTCAGGATTTTGAGGGGCAGGATGTGCAGGTGTATAGTCTTTGTTGTTGTTGGACTTAGGACAATTTCGTGCCAAATGACCTGGTTCGTGACAGTTGTAGCAGCGTAACTTCAGTGGAACATTTGCAGAGTTTGAAAAAGAAGATCCCCATCTATTTTTGCCAGTTTTATTTGCGAATTTTTGTGCTCTGAATGCTGCCATTGCCATTTGCCAGGTGATGTCCATCTCCTCCACATCGTCAGGATGATACTGATATAGATCATTCAACGACCAGCTAGGAGGTTGTATTTTACCTGCGACAAAAGCATTTAAACAATTTATAACAGAAGCAGCGACCTCCAGATTCTCTTTAGATTGCTGAGTAAAGAAAGCAATGAGCTCGGATTTTGCTGAATGAGTTGTGGCAATCTTTGCTGCAGACGATGAGGGGCTTGAGCTAGAGTAATGCACAGTAGTGGTCGACCCAGAAGTAGCCTTTTTCGATCCATTCTGTGAAATCAGTGCAGCGTTGTCATTGCTTGAATTGGTAGAAGAAACAGAAATGCCTGCTGCTAACAAACTGGACTTGTGATTATTCTCCCGTTGCTTGTCATCAAGCTCACAAGCTTTGATATGAGAAATCATTTCAGTCAGGGTGCATCTTGCGAGATCTTTCGTCCGCTTGATCATAGCAACGTGGTTATCCCAACTCTTTGGCAAGGCATTCAGAAGTTGTCGATTCTGAGCAGCCTTTGAAGGAAGGATTTCTTCTAGGTCCATTTGAGTAATGATTTTTGAGAAACGCTGAATCTGATTCTCAATGGTTTCCCCATAGATGTAGTTGAAATTATTGAAATTTTGCCTTAACAGGTTCCTTCTGCTTTCCCTCATGTCTTCATTCCCTTCGTACACATCAAGCAAAGCTACCCACATTTCTTTAGCCGATTTGCAAGTGCGAAATCCCATAGCGATGTTTGACCCCAGTCCCATAGTCAAGTAAGACGTTGCTCGATTATCTTCTTCTTCAATAGCATAATCTTCATCAGTATATTCGGCACGAGGTTTCTTGACCTTGACTCCAGGGTTCGTTTCCCTCTCATACATGATTTCTCTAGGACCTCTTTCGATAACCCTCCAAAGTTTAGGCTCCTTAAACTTGATATGTTGCTCAAAACGCCACTTCCATTCAGGAAAATCATTTGCATCTAAAAGCCTTGGAATACGAGAGCTGGTTCCAATTTTGGAGTCCAACTCTTGCTGAGCATTTGTGACAGCTAGGTCATTAGCAGTTGACATGTTTTCTTAAATATAATTAATTAAATCAATTATTTAAAGTCCAACAGTCCAACAGTCCAAAGGTCCAAAAGTCCAACAGTCCGTAAATCAGTGTCGTTGCGAGTCGTAACAGAGGTTGCGAGTCAAATCTACTATGATTGCGAGTCGTAACTGCAGAGGTTGCGAGTCGTAACTAAAACAGAATGAGCCGAAACCAGTGAGGATTGCGAGTCGCAATTGACACAGGATGAACCGAAACCAGTGATGGTTGTGAGTCGTAACTGGAACGTGATGAGCCGCAACTAGATGGTTGCGAGTCGAAACCAATACAGAACAAGCCGAGACCACAGTTGTTGCGAGTCGAGACCTGCAAAACAGATAAGAGATAAGAACTGTTGACTCGTAATCCCGGATTTCCAGCACTTCCAAAATTCAAAGATTTGAGATCTTTGAATTTTCTTCAATCAGCTCCGAACAATCAGCAAACAAATTTCGAAAATTATACGATCCAAATCAGTAACAATTTTTAACAAAATCACCAAGAACAGATCCAAAACAGATCGGTAAAACTAGTTCCTTTCACTGCAAAACAATCACCACAAACCAGATTAGTAATAACGGTTTAATCTTGAATCTGATTGATATCAAAACCGAACCAAGAATGGTTTCTTGGCTCTGATACCAATTGTAAGTCCCGTTTAACCGGATCTTTCAATGATATCAAACCTAATCTTGTGAGAGTGCGGAAACCAATCACAAGATGATTCAAGATAAACACGAAAAACTGAAAATCAAAGAACAATACCGGAATCACTTTCAACACTTGCACACGATTCTATTACTTGAATAAGCAAAACCGTCTAGTACAAGTGTCCTACACCAATCGATCGTCTCCCTCTCTAGAGAAATTGTAACAATGAGGTTCTAAGGTTCCCAGAAGTTCAAACTCTAAAACAAGTTTATATACTAACTCAAGCCCAATTCCCTACATGGGCTCCCCTTGGGCCTGCTTGGCCCACATGGCCTAAAGCTTGGCCCAAGTGACCTATAAAGGTCCACAACCTAATATAAACTAACCCGGTAAGGCCCAATTCATAACCATAGCTCGTTATATTAATTTGATGCGTCAGTCTCACACTTTAGGGCCTAACAAATGATCATGTCAATCATAATGCAGAACCACATCAAGCTCCATTTCCTAAGAAAATGAAAACTGCAACGCCTGGTTGCACTTTCAAAGAATTCCTTGCTTGTAAACCCACTGAATTTGCAGGCAATGAAGGAGCAACTGCATCACTGCGTTGGTTAGAGAAAACCGAAGCAGTAATTGCAATAAGTAAATGTGCTAAAGATGATCAGGTCATGTACGCATCAAATCTCTTCAAGGAAGGAGCACTTGAATGGTGGAACACTGTGTTACAATCAAAAGGAAGAATAATAGCTTATGCTATGACTTGGGAAGAATTTAAGGGTTTAGTAGAAAGAAAATTCTGTCCCGAGTATGAAAAGGAACAGATGACAAATAAGTTTTTAAATCATCGAATGATGGGTGTAGATTGTCGCGGTTATACTTCGACATTCTTTGAATATGCTAGAGTGGTACCAACACTGGCTTCGCCAGAACCGGTACTCATTTCTCGCTACATTTGGGGACTGATTAGTGAAATTCGCAATATCGTTAAAGCTGCGAGACCTCGCACTATTGACGATGCTGTGGAATTAGCTAACACTCTAACTGATGAACTGGTGCGCACAAGAGATGAAGACAGAAAGAAAGAATTGGCTCAGAAAATTACCCAGGGATTTCGTACGGGTAATAATAGCAATTTCAAGAGAAGAGGAACAGGGCAACCCTCAAATCCGTCATTCTGCAGAAATTGCAAAAGGAAACATTTTGGAAGATGTAATATAATTTGCAATTTTTGCAAAATGACAGGACATCGTGAAGAAAACTGTAGGAAGAAATCCACAATTTGTTACAATTGTGGAGAAACTGGACATTTCAGGCCAGATTGTCCGAAATTGGTCAAACCAGCAGACAACAAAGCTAAACCAGCAGATGGAGCTACAAAGAAGAATGCTAGGGCATTTCAGCTAACTACTCAAGAAGCAGAACTCATCCCAGATGTGATAGCGGGTACGTTCTTAGTTCACAACATTTACGCCAAAGTATTATTTGACTCTGGTGCAAACCAAAGTTTTATTAATACTTCATTCTGCCAAGCTCTTAATTTACCCTTAACCAACCTTAGGCAGATTTTTACAGTTGAAACGGCAGACGGAAATTCTGTTAGTATAGATAAAGTTTTGCAAAAGGAAAATATAGAACTTTCAGGTCATAAATTCGTTGCAAACCTATTTCCTATGAAATTAGCCGAATTTGATGTTGTGTTAGGAATGGATTGGTTAGTAGCCAATCATGCTCGAATCCTTTGTGATCAGAATTCTATAGAAATTCAGGCACCTACTGGGAAAATAATTAGGATTACAGGAGATCAACCACGTAAGCCCATGAAGTTCATATCAGTAACGAAAGTTGCTAATTATGAACGAAAGCAAGGAATAGTATATATGATTTCAGTAATCATTAGTACTAAGGGTAAAGAACTTAAGGAAATTCCTGTAGTCTCAGAATATCCGGATGTATTTCCAGAAGAGTTACCGGGATTACCCCCAGATAGGGAAGTAGAATTTAGGATTCATCTAATTCCAGGAACTACACCGATAGCCAAGGCACCTTATCGGTTAGCACCCACAGAAATGTTAGAACTGAAAAAGCAATTAGATGAATTACTAAGTAAAGGATTCATACAACCTAGTTCTTCACCGTGGGGAGCACCTGTGTTGTTTGTTAAGAAAAAGGATGGTTCAATGAGAATGTGTATTGATTATAGAGAATTGAATAAGGTTACAATTAAGAATCGATGCCCATTACCTAGGATTGATGATCTATTTGATCAACTTCAGGGAGCTAGATATTTCTCTAAGATAGATTTACGCTCCGGATATCATCAATTGAAGGTACAAGAAGAAGACATACCTAAAACTGCTTTCAGAACTAGGTATGGTCATTATGAGTTTACATTCATGCCCTTTGGGTTAACAAATGCACCTGCTGCATTCATGGACATGATGAATAGGATCTGGAAACCATATTTGGATAAATTTGTAATTGTATTCATAGACGATATACTTATTTATTCCAAAAGTCAGACAGAGCATTGTGAACACCTTCATGTACTCTTAACTTTGTTAAGAAAAGAAAAGTTTTATGCCAAATTCTCAAAGTGTGAATTTTGGTTGCAAGAAGTGCAATTCCTAGGACACATGGTAAATCACGAAGGTATTCACGTAGATCCTGCGAAGATAGAGGCAATTATCAAATGGAAGGTTCCACAAACAGCAATGGAAATAAGAAGTTTTATAGGTTTAGCTGGGTATTATAGACGGTTTATTAAGGATTTTTCCAAGATAGCCGTACCATTAACTAAGCTAACCTGTAAAGCGGTTAAGTTTGAATGGGGACCTAAGCAAGAAGAAGCCTTTAGAATATTGAAGCAGAAATTAACAAATGAACCAATCTTAGCCTTACCAGAAGGAACTGAAGATTTTGAAGTATATTGTGATGCTTCAAAACTAGGATATGGATGTGTGCTTATGCAACGCAAGAAGGTGATTGCATATGCTTCAAGGCAATTGAAAAAGCACGAAGAAAACTATACGACTCATGATTTAGAATTAGGAGCCGTAATTTTTGCCCTTAAGATTTGGAGACATTATCTTTACGGAAGTAAATTTACTGTCTATACAGACCACAAAAGTTTAAGATATATATTTGGGCAAAAAGAGTTAAACATGAGGCAAGGAGATGGATGGAAATCCTAAGTGACTACGACTGTGATATTCAGTATCATGAAGGAAAGGCAAATGTAGTTGCAGATGCCCTAAGTCGTAAGTATTATGAGAAACAACGAAGGGTTCGTGCTCTCAGATTAAATCTACAAATAGATTTAATGGAACAATTGAAGAATGTTCAAACTACAGCAATCAAGGATGATGCTGAAGGAATGAAAGGACGAATGAAGGAATTAAAACAAGGAGCAGATGGAATTTAGAGATTCCACAAAAGTAGAATTTGGGTACCTAAGCAGGGAGATTTAAGACCTAAGATTTTAGAAGAAGCTCATAAATCTAGGTATACTATGCACCCTGGAAACAATAAGATGTACCAAGATTTAAGAAAGAACTTTTGGTGGATAGGAATGAAAAAGGATATAGCACGATATGTTTCTAAATGTCTTACTTGTTCACAAGTTAAAGCAGAACATCAAAAACCTTCAGGATTACTACAACAATTAGAAATGCCAGTATGGAAATGGGAAGTTATAACAATGGATTTTGTTACTAAGTTACCCAAAACCAGAAAAGGTAATGATGCAATTTGGGTAATTGTGGATCGATTAACCAAATCAGCTCACTTTTTACCAATGAAAGAAACCTTTAGTATGGAAAGACTGGCAAAATTATATGTAGATGAAGTTGTATCCTTACATGGAGTTCCACTCTCCATTGTTTCGGATAGGGATAGTCGTTTTACCTCTCATTTCTGGAAAAGTTCCCAGCAAGCTATGGGAACTCGATTAAATCTGAGCACTGCATATCATCCACAAACTGATGGACAAAGTGAAAGGACGATCCAAACTCTAGAAGACATGCTTCGAGCATGTGTAATAGATTTTGGAGGAAATTGGGATGATCATTTACCATTAATTGAATTCTCCTATAACAATAGCTATCATTCAAGTATTGAAACCGCCCCATTTGAAGCACTATACGGAAGAAAGTGCAGAACACTAGTTTGTTGGGCAGAAATAGGAGAAAGTCAATTATCAGGTCCTGAAATAGTGCAAGAGACAACTGATAAGATTACTCAAATCAAGGAAAGACTGAAGACGGCTCGCGATCGTCAGAAAAGTTATGCAGACAATAGATGCAAGCCGTTAGAATTTCAAGTTGGAGACAGAGTATTGTTAAAAGTTTCTCCTTGGAAAGGAGTAGTTAGATTCGGAAAGAAAGGAAAGCTAAGTCCAAGGTACGTAGGACCATTTCCAGTGATCCAACGTATAGGACCAGTTGCTTATCGTTTATAATTACCAGAAGAATTAGCTGGAGTACATGATGTATTTCATGTATCCAATCTCAAGAAATGCTTATCAGATGAATCACTGGTAGTACTTCTTCGAGATATAGAGGTAAACGAAAAGCTGAAATTTGTTGAGAAACCTCTTCAAATTGAGGATCGAAAGATCAAGTTTCTCAAACATAAACGACTAGTTTTAGTCAAAGTCAGATGGGATTCAAAGAGAGGAGCTGAATACACTTGGGAACTGGAATCAGAAATGAAGCGAAAGTATCCTCACTTATTCCAGTAAATCTCGAGGACGAGATTTTTATTAAGGTGGGGAGAATGTAACAACTCTCATCAAAAGTCATATTTAATTAATTAAATTATCCAATAGGAAACCCTAATTGAGAAACCCAAGTGATTCTGTATAATCCCTAAAATTTTCAGAATATTTGGAATCAGGATTAGGGCCCCTAAAACTCGGGGGGGGGGGGGGTAAACCCTATTCGGTAATATCTTAACAAAACGCTGTCAAAAATTCGAAATAACACGAAATCGACTCAGCAGGCCTATACTAGTGACAAGGCTACTCTAGGATAGGTGGACACCCCAGGCGAGTCGCGACAGGATCCGCGACACCTTCCGCGACACGCGGGGGGACAACTTTTCAAGTATAAATACCAGGGTTTGGGACTTGAACTGTTTGCATGTTACGACGATAAAATTCTTTACGTACAATCACTTAGACGCTGTTTACTACAAAAACACACACTGATCACGAAGTGCTGCCACAATTCAGGGTAATAACTCGATCGCTGCTACGATTCAATGTCCGATCGATTAAACTATCCAATGGATGTTTAAGTGCTGCCCACATTAGGGTTTATGCTTTGTCATTCGTCGTTAAATCGATGGATGTTTAAGTATCGCACTTTGTCATTCGTTGTGAAGGTTGTAATCTCGTGAGTTATCGTAAATGCTGTATTAAGTTACTAACCTAGTTTGTGTGCTGATTATTTAAATTAGGTTATCAAGGCTAATCAGTAAACTAAGCTTTGTTAAATCTGCAATGTGAGTCATTCTCTTTTTATCAAATTACTTTCAAAATCATGTTTATTTTCAAAGTTATAATTACAGTGATTAAGTTTATGTAATCACCAAGTTACAGCCGGTATGTGGGGTTTTGTATACATTACTTGATAATCTTCACCATTGGACAACGAGTTAGCCAAGGGGTGATATGACCATAGTCACAGACACCATTGGACGAATGGGCCAATGGGTCGAGTGACAAATACTGTGGGTAGTTGGTTTGATATCTGAAACATTGTAATCTCTCTTAATACTGTAAATTATAACAAATGTGTCGTTTTATTAAATAGAATGATTCACTCAGTATTTCCCGCTGACAAAACCTTTTTCAAACATGTTTTAGGTGATCTGTTGTGATCCAGGAAAAGTGCCGTGAAGCACTATCAGCTTAAGAAAGTGGCTCAGAATAAAACTAAAGAAACATGTTTTGTAAAATAAAAGATTTCCTTGTGAAATCTCAAGATTGTAAATTATCGGGTTTTATCCCGAATTGTGAAATAAAATAATCGGGAAATATTTTAGTTTTTAAAATGATCCTGAAGAAACTTCCGTTGTTAATTAAATACCACGGGATTTCTGTCCCGCGGCTCCTGAAACGGGTAAAACCGGGTCGGTGGCCGTGACACTCTGAGCTCGCGTCCGCCCGTTCCCGGGGATCAGGGATAGGGGGTTGCGACAGGTAAGTATAAAACTTATACCACAGAAGTTGTGATTATGATAAGAAATGCAAGATTAAGTGAATAAAAGTAGTAAGCGAGGGCTCGTGTCTATGTGTGTGTATGTGAATGTGTGCGTATGTGTGTAGGTGTATATGTTGTATGTATGTAGGAATTAGGAACGTATACGTTTGTGGATGCGAGATGTTATAAGTATATGAAGGAATGGTTTGGAATGGTTTCATTATGTTCTAGCATTAATGATTGCTAATGGTGTGTTTGAGGTTGGAATGAAATGCAGGTACATGAACACCGGGTTCGTGAAGTATCGAAGTCGAATTCGGAACAAGAAAATACGAAAGGATTGTTGAACGAATTAAAGTTCCTACTTTTAGATGTTATTCAATATTGGACTATATGAGAAACATGTCGTATGATGTTGTTAATGACTAATGGTTATGATGTATGTGATGTCCACAGGTATCACACGAATTACCGCTACTACTACCGAAGATAAGCAAGCGTTGATCGAGTCACGGAGCAAGGGTTGTACGGAAGTGTAGTCACATGGTTTAAATTATGTATCGTTTTGAAGTATTAATTTAAGTATGAATGTTGTGAAACTTCTTTATAAGACTTTGACAGTTACAATTTATCCCTTACGTATGTAATGTCGTTAATGGATAAAGAAAATTTTGAACTCATAATTCCGCTGTGTCGTTTCTGAGTTATTACGTGTTAGGGTGTTTCACCTCCTCTTACTCTGATGACTTTCTCGTTGATTCTTTCTTCCTCTGGCCTTTGTACTCAACAAAGAACTCGAAGACTCACCTGAACCACGACGTCGAGCATCCTCTCCTAAAATAAGATCCCGCATCTTCGCAAACATGAATATACTCGATTCTGAAGTGCTAGTAACAACAGTTACGGTTATGGACCAACTATCAGGCAATGAGGATAATAATAGTAGAGCTTGAACCTCATCATCAAACTTAATATCGATAGACACTAAGCAAGACAAGATTGAGTTTAGGTTATTGATGTGATTTGTTACTGTAACAACCCGCACTTTTGTGCGTTGTTAATACTCGTTATACTCGTTACGCCTAGCACCAGAGATTCGGATCATAATGTAACCATATCGTATATATCGCTATTCGAAGGATAATCGCATATTTTCGAAATACAATATCACTATACTACACTATTATCACACTAACACTCACGGAGGCATTGAGTGAGAACCTATTCTACCCTCCTCAGTGGCCGTGATGTGTCGAACGTAAACAATTAACGCTAACAAGGACCCTCGGGTGAGTGCTGTAGCTCCAGTCGTCATGACGATGATGACAGTACGAGTAAACGGTACCCCGTCAGTCTTTGTGGCACTACACGAAATAACGTTCACGATGACATCAAGGAAGGACCTATACCACCCTCATTGATGGCCGTGAAACGTCGCTAATAATCGCATACTCGAATCGGAAACCGATGGTTAATTATCGAAACTTTGGATTATGGATACGTAAATACGACCCTTAGTGATATATATAGATAATAATAACAATATAATGATAATATAAATTAATTATGGAAAAGTACGCGCTTCGAAAACTATCAAAACGATCAAAACGGAGAAGTCCAACGCGTCAGGATAGCTATCCGGACGGATGGGCCATCCGGACGGATGGGCCATCCGGACGGATGGGCAATCCACACGCATGGGCCATCCGCACGCATGGGCCATCCGCACGGATGGGCTATCCGGGCCAGAACTCTTTTCTCCTCCTCTGTGGCCTATAAATACCATGTCACATCACTTGAACAGTGATGTGACAGCTCCTACTCGACCAAACACGCTCCAAGACCCTTTTCTCTCGATTTCCTCACGATTCCGGTAAGATTTCAACCTAAAACTTGTACTTCTGCAATCTACACTCGATTCTACATCATTCTATCTTTCAAAACTCAAATTCTAACCGTGAAATCTGCGGATTTGAGGCGTTTTGAGGTGATGTCACCAAGAGTTCTTATGAACTTCAAGTTGGGGTCTCATTTCACTATAAACGACTCAGATCCGGGTGATTTCCACATGTTTTAATGACAAATCTCACCTAAATCTATGCGATTTCGAGTTAACCATGAAGAACCATCACGAACGGCCAGATCTGATGGAACGGGGTGATTCCCGGCCGTTAGAACGAGTCGGAATTGACGGAACTTCAAGTGTTAGTGCGAAATTACACTACCCTAGTAAAAACGAACGCGTTCCTTCCATTAAACGCTCGAAAAACAGTGTTCAGAGTGCGAAACAGACATGTCAGTCCGCACGGGTGACATGTCAGTCCGCACGGATGACATGTCAGTCCGCACGGATGACACATGTCCGCACGGATGATCATGTCATCCGCACACACAATTGTCATCCGCATGGATCATGCCATCCGCACGCACTGTCATCCGCACGGATCATGTCATCCGCACGCACAATTGTCATCCGCACGGATCATGTCATCCGCAAGTACTGTCATCCGCACGGATCATGTCATACGCACGCATTACATCACCCGCACGGATCCCCTGTTATCCGGACGGATAACATGTCATCCGGACGGATGACTTGTCATCCGGACGGATAACATGTCAATCCACACGGATGAGACCAATTCAACCTAATGAGTAACTTTTCAAGGCAATCTTGATTAACCGTATATCGTTTACTCTATTCTTCAAGGATCAATACCGACATACTCGCAACCGACTCAAACAAGTTGTAATTCCGCTAAATACGCACTGTGAGTATACTTGACCCCTTTTTAATCGAATTTTGGGTGTAACATACGTTTCTAACAAATCGAACTTATTAAACGAAATATTCAATCAATCGAATTATCACTTGCGAATAACTGTTATGCATAGATATACGTGATGCTAGTTGCATATGTGCTAGGGCTTATACTCGCGACGTCCCACCACGACTAGTATAGTACTATTGCTCCCGACGGGGTCTAGTTATGCCATCGTACATTCGAGCATCGAGGACTTAGTTGGTAGTATCAGTTTTGTGAGTATATATGTCGTGTATTACGTTTATGCATGTGGAAATTCGCAGCACTTTTAATCTATTATGCTATACTTATCAAACCTGTATACTCGCCAATACTTTTGTATTGACAAATATTTTAACGTATGTTGCAGGTTAGATCGCAGACTATGTCAAATCAAGCTAGGGAGTCTAGAAACTCAACTAAAATCTAGGTTGTCGGATTTGTATTATTCGAGAGGACAAGAAATCTGTGATAACTTATGTGATTGTATTATTGGTTAGTATGGGATAACGAATGTATTAAATATTATCGCAATATAGTTGTTATGGATTCTCTTGAGCAATCTGATTCGCCTAGTGCCGCGCCCCGATGATTCCGCCATCGGTTGGGGTGTGACAGATTGGTATCAGAGCCATAACTATAGGGAATTAGGCCAGACTCGACCTAGTCTGGGTCGACGTCTTAGAAATTGACCTAGTCTATAGTCTAAGTACCAACAGGCCGACTCGTACAAACCCAGTGGGGTTTGTATTGGGCTTACTTGATACTCTCGATCGAAATTGCTAAAAGCTACAACTTTGTGTGAACACCGCATACTACAACTTCACACGAAGAAGCCTTTCCTAAGGCTGAAATACTACTTAGCCTTTCCTAAGGCCGACACAATACACACGTTTTCGAAAATACTCGCATAACGAAACCGAGCGATCCAGTCGAGATCAGGCGTGAAAACCAAGAACTCTCGATAGGATTGCTCACTCAGCGCATTTTTCTAGCACGAGAACCTTTCATCGAGTTAGGAGTGACATCCACATCTCGACGAAAGCCTCCATTTCGAAATCTAGTGGAACTCACGAATTTATTCGAAGAGCATAACCACAATTAGGAACGAAACTGTTAAGACAGGGGTGAAGCCCGTACCTTAATAAGTCGTTCCACTCTTTAAATTGGTTTACAAAAGCTCTCACCAAGGACTCGACTATCATGATAACTCGAGCCACGTGATGACTAGGAAGACGAATGCCATGAGCTGCATCCCAGTGGAAGCATGGAGTCTTCTGGGTCAACGCGCGCGCACGAGCTTGTTAAATATAGTTGGGTTACCCTGGGTAGTCGACGCCTAAACACCCAAGGCACTCCGAATGTTTTACTCAACCTACGATTCGCTGATTTTATGCTTTAATGAACGTAATTACGCTTTATACGTTATCGATTTCTCGATTTAACGAATTTCACTCCCTACTTTATAAACACACGATTCGCACAGCCATCACAATCTAAAACGAAATCCGAATGTTCGCAACAAAACTAATGCATAATCTATCGCATTCGCTCTCGTTTTCTCACTTCAACGCGACCTCGCTTATTCTAAATCGACCTGTATGTGCATGCTTGCAAATTACATCTATATAAATATATATATATATATACGTATAAACAAACAAGTCATTGTGTGAGAACTTAGGAATTTCGTGTTTCCTATGTGGCTCCTATGTGATTCGTATTACTATACTATCGCACCAAGTTTTGAACGCGCTCAATCGCAACGCAAAACTCGAAAATCATTATGATTGAATCTCACTCCAAGTCTCTTCCTGTCTAGATGCCTTCCAACAACTCTACCTCGAGACGAGTAGCTAAGAGGAAAGCCAAACGAAGCGCCGAGAAGAGGATTGCTTCACTTGTGATTAAGGAAGTGAGTAAGCTTAGTCCTCGAATTGCCGCTCAAGTGCACTCTCTCAGCCGTTCTCGAGCTTCGGAAGACGTTAAGATAGGAGAGCCGCAATCTACTTTTCTCTACAAGCACTTCAAAGCCTGTGACCCGATGGAATTCACGGGTGAAGGAGGTGCGACTCAACTACTCCAGTGGTTCGATTCTATCGAAGTTACCCTTCGTCAAAGTGGGTGTCCCGATAGTCTCCGTACTACTAGCGCCACTGGAGTATTTCAATCGCGAGCACTCGACTGGTGGACCGCCGAACGCAACAAACGTGGGATCTCCACAGCTTACGCTCTCTCTTGGAATGAGCTGAAAGAGCTCATGGAGAAAGAGTACTGTCCTCCTCACGAGATTCAGAAGCTGGAAAACGAATTTTGGGAAATCAAGCAAACCGAAGGTGACAATGCTGGTTACACCGCAAGGTTCAAACAGCTTAGCCTAATCTGCCCAAGTCAAGTCAACACTCCGGGGAAGGCCATCGCGAAGTACATTCGTGGCTTGCCTGAGAGTGTGGGTGATTTTGTCGAAGCTGCAAGGCCTACTACCATCGAAGAAACCTACCGCTTAGCCGCAGAAATCAACAACAAACGACTCATGGAAGGATTATTCTCAAGGAAACCTGTCAAGCAACCTCATCAAGCAATCGCCAGTAATCCTTCAGGCAAACATGTTGACGAATCTTCTGATGAATCTACTGACAAATCTTCTGACAAATCTGCTGGCGATTCTTCTAATGAATCAGCTAACGATTCTTCTGACAGATCTGCTAACGATTCCTCGGACGGATCTGCTGCCGATTCTTCTGACAAATCTGCCGACGTATCTTCTGACAAATCAGCCAAAGACTCCGCAAGCGAGTCTTCAGACGAATCCTCCAACGACGACATCTCTTCGCATGACACCAACAAACCCAGCCGCAAGCGAAAGACTTCAAGCCCGAACTCATCAACAACCGAACTGTTGCAACCGGAACCTCTTCGAACAGTTCCGATGTTTCCAAAACGAGCCTACACTGGAGCTCATCCTCAGTGTTACTCGTGTACCTATCATCATCCAGTTGGGGCTGACTGTCGCTATTGCAATAACTGCAACCGTTACGGTCACTTCACCCGCAACTGTCGCATCGAACCGTGAACTGAGTATAACAACAACAGCTCCAGCAAAAGTCTTTAGCATCAAGTACCTAGCAAGCGTAGGATAAAGTTGTAATGATACAATTTTCGACGTTTATTTCTAAGCTTTGAACCTACTCTATTACTCGATGTTGCCCTCGTATTCTCTTTCACTCTCTAATCGTCGCACTTAGACTAGATTCACACACATACTATATACTATATCACGAAATAATGTGTTTTACCCTCACTACACTTTTAGAACGAGGTACGATAAACATGCAAGGAACGATTAATCGCGGGTGCACACGGGATTATTTGGGTCATTGCACGGTGATCGTAGTGAATTCAAAAGGTGCCATAACGTTTTGACAAAAGGTGACACCAAAACACGGGATGAAAGTAGTAGGGGTCGGGCAAGGTGTGCCTTATCATGCTAACAAAGTTCCGTGAAGAAAGTGCCACGTGGAGTTGAACGTTATTAGACCTATTATACTATTATGATTATTTTCAACACACTACACTTAATCGCAAGGCGTAACAACGAAACCGTATCATCACAAGACTTGTCGTAAGTCTGCAAACGCAGTGCAATCACCCCATCGATGGACTCTGGGGAGTCTACCTCGCAGGGAAATTGCATCGACGCAAGACTGGTCGTAAGTCTGTTGCAACGAATCTTATCAAATACATAAGCGCTCACGGAATTGTTGAGCGAGGACCTATTCTACCCTCCTCAATAGTCATGATGCGACGCAACGTAACGTTAAGCTTATTCGAAACAAACTCGACTAGTTGAAATCGCTTACCTTGTGTATCTCGCAATCTCTCTCGCTTATCATGTGAATCTATATCGCCTGCTGTGTATCAATCTATCGCTATACCGTTATCCGTGATATTTGTGCTAAGTTAGAACGCATGACCTCGCCTCACGAGAGGAAGCTCATATGGTTAAAACAGGGTGTTTTAGCTATATCAGCGGCCTTTCGTGGAAACGGGCCATGTGGGGTCTGATGATAGCTAAATTCTGTGGTGTTAATCAATCGAACCGAACCACGTAAATCGAATCGCATACCTTCATCGCTTGCACGCAACAACTGTCGCTTATCGAAAATTCGATTATCATCACCATCATTACTAGTGTTGTGTTTGTATTATTCGTTTAATCACCAAATCGCTGATCGCCTATCGTGTATAGTCTACCGCTTATTCGCGTACCGCTTATCGCTCGCTTGATGTTCATTGCAGTCTGTATGGTATTAAGTACACATGACACCGCTTCACGAGGCAAAGCTAACCTGGTTAAGCATGGTGTTTCGCCATGTTAGAAAACCCCCGTGGAAAACGTGCCATGTGGGTGTAACGTGGAATCTAATCGAAAACGCGCTATTCGCTTCTCGCTTATCAACTCGCTGGATTAATCTATTCGATCCCATCGTATGCTCGGTCCGACTTTCTACCGATTGGGCCGAGTAAACGCAATTCTATCCGAGTTATATCGGCACACCTGACACTGCCTCACGAAACGGAAATAATATGGGCAAAGCATGGTGGATACGCCGCTGGTACTTCCTATATATAAGTGTTTTAAACATATTAACGAACTTCCGTGGGAAGGTGCCAAGTGGGGCTTGATGCTAAATCATTCTTTTCAAAAGGTTAAAATTGATTTTTATAAAACTTTTATTAAAACCGTGGAACAAGTGAAATTCCTCACAATGTGGAGGTAACATCGAATCAGCTTAACTCCATATTCAAAGGGAGCTTCATGAGTTCAATTTTTCCTTAAAACCTTTTTCAAGATAAAAAACAAGACTTCCTTGAGATGTGGGTTCAACAACGAGTTCAGCTGGAACCTAAGTCATAGGAGAGTTTTCGTAACCCTTGTTTTCATCTTCGAATTCCTTAAAATGTTAGAAACTTAAACTTCCTTGCAACCTCGGTCAACATCGACTCCGTTGACCGCACGTTAAAAGGAAAATTTTCAAAGATTTTCATCCTAAATCCCTTTTAATATCTAAAACGAACGCTTCTTGTAACGCTGGTTAACGATCGACTCAGTTAACTCTACGTCATGAGAAACCTTTCAAGTTACAATCGCATCGAACTAACGAATTCTACACAAAACAAGGTACTTGGGATGCCAACTCGTGGGATTAATACTTTCGTCTTACGTCGCCTTCTCGCTATCGCAGTCGATCTCTCTTATTCGAAACATTCGCTGTCAACTTACGGTCAAATCACTCGCTGTATCGCTACTTATACCAGATCAACTCTTAGAAGTCTACCTATTGGATTAATTTCGGGACGAAATTTCCTAAAGTAGGGGAGACTGTAACAACCCGCACTTTTGTGCGTTGTTACTACTCGTTATACTCGTTACGCCTAGCACCAGAGATTCGGATCATAATGTAACCATATCGTATATATCGCTATTCGAAGGATAATAGCATATTTTCGAAATACAATATCACTATACTACACTATTATCACACTAACATTCACGGAGGCATTGAGTGAGGACCTATTCTACCCTCCTCAGTGGCCGTGATGTGTCGAACGTAAACAATTAACGCTAACAAGGACCCTCGGGTGAGTGCTGTAGCTCCAGTCGTCATGACGATGATGACAGTACGAGTAAACGGTACCCCGTCAGTCTTTGTGGCACTACACGAAATAACGTTCACGATGACATCAAGGAAGGACCTATACCACCCTCATTGATGTCCGTGAAACGTCGCTAATAATCGCATACTCGAATCGGAAACCGATGGTTAATTATCGAAACTTTGGATTATGGATATGTAAATACGACCCTTAGTGATATATATAGATAATAATAACAATATAATGATAATATAAATTAATTATGGAAAAGTACGCGCTTCGAAAACTATCAAAACGATCAAAACGGAGAAGTCCAACGCGTCAGGATAGCTATCCGGACGGATGGGCCATCCGCACGCATGGGCCATCCGCACGGATGGGCTATCCGGGCCAGAACTCTTTTCTCCTCCTCTGTGGCCTATAAATACCATGTCACATCACTTGAACAGTGATGTGACAGCTCCTACTCGACCAAACACGCTCCAAGACCCTTTTCTCTCGATTTCCTCATGATTCCGGTAAGATTTCAACCTAAAACTTGTACTTCTGCAATCTACACTCGATTCTACATCATTCTATCTTTCAAAACTCAAATTCTAACCGTGAAATCTGCGGATTTGAGGCGTTTTGAGGTGATGTCACCAAGAGTTCTTATGAACTTCAAGTTGGGGTCTCATTTCACTATAAACGACTCAGATCCGGGTGATTTCCACATGTTTTAATGACAAATCTCACCTAAATCTATGCGATTTCGAGTTAACCATGAAGAACCATCACAAACGGCCAGATCTGATGGAACGGGGTGATTCCCGGCCGTTAGAACGAGTCGGAATTGACGGAACTTCAAGTGTTAGTGCGAAATTACACTACCCTAGTAAAAACGAACGCGTTCCTTCCATTAAACGCTCGGAAAACAGTGTTCAGAGTGCGAAACAGACATGTCAGTCCGCACGGGTGACATGTCAGTCCGCACGGGTGACATGTCAGTCCGCACGGGTGACATGTCAGTCCGCACGGGTGACATGTCAGTCCGCACGGATGACACATGTCCGCACGAATGATCATGTCATCCGCACGCACAATTGTCATCCGCACGGATCATGCCATCCGCACGCACTGTCATCCGCACGGATCATGTCATCCGCACGCACAATTGTCATCCGCACGGATCATGTCATCCGCATGCACTGTCATCCGCACGGATCATGTCATACGCACGCATTACATCACCCGCACGGATCCCCTGTTATCCGGACGGATAACATGTCATCCGGACGGATGACTTGTCATCCGGACGGATAACATGTCAATCCACACGGATGAGAACAATTCAACCTAATGAGTAACTTTTCCAGGAAATCTTGATTAACCGTATATCGTTTACTCTATTCTTCAAGGATCAATACCGACATACTCGCAACCGACTCAAACAAGTTGTAATTCTGCTAAATACGCACTGTGAGTATACTTGACCCCTTTTTAATCGAATTTTGGGTGTAACATACGTTTCTAACAAATCGAACTTATCAAACGAAATATTCAATCAATCGAATTATCACTTGCGAATAACTGTTATGCATAGATATACGTGATGCTAGTTGCATATGTGCTAGGGCTTATACTCGCGACGTCCCACCACGACTAGTATAGTACTATTGCGCCCGACGGGGTCTAGTTATGCCATCGTACATTCGAGCATCGAGGACTTAGTTGGTAGTATCAGTTTTGTGAGTATATATGTCGTGTATTACGTTTATGCATGTGGAAATTCGCAGCACTTTTAATCTATTATGCTATACTTATCAAACCTGTATACTCGCCAATACTTTTGTATTGACAAATATTTTAACGTATGTTGCAGGTTAGATCGCAGACTATATCAAATCAAGCTAGGGAGTCTAGAAACTCAACTAAAATCTAGGTTGTCGGATTTGTATTGTTCGAGAGGACAAGAAATCTGTGATAACTTATGTGATTGTATTATTGGTTAGTATGGGATAACGAATGTATTAAATATTATCGCAATATAGTTGTTATGGATTCTCTTGAGCAATCTGATTCGCCTAGTGCCGCGCCCCGATGATTCCGCCATCGGTTGGGGTGTGACAGTTACCGAGTCACCCTCCTTCATCATGGTATTCACAAACTCTAGAATAAGATAAACCTTATTTGCTACAGAAGGCTTCTCATACATGTTAGATAATGCTTCCATCATACCTTTAGCTGAGGTCTCCTTCTGGATGTTATAGGCAACATTCTTTAATAGAGAAAGCGTTATCATTGCTCTGGCTTTCTTATCCAACTTTAACCAATCTGCTTGTGTCATAACTTTTGGCTTCTCACCCTCAAGCACTATATCTAAGTCTTTCTTACAAATTAGTGCCTCAATCTGCATCTTCCACCAACCAAACTTATTCCCATCAAACTTCTCTATTATAACCTTGCCGTCTACAGCCATGGCAAACACTAAACGAAACACTGGTTATGGATAAACAGAGACAAAACGTAGCAAATCAATCTATTTAATACGCAGCGGAATAACGAATTTGATAATAAAAATTGAAACTTTAACTGAAAGAATAAAACCTGACAATGTACATTCATTAACACCGATCATGCCGCTCGGTAGTAGGTAGTGGTACCATAGGACTTGACAAATCCCATTCCTGAAATCTCGGGTTTGTTTGGACGTAAGGAATGACCGAATCCGAATACATATTCTTTTGATAACTCACTTTTACATAGTTATCCGACCGTCTCAAGGCGTGGATGTATGAATTTTCACAACACCGCATAAATGTTCATATTCAGTATAGCATGCATATATCTTACAAAACATAACTTTGATTTAAACCAAGTTTTACTTCAATACTTTGTTTTGTACATTTTTACTTATGGTTTAAGTAGTCTTAATTTTACTTACCATACATATCATTTTGGTTATACATTACTTGACTACTTTTGGATTATCAACATTTGACATGGTTTATACAAGGACTTTTGACATAAACATTCGACATAGACATTAGACATTTGATTATACATAAACATTTTACTTCGGGGGTTTGGTTTGAGTAAGTGATTAAGTAACGAGGCGTGTGTAATATGATACAAGCATGATGGATACGCCGCTGGTACTTCCTATATATAAGTGTTTGTATGATATCACATATTGTAGCGTTATTTGAATCATTTAAATTTGAGATATATAACATTTTATACAAATAACATACTTTTCACAAGACATTGTTTTACAAAACAACTTAACTAATACAAACTCATTTTACATGGTTACTCATTTAACCATGCATTATTCTATTATTTATACTTATCATCTGAACTTATTGTTTTTCAAATGATTTACAAAACAAAGCAAACTAAAAGGTTCATGACTAAACATTTTCTCAAACATAAGTCATGAAACCTATTTTCACAAAACCTATGTATCTCACTGGCATTTTTATGCTGACGTACCTATTTTCACATGTGTTTTTCAGGAGCTGTTGCATAAGATGATCAAGATACACATAGGCAGACTTGGGCTTTAGTGACAATAAAAGATGCAAGACTAGTTAATTATGTTGTATTTCCTTGTTTGTTAAGACATTGTAACACTTTTAATCAATAAAATGAAACTTCAATTGCCATGGATTTGAAACAATTAATTCTGTTACAACACTCCCCGACGTTTCAGCCACGTTTTGTATGTTACACGTGGTCGGGGTGTGACATAACATTACCTGATGGAACGGGAGATTTGGTTGTCTATTCAGACGCGTCACGTCAAGGCTTGGGGTGTGTTTTAATGCAAAGGGGAAAGGTTATCGCGTATGCTTCAAGACAACTCAGACCGCATGAAGTAAACTATCCGACCCATGACCTAGAATTGGCAGCGGTGGTTTTCGCCTTAAAATTTTGGAGGCATTATCTGTATGGGGTAAAATGCATAATCTACTCGGATCATAAGAGCCTAAAATATTTCTTCGAACAGAAAGATTTGAATATGAGGCAACGAAGATGGTTAGAACTGATTAAGGATTATGACTGTGATATTTTATATCACCCGGGAAAGGAGTATCCACACCCGATTCAAGTAAAATCTATGAAGATGACGGTTACGCCACACCTCCTTGAAATGATAAGAGATACCCAAATAAAAGCACTAGAGGCAGGGGATCCAAAGAAAGAAAGAACGAAGGGAATAGTAGGAAAATTTGAAGAAAACTCGAACGGGCTTAAAACGAGATTTGGTCGGATCTGGATACCAAGGTTTTGCGAGGTCAAAAACAATGCTACTTGAAGAAGCTCATAAGTCGCGGTATTCCATTCACCCTGGGGCTACAAAAATGTACTACGACCTGAAAACAAACTATTGGTGGCCCGGTATGATCGCTAAGTATGTCGCGAGATGTCTGACGTGCTCTCAAGTGAAGGCGGAACATCAGAAACCCTATGGAGAGTTACAACCCTTGGAAATTCCAGTATGGAAATGGGAGGAGATAACAATGGATTTGGTGACTAAGTTACCTAGAACGAAAAAGGGGCATGATACGATATGGGTAGTTGTGGACCGGCTCACGAAGAGTGCACACTTTTTACCAATTCGAGAGGCCTACTCCTCAGAGAAGATGGCGGAAGTATATGTGAATGAAATAGTATCTCGACACGGGGTGCCTGTGTCAATAGTTTCAGATCGGGATACGAGATTTACCTCTAGTTATTGGTTGAAGTTCCATGAAAGTATGGGCACGAAGTTGCACATAAGCACCGCCTACCACCCGCAGACTGACGGTCAATCGGAAAGAACAATTCAGACACTTATTGATATGTTAAGAGCATGCGCATTAGATTTTGGGGGAAATTGGGATTACCATTTACCACTGGTGGAATTTTCTTACAATAATAGCTATCATAGTGGCCTCAAAATGGCACCTTATGAACTGTTATATGGAAGAAAGTGTAGGACTCCCGTATGTTGGGGGGAAGTAGGACAAAGGGAGCTCGCGCCTAATGAGTTAATAGCAATGACCAATGAAAAAATTGAGCTAATTAGAGCTCGATTAAAGGCGGCTCAGGATAGGCAAAAGGCATATGCGGATAAAAGAAAACGTCTTATCGAATTTCAAGTAGGAGACTATGTTCTATTAAAAGTATCCCCATGGAAAGGTATAATCCGTTTTCGTAAACGGGGTAAATTGGGGCCTCGTTATATTGGGCCATTTAAGATCTTGGCTCGAGTGGGGAAGGTGGCGTATCGTTTAGAATTACCATCTTCATTAGATGGGATTCATAACACTTTCCATGTATCACAATTACGAAAGTGCCTTGCGGATGAATCGGCGATCGTACCTCTTGACGACATTGAAGTAGATGAGAGTTTAAACTATGTTGAAAGACCGATAGCCATTAAGGATGTTAAGGTAAAGAATCTTCGCAATAAGGCCATTAGACAAGTTTTAGTCCAATGGCAACATCGGAAGGGGTCGGAACTTACATGGGAATCGGAAGAAGAAATGCGGAAGTATTACCCTTCTTTATTCGGTATGTAACTGTTAAATTAGTTATGTATTCAAGTTTCGGGGACGAAACTTTTTCTAAGAGGGGTAGACTTGTAACGCCCCAAAAATAAGTAATTTAGTTATTGCCTTTGAAATAGGTTATGACATGAAGTTGGAGTTAAAATAAATAAACGTTAAGACCCGAGGGACTAAAAGTGAATGATGATTAATGAGCAATGATATACGGAAAGTTTGTGATTTGTATTAAACGAGAACATGATATAGTGTAGATGGCGGACCACGTGGATACGAATGATGACGATGTGGCACGGGAAGACGCAATAAACGAAAAGATGGCGCAAATGATGGATAATACTTTTGAAGCCAAACTTCCGCAAATGGTACAAGAGGTGGAGAGTCGCGTGTTGGAAACGATTGATGCAATAATGACAAGTAAAATGGATGAAATAAAGGAGATGATTGGAGAATCTAAAAGCAAGAGTAAGATACGAAGATGCACGTATAAGGATTTTATGGCGTGTAGTCCTTTTCCGTATGATGGGAAGATAAATCCAACTGTATGCCAAAGATGGATATCTAATATAGAAGCCGTGTTTATCCGGAGTCGGTGTGATAAGGAAGATCAAGTAATGTTTGCTACGGGTCAACTGCAATCGCAAGCTAAAGATTGGTGGGATGCTCATTGTAAAGAGATAGGTGAAGAGAAACTGCAAGTGATGACGTGGCAGGAATTTAAAGAGCCATTCCTAAAATACCATTGCCCTCAATCCGCAATCGATAGGATTCAGGAGGAATTCTTGCGCCTCCGACAGCACGATGAAACAATCAATGAGATAACCAATAATTTCTTGGATAAGCTGAAGTTTTGCAAGGAGTTCGTGAATTCAGAAAGAATGAAAATCAATCGATACCATGACATGTTAAAGGCGGAGTTTAGGGAGTTTATTACGCCCTCGAAGTGTGAAACTCTTGATGAACTCATAAACTGGGCGCGAGACAGGGAGATTGAACTCAAGAGACAGGTGGAGCGAGGTGAAAAGAGACCGCCAGAGAAGGTGTCTAACCCAACTCCTTTCAAGAAAGGCAAGTTTCAAGAACAGGAAAATAAAGAGAAAGCAAAGAGTGGAATTCCCCGTTGCAAGAACTGTGGAAAGCTTCACTCTGGAGAGTGCCTGTTAGGCAAGAAGGGGTGCTATAACTGTGGGGAAGAGGGACATCCGCATTACAAATGCCCTAAGAATGTGAAGACATGCTTTAATTGTTTCCAAAAGGGTCATATCAAGGCGGAGTGTCCCAAGCTCCAACCCGAAATGAAGAAGGAAGGCAAAAAGGAGGAGAACCCTAAGGCAAGGGCAAGAATGTTTCAAATTACGTCTGAAGAGGCTAAAGCTCATCCGAATGTTGTGTCAGGTATTTTCTTGCTAAATTCCTTGCCGATGTTCGTGTTATTTGATACCGGGGCTACTATGTCATTTGTTTCGAGTGATGTAATTAATCACCCCTCATTTAAGATTGAAAGAATGCAAATACCATTAGAGGTAGAGATAGCCGATAGCAAGAATTATTTGTTGCACGAAGTGTGTAGAAACTGTAAGCTCATGATAGAGGATGAGGAGTTCGATATTGATCTTGTACCAATGGTCTTAGGAGAATTCAAGGTAGTAGTAGGTATGGATTGGATGGCCCGACACCATGCGGAGATTAAATGCGAAAGTAAGACAATACGCGTGCAATCTCCGGGTGGGAGATGGTTAAGTATTCAAGGAGAAAGAAATGTGGAAGCAAAGTTATGTAACATTGTCCAAGCCATTAAGTACGTGTGTAATGGAAGTAGGGCATTCTTGGCCTATGTAATAGATGTTCATCAAAGTCTCTCCAAGTTCGAAGACGTTGCAGTAGTGAACGAATATCCGGACGTGTTTCCGGAGGAGTTGCCGGGGCTTCCACCTGAACGTGAAATAGAATTTCGTATTGAATTAAATCCGGGTGCGCAACCGGTGGCTAAATCCCCGTATAGATTGGCTCCCACTGAAATGAGGGAACTAATGACTCAACTGCAAGACTTACTTGATAAGGGCTTTATACGTCCGAGTGTATCACCCTGGGGAGCACCCGTTCTTTTTGTAAAGAAGAAAGATGGGTCGATGCGTATGTGTATCGACTACCGGGAGCTGAATAAATTGACCGTGAAGAACCGTTATCCATTACCTAGAATTGATGATCTTTTTGATCAGTTGCAAGGTGCGAGTTGGTTTTCAAAGATAGATTTACGGTCGGGTTATCATCAAGTAAGGGTGCGAGAGGAGGATGTTGCAAAAACTGCATTCAGAACTCGGTATGGACATTATGAATTCTTGGTCATGTCTTTTGGGTTGACGAACGCGCCAGCCGTGTTTATGGATCTGATGAACCGAGTATGTCGGCCTATGTTAGACAAATCTGTAATTGTGTTCATAGATGACATTTTGGTCTACTCTCGGAATGAGGCCGATCATGCAAGAGACCTGCGTGAGGTACTTGAAACCCTCCGAAGAGAAAAACTTTATGCGAAGTTCTCAAAGTGTGCCTTTTGGCTCAGGGAAGTGCAGTTTCTAGGTCATATAATAAATTCAGAAGGTGTTTTAGTAGATCCAGCAAAGATTGAGGCCGTATTAAAGTGGGTTCCTCCGAAAAACCCAACCGAAGTAAGGAGTTTCCTAGGCCTTGCCGGCTATTACAAAATGAGAACGATGTAATGGAGGTACGGTGGACGCACCAATGACGCTTCATATACTTGTATATAAGTGTCCCTCTTACATTGCAAGCATGATGTTATTAAGGTTACTAGAAGTTCAGAACCCTAACCAATGTTGTTTGATCTTTTCAACTTTATGTTTTAAACTCTCACAAGTTTCCTCTAAATAAATTTCGGGACGAAATTTCCTAAAGTAGGGGAGACTGTAACACCTGTGCCTCCACGGCCATCAAACAAATACCAAACCAATGAATTATTATATTTCATGCTTGGGATTTGTAAAAAATATGTGTATCATTTGCACATATCAATTTTTGTTCACTTCCAAGCTCTAAATCGCTTTCTGGAAGGTTATACGCGCACCGATGCGTAAATATAACCAGTTTAATGCAACAAACACTCCGGAATAGTGACATAGGCTTAACATACCTTAAATAACCTTTACATAACTTAGAAATAAGTTTTGAAGGCTTTGGTATGGCAAAAACAAGCTATTTCGCTTACAGGGACTAAACTTGACAAACTGCGAAAGTATGCCAATTTGAACTGTAACTGACATTCCGGAGCATGACCATAAGTTAAACATACCATAAATATCCTTCACATAGCTTAGAAATAGGCTTTGAGGTGTTCGGTGTGCTAAAATAAACTTTTGGCTCATTCAGGGACTAAAAGTGTCAAAAAGTGCACAAGTTTGCACTTTCGCGCATAACTTACGTTCTGAATACATCCGGACATCCAAAAATTTATGTAAGCATGACTATATTATGCTTTAGTGTTTGGCTTGCCAAAAATCCATTCGTTGCGTCATTTGGATCGTTTTTTCGCGCTTATGCGCATTCCGTCGTAATTAAGCGAACATCGCGTTCGTACGACCAAACGAACCAACACCCGACATATTTCTGAGCATGTTTCATGTCCACAATGTTTAGGCAACATTTTAGGGCCTTAAAGTTGGCTTTACGGGCCTTGGAAGTGTCGAAAATGGCTTAAAACATCAACAGGGACTGAAACTGTAATTCAGCAAACATGTTTCTGATCTGCAACTCCCAGGCGGCCCGCCTGCGATTTGCTTGATTCTGACGCGGGCCGCGTCCGCCTTCTGGACCAGATTCAACGATTTTAACAGCAGGTTGCAGATGTTTGTTTCACCACCACACAATCCCAATTGTCTAGTCAGCTGATAAGGATCAAATTTTAGTCACCATAAGGTCCCGACACTTGTACGGGTGGGATTAAGGCACGTTTTCCATGAAACGATCTTAACGGTGGACCTTTTACTATAAATACCCCACCCCCATGCTTCAAAATTACAAGAATTCTGATTTGAGAAGCTCTAAGTTGAAACCATTGTTTCATACCTGAGCTACTTGGATCGGGATTAGCATTCGGGGACCCTTAGTAAGTATTCTTTCGTTCTTTTATTGCTTTTTGAGTCTTTCGAGTCTGAAAGTCAAACTTTGTTTGACTTTCTACATTGACCAGTTTATGGTCAATGCGAAGTTCGTTTGAACTTCGCAACGTGAGTGTAATCACGTTGGTTATAGTCCCTTGGGACTATGCCTACTGATTACCACGTTGTCTAGGGTCGTAGGGTAAGCGATCTAATAAATCGCTTATACCTTCGAACCCGACCCAGTTTGGTCGATCATTAGGATCCGACCAAATACATTAGGTGACCATAGTGTAGGGAATAACCTTCCGAGGTTATACCTTATGGTCACATCGTTTAAGTAGTTGTATGATAGGTAGTTTATATGCCTTAGGTAAATTACCAGAATACCCTTTTCATGTATAATTGGTAATTAAGCATATGTAACCTAAACTTTTGTCACATAACTGATTTTATAACATGTTTAGGCATATAACACTTGTCATAGGGCTAGTTAGGCGGTCCGAACGCGTTTCACGCGAACGACGCGTTAAAGTAGCATAAGCTACCTAAACGGGTCGTAATGGGTCGAAAACACTTAGGTAAGGTTTCATTTAGTATGTAGGCTTTGTTAAACCATATGACACGAGTCTCTATACTCGTTTGGTTTACGAACCCTCATTCTATCAGATCTTCCGATTCAGGTCCGGTTTATTAACATAGTTACCTATATTAGGTGCCGTTTGATTCCGTGATCTCTAGCATTGCTTGGTGGTTATCTTAGGACTTCTAAGCAATCTCAAGTGAGTACATAGACCCCTCTTTTACTGTTTTCCAAACTGTTTTGGGGTGAAACACATGTGCCTACTTGTTACTTTCATGCTTTCCTGTTTTCACATCATATACTTGTTATGTTCATTAGTACACTATTAGTACATGATTTATATTACATTTCTGCTATGTATGTTGACTGATAGCATGCTAGCACATTGATTTACATGACTTTTCTACTTTGTATGTTAACTTAGCATACTTAGTACATCATTATTCATTGCATCTCTGTTGCATATGTTCCAGTAACATATGGACACATTGTTTTACAGCTCTACCTTGTATGTTTACTCTAGCATACTAGGTACATTATCTTCATCACATGCTTACATTTTGGTATGACATTTCGTTTGTTTAAATGAGACAATGTACATTCATTAACACCGATCATGCCGCTCGGTAGTAGGTAGTGGTACCATAGGACTTAACAAATCCCATTCTTGAAATCTCGGGTTTGTTTGGACGTAAGGAATGACCGAATCCGAATACATATTCTTTTGATAACTCACTTTTACATAGTTATCCGACTGTCTCAAGGCTTAGATGTATGAATTTTCACAACACCGCATAAATGTTCATATTCAGTATAGCATGCATATATCTTACAAAACATAACTTTGATTTAAACCAAGTTTTACTTCAATACTTTGTTTTGTACATTTTTACTTATGGTTTAAGTAGTCTTAATTTTACTTACCATACATATCATTTTGGTTATAAATTACTTGACTACTTTTGGATTATCAACATTTGACATGGTTTATACAAGGACTTTTGACATAAACATTCGACATAGACATTAGACATTTGATTATACATAAACATTTTACTTCGGGGGTTTGGTTTGAGTAAGTGATTAAGTAACGAGGCGTGTGTAATATGATACAAGCATGGTGGATACGCCGCTGGTACTTCCTATATATAAGTGTTTGTATGATATCACATATTGTAGCGTTATTTGAATCATTTAAATTTGAGATATATAACATTTTATACAAATAACATACTTTTCACAAGACATTGTTTTACAAAACAACTTAACTAATACAAACTCATTTTACATGGTTACTCATTTAACCATGCATTATTCTATTATTTATACTTATCATCTGAACTTATTGTTTTTCAAATGATTTACAAAACAAAGCAAACTAAAAGGTTCATGACTAAACATTTTCTCAAACATAAGTCATGAAACCTATTTTCACAAAACCTATGTATCTCACTGGCATTTTTATGCTGACGTACCTATTTTCACATGTGTTTTTCAGGAGCTGTTGCATAAGATGATCAAGATACACATAGGCAGACTTGGGCTTTAGTGACAATAAAAGATGCAAGACTAGTTAATTATGTTGTATTTTCTTGTTTGTTAAGACATTGTAACACTTTTAATCAATAAAATGAAACTTCAATTGCCATGGATTTGAAACAATTAATTCTGTTACAACACTCCCCGACGTTTCCGCCACGTTTTGTATGTTACACGTGGTCGGGGTGTGACAGAAAAGTTGGTATCAGAGCTCATGGTTATAGGGAATTAGGTAATTAGTAATACTTTGACCTAGTCTATAACCTTCTTAGGGCCCTAACGCGAGTTTACTTGCGTTTAGTCATAAAACACTACTGTCACCTATCCTTAGGCGACAACCACAACAAGAACACAAATTTCCAAACCGCTTTGAAAACTAATCATCTGTTCTAGGATGATTGATTACTAGGTTTTGAACCCTCTATTGTAAGGTTTTGAACTCTCTATTATATGGTTTTGAACCCCTTTGAATTTTCAAAATCTCGTCAAGGTTTTGGGTTTTAAATAATGTGAACACGTGCAAACTGGAAGGGTGAATGCCTGTATTCTGGGTTTTCTGTCTAGGCAAGCACTTCGTATACATCTCATCAGACGCGAGACCAGTTGTGCTTACCTGGGAATTCTTGGGATGAGTGTTCACTTATAGGCGAGCATGTCTTCGCGATACATTATTTTTGACCCATTTACTTTGATTTGTCACCATCTCATTTGTTTGCCTTAGGTAACAAACAAATGATCACAAATTTTCATTCGTTAACATTCTGCATTGATTTTCCAATAACCTTTCACTTGCTTCTTCCTCTGTCTTTCATTTTCTTTTAGAATGTCTATTCCTCTCAGCACTGGTCAAATGCCCGAGCGAACAGCCAAATTTGTCCAGCAAATTGGCGAAGTGATTCAGAGGACTGTGGATTTAGGTATTGCTATGGCTCGTCTCAACAATGAAGCCTCTCGTCTCGACAATGAAGCCACTCAAGATCCACTGAAGGAAGCAGAAGTCAAGCCAGCACCAAAATCAAGGAAGCGTAAGGCTTCAAGGAAACCCGCAGCGGTTACACCTAATCAAGCGGGACCTAGCCAAGTGGCAAGGCCACCAGCTAGGAAGCCGTACTTAGGAACTGCTCCTAGGTGCAAGCGATGTAACGGTCATCATTCAAACCTCATACCCTGCTTCAAATGTACCTACTGTGGACGGCGGGGACATTTGATTAACACATGCCGCTTTGCTGCCCAAAACAAAGCTGCTATAAACCTTGCTGCTACCCAACTCCAAGTCAACTCAACTCAAGCTCGTTTTCCGCGTGGTACTTGCTACAACTGTGGCGATACGAGCCATTACAGGAACAACTGCCCGAAGATAGTCAGTGCAAATCCAACCCTTGGATGAGCATTCGGCTGAACAGAGGATGTTGCTGTCTTATGCCTTTGTTTCTTTTGTTTTCGTGTATTGTGAAACAATATGTCTTGTTCATAAATAAAAGTTGTTGATCACAATTCGGATATACAAGTATAATAACAAGTGTTTATGGCATTTCCCTATAATACCTGCATTAAGGAACTATGTTCCTTACAAACTACTCTTGTGATTCTCTCTTTCAAATGATCGCTCACGATTCCCTCAAAAATTTTAAGTACTTGTTTCACTCTAGGAAACAAAGTACAGAAAATAAGGGGACATTATGAGTAATCATGCTTCTGCACATCTGTGCCTTTAAATCCTTGGTTAGATAACTAAGGGTATTATCAAATCTCATACCCATTACGTTTTGATTTTTCAACATACACAGTACAAGTATTTCAAAACAATCTTCATGATCTCAAAACATTTTCATATAGTTTGAAAACAATTTTTCTAGATGCATTGTCTATGTTATTTCAAAAACATTGGCCATGTTATCAAAACCAACCTTCCTAATTTCAAAATATTTCATATAGTCTGAAGACAATATTAACACAATACATTTTCTGATCAAGTGCATGATTTCGAAAAGCATCATCCATGTCTTTCAAAAACCTTATACATAATTTCAAAATTCATCTCGCATGATTTTAAAACATTTTATATACTTACCTAGTACACCTACTTTATGATTTCAAAAGTATTATATATAAGGTTTCAAAAACGTTAAACACATTTTTCTTAAAGGAACCCCATGCATAGTTTTCAAAAAAATATTTTCCTCATACATTGACTTAACCTTCAAATTCTGCTTCATATGTCGCCTTGACATATCAAGCATCTCAACTTCATAAGCATTTTACATCATGTTTTGACCTAAGCACATCCAGTGCAAGGTTTCAAAACATCTTCAACTTTTAAATCCATATGGGATCTTTTTATTTTCACAATTTGATCCTTGTGGATAATTGTCATACAAATCAGAATCCTTAATTGGATTCCTTGCGTACCTAAATTCGAACATTTCGGTTTCTTATAATCAAAGTCGATTTCTCTCTTCAAAAATCTTTCTATCTTTATAGTTAGATTCTTGATAATGTTTAAAGTACCAAATGAAATCCAAGAAATGGATTCCTAGTGTGCTTTAAATACATGTGCTCTGTTAGCAGAACAAATTAACAAACAATTTTGTGGTTATGTGACTATGTGTTTATTTATCTTATGTTTTCTTTTATGCATTTTTGTGTTTTTGTATACTATGGATATTCGTTATCCAAATCCTCGTAGAATCTTTCATATCTTCATATGAGGGATTCGTAGCAGGATAGTCAAAAGGTACTACCTTAAATCCTTAATGGGCTTCTATGTAATAGTTAAGACCCTTGGATTATATAGTACCACTCCTTGATTCATAAGAGACCTTTAGTGGTCTAGTCAAAAAGATTGATTCACAATTTGGTTAAAGAACGACATCTAGTGACGTAGCTGAACAGACTCCTTGATAGTCTATTTAGATCATTTATTGATTTAATTAAAAGGATTCTATGGCGGTCTAGTCACACTCATCACAGGATTGTTCATTTGGTTTTCCCCTATACATTATAAAATAGACTGTGTGAACTGTGCAAGGAATTGTCTGATTATGGACGCGTACATAATTATGAAATTTAGTGCACAGAAACCCAGTAAGGTTTATTATGTGTAAGAACCGATAGTGACAACAATAACAAAATGAGAACGATGTAATGGAGGTACGGTGGACGCACCAATGACGCTTCATATACTTGTATATAAGTGTCCCTCTTACATTGCAAGCATGATGTTATTAAGGTTACTAGAAGTTCAGAACCCTAACCAATGTTGTTTGATCTTTTCAACTTTATGTTTTAAACTCTCACAAGTTTCCTCTAAATAAATTTCGGGACGAAATTTCCTAAAGTAGGGGAGACTGTAACACCTGTGCCTCCACGGCCATCAAACAAATACCAAACCAATGAATTATTATATTTCATGCTTGGGATTTGTAAAAAATATGTGTATCATTTGCACATATCAATTTTTGTTCACTTCTAAGCTCTAAATCGCTTTCTGGAAGGTTATACGCGCACCGATGCGTAAATATAACCAGTTTAATGCAACAAACACTCCAGAATAGTGACATAGGCTTAACATACCTTAAATAACCTTTACATAACTTAGAAATAAGTTTTGAAGGCTTTGGTATGGCAAAAACAAGCTATTTCGCTTACAGGGACTAAACTTGACAAACTGCGAAAGTATGCCAATTTGAACTGTAACTGACATTCCGGAGCATGACCATAAGTTAAACATACCATAAATATCCTTCACATAGCTTAGAAATAGGCTTTGAGGTGTTCGGTGTGCTAAAATAAACTTTTGGCTCATTCAGGGACTAAAAGTGTCAAAAAGTGCACAAGTTTGCACTTTCGCGCATAACTTACGTTCTGAATACATCCGGACATCCAAAAATTTATGTAAGCATGAATATATTATGCTTTAGTGTTTGGCTTGCCAAAAATCCATTCGTTACGTCATTTGGATCGTTTTTCGCGCTTATGCGCATTCCGTCGTAATTAAGCGAACATCGCGTTCGTACGACCAAACGAACCAACACCCGACATATTTCTGAGCATGTTTCATGTCCACAATGTTTAGGCAACATTTTAGGGCCTTAAAGTTGGCTTTAGGGGCCTTGGAAGTGTCGAAAATGGCTTAAAACATCAACAGGGACTGAAACTGTAATTCAGCAAACATGTTTCTGATCTGCAACTCCCAGGCGGCCCGCCTGCGATTTGCTTGATTCTGACGCGGGCCGCGTCCGCCTTCTGGACCAGATTCAACGATTTTAACAGCAGGTTGCAGATGTTTGTTTCACCACCACACAATCCCAATTGTCTAGTCAGCTGATAAGGATCAAATTTTAGTCACCATAAGGTCCCGACACTTGTACGGGTGGGATTAAGGCACGTTTTCCATGAAACGATCTTAACGGTGGACCTTTTACTATAAATACCCCACCCCCATGCTTCAAAATTACAAGAATTCTGATTTGAGAAGCTCTAAGTTGAAACCATTGTTTCATACCTGAGCTACTTGGATCGGGATTAGCATTCGGGGACCCTTCGTAAGTATTCTTTCGTTCTTTTATTGCTTTTCGAGTCTTTTGAGTCAAACTTTGTTTGACTTTCTGCATTGACCAGTTTATGGTCAATGCGAAGTTCGTTTGAACTTCGCAACGTGAGTGTAATCACGTTGGTTATAGTCCCTTGGGACTATGCCTACTGATTACCACGTTGTCTAGGGTCGTAGGGTAAGCGATCTAATAAATCGCTTATACCTTCGAACCCGACCCAGTTTGGTCGATCATTAGGATCCGACCAAATACATTAGGTGACCATAGTGTAGGGAATAACCTTCCGAGGTTATACCTTATGGTCACATCGTTTAAGTAGTTGTATGATAGGTAGTTTATATGCCTTAGGTAAATTACCAGAATACCCTTTTCATGTATAATTGGTAATTAAGCATATGTAACCTAAACTTTTGTCACATAACTGATTTTATAACATGTTTAGGCATATAACACTTGTCATAGGGCTAGTTAGGCGGTCCGAACGCGTTTCACGCGAACGACGCGTTAAAGTAGCATAAGCTACCTAAACGGGTCGTAATGGGTCGAAAACACTTAGGTAAGGTTTCATTTAGTATGTAGGCTTTGTTAAACCATATGACACGAGTCTCTATACTCGTTTGGTTTACGAACCCTCATTCTATCAGATCTTCCGATTTAGGTCCGGTTTATTAACATAGTTACCTATATTAGGTGTCGTTTGATTCCGTGATCTCTAGCATTGCTTGGTGGTTATCTTAGGACTTCTGAGCAATCTCAAGTGAGTACATAGACCCCTCTTTTACTGTTTTCCAAACTGTTTTGGGGTGAAACACATGTGCCTACTTGTTACTTTCGTGCTTTCCTGTTTTCACATCATATACTTGTTATGTTCATTAGTACACTATTAGTACATGATTTATATTACATTTCTGCTATGTATGTTGACTGATAGCATGCTAGCACATTGATTTACATGACTTTTCTACTTTGTATGTTAACTTAGCATACTTAGTACATCATTATTCATTGCATCTCTGTTGCATATGTTCCAGTAACATATGGACACATTGTTTTACAGCTCTACCTTGTATGTTTACTCTAGCATACTAGGTACATTATCTTCATCACATGCTTACATTTTGGTATGACATTTCGTTTGTTTAAATGAGACAATGTACATTCATTAACACCGATCATGCCGCTCGGTAGTAGGTAGTGGTACCATAGGACTTAACAAATCCCATTCTTGAAATCTCGGGTTTGTTTGGACGTAAGGAATGACCGAATCCGAATACATATTCTTTTGATAACTCACTTTTACATAGTTATCCGACTGTCTCAAGGCTTAGATGTATGAATTTTCACAACACCGCATAAATGTTCATATTCAGTATAGCATGCATATATCTTACAAAACATAACTTTGATTTAAACCAAGTTTTACTTCAATACTTTGTTTTGTACATTTTTACTTATGGTTTAAGTAGTCTTAATTTTACTTACCATACATATCATTTTGGTTATAAATTACTTGACTACTTTTGGATTATCAACATTTGACATGGTTTATACAAGGACTTTTGACATAAACATTCGACATAGACATTAGACATTTGATTATACATAAACATTTTACTTCGGGGGTTTGGTTTGAGTAAGTGATTAAGTAACGAGGCGTGTGTAATATGATACAAGCATGGTGGATACGCCGCTGGTACTTCCTATATATAAGTGTTTGTATGATATCACATATTGTAGCGTTATTTGAATCATTTAAATTTGAGATATATAACATTTTATACAAATAACATACTTTTCACAAGACATTGTTTTACAAAACAACTTAACTAATACAAACTCATTTTACATGGTTACTCATTTAACCATGCATTATTCTATTATTTATACTTATCATCTGAACTTATTGTTTTTCAAATGATTTACAAAACAAAGCAAACTAAAAGGTTCATGACTAAACATTTTCTCAAACATAAGTCATGAAACCTATTTTCACAAAACCTATGTATCTCACTGGCATTTTTATGCTGACGTACCTATTTTCACATGTGTTTTTCAGGAGCTGTTGCATAAGATGATCAAGATACACATAGGCAGACTTGGGCTTTAGTGACAATAAAAGATGCAAGACTAGTTAATTATGTTGTATTTCCTTGTTTGTTAAGACATTGTAACACTTTTAATCAATAAAATGAAACTTCAATTGCCATGGATTTGAAACAATTAATTCTGTTACAACACTCCCCGACGTTTCCGCCACGTTTTGTATGTTACACGTGGTCGGGGTGTGACATAACATTACCTGATGGAACGGGAGATTTGGTTGTCTATTCAGACGCGTCACGTCAAGGCTTGGGGTGTGTTTTAATGCAAAGGGGAAAGGTTATCGCGTATGCTTCAAGACAACTCAGACCGCATGAAGTAAACTATCCGACCCATGACCTAGAATTGGCAGCGGTGGTTTTCGCCTTAAAAATTTGGAGGCATTATCTGTATGGGGTAAAATGCACAATCTACTCGGATCATAAGAGCCTAAAATATTTCTTCGAACAGAAAGATTTGAATATGAGGCAACGAAGATGGTTAGAACTGATTAAGGATTATGACTGTGATATTTTATATCACCCGGGAAAGGAGTATCCACACCCGATTCAAGTAAAATCTATGAAGATGACGGTTACGCCTCACCTCCTTGAAAAGATAAGAGATACCCAAATAAAAGCACTAGAGGCAGGGGATCCAAAGAAAGAAAGAACGAAGGGAATAGTAGGAAAATTTGAAGAAAACTCGAACGGGCTTAAAACGAGATTTGGTCGGATCTGGATACCAAGGTTTTGCGAGGTCAAAAACAATGCTACTTGAAGAAGCTCATAAGTCGCGGAATTCCATTCACCCTGGGGCTACAAAAATGTACTACGACCTGAAAACAAACTATTGGTGGCCCGGTATGATCGCTAAGTATGTCGCGAGATGTCTGACGTGCTCTCAAGTGAAGGCGGAACATCAGAAACCCTATGGAGAGTTACAACCCTTGGAAATTCCAGTATGGAAATGGGAGGAGATAACAATGGATTTGGTGACTAAGTTACCTAGAACGAAAAAGGGGCATGATACGATATGGGTAGTTGTGGACCGGCTCACGAAGAGTGCACACTTTTTACCAATTCGAGAGGCCTACTCCTCAGAGAAGATGGCGGAAGTATATGTGAATGAAATAGTATCTCGACACGGGGTGCCTGTGTCAATAGTTTCAGATCGGGATACGAGATTTACCTCTAGTTATTGGTTGAAGTTCCATGAAAGTATGGGCACGAAGTTGCACATAAGCACCGCCTACCACCCGCAGACTGACGGTCAATCGGAAAGAACAATTCAGACACTTATTGATATGTTAAGAGCATGCGCATTAGATTTTGGGGGAAATTGGGATTACCATTTACCACTGGTGGAATTTTCTTACAATAATAGCTATCATAGTGGCCTCAAAATGGCACCTTATGAACTGTTATATGGAAGAAAGTGTAGGACTCCCGTATGTTGGGGGGAAGTAGGACAAAGGGAGCTCGCGCCTAATGAGTTAATAGCAATGACCAATGAAAAAATTGAGCTAATTAGAGCTCGATTAAAGGCGGCTCAGGATAGGCAAAAGGCATATGCGGATAAAAGAAAACGTCTTATCGAATTTCAAGTAGGAGACTATGTTCTATTAAAAGTATCCCCATGGAAAGGTATAATCCGTTTTCGTAAACGGGGTAAATTGGGGCCTCGTTATATTGGGCCATTTAAGATCTTGGCTCGAGTGGGAAAGGTGGCGTATCGTTTAGAATTACCATCTTCATTAGATGGGATTCATAACACTTTCCATGTATCACAATTACGAAAGTGCCTTGCGGATGAATCGGCGATCGTACCTCTTGACGGCATTGAAGTAGATGAGAGTTTAAACTATGTTGAAAGACCGGTAGCCATTAAGGATGTTAAGGTAAAGAATCTTCGCAATAAGGCCATTAGACAAGTTTTAGTCCAATGGCAACATCGGAAGGGGTCGGAACTTACATGGGAATCGGAAGAAGAAATGCGGAAGTATTACCCTTCTTTATTCGGTATGTAACTGTTAAATTAGTTATGTATTCAAGTTTCGGGGACGAAACTTTTTCTAAGAGGGGTAGACTTGTAACGCCCCAAAAATAAGTAATTTAGTTATTGCCTTTGAAATAGGTTATGACATGAAGTTGGAGTTAAAATAAATAAACGTTAAGACCCGAGGGACTAAAAATGAAAATTTAAAAGAACTAACTAGTTAAATTAAACAACACACACACACTAGACACTTCTAGTGTGTGCGTGAAGTTGTCCAGGAAAAGAGACAAGAAAACAATAAACCCTAGTTCACTAATTCCATTGATTGGGAGGTGATTTCAAGGCCGAACGATCGTAGGAATTCAGATTCTCGGTCACCAAGGTGTGACTAACAAAGTGGTAAGTCGAATTTCTTGAAAGTATGAACTTTAGGAAATGGGTTTTTACTAGATCATGAGTAATGTTGTGATATGTGTATCTATGAGTTAAGATTATGGATTAGGACCAGTGATTTAGTGCGTGGTGATAGATGGAACATAGATGAAGGATGTAGGATGAGAGAATCGCATTAACTTGTTTGATTGTTATGAACTTGTAGATTAGTGTGTAAAGAAACATGTAATTAAATGTCCTACAAATGCGAAGCACGCCAAGTGTTCGATAAAATGCCTAAATGAACAAGTGGGTGAATTTTGTAAAATTATGATCAAGTTGTTGTATGATAAAAATGTGTAAAAGAATGGAATGGTATATGGTCGGGCTAAATGAATACATGTGTTGATGTAGGCATAAAAGAAGAAGGTTCAAGCGCTAGGAGGTCGGACAGTTCACAGGATCGAGGTATGTTGTTTAATGCATACAAGCTTTACGTTTTAGTTGTCATTGTTATATTAAAATCGTAACTATGATAGTTGAACATGATGAGTAGCGAATAGCCTAACCCGTCCTAAACGGGTCGTAAGAAATGATAATGAGGAAGAAGGTTATGTTATGGTTGGTTGGTCATGAACTAACCGTATTTTGAGAAGTTACGTATGAATGATGTCTAACCGCTAAATCCGTCATGAACGGGTTTAGAATGAAGTTTATGATGTGTTATGTTTAATCCGAAATTAACGGATTATTGAATGCTATGCGTTATCTCGTTTGGAGATGGTAGATGATGACCCGTTCAACGGGTCGATGAAAGTGAAAATTTTGACATGATTATGTGATAAAACGAAAGGATGTTAGTCTTTATTATGTTGTAAGAAACTGACTAGTAAACTTAAATTGCGATGTAGGTAAATCCGCGAATTAGGTGGCGTGGCGAACTTGGAGACGAACACCAACATGCACACTATGGTCTATGCGCTTCCGTAATAGAAGACGCCCTTTTGAAACAATGTTTTTGTTAAACTTTCATTTCTTGCAAGTCGTCTTTTGATATGTAAATTATGGTATTAAAAACTTAGTTGCTTGTAACTAGGAACTTTAAACTTGTGCCTCGGCAGGATAGTTCGAACTAACACCTGTAGCTAGTCTAGAGAAGGTGTTAATCTCGAACTAGTTACAAGGGGTATTTTGGTAAAAAAACAAAAATGACTATTTTGTTAAAAGCTTTGGCGATATTAAAGTTTACATGTGTTTTTGGTCGTTTTTATTTAAGGGCGTAATACCTACGTCCACTGTGCTGCAACTAGGGTTTTTTTATTATTGAGGTGCTAAAGGAATTACAAGTAAAATGATATCAATATATAGAAACTAATCTAGGGTTAGGAAACTTGATTCCCAAGTTAGGCCCAAGCCCACATAGAGATAACTAGGTCCGGCTAAATTAAAACCCTAATTTAATAGCCAAATAAAGACGTGTGGGCCGATTCAAAGCTAGGGTCAGCCGCCCTCCCTTGATCGGGCCTCCACTCCAATTCCCCAACAATCCTCCTGTTAAATATGTGAGTGAAGATAATATACTGAAACAACAAAACAATCGAAATAGAAGTAATTAGTTCTCGTCGAAATAGAGCTTAAACATTGTCATCGAAATAGGCTTTATTATGTTATTGAAGATGAATATAGAAATAGAGATGGTCTATTTCGATCTTATGTCACGGCCCCCGACCTGGTTTTACCCGTTTTAGGAGCCGCGGGACAGAAACCCGTGGTATTGTTTATTTTGGCAGCGGAAGTTTTAACAGGATCTTTTTAAAATTTAAAATGCCCAATTATTTTATTTCACATTTTGGGACAAACCCCATAATTTACAATAAGGGTAATTTCACTGGGAAATCCATGTTTTACAAAAACATGTTTATTTATTTTAGTTACTGAGCCACATTCTTCAAGCTGGTGTGCTATGCGACACTTTTCCTAGTTCACAGTAAATCACCTGAAACATGTTTAAAAAAAGATTTTATCAGCGGGGAAATACTGGCGAGTCACTCAAGTTATGTAAAATGACACATTAGTTATAGATCACAGCATAAGAGCGATTACAATGGCCACTATCTTATACTTCTCTGGCCCCGTGTCACACCCTGGTGACGATGGTCATACCACCATTGGGTCCTTTCACCCAATAGTGATGATTATCACTGTTAAAAGTGAGAAATAATAGTAATGTGCACAATACCCCACTTGCCAGTAAATTTAAGATAACCAAGACTTAATCCCTGTAACATATGACTGGAAAACATTTAGGTACTTGTAAAATACTTTTGAAAAAAAAGAATGACTCACATTGGAAGTTTAGTTGGACAGAGTTTCGCCTACTGCTAAGCCTGATAACCTAGTTAAATAACAATCCACACGAAAGTAGGTTAGTAACTTAATACAACCTTTACGATAATTCACGAAATCAAAACCCTCACGACGAATGACAAAGTATAGCCCGAGTTCGGGCAGCACTTAAACATCCATCGGATCGGTTTCAATCGATCGGACATTGTATCGTAGCAGTGATCGAGTTATTACCCTATTAACGTAGCAGAGGTTCGGGACAGTGTGTGTTTTTGAAGGAAACAGCGTCTAACTTAACGTACGTAAAAGATTTTTTTCGTCGAAACATGCAAACAGTTCAAGTCCCAGGCCAGGGGCTTTATAGCCCAATTTGAACCCTCCCACGTGTCGCGAGTACGGGTTCCTCCATCCCTGTCGCGTGTCGCGGGTCACACCCAGATAGGCTAGGGTAGACTTGTTGTACGTATAGCCCAGGTGAGTTATCAACTTTCGAAAATACGTGTTTTGCTTCGTTTTTGAACGGATAAACATTATAAGGGGATACCCCCCTTGAGTTTAGGGGGCCCTGATCCTAGTTTTGCATGTTTTAAAAAAATTATGGGTCACGCCATATTACTTGGGGGTCTCAATTAGGGTTTCCTAATGGGCATTTATTAAAATAAGAAATAACTATTTTAGCAAGAGTTGTTACATCTTACAAGGCATTTCGAAATAGGAGCACCTTTTAATAACATGTATTTTGATGTGCTCATGTCTATTTCGATGTCCATTCATCTGTTTCGTTTATATTTCGATGTGAACTTGTATTTCGTTGCAAGTCTGATGCTTTGTGGTATAAATAGCAGCAGACACACTCTGTTTCAGACAAGAGAGAGCACTTTCAGAGAGGTTGTGAACATTTGTAATGTTACTCTGCTGAAACCAAACCTTTGAGCTTTAACAGTTATATCTTGCTTGTGTTTGGTTGTGTTCTTTGCTTAGATTTGCACATAAACAAGGATTCCGCACTTGGTTATGTGTTAAACAACAAGGAAAAGGTTCTTTAATCCTCCTTTAAGGACCTACAAATAATGATGGATATCCAACAATATTACTAACCAATTATACATGTCCAAATTACTAGTTTCATAACTCCATAACATGTCAAAATAAAGGGAAATAATATACATTTGATAGACTTTGTCTAGGAAATAATATCAGTAAATATAAGTTCCATATCCCTTTTGTGAACGTTCAATCTACATAATAAAATTTAGCCATCCACTTCATTTTACTAACTAGATGATTTTAACCATTCTACATGAAGCATATTTTATATGTTCGCAAAATGATCATATAAATTCCTAGACGTATGTAATGGTAATGAAAATAATAATCTAAATTTATATATATATATATATATATATAGGCTTTGGTTCAAATGAGAATCACCACGAGTTGCGAGAACCGTGAGAACTAGGCCATCCAAAAGGTTTTTCCGATTTTTTTCACAAAAGTCGTAAAAATAATCACTTGTTTCAGCAAAATAAGAAAAATTGGAAAAAAAACGTCGCATACCCACATTTACATGAGAGGTAAAAAAAATATTTATCTTCTTCCAAAATTTACGTCTGTCGTAAAAAAAATTTGCATGAGTCAAAACTACCGACTCGGCAATTTTTAAATTTTTTTTTACAGATGTGTTTATATTTTTTTCATCTACGTTTGTGTAAAAAAAGTTTGGCCCAAATCGTGCCGGATCAATTAGTTCTCGCGGTTCTCGCAACTCAAGGTGGTTCTCATTTTAACCTTTCCCTATATATATATATATATATAGGACAATGTTATATGAAAAACCCTTGAATTTTAGAAAACCTTGAAAACCCAATGCATGGTCCACATTTATCCACGTGTCCCAGCCATCTTCATTTCTTTTTTTGCTTTTGAGGGCACATTGGTCTTTTTATATTTTCACTTGTCTCCTCTTGTCAGATCACCAACTCTCTATTTGTCATTTGTAAAGCATCAAAAAGATCAAACTCTCTCTTTCTTATTTCACTTTCTTATCCATGTTTATTGTATCATTTTTCCTGATGAAGAAATCCAACATTTTACCAATCAAATTTAGACCGAAATGAAGAACAAAAATCAGATCGATCAATCGCTGATGAAGAACGTGGTTTTGTGATGAAGATATTAATATATGAAGTCAGATCCACGTGAAAAACCCCTTCCAGATCTTGTTCCATTCCCGTTTAGATCTTGTTTGTCCACATGTTTAATAATGTTGTTACAGATCTGGATATTTGTGAGTTTTTTACACTTTTTTAGTTTATATAAAATATGATTTGTATATGTTGTTTCAGATCTTGATATTTGTGAGTTTTTTACACTCTTTTAGTTTTATGCAACATATGTTTTCATAAATGTTTGATTCTGGGTATTTCGTATGGATTTTTCTGATTTTGTAGAGTTTATGTTAGTTGATAACTTGAGCATGTAGGTATGAACTTTTGAAAGATGATTATAATTTACGGTTCTATTATTTTACACTTAAATATTGAACCAATAAAATATTGAATTTAAAAATGATATAGGTATGGGCTTTATAAGATGATATTCAACGTCTGGCTCTATTTTTTACACTTAAAATATCAAAAATTATTCATAAAACCTGGTTGTTAATAGGTTTTTGTGTAATGGCTGTTTTAGAGATGAAACATGATTTTTTTTGTTAAAATGGTTCTTAAAAGGGGTAAATGTTTATGTAATTTGCAGGTTTTTATTTTTGTGTTAAAAAGTTATGCTTGGTTTGGTTGCTTATTTGGGCTTTTGATCTGAATAGTAACTGTTTTTTGTTGGTTTGGTTGCTTTGTTTGGGGCTTTTGATCTGAATAGTAACTGTTTTTGTGATGTTATTTGAGAAAAAAGATTTTCTGGCTATGAATGTGTTAATATTTATGTCTGGTTAACGACTTAACGGTTATCTTATCTTTTTGTTATTAGACAGTGATGGATACAAGGGAAATAAGATCCAATTCTCAGGACCGTTGGTTTCGTTAAACGTGGATCAGATGCTCAAGGATCATGACCATGTTTATGTTACAGCACAACACAACTAACACGTGTTATCGTTTGAACTTCTCGGACATGCATGTGTTACATGTGACATGAAACCCATGTACAACGTAACACGTGTTACGTGTGACATGAAAACACATTTTTTAACTTCCCTGGCATACGCACACCCACATGTTTACAAACCGTTTCAAGACTGACCCAAACAATAAAGCAAGGGTAGCCGCTGAAAAGCTAAGGCAACAAAGGCAGCCGCTGAAAAGCTAAGGCAGACTGTCAAAGGAAGCTCCACTATTTTCTTAGTGCTATGTATTTTCGTTTACTAGTAATATGTAATGTGAGACTCTTATTATTTTGTCTAGTACATGATGTTAAAACAATATGGACTTAACACATTCTGGAAGTCTTAACACACGTTATAAAAGAGGCTTAACACTCGTTACATCAGGTATACTATGTTGTTATTAAGTTACTATTGGAGTTTATGCATCCCTTCTGGAAGTCTTAACACACGTTATAATAGAGGCTTAACACACGTTACACATGTTACAGTATGTATATACAAATCATGGTGTTTTGGAAACCACTAGCTTATACATGACACCATGTTGAGTTAAACCAAGATTATAACAGAGGCTTAACACATGTTATCCCAGGTACACGGTGTTACAATATTAATTTGTATGTTCCATATTAACTTGTACACGTGTTACGATCAGTATATGCACATCATGGTGTTTTGCAAACCACTTTCATATACATGAATACAAGTCGGGTTATAATGGATGGTTACATGTTATCATATGTATACAAGTGGGGTTACAACAAGATTACGATATTGTACAAGTGGGGTTACAACAAGATTACGATATTAACTAAGCTCACCATTAAACTCATCGCCCCCGTCGACTGTTTTCACCCTTGTCACATGTTAAGAAATTACATGTTCCGAACAGATAAATTGTAACACATGTTAGATCAGTATATACACATCATGGTGTTTTGTAAACCACTAGCTTATACATGAATACATGTCAGGTTACAAAAAGATTATAACAGAGGCTTAACACATGTTATGCATTCCAAAATGTGCAAAACAAATGACCCGTTTCATATTATATAACAGAGGCTTAACACATGTTATACATTCTAAAATGTGCAAAACAAATGACCCGTTTCATATTATACATGAACACATGTCAGGTTACATCATGGTGTTCTGTTACAGCATGAACCACCAACACATGTTATAAATGAACGAAGACTTCTTTTCCAAAGGATGTGACTTATTCAATGTCCTCGCATTAATGTCGCATACATCCATCCAGCTTATCAATTGAATATCTTTTATGGATCTGTTTCTGTAAATCAACACACGTTATATATCATTCTAACAGGTGCTTAACACATGTTAGGGGTCTGTCTCTGTAAATCAAGCAACCCAACAAAAAAAAACAATTATTGTTAAGATCCACTATTTTCTTAGTGCTATGGAGTTTATGCATCCCTTCTGGAAGTCTTAACACACGTTATAATAGAGGCTTAACACACGTTACACATGTTACAATATGTATATACAAATCATGGTGTTTTGGAAACCACTAGCTTATACATGACACCATGTTGAGTTAAACCAAGATTATAACAGAGGCTTAACACATGTTATCCCAGGTACACGGTGTTACAATATTAATTTGTATGTTCCATATTAACTTGTACACGTGTTACGATCAGTATATGCACATCATGGTGTTTTGCAAACCACTTTCATATACATGAATACAAGTCGGGTTATAATGGATGCTTACATGTTATCATATGTATACAAGTGGGGTTACAACAAGATTACGATACTAACTAAGCTCACCATTAAACTCATCGCCCCCGTCGACTGTTTTCACCCTTGTCACATGTTAAGCAATTACATGTTCCGAACAGACAACTTGTAACACATGTTAGATCAGTATATACATATCATGGTGTTTTATAAACCACTAGCTTATACATGAATACATGTCAGGTTACAAAAAGATTATAACAGAGGCTTAACACATGTTATACATTCCAAAATGTGCAAAACAAATGACCCGTTTCATATTATATAACAGAGGCTTAACACATGTTATACATTCCAAAATGTGCAAAACAAATGACCCGTTTCATATTATACATGAACACATGTCAGGTTACATCATGGTGTTCTGTTACAGCATGAACCACCAACACATGTTATAAATGAACGAAGACTTCTTTTCCAAAGGATGTGACTTATTCAATGTCCTCGCATTAATGTCGCATACATCCATCCAGCTTGTCAATTGAATATCTTTTATGGATCTGTTTATGTAAATCAACACACGTTATATATCATTCTAACAGGTGCTTAACACATGTTATGGGTCTGTCTCTGTAAATCAAGCAACCCAACAAAAAAAAAACATTTATTGTTAAGATCAAAAGCCCCAAACCAACAAAAAAACCCGTTCAAAATCTCATCCTAAAGTTTTGGATTTATTTAAAATACATGAACATTAACCATTACTAGAACACGCATTAACTTCGCCTACATCCATCCAGCTTGTCAATTGAATATCTTTATGGGTTTGTTTTTGTAAATCAACACACGTTATATAACATTCTAACAGGGGGCTTAACACATGTTATGGGCCCGAATCTGTGAATCAAGCAACCAAACAAAAAAACACTTACTGTTTAGATCAAAAACCCAAACAAGCAACCCAAACCAACAAAAAAACAGCTACTGTTAAGATCAAAAGCCCTAACAAGCAACCAAACCAACAAAAAAACCCGTTCAAAATCTCATCCTAAAGTTTTTGATTTATTTAAAATACAAAATCATATTAACAACCATTACAAAAACACATTCAGCACACAAAAGCATATTAATAACCATTTCAACAAAAAATCAAGTGTAAAATGATATTTCAAGAACACTTACCGGATCTATAACCGTCCGATGAACACGAAGAAGATCTTCAAACCTTCTTATCACACACACACTCGTGCGTGTGTCATCGTTCTCTCTATAAAACAACATACTTCAAACTTCTTCTCTCTCACACACTTGTATGTGTGTTCTTGGTGTTATAGATGAACATGATGAAGATTGTTGTTTCTCTCTCTAAAACAAAAAAAAAATCATCTCTCTAAAAACCTTCATCCTGCCATCGTTCTCTCTCTAAAACAACAATCTTCAAACATTTTCTCTTTCACACGATGTAGATCTGAACTTGAAGATCGAAACTTGTGTTTGGTGTTCATCATGATCTTGATTGAAGAGAGAGGAGAGAGGAGAGATAAATAAAGTTGATGTGTGTGAGAGAGATACCATGTGTGTGTAAGAGATTTCGTTTTCCAAAGTTCATTTTCCACTTCCAAAAATGCCCTTCCAGTTCTTCCAGTTGTACTAATGGGAGTTAAGTGATTTCTTTTTAATATAATTCATATCAAAATTATCATAGCCATTGATCAAGTTAGATGAAAGGTAATCAATGGTTGACATTGGGTTTGCATAGTTTTCTAAAAAAGATGGAGTTTCTTATATAGCCAAGCCCTATATATATATATAGAAAAAGTATATCATACATTACGGCTTCACGTACAACAACGTGCGTGATTTGTTCTATAACATGCGTGATTAATGTTTTCAATATGCGTGATTATTGTGTTTCAACATGCGTGATTTTGGATTTTTGAGTTATAACGTGCGTGATTTTAAAATAAACGTGCGTAATTACCTGTCGTACGTGATGTACGTTAAGCCGTAATATACGTTAACATTCCTCTATTAAAAAAATGTTAAACAAATTATAGATAGTTCATCTATTCGGTTTAGAAACTAGACAATTTTAAGTATCTTGCAGTTATGTGTAAAATAGTTAAATTCGTAAAAAGATTAAATGGGGGTTTATAATCTAATAAATCCATTTATTGATAATTTAGCAATAATTAGATAGTTGTTATGAAAATTTATAATCTCTTTATTTTCTAAAAAAATAGATTTAATATTTGTTATATAATACCTTGTTAAATTGGTATTTTAACATGATTTTCCTAATATATATAAACTTGATTAATCGATGAAAAATCCATATGATGTCCAATAAACACCAAAATTTCTACAATCTAATCTAACACAATCATAAGCAATAACAAAATTTCAATTGCATTATAACAAGTTTCTAAGGTCAAAATTCTCAAATTTAAAAGTTTAAAACCCCTAATCTAGCATGGAAGCAAATCTGAATTTTTATGCCCTCTATCACAAAAATGGATAAATGGCTTTTGTAGAGAATGAAAAATAAATGAGATTAGGCTTTAGAATTACCGGATTTGATTAAGAATTGAGAGAAATATCGCACTAACAAGTTATGAGCCCTAGCTTTTTCTTTCCTTGAATTCACGAAATATGTTGGTTGTTGGCAGGTTTTGGGAGTGGGGAATTGTAGGAAAAGATCAGAGGTTTCGTTTGATACTAAAATCATAAGCTATGGTTCACCAATTAAACAAAAATTATTTAGGTTTCTTGGAGCTTTTATGGGAGTTTAATGGTAATATGAACTAAAATTTAATTGATCAATTATAAGGTAAATAAGAGCGATAAGACGATGATAATTCAGTTTTGCCGAAGTTGTGAGTTGTTTGGTACCAATTCGGAGGTGTAGCGTCGTGTAACAGGTGAATTAATGTCGGTCCGGGTCCGTTTTCTTGGTCGGGTCGCGTTGGGTTAAGGAGAAGAAGGAACATGTTGCGTTCGGCTCATATGCATGCTACCTCAAACGGTATTGATGTGCATGTTTGATGTTAAAATGTGTTTTGATGAAATGGCTAAACGTCTTATATAAAGTATTAATTCCATGTTTTATTAAAACTACAACTCACTCAGCGTAGGTGAGTTTTTATGCTTGCATATTAGGTTGTACAAGTTGACCCTTGATAGGAAATCTATAACATGGACTCAAGGCTTCCCTACTATTAGACAGACAGTCTATCAACCTTAGTTGACCGACTATGTTATTCAATATTTTGTTTAAAGATAATGTAATCAATACTTGATGTTTTAACGAACTTTTCGCTGCCATTAATGACCATTATCAGTTTAAAAACTATGTTTCGATACAATGATTCAACTATGGGGCTCCAGGGTTTGAGGCCTTGGTACCAATAGGCCAAAGACATGACTATTTGTGTGATTAACTCTTACTAAAAGAAAGTCATAAACAAAAAAATTATTTAAAATTATTACATGTTGACAATTTATCCTCCCAATGTCATATATAAGTATACTAGACACGAAAAATGAAAAACATAATTTAACGCAAAGTCGATGTAAGAATCCTAACAATGGGTAAGAGAGGGATCACTAGAGCATACTCGCATAGCATATGGGTCAAATGAGAAATCTTTCACCCTTGTTGTGACTCATTCAAATTTAAATAAGAGTAAATTACAAGTTTTGTCCTTTATGTTTGTATCAAATTGCAGGCGGTGTCCTTTACCTTTAAATTTGACGAGTTTTATCCTTAACGTTTCAAAATCCAGCACGTTATGTCCTTTAGCCATAACTTAGTCAGATTTTTTTGTTAAATATGGTCATGTGCCTTGCACATGAGGGTGTTCTTGTCATTTTACTTCTCTAGGGACTATTGAGTAAATAACTTATATGAAGGGCCTAAATGTGTAAAAAAGTTTAAAAAATTAGATATTAATTAAAAACTCACACTCTCTCTTCTCCATCTCTACTCTCTTTCTTCTTCTTCTCTCTCTTCTTCATCTCTACTCTCTCTCTTCTTCAATCCCTAAAACAACCAGAAGACAAATCTATTTTATGGTCTTTACCAAAGATGCCTTATAAGGTCCTTCAAAGCTAATTCCTAACCCCATATAACTAGTCAAACAATACCTACATGATTACATAACATAATTAATATGCTTCAACTCACACTTGCAACCAGATTATGTACGTTTTAATCTATAAACTTAGGCAACTTTAATGCCTTGAATTCAGAAGCAATGTGAGACCTAATTACAACTGAAATTAAAAATTAGGAGACTTCACATGGGCTACCAACGACAACTCGAGTGGTCTTTGCGGTGTCCTAGTATCATCTGGTCACCGAAATCCAGGAAGAGATGGAGGTTGCATGGGGTGGAAAAAAATTCACAGTCTGGGTCATGGAGGAAAACAATGATTGGGCAAAATAGTTTGCTGATGAGTTATCAACTTGGTCTGATGAAAATCACATGATGTCGGTGGAGTCGGTGGCAGATGATGAAGACGAGCTCGAGGAAGGTGAAATCCAGAAAGTGTATGACTCCGTTTCGCAAAAAATTATTGTTCGGAGGAGGAGGAGGGCATAACTTCTCCGACGCACTACGACCGGATGCACGGGGCATAACTTATAACAAATGTTGGAGAGACTGCTAAACACGTGCAGGAGGAGATGATTCGGGAACAGGTTTCGCCGCAAAAAAACATTCACGATGGCAGAGAAGATGTGGGGCATGTCTCGGGTTACGTTCAAGCAGATGGGCCAGGTCCTAACAATACTAGGCCCAGTTATATCACATGCAGGCCCAAACGCGGCAAAAAACCCAAGAAAAAGGCCCAAAACTTTTTTATCCCAGATCTTAATCAGGAGCCGGAGATTACCAACTCTTCGGACCCTTTCAACCTTGAGGAGATGTTCTTAATGGAGGAGGAGGTCAACAGGATGAGGGGATTTGTTCCAAGTTGGAGTATGCACAGGGAGGCGTCAGAAGAAATTGCGGGGGAAGAGCAGGTTCGCCTGAATTTCGGGGATGAAGTCTCTCGTACATTGGAATTTGGGGCCTGTCTGGGGATAGGTGTGGATGGATTTGAGAATCACGTTAAAAAATTGGTGTGTGGGGAGATGGAGATTAACCGGGATCAATGAATTTTATCCAATCAATATTAATGGGGGTTCGGTGTTGGTTTGGGATCCGGGGGGAGATGGAGATTAACCGGGATCAATGAATTTTATCCAATCAATATTAATGGGGGTTCGGTGTCGGTTTGGGATCCGGATGGAATTGGTTGATTTTTGATTCCGTAGGGCTTTACATCAGCCCTACGGAATCAAAAATCAACCAATTCCATCCGGATCCCAAACCGACACCGAACCCCCATTAATATTGATTGGATAAAATTCATTGATCCTGGTTAATCTCCATCTCCACACGCACCAATTTTTTAACGTGATTCTCAAATCCATCCACACCTATCCCCAGACAGGCCCCAAATTCCAATGTACGAGAGACTTCATCCTCGAAATTCAGGCGAACTTGCTCTTCCCCCGCAATTTCTTCTGACGCCTCCCTGTGCATACTCCAACTTGGAACAAATCCCCTCATCCTGTTGACCTCCTCCTCCATTAAGAACATCTCCTCAAGGTTGAAAGGGTCCGAAGAGTTGGTAATCTCCGGCTCCTGATTAAGATCTGGGATAAAAAAGTTTTGGGCCTTTTTCTTGGGTTTTTTGCCGCGTTTGGGCCTGCATGTGATATAACTGGGCCTAGTATTGTTAGGACCTGGCCCATCTGCTTGAACGTAACCCGAGACATGCCCCACATCTTCTCTGCCATCGTGAATGCTTTTTTGCGGCGAAACCTGTTCCCGAATCATCTCCTCCTGCACGTGTTTAGCAGTCTCTCCCAAATTAAAATTGGTAGGGATTTCCCCTTCTTCTAGAACCTCGGGCCCCCCTCCCTCACCCCTTGGAATAATAACTGTCACCCCCTCACAATTATCAAAACCCATGCATGCAACATTAATTATGGAGTTTGCGCTTCCCAAAGGTGACTGTTGGATTTTTCCAGGAGTCTTTTGCTCTTCCCTAGAATTTTGGACATTGTGTGACGCTTCCAACGTATCTCTGTGGCAACCGTTCGATGCCCCGTGCATCCGATCGTAGTGCGTCGGAGAAGTTATGCCCTCCTCCTCCGGACAATCATTTTCCGGCGAAACGGAGTCATTCACTTTCTGGATTTCACCTTCCTCGAGCTCGTCTTCATCATTTGCCACCGACTCCACCGACATCATGTGATTTTCATCAGACCAAGTTGATAACTCATCAGCAAACTGTTTAGCCCAATCATTGTTTTCCTCCATGACCCAGACTGTGAATTTTTTTCCACCCCATGCAACCTCCATCTCTTCCTGGATTCGGTGACCGGATGATACTAGGACACCGCAAAGACCACTCGAGTTGTCGTTGGTAGCCCATGTGAAGTCTGACTTCCACACGACTCGTCAAATTTAAAAGTAACGGACACCGCCTACAATTTGTTACAAACATAAAGGACAAAACTTGTAATTTACTCTTTAAACAATGTAGACACGCATTTCATAAAGTCTAAACCGCTATTCCATTTGAGTTACTTATCACAATCCTTCAACACATGTAACTCATTTATAACTTAATTACATCTCATTTATAACTTCTCAATCTATTTAACTCATTTAAATAAAGGTTGTATTCAAGTCATTTAAGTACACTTGTGTTGGAATTAATGTCATATCACCAATTCGTGCAACTTAAACAACACTAGTCAATCCACTCAAAATGCAACAAAGTTATAAAAAAAAAACAATTAGGAAACAAACAAGAAAAAAAGTAGCAAGCGTTGGGTTCCTACACCAAAACAACTTTACCAACTAACTATGCATCAAATAAAGAGAAAAAAAAAAGAAAAGAAAAAGGTCACCACGGCAGTTAAAGTAGGAAAAACGGACCTTCTTCGCACGCCACCCCCTTTCCCACGTGCTCTCTGACCATCAATCCGATACGGTCCTCCACGTGTCCCCCCCCCCCCCCCCTCTTTCCTTTTCTATATCAACCCACACCCCCACCCCCCACTCCTCCATCCCCTCACCGGAATATTCCATTTCAAACCCTTCCGATCATCACCATCGTCATGGAGGCTGAAATTCACTCCAATTACACATACATGAACCGCAACTTCAGCAACATCAGTTTAAACGAAGATTCAACTGCGTTCAGCGACTGCAACAGCGACCGTTCCGGCGAGTTCCCGACGACGTCGCTACAGAGCAAGCGGTTGATTCTCGCGTGCGCGACTGAAAAATCCGACGATCTGATTCAACAGCTGGTGTCTGATCTGGAATCCGATTCGATCGAAGATCGAAAACAAGCGGCGATGGAGTTACGATTGCTCGCGAAGAACAAACCGGAGAATCGAGTTAAAATCGCGAAATCCGGAGCGATTAAACCGTTGATTTCGCTGATTTCGTGTTCGGATCCTGAACTACAAGAGCACGGTGTAACAGCGATATTGAATTTATCGTTGTGTGATGAGAATAAGGAGCTTTTAGCTTCTTCCGGTGCAATCCGGCCGTTAGTTAGGGCTTTGAAAACCGGAACACCGACCGGAAAGGAGAACGCTGCGTGTGCGTTACTCCGGTTATCGCAACTAGAAGAAAACAAATCTGTGATCGGACGGTCCGGAGCGATTCCGTTGCTAGTTGATTTACTCGAAACCGGTAACTTTCGCGGCAAGAAAGATGCGTCAACGGCGTTGTATTCGTTGTGTTCATTGAAGGAAAATAAAATTCGAGCGGTTGAGGCTGGGATAATGAAGCCGTTGGTAGAATTGATGGCGGATTTCGAGTCGAATATGGTGGATAAATCAGCATTTGTGGTGAGTGTTTTGGTGTCGTTGCCGGAGGCTAGGGCGGCGTTGGTAGAGGAGGGAGGTGTGCCGGTGCTGGTGGAGATTGTGGAGGTTGGGTCTCAGCGGCAGAAGGAGATTGCGGTGGTTATTTTGTTGCAGTTGTGTGATGGTAGTGTGGTGTACCGGAATATGGTCGCGCGCGAAGGCGCTATTCCGCCGCTTGTTGCGCTGTCGCAGGCCGGGACGAAGCGTGCTAAACAAAAGGTAAGTGTTATTCCGTACGTGTTAGGATCAAATACAAATACAAATAAATTAGTTTTACAGCGTGCGTAATTTCGTAATTACACTATAATAAAATTGTGCTAGAGTAATAACAACTAGGCTACAGTTTACAAGTAGCGTAACTGTTATTACTTTAGCTTATTTTGTTGTATAGTAATTATTTACTGAATTGTTTGATTATCATGATTACGAAAATATCAATGGGTCCTTTTTATTTTTAGTTCTAACGCTGCGCACATTGTATGTTTTGCACGCTAAATGTTATAACATTGCGGATGACCGTGGACGGAGCCACGGACAACAATAGATATTACTAGTATTTAAAAAGTGAGATGATATACAGAGAACATTGATATTTAATTGATATTATTAAAGAAATTTTTTAGATATTTAATATTTTTACTAGATTTGTTGTTGTGTCACTTCTGAAAATGATAGGGTTCCAATACACTTATATTGACCTCCACTTTTACTAACCAGCCATCACAGTCTAAAGACTTGCCTAAGACCAATTCTAGACGTGTCATGTGTATTGAACATTTCAAAATAATGATGTACGAGACTATGTTGTGGATCTTTTCAACTTAATGTCATAATTAAAATATCATTTACTTCAACTACAAATAAAATTTGGAGCTCAAGTTATATCTTTAGGGGCTGTTTGGCAACATCTGAATGGTTAAGTGCTGAACCAGTAAGAGATCTGAATCATTAAGTGCTGAACTAGTAAGATGTCTGAACCATTAAGAGTCTGTATAATGCTTAACCGTTCAGAGACAAATGTCTGACCAATTCAGATTAGAGGTCTTAACCTTTCAGACTCTATATAATGCTTAACCATTCAGAGGCAAATGTTTGAACCATTCAGACATCTGCTCGTGAAACAAACAGTCTGAACCATTAAGTGTTGAACCAGTAAAATGTCTGAACCATTAAGAGCCTCAAGAGGTAAACAAACAGCCCCTTAATAATATAAATATTGGCCGGTATGATAGTCACTAGAACTTCAGACCCCTCTTTGTGCAGTTTTGGGATTTATTAAAAGAGTTATTGAATTAAATTAAAATGACTTAAAAGAGTAATGGACCAATTATTTTAGAGTTGAAAAAGTAAAACCTAACATGGTGACGACAAGGTTGCATTTATTTGAGTATATGGTGGTTTACCTTTTTATATTATCATCTTTTGTGACATACGAAACTTAAATTAGAATCTTGGAATGTTTCTATTGAAGGAAATAATTAAAAATTATTGGTATTTTATGTATTATTTTATAGAAAAAAATATTGGAACTGAAATGATAGTTAATGTATTATTTTATAGAAAAAATATTGGAACTGAAATGATAGTTATTTGTTACGTTGTGGGTCTAATGTTGAATTATTTGACTGATGGACAGGCGGAGCAACTGATTGAACTTCTCCGGCGACCGAGATCCGGCAACAACGTTGCATCCAGCTCCGATTCATCGGATTAAGATTTTCTGTGCTGCAGACCAAAAACTTTAAAACAAAGTGCTTTTTAAAATATAAAAATGGAGAGTTTTTTTTTTTTTTTTTTTTGAATCTGTAAATCTATGTTTGCCGCAGTTGCTCTTGTAAATTGGTTAATGAAATACTTGTTTTATTTTTGGCTTTTTCTTGTGTGTGAAAAAAGGGGAAAAAAGAGCTTGTAGCGTATGACGTTAACAGAAAGATATAGAATTTGTCAATTTGATAGGTTGGATATCTTTTCACATTATTTTATTTATATGTAAAATATATATAAAAGAGTGGGTTAAAAGTTAAAACTCCCTCGCGACACACAATTGATTTCATCCTTCAAAATCGATATCATGCTTTAAAAAATCATTTAGTAGAAGATACATGATAAACGAGCACTAAAATATTCATAGTCTCTTGGTCGACCACTCCATGTGACACGAGAATATATAGTATGTAGTCCTTAATATAAATTAGTGTGTAGCATTAATGCTAGAACAACCATGTTTTAATGTTTTATGATTGCATCTCTAGGTGAAAAAAAGAGAAAAGAAATATTAAAATAATAAATTTTATTTTATTTAATTAGATATAGATAGATATAGATAGACGTGTTCATGACTTTATAGACTAGTTGCATCTTCGTGGTGAGATAAGACATTAAGATCAATAGGTCTTGGGTTCGATTCTCACAAGGGTGGTTTTCCCATATTTATTGGGTTTCCTCCTGAATTGGTGTATAGGCATTATGCCTAGTGGAGATGGATATGATCGGGTGGTTCCGCTGGTGGCACGATGATACTCCAGTGGTCCGTCAATGATTCAAATTTGCCGTTAAAAAAATATAGATAGATGTGAAGAATGAGAATATTTATAAAAGATAAACATAATTAAGACATCAAGATCTTTTTAGCTTAATTATATGAATTTAAATAGAGAAGCCATTGTAAATGCTCTCTCCGTAACAAACAACACACACACCCACAACCCCCCCCCCCCCCCCACCCACCCACCCACCCACACTTTTACTTCATACCCGTGAACAGTAATGTGTTATCTTCATAGTTTGTGGTGATGGTGGCATAAAACCCATTCAAACCCAATTTTTGTCACCAAACTTTATACCTACTGAATAATATAATATTCAGGGATTTTTGGAAATTTTTATTAAATTTTAAACTGATCATAACATAGAGTTCTTGCGTAGACTCGGTAATTGACGATAATGCCCTTTTCGTTAATAAAATGAGTTTTACACATCCTCTACATATCAAACCTTTTTCTACTGATTTTATATACTAAATAAGTTATTTTAAATAGAAAAGGCTGATCAAAATCTCAGATTTCCTTAATCAACCCGAATATCGTCAAATACCGACTCTTATGCAATTTAGGCGCATAGTATGGTTTAAAACCATATTTGGCACCTAGGACTTGTTACCTACTGATGTTATGAATAAATTTTTATACTTAAATAGTAATTAAAAGTTTTGAACTCAGATTTCCAAAATTAGCTCTTTTAACATATGTGAAATGACCAAAATGCCCCTACGGTGCATAGTTTGGCCATAAATGATAAATTTCACATATATATGATATCTTACTGATATAACTTATTAAAATAAATATTTTTACTGATTATTTTAGACCAGAACCTCATATTACTATTTAACCTATTTTATAACCTTTAAAATGACCGAAATACCCTACGGGGCTTAAATTGGTTTTAAATCCGTTTTGGGCATAATGGAAGGTATCCTACTGATATCACAACATATTTAAGGCATATTAACTTGTGAAACATGTTCATGACTCATTTGGATACCCGTTATGCATTTTTCGCATTCGGAACGGTTTATGTAACTAGTTTGCATAAATTAACCGAAACGGGTCAAACCTTATCATTTTCACTTCAAAAGTCAGAATGTGTTTAGTTTACCCATATTATACAAGTCTCCATACTTGTCGGGTCTAAATCACATTCTAATCCGGTCTTCGCTTAATCTTGCGTTTTGAACCGTAAACCTTTCCTTAAAACTAACCGGTCTAAGTTTCAACTTAAATAAGACCCGTTAGGAATCTAATAGATTAATAAAACCTTCGTTCCAGATTGAGAGCCCCAGTAGAGGTACTTGTGCTTGCTGATTAGAATATACGGCTGAGTATAAATTGCATTTTAAGCTCAGGTAAATACTTTTAACTTATTTTCCCTATACGGGCTTGGGATACGGTATTATAATAATACCGCTTGGTCGGGTATTGAATGTTTAATCGATTAGTGGTTAAATTATTGAGGTAACCCATTTTAATCTGTCTTATTTGAAACAAAGCCTTTGGGGGTTAATGACCATGTCCCGGATATCCTTGGCATCGTTTATTAAGAAATGACCACGTCTTAAGCACGAGGTGTAGGCATACACCTGACAGTTACGTAGGAAAAACGGTATCTCACTCTCTTGTGGGCCTATACTTGTGGTGTGTCTGTTAATCTTGACTCAGTTTCTATATCGGGCCCTGAATGTATAACGAACATATAAATCTGTATACAAGATTATTTTTATATAATTGTCCCAAGTTATAAAAAGATATTTGTGCCTTGTGCATTTAAATCAGTTTTTCATAAATGTTTTCAAAAGAGTCAGTTAATTGTATTTACCAGTGTAAACTGACGTATTTTCCAAAAAGATTAAGTGACAGGTACTGTACGTAATTGGCTGGGAGCTTAGGGCGTTAATAAGGAATCTTGCAAGTTCTAAACGTTTAAAGTCTGTTGAACAGTGTTTATATTTCTGTTTTAAGATCCGCCCGTGGATCCATATACAACTGTTGTGTAATACCTTATTATACTTTCGAATCGGTTTGTATTATTATTACTTTAGACTTCCGCTGTGCATTGAACTGTGATTATTTGACTATGATGATATCAACTACGTCACGATACTCCCCACCGGTCCCACCAGTAATACGTGGAAGTATCGGCGTGTGACAAGCAACAATCGAAGAAACCTACTTGCTTGCCGCGGAGATCAACGACAAGCGAGTTAAAGCTGGATTTTGGGATAAAGCTACCAATAACTTGCATCAAGCTACCACCGCACCAACCACCGAAACCGCCAACTCCCAATCATCGAAGTCCTCTCGTCGAAAGAAGAATAACAACAACAGCAGCTCCAGCAACAAGAACTCTGCTGTCATTACTACTGCTGCCCCGCCTCAAGCCGTACCAGCTCAGCAGCAGTCTCAGCATTGACCAGCTTGTCACACCCCAAATTTCCACGTGTTACCGGTGGGCCCGGTAGGGGAGTATCGTGACGTGGTTGGCAACATAATAGTCAAACAACACAATATTTAAATGCACAGCGGAAGCAAAGTATAGATTCATTTCAACCAAAAGATATTGTAATATTAAGTATCACAAATAGTCGAATATAAATCCACAGGTAGATCAAAATAAAAAGGAAACAAATGTTCAACAGTTTAAGACATCCAAGCTGGCGAGACTTATTATGGATGCTAGGAGACAAGCCAGCCTATTTCGCGTAGTACCTGCACTTAACCTTTTTAGGAAAAATACGTCAGTTTACACTGGTAAATACAATCAACCGACTCATTTTGAAAAGAGTTTAAGAAAATGCATTTAAGGCACAAGGCACAAATAATATTTTATAACTTGGGATAATTATTTAAATATAATACTTGTAAACGAATTACATGTTTCTTATGCGTTCAGTAGCCCGATCCGTAGACCGGGTTAAAGATCAATAGACACACCACTTTATTTAATGAGACACTGACAGGTGTACGCCTACACCTGAGTGCTAAGGTCGTGGCCATTTCGCAAAATGATGCCAGGGATATCCGGGACATGGTCATTAACCCCCCAAAGGCTTTAAGCAAACAAAACATTTCAAAACGTAGCACATCAATGATTTAACCTCTATTCGATTAAAGATTCAATGCCGGACCAAGCGGTATTTCATATACCGTACCCCAAGCCCGTATAGGGAAAATAAGTTAAAAGTATTTACTTGAGCAAGTATAGTTCAAAATCAGCGAGTGCAAGTATCTTTTACCGGTTCCCCTAATCTGGAACGAAGGTTTTAATAATAACCTATTAGAATCCTAACGGTCTTTAGTTAAGCTTAAGCTTAGACCGGTTAGTTTTAAAGATACGGTTCGTACGCACGATTAAGCGAAGACCGGATAGAATGTGATTTAGACCCGACAAGTTTGAAGACTTGCTTAATATGGGTATATGATACACATTCTGGATTTTGAGATAAAACCGATAAGGTTTGACCCGTTTCGGCTAATTTATGTAAACTAGTTACATAAACCGAACCGAACGCGTATGAAGCGTAACGGGTAACCATAAGAGTCCTAAACAGGTTTCCTAAGTTAACATGCCTTAAATATGTCATGATATCAGTAGGATACCTTCCGTTATGCCCAAAACGAGTTTAATCGCATATTAAGCCCCGTAGGGGTATTTTGGTCATTTTAAAGATTATAAAAGGGATTAATTACGTTTCTGTGAACCGGGTCTGAATACATCAGTAAATTAATTTATTTTAACAGGTTATAACTTTTGGTTATAAGTCTTATATGTCAAAATAGTTTTAAACCCTAACTTTGCGTATAATACGCGTATAAAGCCGTTTTAAGCGACGTACGGGTTAAATTAGGATTCTGAGTATCCTGATCAGTTAAACAGGTTCAAAACACTCTATTTAATATTTAAAATCAGTAGCAATTGGATTGGTGTCAAAAGGATTTGTAAAACTCATTTTATGGCCGAAAAGGGTGTATTCGGTATTAACCGAATTAAGGCACTAATCCTAGCTTATGATCAGTTTAAAAATAACTAAAAATCTTCAAAAATCCCAAAATATTATATTACATCAGTGGGTAAAAGGTTTGGTGTCAAAAATGGGTTTTAGATAGGCGTTACGCTAATGACGTCATTTAATTACTAAGAATCGCTATAATTACGTCATTAATCATAACTCCTAATCTGGACCTCCGATTGATGTGAAAATTTACAGACATGTTTAATAATCAGTAACTAAGATTATTTTACTTTCATATCTCCAAAAATCTCGTTTTATGATCATAAGGGCATTACGGTCAATATTTAGGCGATTAACGGAAACATCGGACAATTAAGGATTCATGTGGTATAAACGCAGAGGGTTATACACACATGTAACTAGGTCCTAATGGAACTTTAAGGCATGTCTAAAACTATCTAAACCGGGTCAGAACTGAGGTCAAAGCAAAAGTCAAACTTTTGCGTCTTTCGGTTCCGAATCGGTTCAAAACAGAAAGTTGTCGAATCAAACAAGCGTAGACAAGTTTTTATACTTATTATCAGTTTATAAGAATGATAAAATAGGTGATACGCCTTTTACATCGTTAATCATGCGTTAAATCGAAAATACCATTTCTGTTGACTTTTTCGGACAACGTTTGACTCGACAAACGACCTAGTTAGGATTGGAATCAGTGGGTGCCCTTTTAAGGGTTTAAAGTCCACATGATTACCAACTTATAACAACTTTTGATTCGACAAAACCCTGGACCATTTGTGTTTTAACGAGAAGTCAAACCGTAGTTACGACGGTTTGATTTCTAGGCTATAAACTAAGCATAACTGAAAAAGAGAAGATCAAGGGTACTTACACTTGTCTAATGGATGATTTGGAATGCTTGGGATCTGCTTGAATGCTCCAGAAATGATCAGGAAGTGAATGCAAGATGAATGCAAAGAATATGGGTCTTTTATATGAATTCAAGCATCTTGGATCATCAACACATAAGTCTAGGAGTGTTACCAAATGACCAACATGTGTCCTACAAGCTAAAAACCACCTTAGGCAGCCCAAGGTATCGAAAAACTTGCATGTAAGTCGGTTAGGAGCTGAAAATAGCCACCTGCCATTCTTTTCTGCTTCTGGCAGTCGTAGGCGGCCCGCATGGGCTTTTGTTATATGGGAGGCGGGCCGCGTGGCCCTTCAGATCAGGTCACACATGATTTTCGTTATTGCATTTTGGTCCTTGGTCCCCCGAAAGGCCGTTTTCACTACAATTCTTGCATTATGAGGCTTCAATATTAACATATGGGGGCTTTAGGGCTTATACCATCTTTGTTAAGTCCTCGGGTAACTTTGTGATCACCCGAAAAGCCCTAAATTTCAATGTTAACGATTCTAACCCTCACACACGAATTTTATCACAACTTTCTCATACGGTAACGAAACTTGGTGAAATTTTTATGGTACATTCTAGTGAGCATATTTAATCGTTTCAAGGCTTCGAGTTTGCTAAAAGGTCACTCAGAGGTTTATCTTAACATGTTGACGCATTTAACCCCTGTAGTTTGTAATCTCTCACTTTCTTTCACAATTCACTTCGTATGATCCATGATCCATTCGTTTAAAGTTATAAACATCATGTAGGGTTATTATAAAGTATATTTATTCCTTGTTGACACTTTGAACCCTTATATTTACACAGTTTCACTGTTTGTCAACTTTAGTCCTTCAAGAACATTCTTTCACACGTTCAAACCTATGACACGTGTCAACACATTATAGGACGTAAATTTTCGAGGTGTTACATCCTCACCCCCTTAAAAGAAATCTCGACCTCGAGATTTACTGAAACAGATAAGGGTACTTTTCTTTCATTGTGGACTCAACCTCCCACGTATACTCGGGACCTCTACGGGCATCCCATTTGACCTTTACAAAAGGTATATGCTTCCTTCGAAGCTTCCTTACCTGTCGATCTTCGATCGACAAAGGTTTTTCCACAAATTTCAAGCTCTCATCTATATGCACATCTGTATGGGGTATAACCAGTTATTCGTCAGCGAAACACTTCTTCAGATTGCAGATGTGGAACACATTGTGTATACTACTGAGCTCTTCAGGTAAGTTTAACTTATAGGCAACTAACCCGACATGTTCGATAACCTCGAAAGGTCCTATGTATCTCGGGCTTAACTTACCTTTCTTACCAAATCGCATCACTCCCTTCCAGGGTGACACTTTAAGTAGGACTTTGTCACCTACTTCGAAGTGAAAATCCTTACGAATTGGATCAGCGTAACACTTCTGCCTATCCCGGGCAGCTTTGAGATGGTCACGAATCTGGGCAATCTTGTCCGTCGTCTCGAACACTATCTCCGGTCCAGATAATTGGACATCTCCAACTTCTGCCCAACAAACGGGCGATCTACACTTTCTACCGTATAATGCCTCAAAAGGCGCAGCCTTGATGCTGGTATGGTAGCTATTGTTGTAGGAGAATTCGATTAATGGTAGGTGCTTATCCCAGCTACCACCTAAGTCAATTGCACATGCACGAAGCATGTCTTCCAACGTTTGAATAGTACGCTCACTCTGACCGCCTGTCTGTGGATGGTAAGCCGTACTAAAGTTCAAACGTGTACCCAAAGATTGTTGGAAGCTTTTCCAAAAATGTGATGTGTATCTAGTATCTCGGTCAGAGATAATAGACACAGGTATGCCATGTAAAGCTACAATCTTATCCACGTACAGTTGGGCTAACATATCGGAGCTGTAGGTCTCCTTAATGGGTAGGAAATGTGATGACTTAGTCAGTCGGTCAACTATCACCCAGATGGTGTCATTTCCTTTCCTTGTCTTGGGTAACTTGGTGATAAAATCCATAGTTACCATTTCCCACTTCCAAGTAGGAAGTTCAGGCTGTTGTAGCAAACCTGACGGTTTTTTATGTTCTGCCTTGACTTGCGCACATGTCAAGCATTTAGCTACATAGGTAGCTACAGACTTCTTCAAGCCTATCCACCAATAGTTTGCCCTTAGATCCTGGTACATTTTATCAGCTCCAGGATGAACAGAATATTTAGAGCTGTGGGCTTCCTGGAGGATAACATCTCGGAGTCCTCCATAAATTGGAACCCATATCCGTCCATTCAATCTAAGAATTCCATCCTTACTAAGAGATAACTGTTCCTCAGTTACTCCTAGCTTTTCGTTAGGATAGTTAGCTTCCAACACAGCTTCCTTCTGTGCAGCTAACAACCTTTCTATCAAATTGTTCTTTATTTCCATGCGCTTGACATTGATTCGGATGGGTTTCACCTTCTCCTTCCGACTCAAGGCATCGGTGACTACATTCGCCTTGCCGGGATGGTATCTTATTTCACAATCGTAATCATTCAGAGTTTCCATCCAACGGCGTTGCCTCATGTTCAAGTCCTTCTGGTTGAACAGATGTTGAAGGCTTTTGTGATCAGAATAGATCACACATTTTATTCCATATAAGTAGTGCCTCCACAGTTTTAGTGCGAATACAACGGCACCTAATTCCAAGTCATGGGTGGTGTAATTCTTTTCGTGCACCTTTAACTGGCGTGAAGCATAGGCAATGACTTTGCCTTTCTGCATAAGCACACATCCCATCCCGGTGTGTGATGCATCACAATAAACTACAAACTCCTCTATTCCATCAGGCAATGTCAGTACTGGAGCATTGCTCAACTTTTGTTTCAGAATATCGAAGGATTCCTGCTGCTTAGGACCCCAGTCAAACTTAATCTTCTTACGTGTCAGCGAAGTCAGGGGTGCAGCAATCCTTGAGAAGTTTTCAATGAATCGCCTATAATATCCTGCCAAACCTAGGAAGCTACGTATTTCTGTAGGCGTCTTTGGCTCATGCCAATTCATGACAGCTTCAACTTTAGCGGGATCTACTTGGATACCACGCTCACTAACAACATGTCCAAGAAATTGGACTTCCCGAAGCCAAAATTCACACTTCGAGAACTTGGCATAGAGCTTTTCTTTATGAAGTAGTTCCAGAATGCAGTGAAGATGCTTTTCATGGTCAGCTTGGTTCTTTGAGTAGATGAGAATGTCGTCGATGAAAACGATGACAAATTTATCTAAATGCGGCTTGCAAACGCGATTCATGAGATCCATGAACGCGGCCGGTGCATTAGTAAGCCCAAAAGGCATCACTAGGAACTCGTAATGACCATAACGAGTCCTAAATGCTGTTTTGTGCACGTCTTCATCTCTAACCTTCAATTGATGGTAGCCTGACCTCAAGTCAATCTTCGAGAAGAAACTTGCCCCTTGAAGTTGATCGAACAGATCGTCGATTCTGGGTAAAGGATACCTATTCTTGATAGTGACCTTATTAAGCTCGCGGTAGTCGATGCACAGACGCATCGATCCATCCTTCTTCTTGACAAATAGAACTGGTGCTCCCCAAGGAGACGAACTAGGTTTGATGAAACCTTTGGCTAGCAAATCATCTAGCTGCGTCCTCAATTCCTTCATCTCTGTTGGTGCCAACCTATAAGGCGCCCTTGCAACTGGTGCTGATCCAGGAATAATGTCAATTCTGAATTCTACTTGCCTATCTGGTGGCAAACCAGGTAGTTCTTCAGGAAATACTTCGGGGTATTCAGAAATGACGGGGATATCCCCAATCTTGGGCTTCGGCTCATCTATAATCACTTGTGCCATGTAGATAACACAACCCTTCTTCAAACACTTAGAGTCTTTGAGTATAGACATTTTCTCGGGCAGCCCATACTGGGTATCTCCCTGGATAGTAAGTGATTCACCAGACGAAGTCTTGATCATCACTTGCTTCTTATTGCAAATAATCTGGGCCTGGTTATGAGATAACCAGTCCATACCCAAAACAATGTCGAAACCGGCTAGTTTTAAAGGAAGTAGGGACAAAGGAAAAGAGTGGTTCTTAATGGATATGAAACATCCATCTAATAAGGTTGAAGCGGTTTCTAAAGTGCCATCTGCTAGTTCCACCTCATACTTCACACTTAAAGTTTTAACAGGTAGTTTCAACAATTCACAAAACTTATTATCTACAAACGACTTATCAGCGCCTGAATCAAATAACACTCTCGCATAAACATCATTTGCGAGAAAGGTACCTGTTATCACGTTGTCGTCCTTGACGGCTTCCTTAGCATCCATCCTGAAGACCCTCGCATTGGTCTTCTTCCCCTCTTCATTCTTCCTTGTAAGTTTTGGGCAGTTGGATTTGATATGCCCCTTTTCATTGCAACTATAACACGTTGCGTCCGTTATCTTCTTGCACTCCAGGGTCTTATGTTCCGTAGACTTGCAAATCCCACAAGGCCTCGACTGATATTGGGATTTTGAGTCAAGTCTGCACCTTCCAAAGTGGTGCTTCTTGCAAATTTTACATCTGGGTTTTTCACCCGACTGCTGACCATCCTTCCTAAATCCTGACCCCTTCTTATGGTCATTGTTTCCCTTCTGCTTCTTGTCTGAATGTCGTGAGTTGTCATCCTCACGCTTCCTTTTTTCGGTAACAGTGTTCCTCTATGACCTCAGCCTGACAGCATCCAAGGTAAGGGACAATGATATGTCCGCTACTGACCGAAAAGTAGTTGGTCTGGAGGCCTTCACATTTGCTTTGATCTCCGGTTCCAAACCCCCAATGAATCGAGCTATACGTTTAGGCTCCGGAGTTACCAAATATGGAACTAATCTTGACAAAGTGTTGAAACTGGTAAGGTAGGCCTGACAGTCTAGGTTTTTCATGACCAGCGACAAGAAGTCAGATTCAATTCTCTCAACCTCGTGTTGAGGGCAGAAATTTTCCTTGATTAGTGTCATGAACTGTTCCCAGGTCATGTTGTATAACGGGACTTTCCCTGTAGCTTGGATCAAAGATCTCCACCAAGCTAATGCTTCTCCTTTGAAAGATTGTGACACGAATTTCACAATATCCCTATTATCACAACCACTAATATCCACCACCGTATCCATTTCGTCCATCCAAGTCATGCAATCAACAACTCCTTTTTCCCCAGTGAAGTCCCTGGGTTTGCACGAAACAAAGTACTTATAGGTGCAACCCCTATTACGGGGTTCTTGATCCTGTATGACTCTTTGGGATGGAACACTCCTTCGGTTTGACGAGTGGTGAGAATTACTGTTGTGGGCAGTGTGAGTCCTGGAGGGTGTTCTGGAGTGTGGTGCAGATTGGGTCCTTGCATGGGTACCACCGGATTCATGGAGCTGTCTATCCATAGCTCTATTAACCGCATTATCTATCATTTCTTGTAACTCTGCACCCGCTACATTTACTCGGGCATTATCATGCACTATCCCAGGGTGACTGTTGACCTCATTTGAGTCTGCCATGTAACTTGAACTGTAACATATCGACAATAATTTATTGGTGAGTTTATTATAGAATTGTCTTTTATGGCAATTTTATTAACCGTGGTAAACATAGACCATATATGGTTAATTTATTACTCACATTTATTTAGGATTTCTAATATAATTTATCATAATTATAAAACAATAACAGTTTTATTAGCACATAAGGCCTAGTCACAGGGACAATTTAGATTTTTAAGCTATGATTTCAGAGAATCAAAGCATGAAGGTTTGAACAAAGTTCATTACCTTTATCAGACAGGGTCACAGACTAATACTGTCTTTTGTCTCATATGAAAATGAGAAGGGCCCGTAGGCGAATTCCATTACCAATGGATGGTAAAAAGAACTGATCAAATTTATTAATGATTTAACCCATGATTCAGAGATCATTTATTTGGGTTTAGAATCTTTGAAAAGATCCATATATAATAATAACACGTGTGTTTTTTAACGAATCATGTCTGCCAGGAGTGTGAACATGTTTTCAGATGTTAACAAGGATTTGAATCTTTTTAACGAGTTTTACCATTTGGGCCAGGTCTTAAAATGACATGCAGGCTAGGTTATACTTTTAAGATCCTTAATAAAAATAACATAGGCAGATAGATTTTTAAAAGGAATGATTCTGATTTATTTATTTCATATATAATTTAATTATGCATAACATAGCAAAGATGAAATTTATAAACTCACATTTCATTAAAACTAAAAGTAGTACATTTTGCCCTAAACGGGACTTTTCACAAAAACACATGCCCACGTAGGAGCTATACAAATAATACATGTCCTCACAGTGACTGTTTACTAAAGTAAATGTCCACGCAGGGACTAATAGAGACAAGTCCACGTAGGGACTAAGTACAAAGGTAGATGTCCACGCAGGGACTACATACACACATAAATAAATGTCCACGTAGGGACTTGATTTAAACAAGGAAATACAACAATATATATTGGGATTTAACGATCCCGTTTCTTCTTTCCCTTCAGCAAATTTGCCAAGCCACTCATAAATCCCTCATTCTTCTTACGCTCTTTCTGGAGGTCTCGCTCAACCTTGTCCAGTCTTTGACGGAGATCCTCCTGCTCAGGTGGAGAAAACCGTGGTGGCTGGTATTGTGGCGGAGGCTGAGCAGGTACTTGATACCCTCGAGCTTGATGTCCCATTCCCCAAGGGGTTCCATATGGTCCCTCAGGGTTTTGGGCAAGGTAGTTTGCTGCCACTAGGTATGGGTCGGCCTCGGCATAGTTATAGTTATGGTATGATGGCGGTCCGTAAGGGTTGTAAGCTGCCGGAGCAGTATAAGCAGGGATAGGGTGGCCAAAACCCGGCGATGGCGGTGCAATAGGTGCCGAATTCACCTCTGAAACTGGAACTGAAGGTCCACCCATCTGTGGGCCTTCATATATAGGCGGGTAGTGGCTGCCGCTAGAGTGTTGAGGGGTGTTGAAACGAAAATCAACTTCTCGTGCTGAGATCCGTGCGCCAGTCCTCATACGTCTTGGTGGTTCTGGAGGCTCTAGATGAACTGGCGGCGGTGGAGGCGGTGGCGTGACTGCCTCATAACGTGGATCCCCAGAGGGATTTTGCTGCACGAAACGTGGATCCCCAGAGGGATCTTGCTGCTGCTGTGGCGGCTGCTGGTGAGGTGATGAGTGTTCAGATGGTGTATAGTACCACTCACACCGTTCGAATCGTGCCATGTGACTATCCGGACCCTGGTATGGTGTTTCGTGAAAAGACGAACCGTCTGAGATCACGAAAGGATGGTTCAAGGATCCAGTTGAAGCTTCGACGGGATCTGTGTCCTCGTCCATATCTTGATCACCAGAAAAGTGATCCTCCGGTCCTAGTGGGTTAAAGCCCACGTGTTCGGGTAGGTACTCTGCTGGGTTAAACTGACCCCGAAAAACAGGAGTAGGGTCGCGGAAGGAATCTTGCGATGAGGATCGCTGTAACGGTATATATGAAGGTTGCGGGTTGTTGGGCTCATTCTCGGACTGAGGCCCAAAAGAGTGATAATATGGAGGCGTGGAGCTATGTGACGTGGATTGTCTGGCAGGCTCCTCATAGACCCTCCAAGGTTCTCGCGGATCTATACTCCTTGTAGCAGAAAGAGTTCGCCGGCCCGAAGGCTCGGCCTCATGGTCGTTAGGGGCGCTGATCGGCGCCTTTCCTCGATCTCCTCGTCTGAATCTTGGCGGCATTGCTAAACCTGTTAATATAATAAAGGTAATGACAAGGAAAAATATAAAGGACAAAGTTTAAATTAAAATAAAAATATTTTGGATTATTCCAAAGTTCTTTGTCTAGACTCGAAGATTTAGGAATGTGCAATTGTGTAACTGAGATTAAACACAAAAGGCTAGTGTTTAATTCACTCAGTGTTGGCTCTGATACCAACCTGTCACACCCCAAATTTTCACGTGTTACCGGTGGGCCCGGTAGGGGAGTATCGTGACGTGGTTGGCAACATAATAGTCAAACAACACAATATTTAAATGCACAGCGGAAGCAAAGTACAGATTCATTTCAACCAAAAGATATTGTAATATTAAGTATCACAAATAGTCGAATATAAATCCACAGGTAGATCAAAATAAAAAGGAAACAAATGTTCAACAGTTTAAGACATCCAAGCTGGCGAGACTTATTGTGGATGCTAGGAGACAAGCCAGCCTATTTCGCGTAGTACCTGCACTTAACCTTTTTAGGAAAAATACATCAGTTTACACTGGTAAATACAATCAACCGACTCATTTTGAAAAGAGTTTAAGAAAATGCATTTAAGGCACAAGGCACAAATAATAATTTATAACTTGGGATAATTATTTAAATATAATACTTGTAAACGAATTACATGTTTCTTATGCGTTCAGTAGCCCGATCCGTAGACCGGGTTAAAGATCAATAGACACACCACTTTATTTAATGAGACACTGACAGGTGTACGCCTACACCTGAGTGCTAAGGTCGTGGCCATTTCGCAAAATGATGCTAGGGATATCCGGGACATGGTCATTAACCCCCCAAAGGCTTTAAGCAACCAAAACTTTTCAAAACGTAGCACATCAATGATTTAACCTCTATTCGATTAAAGATTCAATGCCGGACCAAGCGGTATTTCATATACCGTACCCCAAGCCCGTATAGGGAAAATAAGTTAAAAGTATTTACCTGAGCAAGTATAGTTCAAAATCAGCGAGTGCAAGTATCTTTTACCGGTTCCCCTAATCTGGAACGAAGGTTTTAATAATAACCTATTAGAATCCTAACGGTCTTTAGTTAAGCTTAAGCTTAGACCGGTTAGTTTTAAAGATACGGTTCGTACGCACGATTAAGCGAAGACCGGATAGAATGTGATTTAGACCCGACAAGTTTGAAGACTTGCTTAATATGGGTATATGATACACATTCTGGATTTTGAGATAAAACCGATAAGGTTTGACCCGTTTCGGCTAATTTATGTAAACTAGTTACATAAACCGAACCGAACGCGTATGAAGCGTAACGGGTAACCATAAGAGTCCTAAACAGGTTTCCTAAGTTAACATGCCTTAAATATGTCATGATATCAGTAGGATACCTTCCGTTATGCCCAAAACGAGTTTAATCGCATATTAAGCCCCGTAGGGGTATTTTGGTCATTTTAAAGATTATAAAAGGGATTAATTACGTTTCTGTGAACCGGGTCTGAATACATCAGTAAATTAATTTATTTTAACAGGTTATAACTTTTGGTTATAAGTCTTATATGTCAAAATAGTTTTAAACCCTAACTATGCGTATAATACGCGTATAAAGCCGTTTTAAGCGACGTACGGGTTAAATTAGGATTCTAAGTATCCTGATCAGTTAAATAGGTTCAAAACACTCTATTTAATATTTAAAATCAGTAGCAATTGGATTGGTGTCAAAAGGATTTGTAAAACTCATTTTATGGCCGAAAAGGGTGTATTCGGTATTAACCGAATTAAGGCACTAATCCTAGCTTATGATCAGTTTAAAAATAATTAAAAATCTTCAAAAATCCCAAAATATTATATTACATCAGCGGGTAAAAGGTTTGGTGTCAAAAATGGGTTTTAGATAGGCGTTACGCTAATGACGTCATTTAATTACTAAGAATCGCTATAATTACGTCATTAAGCATAACTCCTAATCTGGACCTCCGATTGATGTGAAAATTTACAGACATGTTTAATAATAAGTAACTAAGATTATTTTACTTTCATATCTCGAAAAATCTCGTTTTATGATCATAAGGGCATTACGGTCAATATTTAGGCGATTAACGGAAACATCGGACAATTAAGGATTCATGTGGTATAAACGCAGAGGGTTATACACACATGTAACTAGGTCCTAATGGAACTTTAAGGCATGTATAAAACTATCTAAACCGGGTCAGAACTGAGGTCAAAGCAAAAGTCAAACTTTTGCGTCTTTCGGTTCCGAATCGGTTCAAAACAGAAAGTTGTCGAATCAAACAAGCGTAGACAAGTTTTTATACTTATTATCAGTTTATAAGAATGATAAAATAGGTGATACGCCTTTTACATCGTTAATCATGCGTTAAATCGAAAATACCATTTCTGTTGACTTTTTCGGACAACGTTTGACTCGACAAACGACCTAGTTAGGATTGGAATCAGTGGGTGCCCTTTTAAGGGTTTAAAGTCCACATGATTACCAACTTATAACAACTTTTGATTCGACAAAACCCTGGACCATTTGTGTTTTAACGAGAAGTCAAACCGTAGTTACGACGGTTTGATTTCTAGGCTATAAACTAAGCATAACTGAAAAAGAGAAGATCAAGGGTACTTACACTTGTCTAATGGATGATTTGGAATGCTTGGGATCTGCTTGAATGCTCCAGAAATGATCAGGAAGTGAATGCAAAGAATGTGGGTCTTTTATATGAATTCAAACATCTTGGATCATCAACACATAAGTCTAGGAGTGTTACCAAATTACCAACATGTGTCCTACAAGCTAAAAACCACCTTAGGCAGCCCAAGGTATCGAAAAACTTGCATGTAAGTCGGTTAGGAGCTGAAAACAGCCACCTGCCATTCTTTTCTGCTTCTGGCAGTCGTAGGCGGCCCGCATGGGCTTTTATTATATGGGAGGCGGGCCGCGTGGCCCTTCAGATCAGGTCACACATGATTTTCGTTATTGCATTTTGGTCCTTGGTCCCCCGAAAGGTCGTTTTCACTACAATTCTTGCATTATGAGGCTTCAATATTAACATATGGGGGCTTTAGGGCTTATACCATCTTTTTTAAGTCCTCGGGTAACTTTGTGATCACCCGAAAAGCCCTAAATTTCAATGTTAACGATTCTAACCCTCACACACGAATTTTATCACAACTTTCTCATACGGTAACGAAACTTGGTGAAATTTTTATGGTACATTCTAGTGAGCATATTTAATCGTTACAAGGCTTCGGGTTTGCTAAAAGGTCACTCAGAGGTTTATCTTAACATGTTGACGCATTTAACCCCTGTAGTTTGTAATCTCTCACTTTCTTTCACAATTCACTTCGTATGATCCATGATCCATTCGTTTAAAGTTATAAACATCATGTAGGGTTATTATAAAGTGTATTTATTCATTGTTGACACTTTGAACCCTTATATTTACACAGTTTCACTGTTTGTCAACTTTAGTCCTTCATGAACATTCTTTCACACGTTCAAACCTATGACACGTGTCAACACATTATAGGACATAAATTTTTGAGGTGTTACACAGCTCCAGTTAGCTATGCACCACCTGCAAAGTGTGCATACATAGGTCCCCACCCTGCTTGCCCGACATATACCTATCATCACCCGGTGGGTATCGCCTGCAGATTTTGCGTGCATTGCAACATGTACGACCACTTTACCGCCAATTGCCGTACTGGTCCCCGATAAGCACCAGCTCAAGCTACTGCTCATCAAGGCCAACAAGCGGCTCAGGCACCCGCGATCAACGCCAGAGTCTGCTTCGCGTGTGGTGATCCCAACCACTTCGCCAACATGTGCCCGAACAGGGTTGTGAAACAAGAGCCTCAGAAACAGCAACAGCCTCAACAGCAACAACAACAGTAACAAGCCGCCCGCGCCAGAACTTTCAAAATCAATGTGCACCAAGCCCAGGCTGACAACAATGTGGTCAATGGTACGTTCCTTGTGAATGGTATTTATGCTTCGTGTTTGTTTGATACTAGAGCCGATAACTGTTTTGTGTCGTTCGAATTCGAGAAGCTCCTTAATTATAAGCGCTCCCATCTCCCCGCGATGTTCGATGTCGAAGTCGCCACCGGAAGAACCGTCGCCGTCAATTCCGTTCTTCGTGATTGTACTCTTAAGCTCAACAATCACATCTTCCCAATCGACCTTATTTCGATGCAACTCGGAAGTTTTGACGTCATAGTAGGCATGGACTTTCTTCGTGAAAACCATGCTGAAGTTGTGTGCTTCGATAAAATGATTCGATTCGATTCTCGCTCGCAAATGGTGATCTATTATGTGTCTATGGTGAAACTGCTTCGAAAGGTCTCAAGCTCATGTCATGTGTCCAAGCTAGCAAGTATCTCCGCAAGGAGTACATGGCTTTCTTGGCTAATATTGTAGTAGCAGAGAAGGAAAAGAAAGGAAGGCCAGGTGTAAACGATGTTCCTGTGGTTCAAGAATTTCCTAACGTTTTTCCTGAGGATCTTCCCGGACTACCGCCAAGTCATGATATCGACTATCACATCGACCTCATTCCTGGTGTAAACCCTGTTGCCAAAGCTCCTTACTGACTCGCTCCATCCGAAATGCGCGAACTCTCGAGTCAGCTCCAGGAACTACTTGATAAAGGCTTCATTCGCCCGAGCACCTCTCCTTGGGGCGCACCAGTCCTCTTCGTCAAAAAGAAGGATGGGTCGTTCAGGATGTGCATCGACTATCGGGAATTGAATAAGTTGACTATCAAGAATCGCTATCCCCTACCTCGAATTGATGATTTATTTGACCAGCTACAAGGTGCTACGTGCTTCTCAAAGATCGATCTACGCTCAGGCTATCACCAACTACGCATTCAAGAGGAAGACATCCCCAAAACTGCTTTCCGCACTCGATATGGCCATTATGAGTTCATTGTTATGCCTTTTGGCTTAACCAACGCACCCGCGGTCTTTATGGATCTGATGAATCGCGTGTGTAAACCTTATATCGGCCGCTTCATCATCGTGTTCATCGATGATGTCTTGATCTATTCTAAGTCGAAAACCGAACACGCGCAACATCTACGTTTGGTTCTCGAGCTACTCCAAGGGAATCAACTCTATGCCAAGTTCTCCAAGTGTGAATTCTGGCTGGAGGAGGTTCAATTCCTCGGTCACATCGTCAATAGTCAAGGTATTCACGTCGATCCCGCGAAGATTGAAGCAGTTAAGAGTTGGATTACACCAAAGAACCCGTCTGAAGTCCGTTCTTTTCTCTGGCTAACGGGCTATTATCGTCGATTTATTGAAGGATTCTCTAAGATCGTTGTGCCGCTTACCGCTCTCACGCATAAAGACAAGCCTTTTGTTTGGGGAACTGAACAAGAGTCTGCTTTCCAAACCCTCAAGCATATGCTCTGCAATGCTCCCGTTCTCACTTTACCTGATGGAAACGACGACTTTATTGTCTATTGTGATGCCTCGAACCTTGGTCTTGGTTGTGTCCTCATGCAACGGGACAAGGTCATTTCTTACGCATCTCGACAGCTCAAATCCACGAGAAGAACTATACAACCCATGATCTCAAGCTAGGCGCAGTTGTTTTTGCGTTAAGGATTTGGCGACACTACCTGTATGGTACCAAGTGTACGATCTTCACCGATCATAGGAGCCTAAAACATATCTTTGACCAGAAGGAACTTAATATGCGTCAACGCCGATGGGTAGAACTTCTCAACGATTATGACTGTGAGATTCGTTACCATCCTGGCAAAGCAAATGTTGTTGCCGACGCTCTCAGCAGACGGAGCTATCTGCTCAGCATTCGTAATATCCAAGCCCAGTACAATCTCGAAACCCTCATCCGCGAAGCTCAACATGCCTGTTTTAATGAACGCACTCTGAAGAAGGAAATGATCTACCACGATGGAGCTCAGCTTGTGAATAAGTCGAATGGGATATTCCACTTTCTGGACCGAATTTGGATCCCTAAGCGGACCAATTTATGACAGATTTTGATGGACGAAGCCCATAAATCCCGATATTCTATTCATCCCGGTGCTGACAAGATGTACCTTCACTACAAGTACTGGTGGCCGGGCATGAAGAGAGATATCGCCCTCTATGTTGGAAAGTGCCTGACTTGCTTGAAAGTCAAGGCCGAGCACCAAAGACCCTCTGGCTTACTCGAACAACCCCCGATCCCTATGTGGAAGTGGGAAAGTATAGCTATGGACTTCATAACGAAACTTGCGCGTACGCCATCAAGTCACGACAGTATCTGGGTTGTCGTTGACCGATTAACCAAATCTGCTCATTTTCTGCCAATACGAGAAGACTACAAGGTAGAAAGATTAGCCCGAATCTACACCGATGAGATCATTTGTCGACATGGGACGCCTCGCGACATCATCTCTAACCGTGATGCTCGGTTTACCTCGCGTCTGTGGGAAACGTTTCAAACGGCTCTCGGTACTACGCTTAATCTAAGAATCGCATTCCACCCTCAAACCGATGGTCAGACTGAAAGAACGATTCGTACCCTTGAAGACATGCTCCGTTCATGTGTCATAGATTTCGGTGGTAATTGGGATGCATACTTACCTTTAGTCGAATTCTCGTACAATAACAGTTATCATTCCAGCATTCAAATGGCACCGTTTGAGGATTTATATGGAATAAAATGTCGATCGCCTATTGTATGGCACGAGATCGGGCACTCGCAATTAACCGGTTCTGAGCTATTGCAAGAAACGACTGACAAAATCCTCCAAATTCGAGACAATCTGCTGAAAGCTCGGAGTCGTCAGAAAAGTTACGCCGATAGACGATGCAAGCCCCTTGAATTTGACGTTGGCGACTATGTACTTCTAAAGGTATCACCTTGGAAGGGTGTGGTCAGATTCGATAAGAAAGGGAAACTAGCGCCTCGATATGTTGGACCTTTTAAGATCATGGAAATGATCGAAAAAGTCGCCTACAGACTCGAACTACCGGAGGAACTTAGCAACGTTCACCCGACTTTCCATGTGTCGAACCTCCGAAAGTGCCTGACTGAGCATGATTTAATTGTACCTCTAGAAGATCTTCAAGTGAACGAAACACTACACTTTGTGGAGAAGCCTATTGAAATCCTGGATCGCCAAACAAAGCAGCTCAGACGCTCGCGCATTCACATTGTGAAGGTTCAATGGGAAGGAAAACGAGGCGACGAGTTCACTTGGGAACTCGAAAGCGACATGAAGGCGAAGTACCCGCAGTTGTTTGTTATGGCTTCGGCCTAATTTCGGGACGAAATTCCCTCAACTAGGGGAGGCTGTAACACCCCGTGTTTCGAAAGTCAAAGTCAAGATTTTAGTCAAAGGGAGACAAGATTGCTAATTGCGATCTATCACTCCTTGCTCAATTCGTGTTTAACTTCTTTGACTTGTAATTAGTCTAATTTTGTTATTGCATTAGTTGTATTATGTGGAGTATATGTTAATAATCGCATATCTAATCGATTTATCGCTTATCGCTATCGCATTCACAACTCGGATTGTAGGTTGTTTTATGTGTGTGTGCTACTTATGTGTTACCTGTGCATGTTACTTATGTTGTTGTTATGGTGATTAATCAAAACACAATCGTAATCGAATCGCAAACGCTAAACGCGAATTGAATAGGACGCTTGTATATTGATATAGTAGTTGGGATTAAAAGTAATTTGAATAGGAAACTCTATCGCATCGCAACGCTCAACACTCGAATCGAAATCGCAAAACTCATCGCGCTGTGCACTCGAACCGAGTGGCCAGCCGACCGAGTTGCCACCCGACCGGACTGCCATCCGGTCGGAGTGCCACTCGACCTAGCTGCCACCCACCCAGGTGCCACCCGGTCGGATTGCCATTCGACCGAGCTGCCACCCGGACGGGCTGCCACTCGAGCGACCAGCTATTTATGGAAACCCTATAAATACCCCTCATTTGTCACCTCATTGATGGTGACAGCTCCCTTGTTCGACTTAGCCGCATTCAAGCTCATTTCTTCCGATTTCTCTCAAATCTTGTAAGTTTTCCACCTAAACCTTGTACTTTCTTATTCTACACGCACTCCTACACACTTCTATCTTTTGAATCTTAACTTTTAACCGTGAAATCACTAGATTGAGGTGTTCTAGGATGATGTCATCATGGTGTTCATAAGAACTTCATGTTTTGGCTTCAATCCACCAAGAACGACTCAGATCTGAATGATTTCCACATGAATAACAAAGATCTTTCATAGATCTGAACAAATTCATGGTGAAAAGGATTGAAAGACGGTTTTCAAGCTTTCTTTCAACTCTTTTACACTCAATGCACTCAAAACCGATAGAATCAGAGCTTGTTCTAATCTTCTACTCTTTCTTGATTGATGTGTCGGTTCAAGATCTGGATTCTATCCACGAGAACACTGATCTCGGGTTGAACATGAAACACCGTCTCGAATAGTTAGCTGGTCGAACTAGGGTGGTTCTTGTCCGATTGGGTCACTAGGCCTTGACGAGCTTTCTGTTGTTTAGCACGTTATCAAACAGTCTCGAGAAAACTTCAAAACTACCAAAATAACCAAGGAAGAAGACGACCAGGTCATCTGGGACGGATTGCCACTCGACCGGACAGCCACCCGGTCGGATTGCACCTTGGGTCCCACACTTAACTTTCATTTAAACAATTGAGGTTTTGAACATCGAACGGATTGCCGTCCGATCGGATTGCCATCCGATCAGATTGCCATTCGACCATGTGATGTTTTGACGTTAACACTTAAACAAATTTTCAACATGTTCAATCCGAGCGGATTGCCACCCGATCGGATAGACATCTGATATGTGCGCGTATATACAAATTTTTATAATGAATTTACACACGATTCAGTTTTAAATTTATAAAAGTGATTTATACTTCAACATCAAAACACACAACCAAAGTATCGGTAAGAACCAAGTATCGATCCAAGGAAGTGGGCGGAAGAATAATACTAGACCTTTGTCATTAAATTAACGGAAGAAAGATAAGTTGTGATATTTTCTAAAAACTAAAAAGCATAGATAAAAATAAATAAAAACATAATAGACTCCAAATAGGAAAATAGATAAATAGCCTTGCTTTATACACAACCAAAGTACGTGAACTAAGTCTGTTTTGTCATTAGAAACATTTGGTCAATTCTCCATTTTCAAGACAATTAGTATCACTTTTGGGAATCCTAACATGACAATCATTCGGAAAGCTAAAACGATAAACACACTTTAACCACCTAAAATTGTTCTTTAACGTGCAATTGATAAATGTCTATGATAATCCCCTAAAAATAAGTTAGTCATCCGTTAGGAGTTTTCTAACCTCACTTAAACAAGGAAAGTGACACCGATAAACACAATGCAACCACCGAGACAAGCATAAACTAGATTAAATCACAACCGAGTTCATTTTATAAATTTTGCATATAAATTCTCCAAGATAGCAATTTTGGCCTAAACTACTAACTAAGCTAACAATTCATGGCAAGAATTCATAACAACACCATTTAACCCGTTAAGGCCCTTACGTGAAGGAAAGCTTTCTTGATTAACAATAATTACCTTTTATTAAACCACTAACCATTTCTAGTATCATGGTGCACACATTTTAAACAAGTTAAACAAGTTAAGCATGTTCAAAGTCTACTAATACATGATTAATTAAGCTTCATCTTTCAACTATCTCAACTAAACATATACTAATCATCCAACATAATTAGTTATAATCAAGAAATCAACATCAATAAACAAGGTTCCAAACTAATCATCAAAGATTAACATAAAAAATACTTCCAAGTGTCATTACAAACAAAATTAACATACTAATGGTTATAATTAAGCAAGGGATTGTAGTGTTTTTGCCCAAAGGCTTACAATAATACATAAAACATTAATCTAAATGCTTGAAACATTAACAAAATTATGGAAAGATTAGAGAATCAAACCATAAACAAGCACTAGATTAAGAATCCGGAAGATAACGGAGCTAATCGGCACAATGTGGCTTGAATCCGGGTGAAAGCTAATGCCTCCGGAGCCTGAAAATCGCCTGAAGAGCTCCCAAAATGTCCAGAGTTACGAGCAGAATGTTTCTGCATGTTTTTTATAACATTTTGCGATCGCACGGTCGTGCCAATAAAGTGCACGACCGTTCACTTTTTGAATCATTGGAGTCATTGTTCACCATACCGCATGACATCATCTTATCTTGACCGGTCTTCGATCATCTTATCTTGACCGACTTTCGCTTATGTTATCGATAACTGATCAGGCTATTATCCACTCTAGTGCTCCCTTAAATCCATTAACTCAACCGCTGTGAGTATACTCGAACCCTTTTTGCTTTAAACACTTTTGGGTGTTACATACGTTACTTATACAAAATTACATCGAACACACTACGCAATACTTTAACGCTAACCGTTACTGCATGTTATACGTGACTCAATGAATGCTTGTTTGTTATGTTTACACATGGAATGCTGTCTACCTGCCTTAGCAACGATAGTACTATTTGTTTGGACTCAGCACCTGTTCACTCAGGGGTTGTTAAGGAAAATTTGTTACATGGCTCACAGTGGTGAGTGTGTATTACGAACTGCCTTGGGCAGTCAACCCGCAGTCATTGGTATCGATAGGTTCATGTCGATAACTTACGTGCTTCATTTCACACTGTGTACGTGCTGGTTATGCGTAAACAATTTCGAACTCTATATGCTATTATCAAAGTTTTATGCTCACCTTTACATTATGTGTATTGACTTTTACTTTAACGTATGTGGCAGGTGCTTAAGATGTTAATTTGCTTGGATTGCTGTGAAATCGAGGCTAGGAAAGAGTCTAGAAACAAAGACAATTTATTTTTATTTATTTAAAATCTGAGTTGTCGGAACATGCTTTTGTTTGAAGAATATCTATGTCTGTAATAACTATTTTATCTTATGGGTCATGGTATGGGACATGATATTTAAACTATTTGGTAATGTAGTCGTTATGGAATTTCTTTGAACAATCTGTTTCGCTCAGTGCCGCGCCCCGATGATTCCGCCATCGGTTGGGGTGTGACAGAAGTGTAGGAAACCAGGTCCAACGAATTTTGATTGAGCACATTCCAGCGGCATTGGGATCGACTTATTAAACAATAACCAAAAATCACTAAACCCTAAACACTAAAGATAAACTCTAAAGTTAAACCCTAAAGCTTAAGGTTAAACACTATGCTAAAACCTAAAAACTAAACCCTAAACCCTTAAACTAAACCCTAATGCTAAACCCTAAATACTAATGCTAAACACTAAAACTAAACCCTAAATACTAATACTAAACACTAAAACTAACCCCTAATGCTAAACCCTAAATACTAATGCTACGACGCACGAACAATCCACATGTTATGAACCAAAATCTGCATGTTGTAACTGCATCTCGTACTGTCACACCCCGGATTTCCACGTGTCACCGGTGGGCCCGGTGGGGAGTATCGTGACGTAGTTGATATCATCATAGTCAAACAACACAATATATAAATGCACAGCGGAAGCAAAAGATAAATATTATTACATTCTGAATATAAAGTAATATCCAGTATTACAACGGAAAGTAAAGGATCCACAGGCGGATCATAAAACATATCATTTGTTCAACAGACTTTAGACGCCTAGAACTTGCAAGATTCCTTATTAACGTCCTGAGCCGCTTCCAGCCTATTACGTACTTGTACCTGTCACTTAGACTTTTGAAAATACGTCAGTTTTCACTGGTAAATACACTCAACCGACTCATTTGAAAAGAGTTTAAGAAAATTGATTTAGATGCACCAGGCACAAGATATTTTGACACTTCGATTAAAATGCACAAGGCAAAATTAATCTTTTATACTTGGGACAAACTATATTTCATGTTATCAGTTTTACATAACTTGCTCTACATACGGGGCCCGGATCTATGCCGGTTCATGATTAAACGACACACCACTATTCCCCTATTGGGAATCCCTTATTGGGTATAACTATTCCCTTATTGGGAATCCCTTATTGGGTATAATTAGTTAATAAACATATGGCATCTGTCAGGTGTATGCCTACACCCCGTGCTTAGGTCGTGGCCATTGTATTAAATGAGTCAAGGATATCCAGGACACGGTCGCATTAATCCCCAATGTTTCAGTCAAGCAATACGAATTAAAACAGGTTATTTAGATTTCCCGACTCATTGGTCTTTGAATCCCATACCTGAACATGCGGTATTTATATTACCGTATCCCAATCCCGTAATACGGAAAATAAGTTAAGAGTATTTACCTGAGCTAGCTCCTGTCTTAAATAGCAGAAATTTATAACTCAGCCGTATTCACTTAAGTAAGCGTAGGTACAATTTACCGGAAAGCTCTAGTCTGGAATGATGGTATAAATAATTAATTAGAATGCTAACGGGTCTTTAATTAAGCCTAAGCTTAGACCGGTTAGTCTTACAGGAAGATACGGTTCGTACGCACGATTAAGCGAAGACCGGAATAGAATGTGATTTAAACCCGACATGTTCAGAGACTTGTCTTATATGGGTATTTCATACACATTCTGGATTTTAGGATAAAACCAATAAGGTTTGACCCGTTTCGGCTAATTTATGTAAACTTGTTACATAAACCGAACCGTACGCGTAATAAGCGTGACGGGTATTCATGAGAGCTATATACATGTTTCTTAAGTTAATTTATGCCTCAAATATGTTGTGACATCAGTAAGATGTCTTTCATTATGCCCGAAATGTATTTAAACACAAACTAGGCCCCGTAGGGGTAGTTTGGTCATTTAAAAGGTTATAAAAGAGTTTAAGTATTAATCTGAGTTATGGGTCTGATGTAATCAGTAAAAATACTCAATTTAATAAGTTATAACAGTAGGGTAAAATATATATGTGAAATTTATCAATTATAACCAAACTATGCACCGTAGGGGCATTTTGGTAATTTCACATAAGCTGAGAAGCTCAAAACTGAAGTCTGAGTTAATCAACCTTTGCTTACTGTTAAAACATTATAATTTACCTAAAATATCAGTAGGTATCAACCCTTGTATGTCTAAAATAGTTCTAGTGCATACTATGCGTTAAAAACGCTTAGAAAGGCGATTAGGAGCCGTTTCCGGGTTATATACATAAAGCTGATATTTTTATTATTCCAGAAGGCCTAAAATAATTTATTTAACATATCTAATCAGTAGCAAAAGGTTTGGAGTCGTTTAGATATGTAAAACTCATTTTATGGCCCGTAAGGGCAAAACCGACAATTACCGGATTAAGCCTACGACTATAAGTTATGCTCAACCTAAAATTAATTAAAAATCTTCAAAAATCCCAAAATAATATATTACATCAGTGGGTAAAGATTTTGATATCAAAAAGTAGGCTTAACTAGGCTATACGTTAATTACGCCGTTTAATTAACATAAAGCTTCTATTTTGCGCTAATGAGCATAACTCTCAATCTAGACCTCGAATTGATGTCAAACTTTGCATACAAGTTTATATATCAGTAACTAAGGTTTCTACACTTTTGCATTTTCATAAATCACGTTTTAAGGTAATAAGGGCATAATGGTCAACATATGAGCAATTAACGGAAACGCGTAAACGAATGGGTCAATCAATGAACCAACCACAGAGGGTTATGCTAACATGTAGCCTGGTCCTAAGGAAGCTCTAAGGCATTTCCAAATCATACTAAAACGGGTCAGAACTGAAGTCAAAGCAAAAGTCAAAGCTTTGCGACTTTCGGTTCCGAATCGGTTCAAAACAGAAAGTTGTCGAATCAAACAAGCTTAGACAAGTTCTTATGCTTATTATCAAGTTATATGAATGATAAAATAGGTTACACACCTTTTACATCGTTAATTATGCGTTAAACGAAAGATTACATTTCTGTTGACTTTTTCTAATCATCTTTGACTCGACAAATGACCTAGTTAGGATGGGAATCAGTGGATGCCCTTTTAAGGGTTTAAAGCCCACATAATTACCAACTTATAACTACCTTTGATTCGACTAATCACTGGACCATTAGTGATTAATCGCTAAGTCAACCTTTAATTACGACGGTTGACTTTTAAGCTAAACTAAGCTAAAACTTAAACTAAGGAAGGATTAGAAAACTTACTGAAGTCCTAAGCTTGATTAGGAAGATCTTGTGTCTGCTCTTAAGCTCCCAAAAGCTCCAGAATTGCACAAGTGAAGTGTGAAGAATGTGTTGCAACTTAGTGGCCTTATATAGTGTTTAGATCACCACAAATTCTTGACACACAAGTTTACAAGTGACCACAACATCTTAACAAGTGTCCCTAGATGTTTAGGGGTTGTTTAGGGGCCAAGGGTTATGAGGAAAATCGGATAAAAGGTCAAATTTCGTGTTTAATAGCAAACAGGCAATTCTGTTGGAGCTGGGCTTAGCTTGCGCACCGTAACAATTATTTGTTGCGGTGCGCAACAATTCATCAGGGACCAAAATGTTGGCCTTTCATGCATTCGAAAGGGTAACTAACTTGTTTCTTGCAATTTGACCCCTTCTTATTTACCTATAAGGGCTTTAGGACTTATACCCACTTTGCCAAGTCCCTGGACACTTCCGGTTATCCCTAAAAGTCTTAACTTTCAATGTTTACGCTTTAACCCCTCGCACACGAATTTGATCATAACTTTCTCATACGATATCAAAACTTTATGAAATTTATATCGTGCATTCTAGTGAGCATAATTAACCGTTACAAAGCTTCGGGTTTGTCAAAAGGTCACTCAGAGGTATATTTTAAACATGTTGACACATTTAACCCCTGTAGTTTGTAATCTCTCACTTTTAGCTTCGTATGATCCATGATTCATTCGTTTGAAGGTATAAGCGTCATGTAGGGTTAATGTACCATATATTTATTCACTGTTGACATTTAGAACTCGTATTTTCATATACTTTTCACGTTTGTCAACTTTAGTCCTTTCAGAACATTCTTTCGCACGTTCAAACTTATGACACGTGTCATTACATTATAGGACGTGAATTTTCGAGGTGTTACATCCTCACCCCCTTAAAAGAAATCTCGACCTCGAGATTTGTTAAAGTAAGGAAGTATTTTCTGCCTAATCATGGCAACATACAGATAATTAGGGATTTGTATGATCTTATTCGTTGTTTCCAATGCAACTTTCAGATGCAAATAAGTGGACTTTCTAAAGTCTCGTCCATCCAACGGATGTTTTGATATTCCATCCTTACAAGGTCTCCAAAAGAACCACCTTGATGCTTATCTATCAACTTTTATAGAAAACTTATCTTAAGGTGAGATGGTTATTTCAACCACTGCTTAACTAATCTCAAAGACTAGTTATTTCTTACAGCTAGTCGATCAAATCGACGATCCTGGGCAGCTAATGGCGATTCCTAATTGTTGCTTAAATAGGGTTGCGGTATTCAATGTATACTCAAGATGATCCGTCTTTCTTATTTATATAAATCGGAGTTCTTAGAACTTTGAATTTTTGGCTTTATGAGACCTTCTCTAAAAACTTATCGATTTGGCTCTTAGTTCTTCCTATTCCCTTGGTACTAACTGATATAAGGCTCTTACAATAATTGCAGCCCTAAGCGGGATGTTTGTCCTAACATCCTCTTGCCTCTCAGGAGGTAAAACGTGGTAATTTTTATAAAGAAGTTCATAAGGACATATAGAGATGTCAGAGGTGTCCGTATTCCCAGGCTTTGGTTCATCTATCGATGTCGGTGTCAGATAAATGGCACATTCTCTTTACAAAAGCAAGGATGTCCGAAGTAGATATACTTATAAGGACATTTTTATATTGGATATCTTCTTTGAATACTACTAGTCGACTTTAGTACAATATGACCATTGGGATATCTCAGGGGTTCCATGCATTAAACCTCCATACTGATCAGGCATTGAAGCAATCTATGGGACACACTAGGATACGCCAATCCCCATATAGCACTTTTGTCAAACATAGTTTGGCATTCGTAGGCGATAGAAACAATGAGAAAAATAATAAATTAAAGTAGTATATATTGTCGTACTCCTTTTGGGGAGGAGTACTCCAGATTCTTATGAAAGGGTTATCCCCGAGGATGGGAGAGAGGATCATTAAAGATTCCATTGGTAAATTATACCTTATTTCTAATATCTGAAGTTCTTATGAATGCAATCAAAAGTTTGCTAAGTTTATGGTTTACTAAAGGTTTATTATCCCTTGTATTAACGTAAAATACTTAGCAGATACAATCGATGCTAAAAGGTAAGGACGTACCTGATGCTATTATTGATATGTACCGTCTCTGTCCTTCAATTGGTAGTTCAGGGGTTTCCTTCCTTATCCTTTCCAGACTTAGCTGCTCCTTTCTTGCCGGCTTCAGGACAATTAGTACTGATGTGACCCTTTTCGCCACAGCTGAAACAGCTTGCATTCTTTATGTCCCTACATTCGTGGGACTGGTGGCCAGTTCTTTTGCAGATGCCACATTGCTTTATCTTTTGGTTTGATCGACACTGTCCCCAGTGTCTTCTTTTGCAGGTTTTGCATGTAGGCTTCTTGTCAAAATCCTGTTGGTCATTGTTGAACTCAGATTTGTTCTTCTTAGGATTCTGGGAGTTATCCTCCTCCCTTTTTCGCTTCCCATCTTTAGAGGCCTTGTTAGCCTTGTTTCTAACCACATCGAGTGTGAGAGATAGCGACAGATCTGCCGCTGACCTGAATATAGTAGGTCTCGATGCTTTCACACTTGCCTTTATTTCTGGGGCTAGACCCCCAATAAAGCGAGCTATTCGCTTTGGTTCCGGTGTGATCAAATAAGGAACCAATCGAGACTTGGTATTAAAACTTGTAAGGTATCCTTGACAATCTAAGTTCTCCATGACTAATGCCAAGAATTCAGTCTCGATCTTCTCAACTTCATGTTGAGGACAGTAATTTTCTTTGATAAGAGCAACGAACTGATCCCAAGTCATGCTGTACAAAGGAATCTTCCCCGTAGCTTGAATGAGAGACTTCCACCATGCTAGTGCCTCTCCCTTGAACGATTGGGATACATACTTCACTACATCCCTTTCAGCACAACCGCTTATATCGACAACTGTGTCCATTTCATCCAACCAGGTCATACAATCAATTGCCCCCTCTTCCCCAGTGAAATCCCGGGGTTTGCAGGACACAAAGTACTTATAAGTACAGGGCCTGGTACGCGGTTCATTATCGAACACTACCTTTTTGGATGGAACACTGTGTTCATTAGATGAATGTCGATCATCATCCTTCTTTAGTTCCTATTTCTTAGAGGGCGGCTTGTTATGAGGCTCTGAATGAGTTTTAGGGATGGATTTAGGGTGGGGTACAGATAAGGCTTTACTAAGTGTCTCGCTATACTCCTTAAACTGTTCCTCCACAGCTTTAGATACAGCTGTATCAATCAGTGAGCGAAGCTCTCCTTTGGTTATATTAATCCTCTCATCATCGCGGTTTTCCAAAGGATGACTGTTCTCTTCCTCCGACCTAGCCATGTAGCTTTAATTGCTGAGCAAAAAGAAAAATAAGGCAAGGTTTATACGGAAGCTTATACAGTTTTATCGTTTTAACGATTTATTAACCATGTTTTTAATACACATATTAGTTAATTTGATAAATATATAATTATTCGGGATCTTTATCACAATCCCAAATTATAAGTTAATGACAGCACAGAAGGCCTAGTCACGTAGACAGATTTAATTTATAAGCCTTGATTTTACAGAATCGAGGCATTAAGGTTTGAATCAAAGTTCATTACCTTTTCTCGGATAGGGAGTCATTGCTACCACTGTCGTTGTCATAATTGACGATACAATATGGCCCGTAGGCAATTCAATTGACATTACAAAATGATGTTTTTAAGAAAATAATAATCATCACACTGATGATAGTAATCATGATAGTATTGATCATATTGACCATGAGGCTGGGGCATAGCCCACCACCTTAGACAGGAGCCATAATGGTTGCAACTGTCATTGTCGTATTGACAATATTAATAAGTATAGCCCGTAGGCACTTCGTCATTAAGGATGTTGATAATATGATCATCATATTGATGATATTAGTCATGATCATATTGATCATATAAACTAATAGGTTTGAGCATGGCTCACCACCTTAGACAAGGAATCATAAAGATCACAATGTCAGTGTCTCAGATGGACAATACGTTATAGCCCGTAGGCACTTCCCTTCTAAGGGATGGTTATAAAATGATCATCTTATAGGATGATATAAGCCATGATTTCTAAATCATAAGGCAAATTAGGAAATTTAAAATTTCCGACATAGGGATGACTGTTGTGATTTTATCGAATCACATTTGTCAGGAGTGCTAACACGTTCTTAGGTGTTAACAAGGATCTAAATCCCTTGAGTAGGTTTCACCATCTTGGCCGCGTAGGCTAGGTTTCACCTTTAAGATTCTTTTTAAAATGCATACTGGCAGGGAAGGAAGAATGTTTATTTTATTCAGGATTTTTATCATAAATCCTAATTTATAATTCAGTAATAGCACAAATGGCCTAGTCGCGTAGACAAGTTTAATTTATAAGCCATGATTTCAGAGAATCGAGGCATTAAGGTTTTAATAATAGCACAAATGGCCTAGTCGCGTAGACAGGTTTAATTTATAAGCCATGATTTCAGAGAATCGAAGCATGAAGGTATTCTGGCACAATAGGCCTAGTCACATGGACACCTTTAAATTATAAGCTATGATTTCAGAGAATCAAAGCCTTTGGGGTTTGAACCTAGTTCATTACCTTTATCTGACAGGGAGTCATCGCTACCACTGTCTTTTGGCTCATATGGAAATGAGCAGGGCCCGTAGGCGTTATATTACCACGTATGGTTAAAATATGATCATCTTAATTGATGATGTAAACCCAGGACTCAGAGATCATTAAACTGGGTTAGGAATCTTTTGAAGAATCCTATATAAAAATGACGTGTGTGATTTTTAATGAATCACGTTTGCCAGGAGTGTTAACACGTTTTCAGATGTTAACAGGGATTCGAATCTTTTAAACAGGTCTTACCATCATGGCCCGGCCTTAAAATGACCCGAAGGCTAGGTTTCACTCTTAAGATTCTTATTAATATTTAACGCAGAACAATCCTAAATTGAGGTGTTAAATATGGATCTGAATCTAATTATGGAACTGCCATCTTGGCCGGTCTTAATATGACCCGAAGCTAGGTCTTGTCCTTTTTAGATTTTGCCATTTTATTATAATGGTAGATCTTGCAAAAGGAAATGTTATTTTCCATTTATTTAATATTTCTTGTTTAGAATGAAAGTTTAAACTTAATCATTCCACTATATAAAAATAAAAGTATAAAGTTGCCCTGAGCGGGACTTGAAAGGAATAATGTTGTCCTCGTAGGGACTGAAAGATAATTGTGTCCTTATAAGGACTTATTAAGGAAACGATCTTCAGCAAGAGGAGTTTCTTCTTTATTTTATTTCTGAGTGTCCTCTCCTTGGATGCTCGTTTCATTCTAGCCGCGGTACGAAGCTCAGCATTTCAAGGCTCCAGATGTGGAGAATTCCCATTACAGCTTCTTCGCTTGGCGACGTATCCAAAAAATTTGGAAGTAAAATTTCCAGGTTAGGAATGAGAATTTTCCTATGTTAAGTCTAGACTCAGAAGGTCAAGGAATGTGCTACTGTGTCATTGAGATTAAACACAAAAGGCTAGTGTTTAATTCACTCAATGTTGGCTCTGATACCAACCTGTCACACCCCGGATTTCCACGTGTCACCGGTGGGCCCGGTGGGGAGTATCGTGACGTAGTTGATATCATCATAGTCAAACAACACAATATATAAATGCACAGCGGAAGCAAAAGATAAATATTATTACATTCCGAATATAAAGTAATATCCAGTATTACAACGGAAAGTAAAGGATCCACAGGCGGATCATAAAACATATCATTTGTTCAACAGACTTTAGACGCCTAGAACTTGCAAGATTCCTTATTAACGTCCTGAGCCGCTTCCAGCCTATTACGTACTTGTACCTGTCACTTAGACTTTTGAAAATATGTCAGTTTTCACTGGTAAATACACTCAACCGACTCATTTGAAAAGAGTTTAAGAAAATTGATTTAGATGCACCAGGCACAAGATATTTTGACACTTCGATTAAAATGCACAAGGCAAAATTAATCTTTTATACTTGGGACAAACTATATTTCATGTTATCAGTTTTACATAACTTGCTCTACATACGGGGCCCGGATCTATGCCGGTTCATGATTAAACGACACACCACTATTCCCCTATTGGGAATCCCTTATTGGGTATAACTATTCCCTTATTGGGAATCCCTTATTGGGTATAATTAGTTAATAAACATATGGCATCTGTCAGGTGTATGCCTACACCCCGTGCTTAGGTCGTGGCCATTGTATTAAATGAGTCAAGGATATCCAGGACACGGTCGCATTAATCCCCAATGTTTCAGTCAAGCAATACGAATTAAAACAGGTTATTTAGATTTCCCGACTCATTGGTCTTTGAATCCCATACCTGAACATGCGGTATTTATATTACCGTATCCCAATCCCGTAATACGGAAAATAAGTTAAGAGTATTTACCTGAGCTAGCTCCTGTCTTAAATAGCAGAAATTTATAACTCAGCCGTATTCACTTAAGTAAGCGTAGGTACAATTTACCGGAAAGCTCTAGTCTGGAATGATGGTATAAATAATTAATTAGAATGCTAACGGGTCTTTAATTAAGCCTAAGCTTAGACCGGTTAGTCTTACAGGAAGATACGGTTCGTACGCACGATTAAGCGAAGACCGGAATAGAATGTGATTTAAACCCGACATGTTCAGAGACTTGTCTTATATGGGTATTTCATACACATTCTGGATTTTAGGATAAAACCAATAAGGTTTGACCCGTTTCGGCTAATTTATGTAAACTTGTTACATAAACCGAACCGTACGCGTAATAAGCGTGACGGGTATTCATGAGAGCTATATACATGTTTCTTAAGTTAATTTATGCCTCAAATATGTTGTGACATCAGTAAGATGTCTTTCATTATGCCCGAAATGTATTTAAACACAAACTAGGCCCCGTAGGGGTAGTTTGGTCATTTAAAAGGTTATAAAAGAGTTTAAGTATTAATCTGAGTTATGGGTCTGATGTAATTAGTAAAAATACTCAATTTAATAAGTTATAACAGTAGGGTAAAATATATATGTGAAATTTATCAATTATAACCAAACTATGCACCGTAGGGGCATTTTGGTAATTTCACATAAGCTGAGAAGCTCAAAACTGAAGTCTGAGTTAATCAACCTTTGCTTACTGTTAAAACATTATAATTTACCTAAAATATCAGTAGGTATCAACCCTTGTATGTCTAAAATAGTTCTAGTGCATACTATGCGTTAAAAACGCTTAGAAAGGCGATTAGGAGCCGTTTCCGGGTTATATACATAAAGCTGATATTTTTATTATTCCAGAAGGCCTAAAATAATTTATTTAACATATCTAATCAGTAGCAAAAGGTTTGGAGTCGTTTAGATATGTAAAACTCATTTTATGGCCCGTAAGGGCAAAACCGACAATTACCGGATTAAGCCTACGACTATAAGTTATGCTCAACCTAAAATTAATTAAAAATCTTCAAAAATCCCAAAATAATATATTACATCAGTGGGTAAAGATTTTGATATCAAAAAGTAGGCTTAACTAGGCTATACGTTAATTACGCCGTTTAATTAACATAAAGCTTCTATTTTGCGCTAATGAGCATAACTCTCAATCTAGACCTCGAATTGATGTCAAACTTTGCATACAAGTTTATATATCAGTAACTAAGGTTTCTACACTTTTGCATTTTCATAAATCACGTTTTAAGGTAATAAGGGCATAATGGTCAACATATGAGCAATTAACGGAAACGCGTAAACGAATGGGTCAATCAATGAACCAACCACAGAGGGTTATGCTAACATGTAGCCTGGTCCTAAGGAAGCTCTAAGGCATTTCCAAATCATACTAAAACGGGTCAGAACTGAAGTCAAAGCAAAAGTCAAAGCTTTGCGACTTTCGGTTCCGAATCGGTTCAAAACAGAAAGTTGTCGAATCAAACAAGCTTAGACAAGTTCTTATGCTTATTATCAAGTTATATGAATGATAAAATAGGTTACACACCTTTTACATCGTTAATTATGCGTTAAACGAAAGATTACATTTCTGTTGACTTTTTCTAATCATCTTTGACTCGACAAATGACCTAGTTAGGATGGGAATCAGTGGATGCCCTTTTAAGGGTTTAAAGCCCACATAATTACCAACTTATAACTACCTTTGATTCGACTAATCACTGGACCATTAGTGATTAATCGCTAAGTCAACCTTTAATTACGACGGTTGACTTTTAAGCTAAACTAAGCTAAAACTTAAACTAAGGAAGGATTAGAAAACTTACTGAAGTCCTAAGCTTGATTAGGAAGATCTTGTGTCTGCTCTTAAGCTCCCAAAAGCTCCAGAATTGCACAAGTGAAGTGTGAAGAATGTGTTGCAACTTAGTGGCCTTATATAGTGTTTAGATCACCACAAATTCTTGACACACAAGTTTACAAGTGACCACAACATCTTAACAAGTGTCCCTAGATGTTTAGGGGTTGTTTAGGGGCCAAGGGTTATGAGGAAAATCGGATAAAAGGTCAAATTTCGTGTTTAATAGCAAACAGGCAATTCTGTTGGAGCTGGGCTTAGCTTGCGCACCGTAACAATTATTTGTTGCGGTGCGCAACAATTCATCAGGGACCAAAATGTTGGCCTTTCATGCATTCGAAAGGGTAACTAACTTGTTTCTTGCAATTTGACCCCTTCTTATTTACCTATAAGGGCTTTAGGACTTATACCCACTTTGCCAAGTCCCTGGACACTTCCGGTTATCCCTAAAAGTCTTAACTTTCAATGTTTACGCTTTAACCCCTCGCACACGAATTTGATCATAACTTTCTCATACGATATCAAAACTTTATGAAATTTATATCGTGCATTCTAGTGAGCATAATTAACCGTTACAAAGCTTCGGGTTTGTCAAAAGGTCACTCAGAGGTATATTTTAAACATGTTGACACATTTAACCCCTGTAGTTTGTAATCTCTCACTTTTAGCTTCGTATGATCCATGATTCATTCGTTTGAAGGTATGAGCGTCATGTAGGGTTAATGTACCATATATTTATTCACTGTTGACATTTAGAACTCGTATTTTCATATACTTTTCACGTTTGTCAACTTTAGTCCTTTCAGAACATTCTTTCGCACGTTCAAACTTATGACACGTGTCATTACATTATAGGACGTGAATTTTCGAGGTGTTACACGTACGTATCGTACGTTAAGGAAAATTGTATGCAGTGGCGGATTTAAGAACTTTTTTCACTGGGTTCCTTTTGGTAGATTCTCACTAATTATCACTATTTTTTTCTAAATCATAAAAGGTTCTCACTAATTTTTTTCAAACCGAATGGGTTCCTGGGAACCCATAAAAGTGATCTAGATCCATCCCTAATTGTAAGTTAACTAACCCCTATATATGTATATATATATATATAGTGTGAGGTTCATTGGGTAACACTAAAACTAAACCCTAAATACTAATACTAAACACTAAAATTAACCCCTAAGAGATCCTAGTTAGGGTTCGACGAGCCGGTTCCAACGCCGCTGGAATCAGTTCAATCGGAGTTCTCGTTTGAGTCGGTTCCCCGCTGTTCCCCATTTTTTTAGTGTTCCCCAATGAACCTTCCCCTATATATATATATAGGAACAGGATCAGGAGAGAACGCCTCAAAGTGTGAGAACGGTGAGAACGATTCTCAGCCACAAGATCTTAGTGGTTTGTGGCTGAGATTGATGCGGTGTCATTTTTGTAAATAATAGGGGTCTTGGAACTACAAGGAAGGGTAAAATAGGAAGATCCAATCAAAGGTGCACATGCTAATCACATGCCATTTTCCCCCATCATATTTAAACGACAATAATTTTTTATACGTGATTATTTTTCGAAAAAAATTACACCATAAAACTCAGCGTTTTTTATCTTTCCAATGAGTATACTATTTATATACTTTTCGAAAAAAAATTAACTGGGTTTTTTGGCGTCTTTCTGAACTGTGTGTTTTATGGCGTTTTAGACTAGGTATTTTCATGGCGTTTTTCTTCTGAACTAATTAAATACTTGTGTTCACACTTGTTTACACTTGTTCACACTATAAGTTACACTCTAGACCCTGAAAATATAGCTATGGCGTTTTGTATTTGTTATGCGTTTTGTATGATGAAACTAATTAAATACTTGTGTTCACACTTGTTTACACTTGTTCACACTATAAGTTACATTTTAGACCCTGAAAATATAGCTTGTATTTGTTATGGCGTTTTGTATGGAAACTAATTAAATACTTGTGTTCACACTATAAGTTACACTTTAGACCCTGAAAATATAGTTTTTTTTTGTTATGGCGTTTTGTATTTGTTATGGCGTTTTGTATGAACTAATTAAATACTTGTGTTCACACTTGTTTACACTATAAGTTACACTTTGAACCCTGAAAATATAGTTTTTTTTGTTATGGCGTTTTAACTAGTAGCTGGCTCAAAAAAATGGTTTTTTTGAGCTGTTGTAAATTATAACTCAAAAAATAGTTTTTGAGTGTTTTATGTGGTTCAAAAAATGGTTTTTTTGAGCTGTTGTAAATTATAGCTTAAAAAATAGCTTTTGAGTGTTTGGCGTTTTTCTAAATTGGGTGTTTTTATGACGTTTTATTTGAACACCTAGTTCATGTGAGTGAGTTTTTTTGACAATATTACCCCTTAGTGTAATTTAACATCAATGCCACATGTCACCACCAAAATCGTTCTCACCGTTCTCTCTAAATCCTGACCATATATATATATATATATATATTACTGACTTAACATCAAAGTAAATTTCCTATACTTACATTTACCAAATGGGGGAATAGTGCCAGGCAGCTGCCTGGCACTCCCCCATTGGACCAACCAGTTTACTATTTTTTAACAATTTTAAAATTACGTTTATACTCCTGTTTAAAATTACCGTTTTGCCTCTAGCTCAAAATAAAATTACGCTTTTGTCCTCATCTCAAAATTACGATTTTGCCCTCAATGCAAAATTACGATTTTGCCTGGCACTCCCCCATTGGACCAACCAGTTTATTATTTTATATCCATTTTAAAATAACGTTTTTGCCCCAGCTCAAAATAAAATTACTCTTTTGCCCCCAGCTCAAAATAAAATTACTTTTTTTGCCCCGAGCTCAAAATTACGATTTTTCCCTCGATTCAAAATAAAATTGTGGTTTTACCCTCAGCTCAGAATTACCTTTTCGCCCCGCAATTCAAAATCAAAATCCGTTTTTGCCCCCAGCTAAAAATTACGATTTGGTCCTCTGTTCAAAAATGTGATTTTTCCCTGTTTAAAAATTTATGATTTCGCCCTTATTTCAAAAAATTACGTTTTTTACTCAGTTCAAAATAAAATTATGCTTTTGCTCCTAACTCAAAATTACGATTTTGCCCTCGGTTCAAAATAAAATTGTGGTTTTACCTCCATCTTAAAATTACGATTGTGCCCTAAGTTCAAATTTATATTACGCTGTTACCCCAAGTTCAAAATTAAGAATTTACCCCTGTGAAAATTTACAATTTTAAATTTATAGTACTGCCATCACTTTAACTTTTAGCAAATTACACTTTTACCCAAGTCAAAAAATATAAATTTCCCTCGGTTAAAAATTACAATATTGCCATCGTTTTAGTTTTTTTTTTACCAAAACTATAAAAATGTTTCGTTTTAATTGGTTGACTCGATTTAATTGTTTTTCGTGTCAATGAGCTGCCTAACACTCGCTCATTATTCGGCCATTCATATAACAAGTACATACGGACAACTCACCTCCTTAGACTGTGGGGTATGGGGCTTGGGTTGGGGCGTGGGTTGGCCGAAAACGCCCAAGCCACCACCCCGGGTGGGCTTGGGTTGGGGCGTGGCCCTTGGGGCGGGAGTTTGAAGCCGGGCGTGGGGCGGGCTAGCGATCTGATGCGGCGGCCTCCTATTCGCTTTGTTGGCCATGTCATAGCGGGGTGTTTGAATTTTAAATTGTAACCGTTAGGCCAGGCCAGGCCAAGCCAAGCCAAGCGGTCACCCCAACCCCCAACAGTCAACATCCCCTATATATAACCCCAACCCCACCGGCTACCCCAACCCAAACAATCGTTGTCCACCGCTACCCCAACCAAAACCCACTTGATCCCACGAACCTGCTACCCCAACACGAAGAAGATGACCTCTTGGACCCACGAAGAAGAGTTAGCTCTCGTCACAAGCGTCGTTGACGCAATGAAGGGGCGACAACCCGGTCAAACACGATATTGGCCGGAAGCCTTTGCAAGCTACCGACATAACGTCGGACACGACCGGTACAACTTAAACGCGTGCCAACATAAATGGCGCGATCTATGGCTGAAGCTTGATCGTTTCAAGGCCTACTACGAAGCCGTTCCGAGCGGTGAGTTAAGCCACGAGGACCGGGTGGCGGTGGCGAACATTGAGTTTCGAGGCAAGAAGCGAAAGGCGTTCGACATGCTCGCGCTTTTTGAAATTTACCTAACGCTCTAGGTTTTTTTTATTTTGTAATTTTTAGGAATTATATAATTTTTAAAAATTTAATAAAATTTTAGGCTTTTTTTTAAATGTTGTGTGTTTTTTTTTAAATTTTTTGTATTTTTTTTAAATAACCTGCCAACCCACGCGGTGCACCCACGCCCCACCATACCCCACGGACACGTCACTCGGCGGTGGGGGGGGGGGGGGGGGGGGCTCGAACTCCACGTGTCAACTCATGCCTCAACTCAAGCCCCACCATACCCCACGGTGTTAAGATTTCTAGAAGGGACAGTGACTTGTCAATTGTTTTGTGTTTCCTTCTGATTTTAAATATTTTTATTTTTAAAAGAAATATGATAATGACTTTTGTGCAAGTGATATATGATTGAATGGTAAATATATGACTTCCATGAGTGCGGATAAAAATAAGAGTATAATAGTTAAAAATGGGTTAGTTATGATAATTCAAAGTTGAGTTTTAAATGGTGAATACATTACTTTTGTGTGTGTATATATATGCAAAAATATGAAATCTTTTAAAGTATATAACGTGTATGAATCCCTTTTGTCTCACAATCGCATTCAAATTCTATTGTTTTCTATTTTTAACCTCTGATTGAGTTTTAATTGATCTCATTGATTAGCAAAATATTAATACATATCGTGAGTTTTCTAGTAAGATTCTCAAAGGAAATAATATATACATGTGTGTGTAAGTGATATATATTATTTATTAAGATTTTATGTCCACATGAGCTTTTAGCTTTGATTTTCATTAGGTGTTTAATGATTGAAAGATCTAACATTTATTCAATTTATATAAAGGTAAAGATTTGTATGGATCCTATTGACCATTGATATAAGGAAGGAAACATTGTAAATAATACAAGACACAAACAAAGGATTAGGATCAAATACAAAGGATCCTAATTGTAAGAAGTGTAAGAAGGATTTATAGAGTGACAAGTGTCCAATAACCTAAAAAAACTCACTACACAAAAAAACTCACTAAAAAAAAAAAAAAAAAACCTTAAACATCCACCACCACCAAACCCCCCCCCCCCCCACCACATCACTCACCCAAAAAAAAAAAAATATTATTATTATTATTATTTTTTTATTTTTTTGCCGAGGGGGTGGGGGTTTAGATTTTTGGTGGTGGGGGGGGGGGGGGGGTTAGGTTTTTTTAGGTTTTTGGGGGGTGGGGGTGGGGGGAGGGGGGGTTAGGTTTTTTTTAGGTTTTTGGGGGGTGGGGGAGTTAGGTTTTTTGGGGGTTTTTTTTTGTGAGGTATAGTTTTTTTTTTTTTGTTTTTTTTGCGGGGTGGGGGGGGGGGGGGGGGTTTAGGTTTTTGGGTGGTGGTGGGGTGGGTGTTTAGGTTTTTGGTGGTGATGTAGTGGGTTTAGTTTTAGGTTATTGGACACTTGTCACTCTATAAATCCTTCTTACACTTCTTACAATTAGAAGCCTTTGTAGAATAACTTGACCCCACAAACAAAATATATAAATCACCTGTAACATAACATGGAAGGAACTTGTGGAGAAGAATATCCATTTGGACAGCCAAGCACAATGTAATTATATATAGATTTTTGGGACCAAAAGATCCAAAGTGGGTCGACTTGTGGATCTTTGTTGATATTGAATCCCATCATCATCGTGCCCATTTCCAATCAGTCAATGAATGTTGTGTTTTCGATAGATGTGATTTTTTGTATTTGTTTTTGAGATATTGGTGCCAAACGATAAGACCATAATGGACGACAAATAATGCCCCTACCTTGGGCGTTTTGCGTCATGTGACAGTCCATTCAGCAATGGGACGTTATGAGGCGTTTTTCTAAATGAGTGTAGTGGGGATGTGGAAATTGTGAGGCATTATGTTAAAAGGGGTGTTTAACAATTAAATAAAAAAAACCATCCAAAAAATGTTATTGGGCAAACAAAAACAAGAATACCTGTCAATGGCCAAAAAATTGAACGAAAGTCGTGGAAAAAAGAATGCTCCAGAGGTTTTTTTTTTTTTGAAAAAAAACGTCCAGGGGGCGGTCTAGGGGTGTGGAGGGGCTTTTTTTAGGAAAAAACACCCAAAAACCACTACTACGGGTGGTCTAATAAACAGGCTTAAAACAAGAAAAGTTCATCATAATCAAGATAGGGTTTCATGGTCCAATTTATTAGCTTATAAAATTAAAATTCTAGACGAAACCGCCACCGCTGTATAAAAAATCGATAATATGAACATGCAGGTTGGTTGATGCTCAGACATGCCAAAATTGTTTGGTTTGCCAGTTTGGGCATTTGGAACTGTTTTTTTTTTCTTTTAAAAAATATTATTTTTTTGAATAGTATGCTTATAGATGTATATTTAAAAAGTAAAAAATAAAAAAAAACTAATAAAGCTGAAAGGTTATTATTTTTTAATAGTATGCATATACAAATATATTTAAAAAATAAAAAAAGCTAATAAAGTTGAACCGTTGGCTATGTTTACATGCCGATTCCAAGTTACACACCATTAACCGAACATTCAAGCCCATTCCTTAACTTTACTACTAGAAATTGAACTTTCATTGACGGTAAGTTAGTTTTCACACATAGTTTAAAATGTTTGTTGCTAAGCACTCATGGATTTGTGATGGATACCTCTACCAGTGATCTCTTGGTAAAATTTATCAGTATTTTCCGGTGAATTCTTTACCCACTATCACTACTAAACTATGAAGCATTAGACGATGTTCTATATTTGTTTTAGACGGTGTATATAAGCTTGATGTGTATTTCTGGAAAACCTTTTTTTACTGTAAATATTTTTTTTCAGCAAATGTTTATAAGACGGTGTTAAAAAATACTCGTTTTAATAAATATTTGTAAATGTTTTTATATTAAAGAACGGTGTTCATCAAGTTTAAGACGGTGTTCAAATTGAACACCATCTAATAAGATTCGATTTTAAAACACAGTACTCTAAAACGGATAAAACCCATATCACCCCGTCTAATGCTCTGTTTTGTATTATCTTTTTTCCTCACGGACCTTTATAGACGGAGTACGGGAGATGTGGCTAAAGGTACTCTCATTTGTTGTGATTTTACTAATATGGTCCTGAAGAAACACTGACCTTGCGGTAGTATCCGATGAAGACTTCAAGTATCAATGATCCGAACCGGCAAACTGCAAAACAGAAACACCGTTAGGACTCGTTACAGGAATGGGGTTATTCCTGTAACCACCCTCCGGCGTGAGAATAAGTCTCGGGTTTAGGAGTATAAAAGTGTAAAGAGAGGAAGAAGTTGTATTGAGAGTTCGATGATCTGTACCTTACACATTCACCTCTATTTATAGTTTATGATTAGGGTTTTCCTTAACTTAGATGAACTCCTATAAGTTAGGGATTTGCATGATCTTCCCAAAAAGTTGGAGATTTAGTTACGTATCCTATCCGTACAGAATGGAATATTCTAGAACGAATATTTATAATAGTTTATTTACAATAAAATAATAGGTAATAACCGGGTTGGACTATCCGATTAGGGTCAGACCTCGTCATGTCCCCCCAGTCCGAAGTTATGAAATGGAATTCATGAAATCGGACTAGAGAGAAAAAGAAAGTATATCCTATGTAAGGAAAATTTATAGTGCCATAAATGTGATATGAGAAAATGGCGGCGATGTGACAGGATGTAACAGTTAAGCCATCATTGGGGTAACAACTTGGGTTACCCTGTTCTGACGCGTATGTCTGTACATTTTCCATTTTGAATTTTGTAAAGTTATCATATAAATAGCAGCCTTTCGACGAGGGTTGAGTTCCAATTTCTAGAACATCCTCTTTCACTTCCCCTCTTTCAAACGAAATGGCCTCTAAGAATGTTGAATCTTCTTCCTCTGCCTCTGTGGGCTCCGAAACCCTATTATGCAAATGGGGAGTTGTATCCTACAACAACCTTGTGCAAGATTATGGGATCAGGGCTGAGTGGAACCCCCTATTACCGTAAAAAACGGACACAGCCTTTCCACTGAGGAAAGGAAAGATCACATTATTCAGTGATTTTTTTAAATTCTGCAATTTCCGGTTGCCCATCACTAAATTTCTCAAATCCGTTCTTGATTACTACCGCATTCACCTTTCCCAAATACATCCACTAGGGTTAGTGAAACTTCGTCAATTTGAATTTGCGTGTGTGGCTTTAGGGCACATACCGGAACTCATCGTTTTTAGGGCTTTCTTCGTGCTTGTGTGGAAACCCCCATTCTTTACCTTCGATCGAAGAGACACTGAGGTTTCTTGTCTAAGGGAAATCCCTACCAGCTCCAGGGACAAGGATTGGAAAAAGAAATTTTTCTATATTGACAGCTCTGTAATTCCTGGCGACATGTATTGGAGAAACATGGGGCCAAAAGACAAAGTTAAAGACGACGGTCCTCCTGAAGATGCTTATATTGCAAATGCCTTATATACAAGATTGTGCAATCGCCCTTTCGAATGTACAGTGATTCCAGAAGGGGCCCTGGTAATGGCGGGAATGAGTCTGTTGTGGCGTGATATCAAACAGTATCCCTCATTTCAAAGGGATGATGAAGGTATGCCTGATGCTTTGTTAATCTTGTATATTACTATTTGCTTAAATATGCCCTTTGCAGGAGAATGGAGCTTATTTGATTTTGTCGATCCTCCGCGACACCTGACATTGAAGGCCGCCGACCGCGTACTTAGTGAGCAAGAGCCGGATGTGTTAAAAATTCACCTTGATCAATTTTTGCTACCCGCCCTTCCTACGGATCCTACTGCCTACCTTGCCTTTGCTAGCATCGGCGGGGGTGCTGACGTTGCGAATCTGGAGAAAAAACCCCTCCGGGTAAAGATTACCGGGAGGAAATATATAGCGGCTGGGATGACCACGTCCTCTGCTAGTGGTACGGCGATTACCAAAGGTGAAATGGTTACTGCAACTGAAATCACCAGTCCTACCCACGTATTGAAAAAACGAAAGACATTTCATGCTCCAAAACTGCCCGCGTTTGAAGCCGTACAGGCCGCCTATGCCATACCAACTGGTATGAGTTTTGTACCCTTGGTTTATTAATTAGACGCTTTATGCAACTAAAGTATGTTTTCAATACAGGGACAACTGGCGCGGTTCAGACTTCCCTTGTGACAGCCATGCCCTTGTCATCTATTGGGGTGGTACCTCCAACTGATAGCAACCAAACGGAACCCACACCAACGCTGAGTCCGTCTGTTGCCGTTAGCTGTGCGATGCCGCCGCCGCCCACATTTACCGCTGTTGTGGCCGTAACAGCGAGTCCTGTTTCCGCATCGCTAGCTTCCAGTGTCACACTTTCCCCTGTGTTTGCCTCTCCTTTAACTATTTTTTCAACTGTTGGGAAAGAGATCCCTGCTATATCCTCCACTCATGAGGCGACAAGTGCTGGGGACCGTGCCGCTGGTGATACTGGCGGGTCAAGCAGTGGTATTGCCGATGATGGGGCCCGCCTGGGAGATGATCTATACTTACCTACCATCAACTGGGATCCCAACAACCGGGACAAACGCTATCAACCTCAGTGGAAAATTGCAGAATCGTCTAGGCTAATCTTCCCCCCAGTGGTTCAACATTGGGTTGAGCGGGCTTATCCCCCAGCGGAGGTGGCATATGTAGAAGGGCTGAACAATGAGAACCTGATGAATTCTGCTATTGTGGATTCTGTTAGCCAACCTAGGAGGCTTACGGAGATCCGTCGCCGGTGGATGCATGACAATAATGAGCTCCACCGAGCCCAAGCCGTTATTGAGGAACTGAAGGATGAGAAATACCGTCTGGAGAGTCAACTTCAGGCTGCTGGACTGAGGGAGAGTCGGTTTGTCTCGGAGAAAAACAAGGCCGAGGATGACTTAAAGAGGGTTACTGCCCATCTAGCTGAAGAGCGGCTTGTGTGGGCTCAGGATATAGCGGAGAAGGACCGGGTGATTGCTCATGCTAAAACCGTGCAGGAGGAGCTAGAGCGTAAAGCTGTTAGTGAGGCTCAGAAGGTGAGATCCGAAATGACTGCTCTTGTGGATAAATTTCGAATTGACCCTGATTTTGTGTCACAGGTTCAGGAACGCTATCAAGCGTTAACCGTTGAGGTAGAGGCTTCGAATGCCAAGGCTCAGGCAAGACAGGCGGAGTTGGAAGAGCGGGAATGGCAACTTAGAGAACTCCAACAGTGTTGTGATTCCCTTCTACTTGAACGGAATACCCTAGACCAATCTTCCACCACCCGCCTAAAGGAGGTGGAGAGTGCTTTGGATCAAGCAAACGTTGAGGTAGAAGGATTGACTAGTCAACTGGCCGCTTTACGGGGTGATAGGAATTGGCTAATAACCACCGGGCTAGTAGGAGCGTTTGAGTATTGTCGCCAATCAGCACCCTTTACCGCTCTGATAGACCGTCTTTCCGCTGCTGCCTATAAGTCCGGTCACCACAACGGCGTTTACCAGGGATATTTTGATTGTAAACAATCAGATAGAATGTCTTCTGACTTTCACATGACTAGGGGCAAATTTGAAGGTGAAATGGCTGATGCGCTGGAGGCGGTATACAACGAGCCGCTGTTTGTGTATGCTGACTTAGTGAATAAGGTGAATGAAGAAGGCACAGAATCTCTGCGTATGATGCTGGACCCCGCGGAGGAGTCTGAGGAAGCATAAATATTTTTATTTTGCTCACGTGTTTTAAACATTTATGGCTTTTTGTAATGACACTATTTAGCCTTGGTTTTTGTGAACGTATCCACGTAACTTGTCAGGTATTAAATGCTAACTCATGATGTATGTAGCCACCTTTCTTCTGAAATACGGCGATTTGACCTGTAATGATCATTTGCCATTAATACTGCTTTCGTAATCCCTGTCAAACCTGTTTGCCCCTCTATAAAAATTGTTTCTTTTTTCTAAATTCGGTAACTCAACGATATGAGTCGTAGAAGCTATAAACAAAGACTCTCCGACATTTTCCGTCGACTAGATACTGCCGATGGCTTGGTCCAACTACAAACTCTAGTGACGAAATCAATGGCTCGGAGGAGAAGAGGACCTAATGTCATTCCTACCCGGGCCAATCGTGCATGCCGGAGTATTGTGTATGAGGATGCTATCCCAGCTGACACTGACATGGCACCTCTATCTGCCGATGATCTGGTGCAACTTGTTTCAGCCAACCGTGTTCAACATTGCCCTTTGGTGTACGAGCGTCGTCGTGGTGGTCGCGTTAAGAAGAATCATGCTGATAACCAGGGGATGATATCCCCATCGGTGATTGGAGGATCAGCTGATAACTTGACCATTGATCCCCTTGTGCTGGATTGTGGTAAGGTGCAACATACCCCTGTAGAGGTGATGGCGACCTGTTCCCACAAGTAGGTGTTAGAACATGTTCCTTTTTTGGTTCCCATATGTTGTCTTTTTAACGATAGGGACAAGTACTTGGTTTTGTGTAAGATAGTTTGTATGTATGTTTTGTTAAAATACCTATCTTTTGTTAGCGGTTATTGCATCTATTACCAAGATACCCGCTTTTAGCGCTGTATATTTTGACCCCATGACTTATGTGAATGAAAATATTTTCGTGTTTAAGGGCACTGTTGTTTATAGTTTTGTGCAATTTGCTTGCGATAGTAATTATATTCTTTCGTAATGAGAAGGAAAGAAACAACTTTTATTGAACTCACAACTTAAATGAAAAGAAGCGACATCGCTATGGATGGATTACACTTGTTTATTGAAAAAGACAAAGAAAAGTTGATCTTGCTGTTAAGAGCAGGACGTTACAGGTAACATTTTTTTTAACTGAGCGATGTTCCAGCTACGAGGTAAGGCGGTTCCATCTAGCCTGGCCAATCGATAGGCTCCTTTGCCCAGATCTTCTTGAATGATGTAGGGGCCCTCCCAGTTGGGTCCTAGCTTTCCTGTGGGCTCCGCCCTGCTGGCTTCATTGTCTCGCATGACATAATCGCCCTTTTTGAATGTATGTTGTGCCACTCGTTTATTGTAATACTTTTCCAATGTCTTTTTGTATTTTGCTTCGTTGATGGCGGCGGTTTCACGCCTTTGCTCGAGTGCGTCCAGGCCCTCCCTTAGCAACCTATCGTTGTTGTTATCGCCCGCGGTAAGGCGACGTAGTGACGGTAACCCCACCTCAGCGGGTATCATTGCTTCCATACCATAGGTTAGGCTAAAGGGTGTTTCATTATTACTAGTCTTGGGCATTGTTCGGTGCGCCCATAGGACGTTTGGCAGTTCTTCAACCCAGGAGCTTCCCTCGGAGTCCAATCTTCTCTTTATGCCATCCAGCAAACTTCTATTCGCCCGCTCTACCTGACCGTTCCCTTGAGGGTGCGCTACAGATGTGAAAATCTGCTGTATCTGGAGTTCAGCGCACCATTCTTGCAAAACTTTGACAGTGAACTGTGTACCGTTGTCGCTTACCAAATACAGTGGCAATCCAAACCGGCATACTATGTGTTCCCAAAGGAACTTTTTGGCATTATCCGCTGTGATTTTAGCCAAAGGTTTGGCCTCTACCCACTTAGTAAAGTAGTCGATTGCCACGATTAAGTATTTTAACCTTCCGGGTGCCAACGAGAATGGTCCCATGATATCCACCGCCCATTTCTGAAAGGGCCAAGCCGCGGTGACTGGGATCAGGTTATTTTTGGGCCTAAATGTTTGGGGAGCGAATTTCTGACAGCTACGACATTTTCTGAGTTCCTGTACCGCGTCTTCGTGCATTCCGGGCCAGTAGTACCCAGCGTTATGGATTTTTGCTACAACTGCCCTGGGTCCGGCGTGGATGCCGCATATGCCCGCATGAATTTCTTGAATCAGGTACTTGGCTTCTATCGGGGAAACACACCGTAGAAGTGGGCCCAAATATGACTTCCGGTATAGAATGCCACCATTTACCTCATATTGCAACGCCTTTGTTTGTATTTTCTGAGCATCGCCCTTACCGGGGGGCAACTCCCCCTTAGTAAGGAATTTTAACATTGGAGTATACCAACAGGGTTCCTCCGCTGTTACTGCGGAGATGTTCCGTGGTTCGATTGAAGGAATTTGTAACGTCTCTATTTTCACTTCTTTTTCCATGCCTGAAGTGGCGAGCTTACTTAAAGCATCTGCTATCTGGTTTCTTCCCCGATGAACGTGGTTGAGCGTGACATTTTCGAAAGAAGCCATGAGCTCCTTTTTTTTTGCTAGATATCTTGCCATCGATTCATCCTTAGCTTCATACGTTTCATTGACCTGGTTATTAACCAGCAAGGAGACAACATACGCCTCGACCCGTGTAGCTCCCATAGACTGAGCCATTCTTAAACCGGCAAGCAGTGCTCCGTACTCTGCCTCATTGTTGGAGCATTCGAACTCAAAACGTAGGGCGTACATTAGCCTAATCTCGTCAGGGCTTATCAGCATTAAACCCGCTCCAGATCCTTTCTCACTCGATGACCCATCAGTGTAAAGCTTCCAGGTCTGTCTAGCGGTGCTAGATTCCGGGATGTCCTGGATGGCGGGATCCAATATGGCTTCTCCTTCCGGGATTTCTGCTAAGAAGTCGGCGATAACCTGCCCTTTGACTGCTGTTCGTTTTCTGTATTCAATATCTAAAGCGCCTATCTCAATTGCCCATTTGGCCAATCTTCCAGAGATTTTCGGCTTGTGCAGGATTTGCTGTAGCGGGTAATTCGTCAAGACTTGCACGCGATGTGCTTGAAAATATCTTCTCAATCGCCTAGTGGCGTGTACCATGGCCAGGACCAATTTTTCTAAGGTTGGGTACCTCGTTTCCGGTCCCGCCAGTACTCGGCTTATGTAATATATGGGCGTTTGCTTCCCATCTCTTTCCACCATAAGTACCGCGCTCACTGCAGTATGAGCTGCTGCCAAATACATTTTTAGTACCTCATTGGGAGATGGCGCTGTAAGCATGGGTAACTTTTCGATAAACCGCTTCATATCTTGCAGGGCTTCTTCAGCTTCACCAGTCCATTTGAAATTCTTTTTGTTGAGGCAGTCTTTTAATGTTTTAATGAACGGTAAAGATCTTTCTGCGTGTCTTGCTAAGAATCGGTTGATTACCACTAAGCGCCCGTTTAGCGCTTGTGCTTCTATCAACGTTCTAGGGGAGGGCATTCGCTTTATGGCGGCTACCTTATCCGGGTTAGCTTTGAAGCCTTCCCGGGTGACTATCACGCCCAAGAACTTTCCTTCTTCCACCCCAAACGAACACTTCTTGGGGTTGAGCTTTATGTTGTATTCTCTAAGCTTTTGGAAGGTTTCTTCGATGTCCTCCAACATTTGCTTCTCCTCTCTACTCTTGATCACAAGATCGTCCACATACACTTCCAGATTTCTGCCGATCTGGGTTTCGAAAGCTTTGTCCATGAGACGCTGATACGTTGCCCCGGCGTTCGGCAGACCGAAAGGCATCTTTGTGTAACAAAAAATGCCCACGTCGGTATGAAACGTTGTCTTTTCTTCGTCTTCCTTAGACATTTTGATTTGGTGATACCCCTTATAGGCGTCCAGGAAACATTTATACCTATAGGGGACCAGGGAATCCACTTTGAAGTCCATCTCTGGTAACGGGTACGCGTCTTTGGGGCATGCTTTATTTAGGTCCTTGAAATCAATGCACATTCGCCATGTACCATCTGGCTTTTTTACCATTACCGGGTTTGACACCCATGTGTGGTACTGTGTTTCTCTGAGGATTCCAGCTTCTACCAACTTTCATACCTCTTTAACGACTGCTGTTTTTTGATCTGGGGCCATACTGCGTTTGCCTTGAGTGACCGGCTTAACGCCTGGGAGTGTTGCCAACTTATGTTCCGCCTTATCGCGGGGAACTCCTGTCATGTCGGAATGTTCGAAGGAAAAGACGTCGACATTTCTTTTCAAAAGTGCTTTCAAGTCATTTTTAACTTCTGGGGAGAGGCTGTCTCCGATGGTAACCGTTTGGTCTGGGTGGCGTGTGCTCAACACCCACCTTTCTGGACCGATAGCTCCGGTGGGGCCTTGGCGACATTTCTTGGTGCTTAGTACCTCCCCTATTTTGTCTCGATACACTGTTGCAATGCCCCGCGGAGTGGGGAACTTCATGAAACCTCGTGCCGTTGAGACTATAGCGTCTAATTTACCCAGAGTGAACCTTCCAATAATCACATTGTGGTATGACTCAGCGCGTACCACCAGAAATGTTAGGAGTATGGTTCTTTCCCTGGGCTCTTGTCCAAATGTGACTGGGAAAGTAATTTGACCAATGGGGTCGACCTTCTCCCCTGTGAAGCCTTTAATGGGAGCGTGTACCGATTCTAGCAACCTTTGGTCTTCCAATTGCATTCTATTGAAACAGTGTTCGTAGATGATGTCTTCTGAACTTCCAGTGTCAACTAGGATTCGCCTCATGCGGTAATCCCCCACCGCAGCAGATATGATTAAGGCGTCTGTAGTGAGGTGCAGGTCTTCTATTCATGGTTCGATGGTCATGGTTGCCAGCATCCAGGGTTCGAGCGTGGAGAAACTCCGTTTTGCCCCTTTTCCTTTGTCAGCGTGCACCATATTCAATTCTCGCGGTCTTTTACCCGCCGCTTTATCGTTTTCTTCCTTTACGACTGGTGGACCTTGTTTGATGTCCCTTACTAGGTGTGCCAACTTACCTGCTTTCACAAAATATTCAATCTGCTTTTTCAACTGAAAACAGTCGTTTGTGTCATGACCGCTCCCTTTGTGGTATTCACAGTATTTACTTGTGTCTTTGTTTGGGTTGTCTTTCAGTGGCTTCGGAGGATTAAACTTGAGGTTTTCTGAAGCTAGGATTTCCGCCGGCGTCTTTCTTAGGTTAGGGTAGTCGGATCGAGGTTTTGAGGACTCGTTCCTTGAGTAGGTGTTTCTTGATCGGTCGTACCGCGAATCCGTCTTGTCATTCCTCTGGTATCGTTCTCCTCTACCCCTACCTTTGGCATTCCGCTGTTCTCTATCTTCTTGATTTTTGAGAGCCTCTTTCTTCCTATTAGCTGCATGACTGGCGGCTACGGCCTTTTCTTGTATGACATATACTTTAGCTATCCGAAGTATTTCATCAATGGTGGGTGGCACGCCATCCCTCCCATGGAGGGTTCTTAACAACTCGTCATCATTCACTCCCTGTAGGAAAGCTCCACAGGCTAGATCATTTGTCACGCCCGGGATTGCGAAACTTTCCTTGTTGAATCTAACGATGAAATTTTCCACCGTTTCATTGTCTCGCCGGCGGATATGGAGAAGCTCGTTTCTATCCTTGGTGTGCCTGCGCTGCTGGCTGAACTGCAAGATGAACTTGGCTTCCAAATCTTCAAAACTGTCTATTTCACCTGTGGGTAAACTATCCCACCAAACCCTAGCCGCGCCCATCAGTGTTTGCACGAACATTTTGCACCATAGGGGCATAGGCCAACACGCTACTTCCCCCGCGCTTTTAAATAGGTTAAGATGGTCATCGGGGTCTCCTAGGCCATCGTATTTACCTACTGTTTGAGGCATTTTAGGTTTCTCCTTGATAGGAGCTTCCGCTATCCTTCTGGTAAACTTGGATTTGAAAGTTGCATCTACTGGCTTGTATGGTCTGGTGAGCTCGTCTTCTTCCACATTGATAGGTTGTACTGAAGGAATAACTCCGCCCTGGCTTATACCCTGAGTAGAGGTAGGTAGTGCTGAAGTGCTGTTTAGCATAGAGCTGGGGCCTCTTCTCGGGGAAAGTCTGGGTCTGGATGCGTTCCCTCTGTCGTAAGCGGGTTCCACCGTTGGCGGAACCGGGGTGTAAACCGGTTGCGAAGTAGGAAAGGTCCACCACGGCGGCATATAAGCCGCGTATGGCGATTGTTGAACATGGCTCTGTGTGGTTCCCTGGGGTGTGTATGCCGAGTTACCATATGGAGGTAAGTATCCATATGGGGGTGCATAATAGTACCCCGGGAAATAAGGTTGATTTCCTGGTGTGACTGGGGCGTTCATGATTCCTGCCGGCATAACCACCGGCTGATGAGGTGGAGTAGACAGTGCAGCTGTAAGTGCTGCCGTGTACTAGGGTGGCATGGCGTAAGTGGCAGATGGTTGATAATACTGAAGCATGCTCGCCTGCGGCATGACAGTGTTCGGACTTGCTGACGTAATAACTGGCATAGAGTTAAAACGTGATGTCTGTGCCCCAGTGGTTGCCACAGGGGCGAACATGTTGGCACCCGTTACTCCTGGTTCCATGGACTGTAACCGTAGGGAGGTGTATGGAAGCACATCTACTCCAGTTGTTCTAGGGGCTGTGACTACATTCCCCGAAAAACCAAGTGGTGGTCCTTCCGCCTCGAATTCCAAATCAAGCGACCTGGTGACGACCGGTGAAACCGGAGTAGTGGTGATGGGGCCTGCTCCTACCCCCAGGTTGTTATTCGTGGCTGCTTGGCTTGGGGTTGCTGCTGCGTTCAGATCACTGGCCATGAGGTTCGAACTGGTTGTTACCGAAAGAGTCCCACGGATGGCGCCAATGAAGAAACACTGACCTTGCGGTAGTATCCGATGAAGACTTCAAGTATCAATGATCCGAACCGGCAAACTGCAAAACAGAAACACCGTTAGGACTCGTTACAGGAATGGGGTTATTCCTGTAACCACCCTCCGGCGTGAAAATAAGTCTCGGGTTTAGGAGTATAAAAGTGTAAAGAGAGGAAGAAGTTGTATTGAGAGTTCGATGATCTGTACCTTACACGTTCACCTCTATTTATAGTTTATGATTAGGGTTTTCCTTAACTTAGATGAACTCCTATAAGTTAGGGATTTGCATGATCTTCCCAAAAAGTTGGAGATTTAGTTACGTATCCTATCCGTACAGAATGAAATATTCTAGAACGAATATTTATAATAGTTTATTTACAATAAAATAATAGGTAATGACCGGGTTGGACTATCCGATTAGGGTCATACCTCGTCAGGTCCCTAAGGCTACATGGTATGGTGATGGTCCTCCAAGAGAGGATGATCCGCCACGTAGGCGCCACGTCATAGTCCTCCCAAGGATGGTTCATCCCCCAAAAGTAGAGGGTATGGGAGGATAGTCCTAGTCATAGTTCTCCCCACCATTTTTATATATATTTTTTTTATCTTCTACTTTTTTTTAACATTTAAAAAATAAACTAACAAAATATTTTCATTAATATTAAAACCACATTACATAAATTTAAAACAAAACATAAACTTAAAAAAAAACATAGACTTAAATAATATTATGCTTCTTCGTGATGTCGGTTTGAAGTTTTTTCAACATCGAACGTTTCGGGTTGTTGAAGGGATCCATGATAGAGTATAAGGTTTATAAAAGTGGGAGAAGATTTATAAAAAATTATGTGAGAGAGATGAAATATTGGGGTTAAAATTGTGAATGAAAGTGAAAAGGGAATGGAAATATATATATTTTTTAAATTTTGACCGTTTGATTGTTTTGAAAAATGGAAATTAATTTTTTTTAATAACGGTAACTTTTTGAAAATGGGCCCCACTTTTGGTTCGTCGCCAACGTCCAAAAGTTGACAGTGAGGACGAGGGGGGGTGGCGGGTTGGTGTAGCATGCGGCGCCGGGGCAGGACGGATGGGGGGACGGCCCCATACCGTGTAGCCTAAAGGTTGTTGCCTTGTTGACTCCTGTTGAAGATATGATCAAGATTTTTAGTGCGTGAGGCATGATCTTTGTATATTTTTCTTGGTCTTCTTCAAATCTACTCATGTTTACTTTCCCTTATCCTTTTTATAAAGAAGTTACTTTTCAAGACATCAATTTTTGGGTACTTTTCACTTTCTTGTCGAACATGAATAAGTTGCAACATGAGAGATGTTTATTGGAATCTCAACAACGGACCCTTTATTTCCTATAAAGAAGGTCCTTGTGGTTACTATCACCAACCTCATAATTGAAAAAAAAAATAATAATATTAATGCATTTGTTACAACTTACAGCACTTATTGTGGTTTGCATCTTCAAAGATGTAAATTTTCATTACATGATTTGGAAAATTTCTTAAAATAAACATCTTTATAGTTTTTTTAACCACAAAACTTTATTAAAAGGAACCCAACTAGTGATAAACCAAACAGGATGAGAAAACATTACGAACCGACCCAGAAAAAGCGACCGGCATATGCAAGTACATGATTAGAAAAGAAAAAACACACAAAAACAAACCACACAAACCAGAATATAAAAGAGAGTAAAATACCAAAATCATCTCGAGGTTTCAAGATATTTGTTTTTCCATCCGAAATGACTTTTTTATGTACTTGACTAATGGGATTTGGTCATAACGGATACAGATGGGTTATATTTGTTCTAGTGGGTTATAATGAGTATAATTGGATTATATTTGTTTATAATTGGTTATTACATATATAAAGGGGTACTAATGGGGTGGTGGTTTATTGTCAAATGCAAAGCCTTTAAAACACCAAGGCCAGGAAGGGGGAGGTATTGGGTTTAAGTCCCACAGACGATAGGGGATTAAAGAAATTAGTTGTTAAAAAAACATATTTAAAGCAGGGAAGTCCATGTTTCCCCCAAAACTAAATTAATAATTTAATATAACAAAATTTGTATATAACAAGGGTTTGTTTGTTTACCTCTTAATATAGCTCTTAACTGTTCAGCTCTTACTGGTTCAGCACTTAAAGGTTCAGACTGTTTGTTTCGCGAGCAGATGTCTGAATGGTTCAGATATTTGCCTCTGAATGGTTAAGCATTATACTGAGTCCGAATGATTAAGAACTCTAATATGAATTGGTCAGAAATTTGTCTTTGAACGATTAAACATTATACTGGCTCTTAATGGTTCAAACCTCTTATTGCTTTAGCACTTAATGGTTCAGACATCTTGCTGGTTCAGCACTTAACCATTCAAAAGTTCTCAAACAACCCCTAACTAGATAGAGCGTTGTAGATATCTTTCCGGTCGATATGTAGTGCCAACAACATGGTGGTGATGACATGAATGGATCGTTGAAAATGAAACTAATCGTTCTTCAAGCTATAACCGACGCACCACTTGAAACTGGCCGCTGACATCTGTAAGGACTCTCAAAATTGTCCTAAAGATACCCGTAAGTATAAACCCGGACCCCTGAAACCTTACCCTACATCAAAAATCAAGAAAAACAAAATCTTGGTTCTCAGGCGGGCCGCGTAAGAGACAAGGTATGTCTTACGCGGGCCGCGTCAACGTTGGGTTTGACCGGATAAGCGTAACCGTGCAACATGTCGACCATCTGGTGCACCTACGTATGACTAGTCAACCCTACTCGTAGACTGGGCGGCCACGCGGGCCGCGTAAGGTTAAGCTGAAGGCTTACGCGGGCCGTGTAAGGTCTCAATTTCACCTATAAATAGCTTGTCACTTGCACAGTCCACTGGTGTCGATCAAAACTTTCAAAAACGAAAGAATAGTACTCTGAAGTCGAAAATTCATATATAATTAGCGAGGCGCTGCTCCGATACCGGGTATTAACTCGATCGCTGCTACGATTCAATGTCCGATCGATTAAACTATCCAATGGATGTTTAAGTGCTGCCCACATTAGGGTTTATGCTTTGTCATTCGTCGTTAAATCGATGGATGTTTAAGTATCGCACTTTGTCATTCGTTGTGAAGGTTTTTATCTCGTGAGTTATCATAAATGTTGTATTAGTTACTAACCGAGTTCGTGTGCATGTTATTAATTTAGGTTAAAAGGCTAATCAGTAGGCTAAGCTCTGCTCATATAAATCTGCAATGTGAGTCATTCTCTTTTTATCAAATTACTTTACAAAACCCTAAATGTTTTCCAGTTATACTTTGCAGTGATTAAGTCTTTGCTAATCTTAAGTTACTGGCAGTAAGTGGGGTATTGTGCACATTACTACTGTTTTTATCACTTTAGGTGGGCGAGCCTAATTAGTGATATACGTCACTATTGGGTGACATGACCCAATAGTGGTATGACCACAGTCATAGATCCGGTCGAGTGACAACTGAACCAGCTAAGTATAAGATACGGGGCAAATATAAAAACTCTTAATACTGTAAATTATAACAAACGAGTCGTTTTCATAAAAAGAATGATTCACCAGTATTTCCCGCTGAAAAAATCTTTTTCAAACATGTTTCAGGTGATCTGTTGTGATTAAGGAAAAGTGCCGTGAAGCACTACAAGCTTAAGGAAGTGGCTCAATATAAAATAAAGAAACATGTTTTGTAAAATAAAAGATTTCTCCGTGAAATCTTATGATTGTAAATTACCGGGATTATATCCCGAGTTGTGAAATAAAATAATCGGGAAAATTGCAGTTTTAAAAAGATCCTGAAGAAAACTTCCGCTGTTAAATAATTAGCACGGGATTTTCTGTCCCGCGGCTCCTGAAACGGGTCAAACCGGGACGGGGGCCGTGACAGAAAAAGGTGGTATCAGAGCCACTGATTTAAGCCAATTAAGTATTTAGAAAATACTTAATTTTACTGATTTCCATTTTGTGATTATGTGTTTTATTATTTGAATATTTGTGTACAGTATGGGTAAGCAAAAGCTTTCAACCATCTATCTTAAATTAGATAGGTCATCAAATGAGAAGGGAAGTTCATCCCAAACAAATTCCTCAAAACCCTATGTAAATCCTGAAGAAGGAATATTTGTCCGTAAGACACAATATGAGGAACCACTTTCTCCTAATAAAAGAAGTTTGATTATTAGGAAAAGTCAAGAGAAACAAAAGAAATCCAAAGGAGGGAAAGTTAATCAGAAAACCCAAGAACTAGGCAGTAGCCCTCCATGGGAGGACAAGTTAGATGAAAAATGGGCAGATCTCTATATGCTAGCTACTGTAGCAGTAAATGCAAATATTTAAATACTTTGACTTAAGTTTTAGCAACCTTATCACCTACAAGCCAGAAATATTATCTAGTAAAATAAATAAGTTACAGTAAACTCTGGTGTGTTTTAATTTTCAGTTGTCTTTGTGTTAAAATTAGTCACACGGTATGCAATAACAATTAAAGGTTATCTACGAAATTTTGTTATAAAATTTTAACTTAGTAATTTTTGTATTTTGCATATATGCTAAACAACATGAGTGACTTATCTGAAGCCCTTCAGAATTTAAATCTCTATCCGGTAAAAATAGAGGTTTCCAGAGATTTCAATAGATATATACCAGATATAGAAGAACCTATGGAATTCACTGCTCCACCTCCGGAGAAACCCAAGCCCAAGAAAAGGAGAAGATTCGTGGGATGGAGGCGTGTGCGCAGGAGAAAACCCGCCACTAGGAAGATTCCCAAAATTGAAAATCCCTTAGACAAAGGGAAGGGGATTGAAGTCGGGGAAGATTCTAGGCAGATGGAAATACAGTTTAAGGAATAAATAAGCAAATAGAAATGGAGATTGGAAAAGGTTCTAGACAAACCAAGGTAGAAATTGGAGAAAGCTCTAAGCAAACCCAGGAAATGACATTGCAGGAAGAGCTAGATTTTATATTGGCAAGCTGTGATACTATTAAGCCTGTCAATGAAAATGTTTTTACTCATCCTATTGAAACTCAACTTCCAATGAATTTGGAACCAGCAATTCCAGAACCTATAATCCACACCCAACCTCTAGGAATGGACGAGTGGTGGACTAATGATTGGCAGTTCCAAAACCTGCTCAACGGTCCTTATTCTTTTCTCCCACAGTTTGACCCGGAACCTATACTAAACCCACCTATGAGTAATGAGAATTTAGCTGAACTCCGCCACTTTGGCGAGGAGTTGGTGGATGCAGGAAATATGATCAGGGAAGTAGGAGAACAGATCTCCTGGAAATATGACGAGAGGGACGTCGTTACTAAAATGCCAACTGACAAAGGATAGTGGGTTTGTTAAAACTGTGGTTGTATAATAAAATACTAAAATATAATCTTATGAATTAACTACAAATAAAACTTTGTAAGATATGGTGTGTATTGACGCATATTATAAAATATAAAAATGAGAATCGAGAAATTAATAGTTTTGGCTATATGTGTGTTAAATTTGTATGATTGTTTTGTGTATAATTGTTATTATTTGATACTAATAAATTATATATATTAATTATCAGATGGAAAACGCTAATAATGAACCAGTTAATGAGGTAAACCAATCTGAGCAACATCCGGAGGATCAATTTCTAAATAGGCAAGATATAGAGAATATCGTTGCTCAGGGAATAGCCAATGCTATCCCAGCAATCGTTGCTGCTGTTCGAAATCCAATTGAACCTCAACAAATTGTTCCTAGTAAACGAACTCAGGAAGATAATTTCAGTAATAGTGTAAACGGAGGTGGTAATCATCACCAAGATGATTCACGGCAGGCTCCGCTCCCTAAGAAAATGAAAGCTGCAACGCCTGGTTGCACCTTCAAAGAATTTCTTGCTTGTAAACCCGCTGAATTTGCAGGCAATGAAGGAGAAACTGCAGCACTGCGTTGGTTAGAGAAAACCGAGGCAGTAATTATAATAAGTAAATGTGCCAAAGACGACCAAGTCATGTACGCGTCAAATCTTTTCAAAGAAGGGGCGCTAGAATGGTGGAATACAATACTTCAAGCCAAGGGAAGAACTGTGGCCTATGCCTTGAACTGGGAAGAATTTAAGAATCTTGTAGAAAGAAAATTCTGTCCCGAATATGAAAAAGATCAAATGGCAAATAAGTTCTTAAATCATCGAATGATGGGTGTAGATTGTCGAGGGTATACTTCGACATTCTTTGAATATGCTAGAGTGGTACCAACACTGGCTTCGCCAGAACCGGTACTTATTTCTCGCTATATTTGGGGATTAATTAGTGAAATCCGTAATATCGTTAAAGCTGCGAGACCTCGCACTATTGACGATGCGGTAGAATTAGCTAATACCCTAACTGACGAACTAGTACGCACAAGAGATGAAAACAGAAAGAAGGAACTGGCTCAGAAAATTACCCAAGGATTTCGTGTGGGTAATAATAGCAAATTCAAGAAAAGAGGAACATGGCAATCCTCAACTCCTCAGTTCTGCAGGAATTGCAAAAAGAAACATTATGGAAGATGCAATATAACCTGCAACTTTTTCAAAGCTGTAGGACATCGTGAAGAAAACTGCAGAAAGAAAACCATAAGCTGCTTTAACTGTGGAGAAGCGGGGCATTTCAAAACAGAATGTGCTAAAGTAGTTAAACCAGCAGACAATAAAGCCAAGCCAGCTAATGGAACTACCAAGAAGAATGTTCGAGCCTTCCAGTTGACAACTCAGGAGGCCGAGCTAATTCCGGATGTGATAGCTGGTACGTTCTTAGTACACAACATATATGCAAAAGTATTATTTGACTCTGGTGCAAACCAAAGTTTTATCAATACTTCATTCTGCCAAGCTCTTAATTTACCTTTGACCAACCTTAGGCGGATTTTTACAGTCGAAACAGCAGATGGGAATTTTATTAACATAGATAAGGTATTGCAGAAAGAAAATATAGAACTTTCAGGTCATAAATTTCATGCAAACCTATTGCCAATGAATTTAGCTGGATTCGATGTTGTGTTAGGAATGGATTGGTTAGTAGCCAACCATGCTCGAATCCTTTGTGATAAAAATTCTATAGAAATTTAGGCACCTACTGGGGAAGTAATCATGATTACAGGAGATAAACCACGTAAACCCATGAAGTTCATATCAGTAATGAAAGTTGCTAGTTATGAACGAAAGCAAGGAATAGTATATATGATTTCAGTAATCATTAGTACTAAGGGTAAAGAACTTAAGAAGATACCTGTAGTCTCAGAATACCCAGATGTATTCCCAGAAGAGTTACCAGGATTACCACCAGATAGGGAAGTAGAATTTAGAATTCATCTAATTCCAGGAACTATACCGATAGCCAAGGCACCTTATCGGTTAGCACCCACAGAAATGTTAGAATTGAAAAAGCAATTAGATGAATTACTAAGTAAAGGTTTCATACAACCTAGTTCATCCCCGTGGGGAGCACCAGTGTTGTTTGTAAAGAAAAAGGATGGTTCAATGAGAATGTGTATCGATTATAGAGAATTGAATAAGGTTACAATTAAGAATCGATACCCATTACCTAGAATTGATGATCTTTTCGATCAACTTCAAGGAGCTAGATATTTTTCTAAGATCGACTTACGTTCCGGATATCATCAATTGAAAGTACAAGAAGAAGACATACCTAAAACTGCTTTCAGAACTAGGTATGGTCATTATGAGTTTACAGTCATGCCCTTCGGGCTAACAAATGCACCTGCTGCATTTATGGACATGATGAATAGAATCTGTAAACCGTATTTGGATAAATTTGTAATTGTCTTTATCGACGATATACTTATTTATTCAAAAAGTCAGGACGAGCATTGTGAACATTTGCATGCACTCTTAACTTTGTTAAGAAAAGAAAAACTATACGCCAAATTCTCGAAGTGTGAATTTTGGTTGCAAGAAGTGCAATTCCTAGGACACATGGTGAATCACGAAGGTATTCATGTAGATCCTGCTAAAATAGAAGCAATTACCAAATGGAAGGTTCCGCAATCCGCAATGGAAATTAGAAGTTTTATAGGTTTAGCTGGATATTATAGACGGTTTATTAAGGATTTTTCTAAAATAGCTGTACCATTAACCAAGCTAACCTGTAAATCAGTTAAGTTTGAATGGGGACCTAAACAAGAAGAAGCCTTTAGGATCTTAAAGCAAAGATTAACAAATGCCCCAATCCTAGCCTTGCCAGAAGGAACTGAAGATTTTGAAGTTTACTGTGATGCTTCAAAATTAGGATTTGGATGTGTGCTAATGCAACGCAAGAAGGTAATTGCGTATGCTTCAAGACAATTGAAAAAGCACGAAGAAAACTATACAACTCATGATTTAGAATTTGGAGCCATAATTTTTGCCCTTAAAATTTGGAGACATTATCTGTACGGAAATAAGTTTACTGTCTATACGGATCATAAGAGTTTAAGATATATATTTGGGCAAAAAGAATTAAACATGAGGCAAAGGAGATGGATGGAAATCCTAAGTGATTATGACTGTGATATTCAGTATCACGAAGGAAAGGAAAATGTAGTTGCAGATGCCTTAAGTCGTAAGTATCATGAGAAACAACGACGAGTTCGTGCTCTCAGATTAAATATACAATTAGATTTAATGGAACAACTGAAGAATGTCCAAGCTACAGCAATCAAGGATGATTCTGAAGGAATAAAAGGACGAATAAAAAAACTAGAGCAAGGAGCTGATAAAATCTGGAGATTCCACCAAAGCAGAATTTGGGTACCTAAGAAGGGAGAATTAAGAAATAAGATTTTAGAAGAAGCCCATAAATCTAGGTATACCATGCATCCAGGAAACAATAAGATGTACCAAGATTTAAGAAATAACTTTTGGTGGATAGGAATGAAAAAGGACATAGCTCGATATGTTTCTAAATGTCTTACCTGTTCACAAGTTAAGGCAGAACACCAGAAACCTTCAGGTCTACTACAACAACTAGAGATGCCTGTATGGAAATGGGAACTCATAACAATGGATTTCGTTACTAAGTTACCCAAAACTAGAAAAGGTAATGATGCGATTTGGGTAATTGTGGATCGATTAACCAAATCAACTCACTTTCTACCAATGAAAGAAACCTTTAGCATGGAAAAGTTGGCAAAGTTGTATGTAGATGAAGTAGTATCCTTACATGGAGTTCCACTCCCCATTATATCAGATAGGGATAGTCGTTTCACTTCCCATTTTTGGACAAGTTTCCAAGAAGCAATGAGAACTCGACTAAATCTGAGTACTGCATATCATCCACAAACAGACGGGCAAAGTGAACGGACGATACAAACTCTAGAAGACATGCTCAGAGCATGTGTGATAGATTTTGGTGGAAATTGGGACGATCACTTACCATTAATTGAATTCTCCTATAACAATAGTTATCATGCAAGCATTGAAACTGCCCCATTTGAAGCACTATATGGAAGAAAGTGCAGAACTCCAGTTTGTTGGGCAGAAATAGGAGAAAGTCAATTGTCAGGTCCTGAAATAGTGCAAGAGACGACCGACAAGATTACTCAAATGAAAGAGAGACTGAAGACGGGTCGAGATCGTCAGAAAAGTTATGCAGACAATCGACGCAAGCCGTTAGAATTCCAAGTCGGAGACAAGGTATTTCTAAAAGTTTCTCCTTGGAAAGGAGTAGTTCGATTCGGTAAGAAAGGAAAGCTAAGTCCACGATACGTAAGACCATTTTCAGTGATCCAACGTATAGGACCAGTTGCTTATCGCTTACAACTACCAGAAGAACTAGCTGGAGTACATGATGTATTTCATGTATCCAATCTCAAGAAATGCCTATCAGACGAATCTCTGGTAGTACCTCTCCAAGATATAGAGGTAAACGTAAAGTTAAAGTTTGTTGAGAAGCCACTACAAATAGAAGACCGAAAAATCAAGTTTCTCAAAAACAAACGGTTAGTACTTGTTAAGGTCAAATGGAATTCAAAGAGAGGACCCGAATACACTTGGGAGCTGGAATCAGAGATGAAGCGAAAGTATCCTCACTTATTCCAATAAATCTCGAGGACGAGATTTTAAATAAGGTGGAGAGGATGTAAGGACTCTCAAAATTGTCCTAAAGATATCCGTAAGTATAAATCCGGACCCCTGAAACCTTACCCTACATCAAAAATCAAGAAAAACAAAATCTTGGTTCTCAGGCGGGCCGCGTAAGAGACAAGGTATGTCTTACGCAGGCCGCGTCAACATTGGGTTTGACCGGATAAGCGTAACCGTGCCACATGTCGACAATCTGGTGCACCTACGTATGACTAGTCAACCCTACTCGTAGACTGGGCGGCCACGCGGGCCGCGTAAGGTCTCAATTTCACCTATAAATAGCTTGTCACTTGCACAGTCCACTGGTGTCGATCAAAACTTTCAAAAAAGAAAGAAAGTACTCTGAAGTCGAAAATTCATATATAATTAGCGAGGCGCTGCTCCGATACCGGGTATTAACTCGATCGCTACTACGATTCAATGTCCGATCGATTAAACTATCCAATGGATGTTTAAGTGCTGCCCACATTAGGGTTTATGCTTTGTCATTCGTCGTTAAATCGATGGATGTTTAAGTATCGCACTTTGTCATTCGTTGTGAAGGTTTTTATCTCGTGAGTTATCGTAAATGCTGTATTAGTTACTAATCGAGTTCGTGTGCATGTTATTAATTTAGGTTAAAAGGCTAATCAGTAGGCTAAGCTCTGCTCATATAAATCTGCAATGTGAGTCATTCTCTTTTTATCAAATTACTTTACAAAACCCTAAATGTTTTCCAGTTATACTTTGCAGTGATTAAGTCTTTGCTAATCTTAAGTTACTGGCAGTAAGTGGGGTATTGTGCACATTACTACTGTTTTTTATCACTTTAGGTGGGCGAGCCTAATTAGTGATATACGTCACTATTGGGTGACAGGACCCAATAGTGGTATGACCACAGTCATATATCCGGTCGAGTGACAACTGAACCAGCTAAGTATAAGATACGGGGCAAATATAAAAACTCTTAATACTGTAAATTATAACAAATGAGTCGTTTTCATAAAAAGAATGATTCACCAGTATTTCCCGCTGACAAAACCTTTTTCAAACATGTTTCAGGTGATCTGTTGTGATCAAGGAAAAGTGCCGTGAAGCACTACAAGCTTAAGGAAGTGGCTCAATATAAAATAAAGAAATATGTTTTGTAAAATAAAAGATTTCTCCGTGAAATCTTATGATTGTAAATTACCGGGATTTTATCCCGAGTTGTGAAATAAAATAATCGGGAAAATTGCAGTTTTAAAAAGATCCTAAAGAAAACTTCCGCTGTTAAATAATTACCACGGGATTTTCTGTCCCGCGGCTCCTGAAACGGGTCAAACCGGGACGGGGGCCGTGACAACATCACAGACCACCACCATCATTGCCTAAACTGAGTTCACAACCAAGACACACACCTTTGCTCTGGTGAGTATGTGTCCCCCCCTTGCCTCGATGATCGGTAAGAAGTCACCAATTTTCGGTGAAAAAAATTGCCTCGGACTTAGGGGTGTGGTGTGCCAGGACGGGGCAGTAAGGTGTCACCAAACTTTGGTGTCACCGAACCCTTTCGGGCTCCCACTCCTACCCCCTAAGGGTGAGGGTTTCTATCCATCCTTTCTTCCTATTCCTAAATTCATGGTATCCATGTTTCATATTAGAGTGTATATTACAGGAGCAGTTAGTTATCTAGTTTGTTGTTAGTTATACAGTTTGTTTTAGACAGTTATAGTTGGGTTCCATTCTCCTCTATATATATTGAGAGAGGATTGTATTGTATTGATTTTAGATGATGATATGAGATGAGATTATTGAGCTTGATACTATTTTCATGGTATCAGAGCTATGCTCTAAGCAAGGTTGTTACCTTTCCGATCTGATTTCCGGCAACCGCTGCATCACCGGTCATCTTCTCCGGTGAATTTCCGGTGAATCTGTTCCAAATTTTTCTCAGATTCTTTTCTTTTCTTTCCTTCTTTCGTCTTCTCCATATCATTCTTCTTAAATTTCATCTCAGATTTTTGTTCCATATCCTTCTCAGATTTCGTTCTTCTCAAATTTCTTTCTCAAATCTCAAACTTCAAATCTCAATTTCTATTTCTATTTCATGGCTACTCAGTCATCTCCAACATCTACAGTGAGTGAAACCTTTTCAAATTCGAGCAATATTTTTCTGAACATTACAAATCTAATGTCGATCAAACTCGATGACACGAATTTCTTGAATTGGCAACATCAGACACTTACAATTTTGAAAACGCTTGGATTGCTTCAGTTCTTGAACCAGAATCATACACCACCAGTTGATCTTGATGCGAGAGCTGATTGGGAAAAAGCTGATGCATATGTGAGTGCTTTCATTACAGCAAATCTATCACCATCACTCATACATATTGCAAGAGGTACAATTTCTTCTTCAGATCTGTGGCAGAGAATTGAAGATTTGTTTCATCAGCAAGCATTTGCAAATCCAAATTCTGCTGATAGTGGAACTAGGGTTTCGCAATTTGGGGGAAATTCTGCTGATAGTTGTGATAGGCGAATTTTTGGTGATAAAGGCTTCAGTAGTCAACAAGGGATTTTAGGGCCTGGCCCAACTCCTGTGTTTGATCAAACATATTCTCCTGGGCTTCAGTCTTCATCTCAGAACTCAGCGGGATCTGTTTTGTTTGATAATCAGTTTGGACCATCAAACTTTGCTCAGTGGGCTGGTTATTCGAGTGGGCCACATTTTGGGTCATCTGGGCCAAGTCAACAGAATATTGGGTCTAGTACCTCCTTTGGGCCTAACGGGCCACAGTTCGGGCTTATGGCGGATTTTTCTAGCATTTGCGAGCGCGTGGATTCTTGGATACCCGATTCTGATGCCACTGCGCATATGACTACTGATTCTTCTATTGTATTTGATGATGTTCCCTACACTAGTTCTAAGCGAGTTGTTGTAGGCAATGGTATGGCTCTTACTATTTCTCATATTGGTACTGCTTTGCTTCATTTATCCGACCGTACTCTTACTCTTAGACATGTGCTTGTGGTTCCTGGCTTAGCCAAGAACCTCTTATCGATCACATAGTTAGTGATTGATCATCCTATAGCTGTTATTTTATCATACCTTGGACTGTCTATTCAGACTCTTGATGGATAGCTCCTTCATCACACGCGTGGCAGTCCACATCAGTTATATTCACTTGCTGCTTTCACTTCTATTTCTCGTGAGACTTGGCATTCTCGATTGGGTCATCATTCTGATGATTGTTTTGGTCAAAAATTACCTAAGCAATTAAGTGATCAAATTAGTTTTGTGAGGTAGTGTACTAGAAATATGTGTTGAAAATATCCTGATTAAGTTGTTTGTAAAAACAGTTTTCAGGATACGGCTCAGGATATAGAGCTGTATCTATGATCAAACAATGAGCAAAAAATGTAAGGGGTGACAAGAGATATACGAGGAAAGCCCTTGATCAATCTAGATCGCCGGCATAAAACCTCGGGAGCTGACAATCGCAGCTGCCTTGTTCTTCTATTACTTCGAATATCAGGATACAGTGCAGGATGTGATGCGGATCAACTAGGTGTTACAATGTAATTCGAGTACAAGTGTTTGTGTGTAGTGATTGCTAGTAGCTAGAGAAAAAGAGTATGAGTGAAAATTGCGTGCCTTAATCTGATCCGATCCATCTATTTATAGTAAAAGAAATTTAACAAACTACCCTATTAACCCGAGATTCGACGAATATTCCCCATGCGAACGTTGTAGACCTGGTCTTTCGGGTTCAACGTCTCTCATATAACTGGTTTGCCCGAGTCTTAAGGAGAAGAGGTCCACTTGACCGTTAGTGACCCACAGCTTCTAACCTGCACGTGGTTAACTCAGTTAATACTAGGATATCGCACCAGGATGTTACCAATATCCTGATCCGGTATCCTGATCACAAGTAAACAATCAAAAGCAGAATATTAGTCAGGATATATATGCTCAAAAAATGACCCATAACAATTGTCCCCAAATATATCTGTTGGTATACCAATCCAACGGATATATTTTAAAAACCCTGTCTCGTGAATCAAGGCAATTAAATCGAAATGACGGTCAAGATTGCACTATACAACTTCCAACGCGCTTTTCACTCGATGGACATCTACAACGCTCCTATATCTTCTCTCTTTTTGTTCGAGAAGTAGATATCATCAACAGAATCTCCAGGTAATCACTTATCCCTTCCACGTTTTCTGTTAACTTTATTCTTCCTCCGATGGCTACTGTAGTCCATTCTCAGACCGGTGAATCGTCAGAATCCTTCGTTCAGCAAAACCTTCTCAAAAATCCCGAGAAGGAGATCTGTGCTTTTGATAACGCAGACATTGCTGCGTTGAGAGCCTCTGGCGCTTTCCCCGATGGCACGATTTTTAGACCATTTGATCGAACAATTCGATCAAATGTTTTTTCTACCGATTGGGTCTGTTTTCCGGCATACCCTTTCTCGCTAGGTCTTCGGTATCCATTTCCCGAATTCATGATGCAATTCTTCCGAACTACCGGTATTTCCTTTGCCCAAACCATGCCCATGGTCTGGAGAGTATTAATCGTGCTCAACCAAATTAAGAACCTTCACTATCCCGACCTCTGCATCGAAGATATGCCAATCGCTTACCGCCTCTGATCCCACGGTTCCAGTCGGTTCCTGCTCTTTTCAACCTCCAACAAACCGCTTATTCTTAAAGCCACCAAAAACAAAGATGGATGGCAACGCAAGTTCTTCTTCGTCTAACGAGACTCCATTCATGAGGGTGCTAGTCTTCCGGTGGAGTGGTTAACCACCGGTAGGATCATGAATGTCCCCATGTACTTCTAGACTTCTATCTTGTGCTAATACCTTCTTATTTGATCTTTTCGTAGTGAATTTTAAGGAAGTAGCTCCCCCTACTGCGGAATCAGAAAAAAGAATCGAAGCAGTTTACCAATTGCCTGCAAGTGACAGGAGTTTTACCACACATATCCCGAGTTCCTGCCAATATTCATCATCCGAAATGTCTGGTAAGAGTTACATTTGAAATGACTAATTATCGTAATATAATGAAGAGTAATAAGGATTTAGGACTTTTCCCTTTATGCAGCACCAACCAAGATCCCTGAAGTTTTCGACCTTGATGAGCTGGACAGTTATTCTGATCAGGTCCAGATCAAGAAGGAACCTAGTCCCAAGGCCACGGCCTCATCCAAGCCCAGCAGCTCCAAGGCCATCATCATTCCCAAACCTTCGCCAGCTACTAAGCCTTGGAGTTCAAGTTCTCGTAAAAGGAAAGAGCCTGATTCTCCTGTTATCTCTGATACATTCCCCTATGAGAATCACCGGTTCATTGAGGCAAGCAGATTCATGACTTCTTTTCTCAACCAGGTTAATATCCTCGAGCCATATCCTGCACCTTATACCACTTATAAGTATTTATTAAAACCAATACATGTCCTCTTACTTTGCAGGGTCTCGAACGTCTGGTTCATTTATATCAAGAATCATGTGGGCTCAACAAGACGCTTGAATCCAAGTTGAAGAAAGCCGAGGTTACCATCTCTGATCAGGGTATGATTGCAGCCGCCAAATCTCGGCATTACAAGGACAAGTTCAAGGCTATGACCCAAGAACACCAGGCCGCCCTCAACAAAGCTGCTCTCTAGGCCCAAGCCGATCTTGATGCTGCCTATGCTCAACACGAACGGGATATGATCAGCTACCGGGAAAGCCTTAAAAGTTCCGTCATCACTTCCCTTCTCCAGGCCAGGCTAAAGATGGCCCACGAAGCCAAAGCACTGGGCTTCGAATGCCCTTCTTGGGATATCAATGTCTGGGAAACAAAGCTAAGGAGTCTCGGCGACACTTCTGCTAAACCTGCAGCTGAAGGGTCTTCAAAGGCAGCCGAAAAACCAACTGATGCTGAGAGGGATGCTCAGGTTGATCCCGAGACGGATGCTGTTGAAAATGCCATGAACGAAGAAGGCGCTGCCTCCTAAAACTTATTTCCCTTTGAGAGTTACGCTTATTTGAACAATTTTATTTTCTGTATTAAAACAATTTGATAACCAAGGGTGGATGGGTCCTAGGTTTTAGGACGAAGCCTTTGGTTATCGGCTGGCATCGTTTATTTTTAAATAATACCACCTTCTGACTTATTTGTTGTTGCCTTCTAATTTCTGTCATGCATTTCTTAGTTTAGATTTTAGCTTTGCAAAATTTGTGCAACTATCTTTTGAAAATATCCTGATCAATATACTCAGTGATATCTTATGAAGACCTTTACCAAATAGAATTTCTCAAAATCCAAACAATTTTAGACAAAATTTCTAAAGAATAAAAAATAGTCTATTTTCCAAAACCTGTTTTGATAACACTTGTTTGATCAGAGTATTAATTTTCAATCCAAGTATCATCTCCTAAATATTCCAATCAAATATCCCGAAACGTATCCCAAAAACACATTTTAAAGACATATCCTAAAGATATATCCTTATCAGGATATTTTGAGCCTTAAACAGAGTTAAACAATTCATGTAAGGTTCACAACGGAAAGATCATACCAGGAATTGAGTGTAACCCCTTTTGTAACTTCTCCCACTAAGATGTCCCCAGTCCGAGACACTTAGCCCAATTTTGATCTTTTGAGCTTCACACAATTGCTTTAGAAGGAATGTCCCCCGTGCATGAAGTCTATAAACACTTAGAAAATTTTGAATATCAGTTCTAACTGTTTAGACAATTCTCATGTTACAGGGGTAAACCCCAAAAATATACTGGAGATAAATCCTTAGTATCCTGGGGAAAATCCCAAATTTTCATGCGCTACAGGCGGGAGTGTATAAACTCCAAGACTTAGAAAGGTGATAGCCTTTAAACCTTAGAGAGTATGAAAATACCCTTTCGTGAGAGAGGGTGATCAATCCTCATATACCTTTAGGATTCAGGACATAGCCAATAGTAACGAAATTGTCAGCCACTTTTACATGAACTGGTCCCGCCACCTTGAACTATTCCCGAATAACTTGCGCTCCAGGCGGGGTGTTTAAACCCAATTTGGTAGAAAGGTGAATACCTTTAAACATGTGAAGGGACCAGGATCCCTTAGACGTGAGAGAGGGGGCCAATCCTCTAATCTTCTGAAGTATCCAGAATGAATATCCTGGAGCTATATCTCAAAGCATTTACTGCAAAACAACTGTGAGCTCCTCCGATGCTTAAGTCAGTAATGGGTTCAAAACAGTAAATAATATTAAAATTTAATAAAAGAGACAGAATCCATACCATCCTGAGTTAGAATTTAAATTCCATACTCACTTGAAATAGAGTTTTAGATGTATAGCATTCCAGGATCTCGGTAGCATATCCCCCTCCATATTCTTGAGTCGGTATGCTCTTTTTCCTGATTCTGATTCAACCTCATAGGGTCCTTCCCATTTTGGAGCCAACTTTCCATCAGCAGGATTAGTTGTATTCTGAAAAGCCTTTCTTAATACCCAATCTACAACTTGAAATCTTCTAGTCCTTATACTCTTGTTATATGCTTTAGATATCCTCTGTTGATATGTTGCCATCCTTAGCCTTGCTGCGTCTCTTGTCTCATCAATAGTATCCAGTTCCTGGCATAGGACTTCAGGATTCTGCTCAGGATCCCGGAGGTTGGATCTCGCTGTAGGTATCACCATTTCTGTCGGGATCACCGCTTCTGCTCCAAACACCAAGGAAAACGGGGTTTGGCCAGTTGCACTTTTCACTGTCGTCCTATCAGCCCACAAAACAAAGGGTAATTCTTCTGCCCATCTTCCTTTCTTAGCCCTTAGTCTCTTTTCAAGTTGTTGACAATTATCTTGTTTGAGGATTCTGCTTGTCCATTTGCTTGAGGATGCACTGGAGTAGATGTGATCATTTTGATTCCCCAACTCTTGCAAAAATCAGTAGTCCTCTTGCTTATAAACTGAGAGCCGTTGTCACAAATTATTTCAGCTGGTACCCCAAACCTGTTCAGGATATTCCATTTTATGAAGGACACTACTTCTTGGTCTCTAACTTGGACAAATGCTTCAGCTTCAACCCATTTAGAAAAATAGTCAGTCATTGCCAGCATAAAGACTTTTCCTCCCGGAGCCTTTGGTAATTTTCCTACTATATCCATTCCCCACTTCATGAATGGCCAAGGAGAAACAATAGGATACAGTGGTTCAGCAGGCTGATGTAATATATTATTGTGCCTTTGACATGCATCACATCTTCGGGCATATTCTGCAGCATCTTTTCTCATCCTTGGCCAATAATATCCTGTTCTTAATACCTTTGATAATAACGACCTGCCCCCAGTATGGTTACCACAATCCCCTTCGTGTATATCCTGAAGCACTTCCTTAGTTTCGGGATCCTCTAAGCACCTCAGATATGGTCCTGCAAGAGATTTCTTATACAAGACATTATTTATAATAGTGAATCGTGATACCTTCATTCTGAAGGCCTTAGGATTCTCATCCTTTGGGATGTGTCCTTCCTTGAGATATCTTGTAATTGGAACCATCCAGGACTTGGGATCCTTTTCAGGATACTCATCAGGATCCTGAATACTTAGTACTTCCTTATCCTGAGGATTCGTCGCAGGTTATAAGATATGTAACATTGGTATTCGGGTTCCTTCCGGTATCCTAACTGATGATCCTAGATTCGCCAAGGCATCAGCTTCAGCATTATCCTCTCTTGGTACCTGTTCAAGTGTGAAAATATTGAAATATCCTGCTAATATTTTGAGAGTTTCGAGATACTCGATTAACTTCTCACCTTTAACTGCATAGGATCCATTAAAATGATTAGTGATTAACAAGGAGTCAACATATACTTGCAAATTCTTGATACTCATATTTTTAGCCAACTCTAATCCTGCAATTAAAGCCTCATATTCTGCTTCATTATTAGTAGCAGGAAATTCACACCTAACAGCCTGGGGTAATATGTCCCCCTGTGGCGATTTTAGTAGTATTCCTAAACCTACACCTCTTACATTAGATGCACCATCAGTATATAATCTCCAGGATTCTAAGTTTTCTCCTAGCTGCTGTACTTCTAAGTCTACTTCATTTTGAATGTCACTTCTGAAATCAGCCACAAAGTCAGCTAAAGCCTAAGACTTTATGGCATTTCTAGGCTCATAAACTAAATCATAGGCACTTAATTTTACTGACCACTTAGCCTTCCTACCCGGCATCTTGGGTTTCCTAAGCACGTTCTTAACAGGATAATTAGTTTTAACATGAATCCTATGTGTTTTAAAGTAATGTCTAAGTTTAGTCGATGCCATAACTAAAGCTAATATCAATTTTTCTAGATGAGAATATCTAGTTTCAGCATCTAATAAACTTTTACTAATATAATAGACAGGATATTGCTGACCTTCATGGTCCTTTATAAGAACGACACTTACAGCATTCCCTGATACTGTGAGGTATAGGGACAGTGGTTCACCATTTTCAGGCTTCATCAATAGAGGTGCAGTTGAGAGATACTGCTTCAAATCCTGCAGGGCTGCTTCATGCTTCTCTTTCCATTCGAACTTCTTGTTCTTCTTCTTCAGGATATCATAAAATTCCTTGCATTTCTCGGAGGATCTTGAGATAAATCTGTTCAATGCTTCTACTCGCCCTGTTAACCGTTGAACATCCTTCATATTTGAAGGTGATTTGATATCCAAGATAGCTTTAATCTGCTCTGGGCTTGCCTCTATTCCTCTTTTAGTCACCATATATCCTAGAAACTTTCCTGCCCCCACTCCAAAATGGCACTTAGCAGGATTCAATTTCATGTTATACTGATCTATGATATCGAAAGCTCCCTTAATATCCAGGAGGTGATCTTCAGCCTTTTTATATTTTACTACCATGTCATCGATGTACACCTCCATAGTGTCCCCCAGCTTGTCTTTGAACATCATGTTTACCAATCTTTGGTATGTTGCACCTGCGTTTTTCAAACCAAAGGGCATAGCAGTGTAGCAATAAATACCTGTCGGTGTCATGAAGGCAGTATCCTCCTGGTCTGAAGGTTCCATTTGGATCTGCTGAAATCCTGAGGATGCATCCATGAAGGTTAACATTTCGTGGCCGGCAGTAGCACCACCATTGAATCAATATGAGGAAGAGGAAATGGGTCTTTGGGACAAGCTTTATTCATGCCCGTGTAATCTACACAAACTCTCCATTTCCCATTTTTCTTCTGTACCACGACTACATTTTCCAGCCATTTAGGAAACTTCACTTCCCTAATCATCTTGCTCCTTAGTAGCCTTTCAACTTCCTCTTGGATGATCACGTTTCGTTCCGGAGCAAATTTCCTTCTCTTTTGTTGGACAGGCTTGAATGACCTATCGATACCTAACTTGTGAGTTATAATATCCTTTGAAATACCTGTCATATCCTCGTGTTTCCACGCGAACGTCGACATCCTGCATTTTAGAAAATTAGTCAATTGATTTTCAATATCCTGAGGGATATTGGTTCCTACGAGCACCGAGATATCCGGATTATCCTGATCCAGGATAATTTTCTTTACATCCTGCTCCGAAGCCTCCATGATATCCTGGGCCCGCATCTTTAATTGCTATGCTGCATTAGGCTTGGTTGAAGATTTCATTGAGGATGAGTAACATTCCTTCGCCTCCTGCTGATCACTATTAACCTTGACAACCCCCAAGGGGTAGGGATCTTGATGCACTGATGGTAAGTCGATGGCACAGCCTTCATATCATGGATCCATGGCATGCCTAGTATGATGTTATAGCAGGATAGGGAGTCCATCACACAGAAACGTTGTATTGAGTTGACCCCTTCAACATATACTGGTAACTTTATCTCTCCCACTGTGTTCCTGGCCTCTCCACTGAACCCAACAAGCACGGTGGATTTTGAAGTAATATCCATTGGAGATACATTCATTCTTTTCAAAGTTTCTAGTTGGATTATGTTGACGGAGCTGCCATTATCCACCAATATCCTGCGTACAAAATGGTTAGCCACGTATAATGTTATTACGAGAGCATCATGGTGAGGATCCTGGACAGTATCCCTGTCATCACTGTCGAAAGTGATCACTTTATCAGCTGTGAGGGTAGTCATCTTGGCTGGTTTGTCTCCCCTCTCGGTCTTAGCTTCCTTTGCATGTCTCTTGGCCGCAGAATACGAAGTCCCACAAATGTCGGATCCTCCTGAAATAAAGTTGATTATCTTGGCATCCGCAGGAGGTGATGCTGCTCGTTCAGGACCCTTCTCAGTATCCTGACCCTTATTCTTCTTTCTTCCTAGGAGATCCTTCAGATATCCCTTGCTTAGAAGATAACTTATTTCCTTTCTTAGAGCAATGCAATCCTCAGTTACATGTCCGAAATCTTCATGGAAGGCACACCATTTGGATTTATCCTTCCAATCAGCTTTTTATTGATTCTTTCGAGGCCACCTAGCTTTGTCTCCTAAACCCTGCATAGCATACATTAACTCAGGTATGTTAACAGAAAAGCAATATTCAGATAATTCAGGATATTCTTCAGGATCCTTGTCTTCAACAGCATTCACTTTCTTGTTGTCAATTCTGCCATACGGCTTAGAGCGATATGGTTTATACGGGAATTCTGATTTCCTATTGGTTGATTCATAGGTTGAGGTGGAATTCATCCTCTCTTGCATCCTTTTATCATCCTCCAGGCGAATGTATCTCAAAGCCCTGTTACGAGTTTCGTCCAGATTCCTGCAGGGATTCATTACAAGATCCTGGTAAAATTGAGAATCTTTCTGCAACCCCATCTTGAACGCTTGCACGACCGTTGCAACATCAAGATGTGGGATATCCAAGGATTCCCGACTAAACTTCTTCACATAATCCCTCAAGGATTCCTGAGGTCCTTGAGTTATCCTGTAAAGGTCACTGGTTAATTTCTCAAAACTCCGGCTGCAAGAAAATTGACTATTAAATAAATTAACTAAATGAGCAAAAGAAGTAATCGAGTGAGGAGGAACGTTTAACAGCCATTTTAAGGCTGATCCTGTTAAGGTAGAACCGAAACCCTTGCACAAGCATGCTTCTTTGAGGTCTGGAGGGATAGGGTTGATTTCCATCCTTTCCCTATACTGGGCAATATGCTCCTCAGGATCCGTAGTTCCGTCATAGAGCTTCATGTTGGGGGTTTGAAATATTTTTGGGATTTCAGCGTCACAAATAGGATATGCAAACCGGGATATCCTGTGGCTGTCCTGGGATACTTCAGGAATTGGCTGAACCACCCCAGGTACACTGGATATCATGTCCTTCAGTTTTTGAAGCTCCTTGGAAAATGCTGATGTCATACCTGTATCCTGCAAAGATCCAACACCATTAGTAGCAAGAGTATTATTATTATTAGATACATTACCAGCTTGGGGGTTCTGGCCATATCCTGAAGCATATCCTGAGCTCCTCACAGTTGATACTCTTACTGAAGAAGGTATCTCAGGAGTATGATTCTGGGAATGGCTTGGCATGATATTCCCCCGGTTATCCTCAGTGTAAACTGCAAAATTGAAGTTCAAAGCCCTGGGTTGCAAAGGAGTGACAGTTTCTTCAGCAGGCCTACTTGGGCCGGATTTCAAGAGTTGTATCTCTCTCATCAGCATCCGATTAGTTTCCTGCTGCTACCTCATCTGTTCCTGTACACTACCAAACAAATTCAGAATTTCGTCATTAGAAGCCAAAACATGACCAAATCCCTGGGCACTGGGAGCGGGGATAACATCCCGAGCCACATGATTCTCAGTTCCCTGTGAAGAGGCTTGCATTCTTGGAGGAGGAGGTGGAAGCACCGAACCAATTGTTGCAGAGGTTGTAGAAGACATAGTGGAAGAGCTCATGTTTGATCTCGAGGCCATTGAAAGCAATGTAGCAAAAAGTTTTGACAATAGAAAACCGAGTAACGATTTTACTAAATTTTTTAGTAAAAATAGCACCACTTGCCCCACGGTGGGCGCCAAATTGTTTTGGTAAAAAATTACCTAAGCAATTAAGTGATCAAATTAGTTTTGTGAGGTAGTGTGCTAGAAATATGTGTTAAAAATATGCTGATTAAGTTGTTTGTAAAAACAGTTTTCAGGATACGGCTCAGGATATAGAGCTGTATCTATGATCAAACAATGAGCAAAAAATGTAAGGGGTGACACGAGATATACGAGGAAAGCCCTTGATCAATCTAGATCGCCGACATAAAACCTCGGGAGCTGACAATCGCAGCTGCCTTGTTCTTCTATTACTTCGAATATCAGGATACAGTGCAGGATGTGATGCGGATCAACTAGGTGTTACAATGTAATTCGAGTACAAGTGTTTGTGTGTAGTGATTGCTAGTAGCTAGAGAAAAAGAGTATGAGTGAAAATTGCGTGCCTTAATCTGATCCGATCCATCTATTTATAGTAAAAGAAATTTAACAAACTACCCTATTAAACCGAGATTCGACGAATATTCCCCATGCGAACGTTGTAGACCTGGTCTTTCGGGTTCAACGTCTCTCATATAACTGGTTTTCCTGAGTCTTAAGGAGAAGATGTCCACTTGACCGTTAGTGACCCATAGCTTCTAACCTGCACGTGGTTAACTCAGTTAATACCAGGATATCGCACCAGGATGTTACCAATATCCTGATCCGGTATCCTGATCACAAGTAAATAATCAAAAGCAGAATATTAGTCAGGATATATATGCTCAGAAAATGACCCATAACAATGAAGTTTTGTCTAGATGTTCGTTTTTACATCTGACAAACAAAACCACACACACACATTGTACTGCTTGTAGTGTTGCAAAATCGACTACATTGCCTTTTACATCAGTTGTATCCCATTCTACTTTCCCTTTACATATTGTACATTGTGATATTTGGGGTGCCTCGCCAGTGATGTCTAGAGATGGATACCGATATTTTATTACTTTCATTGATGATTTTAGTCGATTTACATGGATGTATCCTTTGACTTGTCGTTCTCAAGCGGTTGTTTGCTTTCGGCATTTCAAACCGCTTGTTGAGAACCTCTTCTCCTGTACCATCAAACACCTTCAGAGTGATGGTGCTCCTGAGCTCATTCGTGGATCTATGGCTAGTTTTCTTTCAGATTCTGGCATCGCTTATCGCATTTCATGTCCCTATACTCCCCAACAAAATGGGATTGCTGAGCGGAAAAGCCGCCATCTTTCTGAGGTAGCTCGAGCTTTATTGTTTCATGCTCGGTTACCAAAGAAATTCTGGTATGATGCATATGCCACTGCTGCCTTCCTTATTAACTGGTTACCATCACCGGTTCTTCATCACTCATCTCCTTATGAGGTTCTTTTTGGATCTCGTCCCGATTACTCTTTTCTTCGTACTTTTGGGTGTTTGTGTTATCCGTTTCTAGGTGATACTCGAGCAGATAAACTTTCACCCAAGTCTACTCCTTGTATCTTTGTTGGCTATGCTCCATCTCATCTTGGTTATCTTTGTTATGATCCTCATACGTCTCGTACGTATACTTCTCGACATGTTCGATTCCATGAGTCGATTTTTGACATTTCGGGGAGTTCTACTACTCCCACAGCTTCTTCAGATTCTATTCCTTTCTCCATTCCTCCTCCTTCCCTTTCTACTTCTGTTTCTTCTTCATCTTCTCCTATTATTCCTTCCTCATCTTCTCATGATATTCCCTCTCCTGATATTACTTCACCTTCTTTTCCTCCTTGTCCTCCTCCTCCTCCTCCTCCTCCTCCTACTACTACTACTCTTGTTCCGACTCACCCGATGGTTACACGATCTCGTGATCATACACAGCAACCACGTCAGTTTCCTGATCATGTTCTTTTTCATGTCTCTACTACTCCCACCACTGAGCCTTCCACATTTCGACAGGGTCAGCAGTATTCTGTTTGGTGGGATGCGATGCGTGCTGAGATTGATGCTCTTCATGCCAACCAGACTTGGTGTCTGGTTCAGGCTCCCGCTGACACCAACATGTTGGTTGTAAGTGGGTTTACAGGATTAAACATAATCCTGATGGATCAGTTAGTCGTTATAAAGCCCGGCTTGTTGCCAAGGGCTTTGATCAGACTGAGGGTTTGACTACACTGAGACTTTTAGTCCTGTGGTCAAACCTACTACTATTCGTCTAGTTCTTTCGGTCGCTTTCTCTCGAGGGTGGTCTATTCGTCAAGTTGATGTCAACAATGCGTTCTTACATGGGGATCTTTCTGAGACTGTGTATATGACCCAGCCCCCAGGCTTTGTTGACTCATCTAGACCACATTATGTTTGTCGCTTGCAGAAGGCTCTTTATGGCCTAAAGCAGGCTCTTAGAGCTTGGTTTTCCAAGCTATCCACCGCTCTGCTTGCTGATGGGTTTACCCAGTGTCTTTAAGATGTATCTCTCTTTGTTTACAGTCGAGATTCGATACTCTGTTATGTCTTGATCTATGTTGATGACATCATTATTACTGGGAGCTCATCTGATTTTGTTACTGGTTTGATTGGGCGCTTGCACTCTCAGTTTGCGCTCAAGGATTTGGGACAGTTATCATATTTTCTGGGCATTCATGCTACATTTTTTGAGGATGTTTTACATTTATCACAGCAGCGCTACTTACTTGATTTGTTACAGCGCACGGGTCTGGCCGATTGTCGTCCATTATCTACGCCTGTCTCTTCTGGTAGACAGCTTTCTCGGCACACTGGTGATCATTTGTCTGATCCTACTATGTATCGGAGCACTGTCGGTGCATTACAGTATCTTGTGTTGACACGACCAGAGATTGCTTATGCGGTCAGTAAGGTGTCACAGTTTCTTCAGACACCTACTGATCGACACTGGGTCGCTGTCAAACGGATTTTGCGGTATCTTAAGGGTACCATTTCTCATGGGTTGTGTATACGTCAGTCTACTTGTGTTGATTTACATGCTTATAGTGATGCTGACTGGGCTGGGTGTCTTGATGATCGACGTTCTACCACAGGTTATTGTGTTTTTCTTGGGCCCAACCTCATCAGTTGGAGTTCCAAGAAACAACATACAGTTGCTAGGTCGAGTACTGAGGCTAAGTATCGAGTTCTTGCTCATACAGCTGCTGAGTTACGATGGATTACATCTATACTACATGAGTTACATATCACGATGACTTGTCCACCGTCTCTTTGGTGTGACAATATTGGAGCTACATATCTTGCAGTCAACCCAGTGTTTCATCAGCGCACCAAACACTTGGAGATTGACTTACTTTTTATTCGGGACATGGTTTTGGGTGGTACTTTACATGTTCGGTATGTTCCCACTACATTTCAGATTGCAGATATTTAGACCAAATGATTGTCTGGTGTTCGTTTCGACAGTCTGAGGTCCAAGCTTCACGTGGATGCTCCCCGTTCAGCTTGAGGGGGCATATTAGATTGTATATTACAGGAGCAGTTAGTTATCTAGTTTGTTTTTAGTTATACAGTTTGTTTTAGACAGTTATAGTTGGGTTCCATTCTCCTCTATATATATTGAGAGAGGATTGTATTGTATTGTATTGATTTTAGATGATGATATGAGATGAGATTATTGAGCTTGATCCTGTTTTCATTTCACATCCCTAAATCTCAGTTAGTTAATTAATATATAAAAACTAATACAAAATAATGTAACAACAACAATAGTATAGTAATAAAACTAGCCTAAAATATTTCAAGACTACTCAGAGAGGAACACAGAAAGAAAACATAGTCAATGGATTGAATTTTTGGGACCAAGGAAGTTGGGTAGTGTTCCTGCCGGCACTGCAGCTTCACGAACCCATATCGTCCACAATAATGAGTAATCACGAGTATAAATGGGTCATATTTTGGTGGAACAACTATATCAAATTTTATATTGTTGCATTTGATGTGATTATTGATCCTAATGGGTCATACGGGTCGCACTTGATGGTAATGGTTAATCAAGTGTATAAATGTGATTAATTCGTTGTAGAGACTATTTGGGTTATATTCGGTTACAATGGGTCGTAATTGTCATACTTGGGAGCCAATGCTTATAATAGAACGATTATTTCCTTCTAATGGGTATCCAAAGGTATTATTTGGTCAATGTAGGTACAAATGGGTAATATTTGTTTTTTTTTTTTTTTTTTTTTTTTCAAAGGGTATCAAAAGGTATTATTTGGTTTTATTGTGTTATAACGTGTTGTAATAGGTTATATTTGGAAGCTTGTGTGCTTATTATAATAAATTTAACTACAACGTTTTTTAAACGACAAATTTGGATCACTCAAACCCACGACTGACTGGTTCATAAGCCTTATCTCACACTCAAGATGTCACTAGGCTATAATGTCATGGGCATAAGTACAATGATTGAATGAGAAAATAGCAAAGCTCCGATAAAAGAAAGAAACATAAAAGAAAAAGAAATGGTGGAGCAAGGAAAATAGAGTTGCTAATGTCGAAACAAAATAGACAGATGCCGAAAAGAAGGAGCAAATCTGTTTTCTCTTATAACATTCATATTGGAGTCTTCATTTCTGTCTATATAATTCAAGTAAAAAAAACACATTTATCTTGTAATCTTGTTTATTTTAAAAAATCTTCCACATCCAACTCTATATCTTACTCCCCAAACACTTATTTTATTAAAATATCTCTTTCCTATACGCTCACAATAAAATATAGAAGGTGAAAATGAGTCTCTCAATATAACGGTTGTACGTTAGTTTCTATAAAGTTTCCAACATAGTGATGTTTTATTATTTTCTCTGTTTCTTCGTTTATATAATATAGAACTAGTATTTTTATATCGTGTGTTGCGTCGAAACCGAGCAAATGATAATGTAAAACAAACGTGATTTGAAAATAAAACATGTTGTTTAGAAAGTCAAACCATTAGCACAATTTAGTTTATTATCGTATCGTTTTATAATACCAAATAAATACTTTATTTTGAGTATAACCTCGTTTTTAACAAAACTTATAACAGAATGTCAGGGAAAGAAATCAATCACAACTACGTACTTAAGTTTAAAAAAAAAAAGTTATAAACGTAACTTATTAAAGAAGTATCAAATTAATCGATAAATTAATATATGTTAAAAAAAAAGAAAAAAAAAATTATTAAAAAAAAGGTAAAGGAAATATATGTTTAAAAAATATGTTATTAAAAGTAAATATAATAAGAGTAAATTGAAAATGGAAAAAATCCAAAATCTCAGGAATGATTTTGGCAAAAAAGTCAGACGTTTGGATGAAAATATCAAAAAATCCTAAAAGTGAAGGACTATATTGTACAAAAAAGTTGTTTTGAATGAAAATGGCAAACATGCCCAAACCTCAGGGACGATTTTGGCAATCTACTCATATAATAATAAAATAATAAAAAACTATATATTATTATAAAAATAAAGTTACTATTTATCATCCCTTGAAAACAATATATATAATATATATAATGTATGAATACAGATGTTTCAATGTGAATGTGAATGCTATTAAAAACAAATAAAAAAAAATCCCTAACTAGTTAAATGTAAATAAAATCATTATTATTATTGTTTTCTTTGGTAAAGAAGGTCAATTCACATGTTTGTTATCTTAGTTCAGGGTTGTGGTTTCGCGCCACCCGTCATATAAGCTCAATAGCGCCTTTTGGCGACCCACCCCCACCCCGCCTTCGTTAAAGGGGGCGATATCCTTGGCTTCCGCCAAAGGGTTAGTGCACGCGAGAGGATCAAATCAAGAGGCCCCATCTAAAGTCAACCAATCAGCTTTTTTTATTTATCTTTTTTAATATAGTTAAAAGGGGCTTTATAAGGGGCGTTATTCCACACCGTGTAGGTTAATGATAAAGCCCCCTGCTTATGTGTCATCTACGTGACGCTTACGTGACGTAATAAAGCCCCTAGAGCTTTAAACCACACCTTCTACCCTAGACTTATGTATGTTTGGATATTGGTTATCATACTTATTTTTGGATATTTGGATGATACTTAGTTTTTTTATGTTGGGATATATGGGTAATATTTTTGTTTGAACGACTAATTTTTCCCCTTAAATAGTTACACTTTCTTAAGATTGAATCTTGGTCTCCCCACAAGAGATAATTCTACTTAACCACTAGGATATAACTTTAGTGGCATATGGGTAAAATTTAAGTTTGCATGTTTGGATCTTTTTATATATTAGTACGGGTAAAGTTCTTGTACAAATAATCTTAACATACTAAGGGTGAAGGGGGCACCCCCCTAATGAGGTGAGGGGAAACTTTTTGTAACCCAATCATACGTTGCTGTTTTGGTAAAAAATTACCGAAGCAATTAAGTGATCAAATTAGTTAAGTGAGGTAGTGTGCTAGAAATATGTGTGAAAAATGTATTAACCAAATCAGATATGAAAACAGTTTCAGGATACGGCTCAGGATATAGAGCTGTATCTACAATCAAACAATGAGCGAAATTGTAAAGGTTGACACGTGATGTACGAGGAAAGCCCTTGATCAATCTAGATCGCCGGCATAAAACCTCGGGAGCTGACAATCGCAGCTGCCTTGTTCTTCTATTGCTTCAAATATCAGGATACAGTGCAGGATGTGGTGCGGATCGACTACGTGTTACAATGAAATTCAAGTATAAGTGTTGTGTGTAGTGTTTGCGATGAGCTAGAGAGAAAGTGTTCGAAAATGTGTGTGTTGAGTGCCTTAATCTGATCCGCCCCCATCTATTTATAGTAAAACAAACGTAACTAACTATCCTACATAACCGGGATCCACCGAATATTCCTTAGTTGAACGTTGTAGACCTGGTCTTTCGGGCTCAACGTCTCTCCTTTAACAAACACGCCCGAGTCTTGAGGAGATGGAGTCCACTTGACCGTTAGCAAGTCCCAGTCTTTCACCTGCACGTGATTAATTCGATATACCTCAGGATATCACCCAGGATGTTAGCAATATCCCCGTCCAGTATCCTGATCATAGATAAACAATAAAAAGCAGGATATAGTTCAAGATATGTATGCTTAGAAAATGAGCCATAACAATTGTCCCCAAATATATCTGTTGGTATACCAATCCAACGGATATATTTCAAAAGTCTTATCCCATAATTCAAGGCATTTAAAATGAAGCGACGGTCGAGATCACATCGTAACCTCCAACACGCTTTTTGCTCAATGGAGATCCATAATGCCCCTATATCTTCTCTCTTCTTGTTTGAAAAGCAGATATCTTCAACAGAGCCTTCAGGTAATTCTCTATTTCTCATTTACTTTCTATCGATTTTCATTGCCTTATTCGTAATGGATGCCGAGACCTTCACCCAGCAGAATCTCCTCAAAAATCCCGAAAAGGAGGTCTGTGCTTTTGACAACGCAGACATTGCGGCTTTGAGAGCTTCCGGCGCTTTCCCTGATAACACGGTCTTTAGACCGTTCGATCGGTCAATTCGATCGGATGTTTCTTCCACTGAATGGGTTTGCTTTCCAGCATATCCTTTTTCGCTAGGTCTTCGATACCCTTTTCCCGAATTCATGATGCAATTCTTCCGAACCACCGGCATCTCTTTTGCTCAAACCATGCCCATGGTTTGGAGAGTATTAATTGTACTTAACCAAATCAAAAACCTTCATTACCCCGACCTCCGCATCGAGGATTTGCCTATTGCTTATCGCCTCCGATCTCATGGCTCTAGCCGGTTCTTGCTTTTCTCAACCTCTAGCAAACCCCTGATTCTTAAAGCCACCAAAAACGAAGACGGATGGCAACGCAAGTTTTTCATTGTCAAACGAGACTCCATTGCTGAGGGTGCCAACCTTCCGGTGGAGTGGTTAACCACCGGTAGGGTCATAAATATTCCCATGGACCGTTTGATTTTTATCTTCTACTAATATCCTTCTTTTTGATCCTTATGCAGTGAATTTCAAGGAAGTAGCTCCCCCTACCGCTGAATCAGAAGAGAGAATCAACACTGTTTACCAGTTACCTGCAATAGCCAGGACTTTCACCACACACGTCCCGAGTTCCAGTCAATACTCGTCATCTGAAATGTCTGGTAAGGATTTCTTTTTAAAATAATTATCTAACACAGTATAATAATAAAATAAAGAGTAATAATGATGTGAAACTTCTCCCTTTATGCAACACCGGCCAAGATCCCTGAAGTCTTTGACCTCGACGAATTGGACAGTTATTCTGATCAGATTCAGGTCAAGAAGGAACCTAGTCCCAAGGCCACAGCCTCATCCAAACCCAGCAGTTCCAAAGCCATCATTATTCCCAAACCTCCACCGGCTACCAAGCCCCGGAGTTCAAGTTCCCGCAAAAGGAAGGAGCCTGATTCCCCTGTCATTTCTGACACATTTCCTTATGAGAAGCACGGGTTCATTGAAGCTAGCGGGTTTATGACTTCCTTTCTTAACCAGGTTAGTATTCTCATATCACATCCTGCGACTTACATCATTTACAAAGATTTATCAATATTAATACCTGTCCTCTTACCTTCGCAGGGTCTTGAGCATCTGGTTCACCTATATCAAGAATCCTGCAAGCTTAACAAGACGCTTGAATCCAAGCTAAAGGAAGCAGAAATCACAATCTCCGATCAAGGCATGATTGCAGCCGCCAAATCTCGTCATTACGAGGATAAATTCAAAGCTATGATTCAAGAACACCAAACTGCTCTCAACAAAGCTACTCTTCAAGCCCAGGCCGATCTTGAAGCTGCCCATGTGCAACATGAACGGGATATGGTCAGCTACCGGGAAAGCCTCAAGAGTTCCGTCGTCATTTCTCTCCTCCAAGCCAGGTTGAAGATGGCCCATGAAGCCAAAACATTAGGTTTTGAATGCCCTTCTTGGGATGTTGGTGCCTGGGAGACCAAGCTAAAGAACCTCGGCGGCACTTCTTCCAAATCAGCTGTCGAAGAATCTTCCAAAGCAGTTGAAAAAGCAACCGATGCTGAGAAGGATGCTGAGGCGGATCCCAAGACGGATGCTGCTGAAATCATTATGGACGAAGAAGGCACTACCCCCTAAAGCTTATTTCCTTTAAATTGTTTGAACAATTTTATGTCCTATGAACAATTTTTATTTCTGCATCAAAACAATTTGATAGCCGAAGGTGGATGGATCCTGGGTTTCAGGATGAAACCTTCGGTTATCAACCAGTACTGATTGTTTCAAAAAATAATTCCATCTTTCATTTTTCTTGTTATTATCTTCCGCCTTTCTTAGCATAGATCGTAGCTTTGCAAAATTTCGTACGACTATCTTTCAAAAATATCCTGATCAATATGCTCAGCGATATATTATAAAAACTTTTTATTGGAGAGGACCTCCAAACATTCGTTCAACTTTGTAGAAAGTTTTTAAAGAGTGAAAAACAATCTATCTTTCCAAAACCTGTTTTGATAATACTTAAATGATCAACGTCTCAAACTAGTATTAGTTTCAAATATTTTAACCAAATATTCTGAGAAGGATTTTGAAAATATATTTTGAGAATATATCAGGATATTTAACCTTTTACCAAACATAGTATTATTAAAAACTTAAACGATGTTTACAAAGGAAAGATCATACCAGGAATAGGGTATAACCCTATTATCAAACCTCAATCCCTTTGCAACTTTTCCAATGAAGATGTCCCCTGTCTGAGACACTTTGTGCATTAGTTCCAAGCCTCATCCTTTGAGCTTTACATTATTGCTTTAGTGGGAATGTCCCCTGTGTACAATGTCTTCAAATACTTAGAAATCTTCTGGATATCAGTTTCCATTATATAGGCAATTTTTCATGTCACAGGGGTAAAACCCAAGAATGTACTGGAGATAAATTCCTCGTATCCTGGGGAAAATCCCAAATTTTCATGCGCTACAGGCGGGAGTGTATAAACTCCAAGACTTAGAAAGGTGAAAACCTTTAAACCTTAGAGAGTATGAAAATACCCTTTCGCGAGAGAGGGTGATCAATCCTCATATACCTTAAGGATCCAGGGTATAGCCAACAGTAACGAAATTGTCAGCCACTTTTACATGAACTGGTCCCGCCACCTTGAACTATCCCTGGATAACTTGCGCTCCAGGCGGGGTGTTTAAACCCAATTCGGGATAAAGGTGAATACCTTTAAACCTGTGAAGGGATCAGGATCCCTTAAACGTGAGAGAGGGGGCCATTCCTCTAATCTTTCGAAGTATCCTGAGTGTGTATCCTGAAGTTGTATCCCGAAGCATATACTGCAAAACATCCTTAAACTAAGGTGGGTGTTAGCTTGGCTAACACCCCTCCGATGCTTAAGTTAGTATTGGGTTACAAAGAACAAATTAAACCAAACATATTTAAAAAAGATAGAATTCATACCATCCTGAGTTAGAAATTAAATTCTAAACTCACTTGAAATAAAGCTTAAGGTGTATAGCTTTCCAAGATCTCGGTAGCATATCCCCTTCCATATTCTTGAGTCTATATGCTCCTTTCCCTGCTTCTGATTCAACTTCATATGGTCCTTCCCATTTTGGAGCTAGCTTACCATCGGCAGGATTAGTAGTATTCTGAAAAGCCTTTCTTTACACCCAATCTCCAACCTTAAATCTCCTGGTCCTAATATTCTTGTTATATGCTCTGGATATTCTTTGTTGATATGCTGCCATCCTTAGCCTTGCTGCATCTCTCTTTTCATCTATAGTATCCAAATCCTGACTCAAGGCTTCAGGATTCTGTTCAGGATCACTTACGGTAGATCTTGCAGTAGGTATTGCCATTTCCGTTGGAATCATTGCTTCTGCTCCAAATACCAAGGAGAATGGGGTTTGGCCTGTTGCGTTCTTTACCGTTGTCCTATCAGCCCACAAAACAAAGGGTAATTCTTCTGCCCATCTTCCTTTTTTGGCTCCAAGCCTCTTCTTTAAGTTATTGACAATTATCTTGTTTGAGGATTCTGCTTGTCCATTCGCTTGAGGATGTACCGGAGTAGATGTTATCATTTTGATTCCCCAACTTTTGCAAAAGTCAGTAGTTCTCTTGCTTATAAACTGAGAACCATTGTCACAGATTATCTCGGCTGGTACTCCAAATCTGGTCAGGATATTTCTCTTTATGAAGGATACTACTTCTTGATCTCTAACTTGAACAAATGCTTCTGCTTCAACCCACTTGGAGAAATTATCCGCCATTGCCAACATGAAAACCTTTCCTCCTGGAGCTTTTGGAAGCTTTCCCACTATATCCATACCCCACTTCATAAACGGCCAAGGGGAAACAATAGGATACAGCGGTTCAGCAGGCTGATGTAGTATGTTACTATGTCTTTGACATGCGTCACATCTTCGAGCATATTCTGCGGCATCTTTTCTCATTGTCGGCCAATAATATCCTGTCCTTAATACTTTTGAGAATAATGACCTGCCCCCAGTATGGTTACCACAATCCCCTTCATGTATATCCTGAAGTACTTCTTTGGCTTCAGGATCCTCCAAACACCTCAAATACGGTCCTGCAAGAGATTTCTTGTATAAAACATTATTTATAATAGTGAATCGTGATACCTTCATCCTAAATGCCTTAGGATTTTCATTTTCGGGGATGTGTCCTTCCTTGAGATATCTCATGATTGGAGCCGTCCAAGATTTAGGATCCTCTTCAGGATACTCTGCTCCAGGATCCTGAATACCCGCTACTTCTTTATCCCGAGGATTCGTTGCAGGATACAAGACATGTATTATTGGTATTTGGGTTCCTTCTGGTATCCTGATCGATGATCCCAGATTTGCTAAGGCATCTGCTTCAGCGTTATCCTCTCTTGGTACCTGTTCAAGTGTAAAAACATCGAAATATTATGCTAATTTTTTGAGAATATCGAGGTATTCGATTAATTTCTCACCCTTAACTGCATAGGATCCATTAAAATGGTTAGTAATTAACAAGGAGTCAACATATACTCGCAAATTCTTGATACTCATACTCTTAGCCAATTCTAATCCTGCAATTAAAGCTTCATATTCTGCCTCATTATTAGTAGCAGGAAATTCACACCTAATAGCCTGGGGTAATATGTCCCCCTGTGGCGATTTTAGTAGTATACCTAAACCTACACCTCTTATATTGGATGCACCATCAGTATATAATGTCCAGGATCCTGAAGATTCTCCTAACTGTTGAACTTCTAGGTCTACCTCATCCTGAATATCACTACTGAAATCAGCCACAAAGTCAGCTAAAGCCTGAGACTTTATGGCATTTCTAGGTTCATATACTAAATCATAAGCACTTAACTTTACTGACCACTTGGCCATCCTGCCTGACATCTCTGGTTTCCTAAGCACATTTTTGACAGGATAATTCGTTTTAACATGGATCCTATGTGTCTCAAAATAATGTCTAAGCTTTGTAGATGCCATGACTAGAGCTAATATCAATTTTTCTAAATGAGAATACCTAGTTTCAGCATCTAACAAACTTTTACTAACATAATATACAGGATATTGCTGACCTTCATGGTCTTTTATAAGAACGGCACTTACAGCATTCCCTGATACAGCAAGGTATAGGGATAGTGGTTCACCATTTTCAGGCTTCATCAATAGAGGTGCGGTTGAGAGATATCGCTTCAAATCCTGCAAGGCTGCTTCATGCTTTGCTCCCCATTCAAATTTCTTATTCTTCTTGAGGATATCATAGAATTCCCTGCATTTTTCCGAGGATCTAGAAATAAATCTATTCAAAGCTGCTACTCGGCCTGTTAACCTTTGTACGTCCTTCATATTAGAGGGTGATTTTATATCCAGGATAGCTTTAATCTGCTCCGGGCTTGCCTCTATCCCCCTTTTTGTCACCATATATCCTAGAAACTTTCCTGCCCCTACTCCGAAATGGCACTTAGCAGGATTCAGCTTCATGTTGTATTGATCCAGGATATCAAATGCTCCCTTGATATCCTGGAGGTGATCCTCAGCTTTTTTAGATTTTACCACCATATCGTCAATATATACCTCCATGGTGTCCCCCAGCTTATCTTTGAACATCATGTTTACCAATCTCTGGTACGTTGCACCTGCATTTTTCAAACCGAAAGGCATAGCAGTATAGCAATATATACCTGTTGGTGTCATGAAAGCAGTATCCTCCTGATCCGAAGGCTCCATTTGAATCTGCTGAAATCCTGAGGATGCGTCCATGAATGTTAACATTTCATGTCCAGAAGTAGCATCTACCATTGCATCGATATGAGGGAGAGGAAATGGATCTTTAGGACAAGCCTTGTTCAAGTCCGTGTAGTCTACACAGACTCTCCATTTCCCGTTTTTCTTCTGTACCACAACTACGTTTGCTAGCCATCTTGGAAACTTGACTTCTCTGATCATCCTGGACTTCAACAATCTTTCAACTTCCTCTTGGATAATCTTATTCCGCTCAGGAGCAAATTTTCTTCTTTTTTGCTGAACAGGCTTTAATGATTTGTCAATTCCAAGCTTGTGAGTGATAATGTCTTTGGATATGCCTGTCATATCCTCATGCTTCCATGCAAACGTTGACATCCTGCATTTCAAAAAGTTAGTTAACTGCTCTTCAATATCCTGAGGGATATTGGTTCCTACGAGCACCGAGATATCAGGATTATCCTGATCCAGGATAATTTTCTTCACATCCTGCTCCGAATCCTCCACGATATCCTGGGCCCGCATCTTTAATTGCTATGCTGTACTAGGCTTAGTTGAGGATTTCATTGAGGATGAGTAGCATTCTTTCGCTTCCTGTTGATCACTTTCAACCTTGACAATTCCCCAAGGGGTAGGGATCTTGATGCATTGGTGATATGTTGATGGCACAGCCTTCATATCGTGAATCCATGGTCTTCCCAGTATGATGTTATAGCAGGATAAGGAGTCCATCACACAGAAACGTTGTATCGAGTTGACCCCTTCAACATATACCGGTAACTTTATTTCCCCTACAGTATTTCTAGCTTCTCCACTGAAACCAACGAGCACAGTGGACTTCGAAGTAATGTCCATCGGAGATACATTCATCCTCTTCAATGTTTCCAGCTGAATTATATTGACAGAACTACCGTTGTCTACCAGTATCCTGCGTACAAAATGGTTAGCCACGTATAATGTTATTACCAAAGCATCATGGTGAGGATCCTTAACAGTATCCCTGTCATCACTATCGAAAGTGATCACTTTATCAGTTGCGAGGGTAGTCATCTTGACTGGTTTGTCTCCCCTTTCACTCTTAGCTTCCTTTGCATGTCTCTTAGCCGCCGAATACGAAGTCCCACAAATGTCGGATCCTCCTGAAATAAAGTTAATTATCTTGGCATCTGCTGGGGGTGATGCTGCTCGTTCAGGATCCTTCTCGGGATCCTGACCTTTATTCCTCTTTTTTCCCAGCAAGTCCTTCAGATACCCTTTGCTTAACAGGTAACTTATTTCTTTCCTTAAAGCAATGCAATCATCGGTCATATGTCCGAAGTCCTCGTGGAAGGCACACCATTTGGATTTATCCTTCCAATCAGCTTTCTGCTGGTTCTTTCGAGGCCACCTGGCTTTGTCCCCTAAACCCTGCATAGCATACATTAATTCAGGTATATTAACAGAAAAGCAGTATTCAGATAAGTCAGGATATTCTTCAGGATCCTCGTCTTCAACAGCATTCACTTTCTTGTTATCATTTCTGCCATATGGCTTGGAGCGATATGGCTTATGTGAGGTTTCTGATTTCCTGTTAGTTGATTCATAGGTTGAGGTAGAATTCATCCTCTCCTGCATCTTCTTGTCATCTTCCAGACGGATATATCTCAAAGCCCTGTTACGAGCTTCGTCGAGATTCCTGCAGGGATTCATTACAAGATCCTGATAAAACTGAGAATCCTTTTGTAATCCCATCTTAAAAGCTTGCACAGCTGTTGCAACATCAAGATGTGGGATATCCAAGGATTCTCGACTGAATTTGTTCACATAATCCCTCAAGGATTCCTGAGGCCCTTGAGTTATCCTGTAAAGGTCACTGGTTAGTTTCTCAAAACTTCGACTACAAGAAAATTGACTGTTAAATAAATTAACCAAATGAGCAAACGAAGTAATTGAGTGAGGAGGAACGTTTAACAGCCATTTTAAGGTTGATCCTGTTAGAGTAGAACCAAATCCCTTGCATAAGCATGCTTCCTTGAGCTCCGGAGGGATAGGGTTAATCTCCATTCTTTCCCTATACTGGGCAATATGCTCTTCAGGATCCGTAGTCCCATCATACAGCTTCATGTTGGGAGTCTGAAATCTTTTTGGGATTTCAGCATCATAGATAGGATATGCAAAGCGGGATATCCTGTGGCTGTCTTGGGATACTTCCGGAATTGGCTGGACCACTCCAGGTACACTGGATATCATGTCCTTCAATTTCTGGAGCTCCCTGGTAAATGTTGACGTCATACCTGCATCCTGCAAAGAGCCATCGTTGTTAGTAGCAAGAATATTATTATTTGACACATTACCGTTCTGAGGATTTTGGCCATATCCTGAAGCATATCCTGAACTTCTCACAGTCGATATCCTGACCGAAGAGGGTATCTCAAGGGTATGATTCTGAGAATGGCTTGGGACGATATTCCCCCTATTATCCTCAGTGTAAACTGCGGAACTGAAGTTCAAAGCCCTGGGCTGTATAAGAGTGACAGTTTCTTCAACAGGTCTGCTCGAGCTAGCTTTTAAGAGTTGTATTTCTCTTAATAACATTTGGTTAGTCTCCTGTTGCTGCCTCATTTGTTCCTGCACACTTCCAAATAAAGTCAAAATTTCATCATTAGAGGCTAAAACGGGAGCAGATCCCTGGACACTCCGAGTAGGGATAACATCTTGAGATTGTGAAGAAAATGGCATCCTTGGAGGAGGTGGTGGAAGCACCGAACCAGTAGTAGAAGAGGTTGTAGCAGACATAGTAGAGGAGCTCATGTTTGATCTTGAGGCCATTGTAAACAATGTGGCAAAAAGTTTTGAAAATAGAAAACCGATTAACGATTTTACAAAGATTTTTAGTAAAAGTAGCACCACTTGCCCCACGGTGGGCGCCAAATTGTTTTGGTAAAAAAATTACTGAAGCAATTAAGTGATCAAATTAGTTAAGTGAGGTAGTGTGCTAGAAATATGTGTGAAAAATGTATTAACCAAATCAGATATGAAAACAGTTTCAGGATACGGCTCAGGATATAGAGCTGTATCTACAATCAAACAATGAGCGAAAATGTAAAGGTTGACACGTGATGTACGAGGAAAGCCCTTGATCAATCTAGATCGCCGGCATAAAACCTCGTGAGCTGACAATCGCAGCTGCCTTGTTCTTCTATTGCTTCAAATATCAGGATACAGTGCAGGATGTGGTGCGGATCGACTATGTGTTACAATGAAATTCAAGTATAAATGTTGTGTGTAGTGTTTGCGATGAGCTAGAGAGAAAGTGTTCGAAAATGTGTGTGTTGAGTGCCTTAATCTGATCCGCCCCCATCTATTTATAGTAAAACAAATGTAACTAACTATCCTACATAACCGGGATCCACCGAATATTCCTTAGTTGAACGTTGTAGACCTGGTCTTTCGGGCTCAACGTCTCTCCTTTAACAAATACGCCCGAGTCTTGAGGAGATGGAGTCCACTTGACCGTTAGCAAGTCCCAGTCTTTCACCTGCACGTGATTAATTCGATATACCTCAGGATATCACCCAGGATGTTAGCAATATCCCCGTCCAGTATCCTGATCATAGATAAACAATAAAAAGCAGGATATAGTTCAAGATATGTATGCTTAGAAAATAAGCCATAACAGTTGCCATGTCATTTCCCCTCTATAACTTCCCTCTTGTCCAAAAACGTACGGGGTGCACCCCTCTTAGGGGAATTGTTTTTTTATTCAAAAAAAAAAAGAAAGAAAAGTTTTCATTGGTTGAAAAAAAGGGTGGCTCACCTTCTCTCTCCTTCCTAAATCGGTGCCTCCTCCCCGAAATTGGTCCCCGAAATTGCTCCCCTCTTGGATGGCAGCACCATACCGCTTGGCAACTTTGGTCCCCGAAGGGAGTCACCGAGGGTGCCCCGCTCAGCCTAAACATACAAATTGAAGGAAAACTCAAAAATATAAGGTGACATTTTTGTAATTATCAATAACTATCAAAGTTACTGTACAAATATACCTAAAAAACCTAACCCCCCAAGCTAAAATGCTAAAAACTAAACCCCCCAAAAACCTAAAAAAAATAAAAAAAACACACAAATTATTTTATTTTATTTTTTTTAACATTTTTTATTAAAAATCGCTACTTTTAGTAGCAGCAAAATTTTTTTTTTTCTTGCTAACAAAATGTAGTGATTTTTTAATAAAAAATGTTAAAAAAAATTGTGTTTTTTAGGTATTTTTGGTTGAGTTCACATTTGTATAGTAACTTTGATAGTTGGTGGTAATTACAAAAATGCCACCTTTTGTCTTTTTGAGTTTTCCTTCAATTTGTATGTTTAGTATGTTAAAATTATTTGTATTTGATATTTTGCCATATTAGTACTAATATTTTGTATTTGTTTAGTTATTTGATCCTGGGTATTCGAATTTTGAATAACGAAATACAAAAACAAATAAAAGTTTACATAACTATTTGCGACTGAAGTGGCGATCGGAGGCTGAAACGTACCTTGGTGGCTTGGTTGCTCAGTAAACACAACTAACCAGGTCACAAAATTGGTGGATAAGGGTTTTGCTATCTAACGTTCGGTCGCAATATCATTTACAACAATATTATGATCACAAAAGTGAGTTTCCATCAGGCTTTAAGCAACCACCGAATCCGATCATAAAATGAGTATTTGTGACCATTTAAAGTTCGTTTAGGAATACTATAGATCTCTGTTACTTCTATAAATTAATTATATTAGAAAACACTTTTGTTATCTACATCTATTCATTAGAAATAAATATTTCTACAATTCATACAACAAATATTACATATTGTATTTTATAACACTGAATGGAATTTATCCAATCATGAGTCATGACCATATGTCTATGTAGAGAAACATATATAATCATATGGTTTTGATTCTATTGTTGTTTGAGAATGGCCTTACAGGTTCTTGTAATGTTTTTTAAAAAAACTAGGATGTTATATTACTTCACAAATGCTAAATTTACTTTCATTCAATCATATAATGCTCACACAGTGGAACTTCGGTCCCCCAATGTGTCATTTTAGGTTACATTCTTCCTCCTTGAACTCATTGTCACCATCCATCAGTCACATCACCTATATTTTAGAATCACCCACTAAGGGTGAGAGGGGCACTCCCCTCTTAGGGGAGTCCCTTCTCTTACGCACACCCAATCAGGTTATGCCACGTCAACTCGCCTCTTAAACTCCTCCCACACCCCAATTTGATGGCGGCACTCCCTTCTTAGGTGACTTTTTATTTTTTTTTTTGTTTTTTTTATTTGTTGTAATTATGCATGTTTATAAATTAAAAAATATTAATAAAAATTAAATAAAATTTAATAAAAGACATTTCATTAAATTAAAAATAAAAATTACATTTAAACTAGAAAAATAAAAATTACATTCAAACTAGAAAAATATAAAAACAAACTACTCGTCGTCAGAACTCACTTCAAGGTGAGGTAGATCTAAACGTCCGAGATGCTCAACGAGATCGTGTTTTAGTCTCCAATGCGTTTCTTCGTCAATTAGCTCACTATAAGCTGTATCATCGAAGACGGGTTCGACTGGAGGATCTTGAATGTGTACTGGTGCTATCGCCCTTCCGTCGTCTTTTATAATCATGTTATGTAAAATAATGCACGTATACACGATGAACCTTATCTTTTTCACCGTTTTGGAACGCATTGGATGATTTAGTATTCCCCACTTCGCCTTTAACACACCAAACGCCCGTTCCACATCTTTTCTTGCGGCCTCGTGTTGCCTCTTGAACTTTTTTTCATTCGGGATGTGAGGATATGGAAAAGACTTCACAAACACGGACCAGCTAGGGTAGATCCCATCAGTAAGATAATACCCGCGTTTGTATAAGTGGTCGTTCACCTGAAATGGACAATTTGGCGCCGTTCCGTTTCGTTGAGTAAGAAATAACGGAGATTGTTGGAGCACGTTGATGTCGTTTTGTGAACCCGCCGGGCCACAAAAAGCATGCCAAATCCACAAATCTTGAGACGCCACCGCCTCTAACATAACCGTCGGGTATTGATGATCGCCTCTCATATATTGTCCACGCAATTCTGTGGGGCACATTCTCCAGACGAAGTGTGTACAATCCAGACTACCCAACATACCAGGTAGGTGATGTCTCTCCTCATGAGCCTGATACAATAGCGCAACGTCGTGGCTCGTTGGTCTACGTAAGAATTCACCGGCATACATTGTACAGACCGTCTCGCAGAAATATTCAAGGCACTCACGAGAGGTCCTTTCAGACATATTTAAATACTCGTCGTTTTCGTCTGGTGGGTTACCGGTTGCAAGTTGTTTAATCGCAGAAGTAACCTTTTGCAACGGCGTGAAACTTTTCTTCATTCTCCCGTCCAAGCCCTCTTGAAACCACTCGTTATTCGCTTCGACGTCACTAACAATTTTTAGGAACAAAGACTTGGACATACGAAACCTCTGACGAAAAATATCGGCATTAAATTTTGGATTTTCTACAAAATAATCGGCCATGAGTGTTTCGTGGCCACCCTCACGATCTCGACGGAAATTTTTTTTTACTAGACGATGCCGTGTCTAGTAGCTCTGCTTGTTGGATGAGATTTTGGAAGAAAATTAAACTACTATCGTTTGAAGGAGAACCTTCATCGTCGGGAAAGTCGGGTAGGGGAGAAAAAAACGGGAACTTGGAATCCATTTTGTGTTGTATTTGATAGATTTTTAGAGTGAGTTTGAGAGTGGTGGGTGTGGTAAAAAATTAGATTTAAGTTGGTTATTTATATTGTTAAAATTGATTTTTTTAAAAAGGACCGTTGCCCAACGTCTCTCCTCGATCCATGTGCAATTCAACGCGGTGTCTCCCCCCGATTCCCCTCCCCGATTTGGGTCCCCGCGGTGATGGCGGCGGTGTTCCCGATCGGGGAATGGGGTCACCGATCCATCTCCCCGCGAGTGCCCCCGATCACCCTAAGACTAGTGGGTATGGGGGCCGGCCCTGTCCCGGCGCCGCCCCCCCCACACCTCCCCCCTTCCCTCCGTCCCGTCGTCTCCGTCGGCTGAAGGACGAACTTGCAGGGCCTGTTTCTCTCTCCTCTCTCTCTCTCTCTCTCTAAAATCAAATCAATTGATATTTTTTAATTGTTTATATAAATAGTGTGGGGCCCATCCTCCACCCCCTTGGTCCATCCCCTTTAGACCCATCCTCTCTCCCGGTGACGTGACGGCTCATCCCCTTAGGGATGAGCCTCATCATACCTTCTAGCCTAACAAGTTTATCCTGTTTTACAATTTATATTTTGTAGGGAGATCTATACATATGGTCATTGAAAATTTTGGCATTACGTTGAAATTATATGGCCCCTTGTTACTCAAAATATATGAATTTTGTATTTTGGAGGTGATACACGCTTGATGCTATTCTTGCACATACAACATGACTCGTGTCTAAAGGTTCACCATATGCATCGCTTATTGCTTATGATGAAATATTTGACGTAATTATCAAGCACAACATATTTTGAGGTTTCTCTTCTAAAAGTCTCAGCAGATTGGGCTGCGATCTCAGGGGATATTTATTTCAAAATTGTCGTCTACAACCCTTGAGCGTCTTAGTTTCGTTGGTTTGAACACATACTCATCTCGCCCATACTCTTATCAACCATAGACTGCACCATTTCTTTTAAGGGTCTTTATGTATCTCGTCGTCCACTACTACAAAAACATGTTTTTGCTACGGTTATATCCATAGCAAACAACCTTTTGCTACGACCAAATCTGTAGGAAACACTCTTTTGCTACGGATTCGGTCCTTAGCTAATAATTTTGTCGCTAATCACTTTTGCTAAGGACATTTGCTACGAATTTGACCCAATCGCTTCGTGTATCACGAGTCTTTCATGTTTTATGTTTAAGACTAAATATTGTATCATTGTACCACTGTTAATTGTTTAATACATAGAGATATTGTTAATATAAAAGAAATTATATACCATGACAAATCATGTATATAATCCTTTTTTCTTTAACGTTCTCTAGAGAATTCCGGCAACCCCCCTCTTGTGTAGAGTCTAGTACTCAACTACTCATCATGGAAATATTTAAATGGTTATTTGGTGGTGAAATTATTATAATAAACCTACTTTCATCGAGTTTAACACCTTAGACATCACAACAGTTTAACATAATATTTGTTTAGTGCCTATTGAAAACACAAAACTTAAATGTCTATATGGTTGTGTGAGTTTGCTTTCCACTCTATGTTAGGGGGTCCAATTTAAAAAGGGATAAAGTTGATTAAAGAAATGTTTATTTATATATAATAAAACTTAAATTCTAAGATAAATTATAAAATCATGAATATAACGTGGTGTATTTTAAAACATGAAACATATGGACTTTAGATGGTCAACGTGGAAGTTTCCTATCCTCTTTGTCAAATAACTTCTTAGCTCTTTCCCAATTCATTTCACATTTGCTTTCTTCTTGTTTGTTTTCTAAAACTTATTGATTAAGGATGCGGATATCATATATATATATAGGGTTGAGTTATATGGAAAATCCCATCTTTTTTAGAAAACCTTGGAAACCCAACCTCATCCATTGATTTTGTTTCATCCAAGTAAATCAATGGCCCTCATTTGTTTAGAGGATTCTTGTCTTTAAAAACAATATAATAGTCCATGCTAGTACAAGTTAAGGGCAATATAGATAATGAAAAAGCAACTTTCTCTTTCCTCTTTCTCTTTCCCATTTCTTCTTCCCTAATCTTGAAGACAAACAAACAGGAGAAACAACCACCACCAGCAACCACCTTCTTCAAGATAAACAAACAACCACCACCAGCAACCACCTCCTCCGGCGAAACTCATCGAACTTCTTCTCCGGCCCTCTCTCTCCTCAATAAACAACCACCACCAGCGACCACCTTCTCTAGCGAAACTCACTAGACTTCTTCTCCGGCCCTCTCTCTCATCTCGGTTTAATTCCACACACACTCACCAGAGTTTACATGGATGAAACGCCGCCGTTTCAGCCGGCACCTTGTCCTTTATCTACATATTAAATTTCTAGTTGTGTTTTTTTAATCCTAGTTTGGTAAACTTTTTGTGTTAAATATTGAACCATAAATTAGGGATGTTAGGTCTGTGAATTCGGATAATGATTTGCCACCCATTGTGTTAGTTCATGGGATCTTTAGATTTGGAAAAGGGGTAAGTGGTTTTGTTATGAAATTTGTGGTAAAGTTTGTTGCTTTGTTGGTAGTGATTTGGTTTAAAGAATGTTGTCTTATTTTGCTTTGCTAGTGCTGAGAAGAAAGATGAGAAGGTTTTGGTTCCTGATTTGGGTTCTTTAACCAGTATATGACAGTTTCTGGGTGATGTAACAGATTTGGGTTTTGGTTTTCAGCCCGCAAAGATTCTCTTGTGGAGGCTCAAGATGGATAGACAAAAGCTCGTAAATGTAAGTTTTTTGGTTTTCAGACTGCAAAAAAAAAGGTCCTGTTGTGCGTATGACATTCACGTTTCCTAACATGTGTTAAAATGGCAGGATGGAGAGCACATTGCACCAGGACGGAGAGCAGATGTAACCTGACATGCGTTCATGTATAACATGTGTTAAGCCAATGTAATAATCATAGATAACTTGTGTTAACCTTTGTTATAATCTTGATGTAACATGACATGTGTTCATGTATAACATGTGTTAAGCCCATGTAATAATCACACATAACGTGTGTATACTGATCATGGATACTGATCATAACACATATACAAGTTAATATGGAACATATAATACGAAACGGGCCATTTATTGTGTATAGGCTATTTACTATACCAAAACCCGTATACATGATGTGTTAAGCATCCATTATAATCTTGTCGTAACCCGACTTGTATTCATGTATATGAAAGTGGTTTGCAAAACACAATGATGTGCATATACGTAACACGCGTACATACAATTTAATATCGTAACACCTTATACCTCGGATAACATGTGTTAAGCCTCTGTTATAATCTTGGTTTAACCTAACATGTAGTCATGTATAAGCTAGTGGTTTCCAAATCACCCTGATGTGTATATAATACTGTAACACGTGTAAAAGTTAATATGGAACATGTGTTAAGCCTCTGTTACAATTCGAGGACCTTCAATAAGTGACATTTTTTGGGAAAGAACTCTTCGTTCATTTATAACATGTGTTAGTGGTTTATGCTGTAACAGAACACCATGATGTAACCTAACATGTGTTCATGTATAACATATGTTAAGCCCCTGTTAGAATGACATATAATGTGTGATAACCTTTGTTAATTTTAAAAAATAAAAAACAAGTAATGTCTATTTTATTTTTTGTTGATGTTTAAAATATCCGATAATGTGGATACTGAGCGTAACACTTGTACAAGTAATAAATGTACAAGTTAGTGTGTAACGTGTAATATGAAACGAGCCATTTATGATAACACATGTACCGGTAATTTTGGAATATATAACATGTGTTAAGCCTCTGTTATAATTTTTTTGTAACCTGACATGTATTCATGTATAAGCTAGTGGTTTACAAAACACCACGATGTGTATATACTGATCTAACATGTGTTACAATTTGTTTGTTTGGAACATGTAGTTGCTTAACATGTGATAAGGGTGAAAACAGTCGACGGAGGCGATGAGTTTAATGGTGAGCTTAGTTAATATCATAATCTTGTTGTAACCCGACTTGTATACATATAACGTGTGTTAAGCCTCTATTACATGGGTTTCATGTCACATGTAACACATGCATGTCCAGAAGTTCAAACTATAACACGTGTTACGTTGTGTTGTGCTGTAATATAAACATGGTCATGATCATTGAGCATCTGATCCACGTTTGACAAAACCAAACGGTCCCGAGAATTGGATCTTGGTTCCCTTGTATCCATTACCATCCTAATAACAAAAAGATAAGATAACCGTTAAGTCGTTAACTAGACATCACAACTTTTTAGCTAAATTGCAATCTTTTTCTCAAATAACAACACAACATAGCCAGAAATTAGTTCATATGCAAAATAAATTTCCAAATTAAATCCCCAAAATCAAACTTAAAACAGATGCCAAAAACACAAATATCATCAAATCATCAAATTCCAAACAACAACGAGATCCCCACAAATATCATTACAATATAAAGCTTCTAAATTTATAATAAAGCTTCTAAATTTATAATAAAAAAGGTAATAATAACAATAATAAAGATCCTAAATCATCAAATCCAAACAAACAAACAAAAACCCACAATGCAATAATCAAATCAAGAAACTAACTCAAAATAACCTCATCACAAATATCACCACAAATATCATCAGACTTTTTAAAGCAATAACGAGATCCACCTTCAGCCATCTCAATCAATTTAGATAAAGCAGACATCTTTCAAATCTTAAACCCCAATCAACCGATAAAAACTAATAGATCGGACCCAAATTGAATCAAATAATAAAAAAGGAAGAAACTTTATTCACACCCTTGTTCACCACAAGATCTCGATGAACGGAGGAGGGTGAGAGAAGAAGAAAAGCGAACCAAAGCCCAGATCGTAGTAAAGATCTTGTTTACGAAGATAAAGGGGATTTGAAATGGAAGAAGCTCAAAGTGAAACACATTATAATCAATGGAGCTGTTCAAAAACATTTGCCTAAATTAATCTGGTTCTTCCCAAAGGGTAGGATCTCTTGCTTCCCAAATGGTAGGATCTCTTGCTATGGCTTATGCATTAATAATTACTTGTGTTCCTGCTGGAATGTTGTACCCCATTACCTTGACATCTTGTGTTGATTCTTGTGGAATAAGTAGTGGGAGTGAAGCTCCATGGTTCTTTAATGGTGGACCTCGTACATGAAGATATTAAGAAGATGAAGAACAAGTGAAAATTTTCTTTATCAGTTTAAAAAAAAGTAAAAGGAATGGGGGTTGTACAAGTGATGTGAAAGGCAATAAATGATATTGGTCAATTCAAAGTAGAAAAGATCTTTTAGGATAAAATTACACATATACCCTTATATGCTATAAGAGTTATCAGCTTCTTGATGCACACGTGGATGAATCTTGGCCAAGTAATGAGTTTTCAAGGTTCTCCCAAAATTGAGGGTTTTCCATACAACATTATCCTATATATATATATAGGGTAAGGATAGTGTAAAAAGGGCCTAAAGTGTGAGAAGTGTGAGAAGTGTATTATAACACTATATATAATACTATATAACACCATATAAACACCGTATAACAATATGTAACACCATATAATACCATATAACACTATGTAACACTATATAACATTATATAACAAATATAACACTATACATCTATCATAGACATGCTATTAGACAACCTATAGTGTTATATTTGTTATATAATGATATATAGTGTTACATAGTGTTATATGGTGTTACATATTGTTATACGGTGTTTATATGGTGTTATATAGTATTATATATAGTGTTATAATACACTTCTCACACTTCTCATACTTTGAGCACTTTTTACAGGATCCTCTACCTATATATATATATATATATATATATATATATGGATTAGGTTCAAGAGTGAACAATAGTGTAGCTTGCGAACTGAGTCTAATCCTAGCCATACACGTGTGTAGATCAATGGCCAAGATTTGATGTTGAAATACACTAGTGTATTTTACGATTTGATAATGAAATCCTAGCCATACATGTGTGTAAATTAATGGTCAGGATTTGATCACTCAGTTCGCAAATACACTGGTGTTCACTCTAGAACCTCACCCTATATATATATATATAGGGAGGGGCTCATGCGAGAACTCCATTTATTGTGAGAACCGCGAAAACCAATGTGAACACAACCTAAAATAGCTAAAAAAACCTAACCCCCCCCAAGCTAAATGCTAAAAACTAAAACCCCCAAAAAAACTTAAAAAAAAAAAACCTACCCCCCCCCCCCCCCAAAAAAAAAAAAACCTAAACCCCCCCAAGCTAAAATGCTAAAAACTAAACCCCCAAAAAACCTAAAAAAATCTAAAAAAATAAAAAAAAATCTAATTTTTTTTAATATTTTTTATGCTCAAATCGCTACTTTTAGTGGCAAAAAAAAAAAAAAAAAAAAATTTAAAATTTAAATTTTTTTTGCTTCGAAAAGTAGCGATTTTTATATAAAAAAAAAATTTGTGTGATTTTTAGCTATTTTTAGGCATTTTTGGTTGTGTTCACATTGGTTCTCGCGGTTCTCGCAATAAGAGGTGGTTCTCGCATGATCTTCTCCCTATATATATATATATTCTCATATCCATTTCAAGCGTCTTTTATATATCACCAAATATCGTAGAATCACGTGTAACAATGTTTTGAAAACTATACCTTAATTAAACGGATCATTTAATTAGTTACTCCATTCAAAAAAATTTAATTAGTTACTAGTCAGACATTTGATCTGGTATTACAAGCTGGATAAAGTTATAAGTAATATAAAGTTTTTAAAAGATATAAACATACCTAATTTACATTTTAAAAACATTACTTTTCTAAATATTATAATTAAATAATTATTACTCTCTTGACGTTCTAATATGATTAGATATTGAAACTAGACTAGTCCAACGTTGGTTAGGTGTATGATTTGATTAATGGGGCATCTATTATTTTTCCCCTATGTCACGACTCACAAGTGAAAAGACTTCATCCGCATCATTGTCTACACTTGACCACAATTGTCGTGAATCATGGCTTATTCTTGGTCACGGTGAGTGGCGTAGCTTGAACGAAAACTCTGTGGGAGTCGGACTATCAAATCCAAATCGGTGGGGGATGGATTATTAAAAATCCAATATTTTACACTGCAAAAAAACCTTTAGGAAATTTTCGGTAAATTAACACTACGAGCGATAAACCAGTGGGGGCCACCATTAACCTCCGCCTTTGGACTCACGGCTCGCAAGAAGGATGGAATCATGGCACACACCGGGCACATATGACCCTAATTCTTCGATCAGAAAAAGTCTACCCACTTAATTCGGCAGAAACGAAAATACATCAGTCTGACATGTAATGCTGTTTGTATGATCAACCGACATAACTCAAAACTAGTCGAAAGAAATGGCAGCAGTCCATAGTATGAAAACTTAACTAGTGGTGCAAGCGGTTCTCAGTCTGATGGTTTAGATCGAACAGCCCGATTAAAAAAAATATCGGCATATGCAAGTGTACGTTGCACTGATCAGATAAAAAGGGAGAGATGAAAAAGACAAGACAAATCAGAGGATTTTCACCGTCAGATGAACATGTTAGTTGTCCCTTGCTAAAGTTACCCTCCTCGAGATATGTTGGTGAAGGTTCTTGGGACGCCAGACATTGTAAGAGTTCACCAACATATCAATGGTGTTGTAACCCATGGATCACCAATGGAAACTTCATCAACGGCTATAAACACCCCCGGTACAAAGACAAATATCACTAATAAATCACCTATGACGTGTTAGTGATGGACCAACGATGACATCTTCATTGATGGATGACTAGTAGACTCATCGCTGACATATTACTAAGAGACTTATCACCGATAAATTACCGACAATATTTTGTTGCTTGCTTCACCAACAGGTCACTGACCGCCGCAAATCACAAATCATTCAGTATTTTTTATTTTGAAATAAAAAATTGAAATTTACAGTTTTCTAAAAATAAAGTATACCATAGTTTTTGGAAATTAAAATTTACAATATCTGCAATAATTTATGTAAATAAAAATTTACACTAACATATGGAATATGTTTATTCAATAACTTATCTAGCTAGGAGGAAGGGGAGTCCATACTTGTATTTGCATTTGGCTTATGAAGAAACACTAGTCTAATCCGCAGGGATAGACCAAAAATGTCTGGACTGGAGGGTTTACCTTTTGCAGTGGCGCAACATAGTGGGGGCGGCCGACCCCCGAACTTTTCGGTCAGTAGTGGAGAGCATGTAGTTTTCGTATAGAAATTTTCAGGTATATACGTTTGTGACCCCCGGTTTTATAGAAATTTTTTGGTATATACGTTTTCGACCCCCGGTCGGAAATCTTAAGCTTTGCCACTGACCTTTTGGTCATTGTGAGCTCAAATCCAAGGAAATATGATCTGCAAAACTAGCAAACACCGTGAGACTCATTATGAGAAAAAGGGGTGGAGGTTCTTCTCGTAACCACCATCCGACGACGTGATAATAAGTTTTGTTCTTCTAGAGAAAGAGAGAGAACGTAATGTTTAGAGTGAGAATGTGATGTGCCATCAATTAAACATATTATTAGTGCATAATTACCCCCATTTTAAGGTATTTTTTATAACTTTATTGTTGAAAATACTACCTAAATTATTCCTATTTGGTAATTGTAGGTTTTTAAGGTCTTTAGATGAAAAGAAGTGAAGAATAAGCAAAAACGAGGCAAAAATCCAGGATTCCAAGAAAATCACTAAGTTGCCAGATAGGCATGACCGTTCCAGGCTATGGGTATGGCCTTGCATGATACCTAGTAATACAAAGTCAACAAGTCAACCCAAGAATGGTCAACAAAAGTCCATGATATGCGGAGGCATGGTCGTGCACACCTATGCACGCCCGTGTATGAATAAGACAAATAATGGAAGCTTCGATATCCAACCAGAATGACATATGCTCAAGCCATGTATGGACACCTGTCCATGCACGCTCATGCACCCCTACACTCCTCCAGCCAATAAATAGAGGCCCTTTGGTTGCTCATTTTCTCATCCCATTCTGTCACACCCTCAACTTCCACTTGCAAGGTTTTACCGCGAGACGCGTGACAAACCAGGATCTAAGACACCAATCATATAGATTGACCTCTATATGAATGAAAATACGTTTTCAAACCATTAACTATAATGCGTAAGCGTAAAGTAAAATGTGAAGTTAGGTATGCGCATAAAACAAACGGCTAAAATAAACCAACAAAATTTAATTGTAAAACCCTGCAAAATGTAAAGTATAGTTTGACCTCCATGCGTGCAACCTAGCCGTGAGAGATACTTTAGCGACCTGAGAAACACATGCACGAAAAGTGTCAACAATGGTGAGTGAGTTCAGAGTTCACTGTTTGAGATTTATAATAGTTACTAGCAGTTTGTTGTCATATTTGTAGGTAGCTAACCTAGGTATTATGTCACTAAATGTTCGCCATTGAAGCTGAATGTTTATGCTTGTTTGCCTTTGTACCAGGTCTATCACTGACCATGGCGGAGTGTTAGGAAAATATTACACCTATTAAACCTTTACCGGCCGGGTTGGTGCGATTAACTCGAGTGGGGCTTGTCGGGCCCAGTAGTACAACCAAAAACTTCCTCGCTATCCAATACTAACGGTCCGAGAATGTAAGGACTTAACTTGTGATTATGTTGCACTCTATTGACCATAATATATAACAAAAGTTCTAATTTAACTGTACATTACTTTACCATAATGTTGCACATTTTTTCTCTCCATGTGTTTAAATAATTTTTAAAAGAGAACAGGGTGTGAACTCACCTTAGTTTCGCTCGGTTAGAATTTTGTGACTACAAGTTGTTAGAGTTAACCACATCTTGATACGTTTACAAGTTGTTATTAGTTAAATGATTTGGACAACACATTGTCGTTCACGTATACTATCGTATAGACATTCTACAGCAAGGATCATGGCAGGTTCATGCATACACGTACCATGTAGACACACACACACATACTAAACGACATTTATCCATGTTAGACACCCCAAGAACATTTTATGTAACCAATTAGATGCATTCACAAACAATAACACAAAGTTCATAAACTTTCAGCTTTACTTCAGTTTTTAAGCTTGTTTGACGATTTTATAAATAATAGCAAACGGGTCAGAAAAATTACCAATTATGACACATGTCAACTAGTCCTTTTCAACTTGTATATTTTTCTCAAGTCTTAAATGCGCATATAAAAAACATTAAAAATTACGTAACACATAAATGTTAAAATTGTCATCTTCTGATGATAGTTTATGGTTTAAATCTATATAAAAATCATCGTCGACCCGATTGACGAAATTCTAGTTGGAGCATTTCATAATCTATTTATTTTTATCTACAGCAAAAGTTTCAGTTATTAACTCCAACTATTACCCAAGTTATGACTCTCGTAATGGACAGCAATTTCTGCAGAAAAAAGCAGCTTCGACCTTTGATTTATTTAAATCTTTTGACTGACCAAAACTTGTCGGAAAAATACGAATCTAGTGGGGTTTGATAGGAAATTCCTTAACTTTTATCTTAGACTCAAGATCAATTCGATTTCGTTACGTTTTGACCAAGAAACAACAGTTACAGGTCAACACAAAAATCTGGACAGAACCTGAAATCTTACGGCTCTTAGTCAAAACGTGTTTATGATGATTTTATCAAACTTTTCGGCTACTATAGCAGATATACCATCAAATACATCAAATTTAATATTAAGTTTCTAATCAAGATCATAATACCAAATCAAAACCCAAGCCCTAAACATGCATATATACGTAACTTATAAATTGACAATTCACCTAAATCACAAAGAACTTGATTCTAAGCAAACCCTAGTTTTCCATGCATTCATGTAATCATGCATTCAACAAATCACAGCCAAGAACTTATATATATGTGAACATGAACTACAAACAAGGCAAAGATAGGTTACTGATAGGGATATATAGAGGCTACGAGAGAGGGAAGAAGTCAAGAGAAGAGATGAAGTCGGTGGAAGAGATAAAGCCAATGAGTGATCGTTAGTTTGGGAGGGAGAAGGATTTGGTCTTTTGATGATATGGGGGGAGGAGTGGGGCGATCTAGGGTTGGGTTTATTTTTATTTATTTATTTTAAAACAAAGTTACACATGTGGTCCCTCATGTTTCTACCAAAACCTTTCTAACCCCTTAGGTTTTCAAAACCCAAACTTCGGTAGAAATTTATACACATAACTTTACGTGTTTAAGCCAAAAAAGTCCCCCGTGTTTACAAGTTCTCAAATCTTGCATAGGAAGTTAATCAAGTTAATTTAAGTGTATGTACGGGATTAGCCCTCATATTTTAGATTAATCCCATAAGTTATAACTTGCATGCACAATATAATTGCACATATAATATAGTTGTGTTTATGCGTGTTTTGTAAATCCTAAAGATTTAACTGAGAGAGTTAATGGCGTTAACCTGAAAGTACATGATGTCACACATTCCAACCATTCTTCTCCCTCTTTTCACACACATACTCTCTGGTCCTGAGAGGTCACAAGGAGTTTAGGGTCACTCCAAGAAAACAATTGTATAGCAATGTTTTAGAGAGAGAACTTGTAATCAACAACCTTCATCTAGCTGTTTGATTCTTACACTTGATTCACCATGATCATTGCATGTGAACACGTTACTATGGCCATTCTTGGCTAATCTTCTAGTGTTTTTTAGGTTGTAGATGAAACTTGGTATGAATTAAATGTTTAAACTTTGGCAAAATGGTGTATTATGTCTTTGATAGTTCTTTCTACCCTTCTTTTTTGTTAATGAGGCTTGTGAGCCGGTTTTGGTCTTTGATCTTGTGGGTGTTCTTGATAACCTTAGTGGTGTGAAGCCTATTAGTACACTCATGGTGTATGATAACCCGTATACTAGTAGAAGGATCCCATTTTGGGTAGAGGTTGACCCATTTGTGGAAACACTTCTTGTGATCAACCCTCACTTATCAAGGATATCATTGTTTTCCTACATGGTCTATATGCTAGGTTTCAATGATAAGCCAAACTACTTGTATAACATGGTCTATATTTAGGCTTGGTGCATATCAGGAGTTGGGGAACCCATGTTAAAATCTTTACGTCTTTATATATATTTTATTATTATAACATCACCCGCTAAATAAAGATCCATCACCTCAACCAATCACAAATGTCATCAGCGCCTATACAAAACACCTATATATATCCTTGGTGGTCCCATATGATGGATCATGACTAGAAGGATTGCAAAGTATAGTGTTGTAGAAGAATACGAAGAAGAGCAGTTAGAAATCTTAAAACCAAACTTAGTTGATTTCTCTTCGAAAAGTAGTCTTCTTCTAAGCAAGGGCAGTGGATTTACTTTGAATTAGCTCTAATTCTAATTTAACCTCAATTTCATAATTTGTAACTTTAATGCAAAGCCTTAATAGGGACGTTTTCTTAAAACCACCACACCGCTTGACTATATCCTAACCATAATTCATCCCAAGTGGAGTTGAAAATCCAAAGAAACACTCTTCATGCGCTTGATATTCTCTACTAATTCTCTATCACTTGCTTTTCTTTTCTAGTTTTAAATATAAATTAACAAACAAACAAAAGATAATTAATCAACTAGTTGGTAATCTAAAGTTGAGTAGTAAAAGTCGTATCCTTTGGATTTGATACTTGGTTCTTACATAAACTTTACTACATACAATAAGTACAATTACCTATTGTGTGTGTTTAGTCTAACTAATAATTACTCCACTAGCTTATGTTCATGTGCTAGTTATTCCCACTGATCAACTATCAGGTCCACTGCAGCAAGAATGATTGAAGAACGGTATATAGAAGTCTTGGGGGGAGATTGTTGGAACTTATAAAGACTGTCGCATACTGTACAATGTGGAAATCTCAAAGATTGAACAATAGAATTTTTGTTCCAGGGCGCCACTCATGGCGTCACTAGAGTGTAACCTATTAATGAGTGTTTTGTTTAGTTGTTCAGTAGTTTAGATCTTGTAATGATAGTTGCAGCCATCACTTGACAGTTGCAACGCTGGCAACAAGCATGGCATAAGTAAGCCAGTAAGCCACTGCTGAACCCTAATTATTTGCCTATAAATAGTCGTTTGTTTCTCATTCTTAGGTTAGGCTTTTGATAGATTATTTTTTTATTATGTTTGTGTTTTTTGAGCTTAAACTAGCAAAGTTACACTGTTATTGTAAATCATTCTCGACTATCAATCGAAGCATCTATTATTATCATTTTGTTCTACTTTGTTCTTAAACGGTTTTATATATTTTTCTATCATTTTCCGGTCAAACATAAAACTAATTGATGTTTCAGATCTGAATCTTGTTAAGAAACATCACTAGTATCGTTATATATATGGGATTTTGAACTTACATATACAATACACAACGATGTGTCCTATTATACCACAATTGTAACACATCCTGCATCGCACCATTTCTTTCTACCATACCATCCTCCGTTATAATGATTTGATCCGTTGTATCATTCATCCCAAAAACTTATATCATTCATTCCTCTGTACTGAGTTGACTTTGCAGCATATTTCATGTGATCTAACCTACACCACTTATTCTGAATTTTTTTGTGAGTTTTTATAATGATTGGATGATTTTGACGATGATGATATATTTTTATCTTAGAACTTTTTGTTTTAAAATTTTTCAAGATTTTTAACATTTGTTTTGGTGTTTGGACCTCATTTTGCTGACAATCATTTTGATTTGTAACCTCACTTTTATCAGTACATGACAGTCGTTTATCAAAATTGCAAAAATATTTCACAATTGTTAATATCATTGTCAGTATCATCACAATCTTCGATTATGATAGTATCATAATCTATGACATTATCATTTATTGGAATCTCGATTACGAGAGTTTTAGCTCCACTGGTTTCAGGTGCCACCGTTGTCGGATCAGCCTCCTGTGGTGTTAAAATCTTGATATCTAATCTGGATTCAACATCTTTTGGTGGTGTTGTATAATTCTGTTTCATAGGTGCTGGATAACGCTTATACTCGATTCCACTTTTATCAATTTCCTCGTATCATCTCCTTTTTTCTTTGGGATAATGTGATCCAGAATATGCGATAACTCGTCAATTTCTGGTTCACACTCTTAGCTTCATTTTAACAATGATTATTTCTTTTTCATCTGAGTTATTCCATCGAGATATGAGTTTATTGCTTGTTTTGACCAAACAACTTTATTTGAATCTGATTTTTCATTTTCTATAATTTTTATTTTATTTTTAAAATTCTTTTCATTTTCTTTTATTTTTTATTTTCCAATGCCAAACTTTCCAAATCCCTTAATAGTTTGGTATTATCCTCCTGATACCTCTTTACCATTTCAACACAATCGAGGCAAACTGGTTCAAAACACGAAGCATCAGTTGTTGATGTTTCAGATTCTTTGACTCATTTGTTCAACACCTTTATTACTCTCATAATACCCTTTTTCGTAATACTTACCATTCACCTTTACATATTCAATATCTGAACCTATTTCCATTTAATTTGCCCTCTAAACTTCAGGCTCGTCCATTTTAACCAAATCTTTAACCACTTTGACAATTTAATTATTCAATTACATATAACAACTTTCAAAACAAAATAGCGTATCACAAAACAAAGTCAACTTAGCAGCGCATGACACTTGAAAAGTCAAACTGGTCAATGATCGTATGAATGATGCTCACTTCAACGTGATGCGTTGTCACTTATTAGCGCATAAGTGATGCTCTAGAGCTGTTGTTTTCGTACATTTTCATGTTGTTTTCACGTTTTTTAAGTTTTTGACGTGTAGTTTTATTGTTTTTTTTATCAATTTAGGTTTGTATTGATATTATGACGATAATATTCAATTTTCAGCCGATTTTAACCATTCAAAATTTACGTAAATGTCCAAAGTGTTTGAAAATGTCAAAATTCACCACGAACTCATCCAATTGTTCACCACGATCACTTGTAGAACTCTCCTATGCTCTGATACCACTTAAAAGCCTCATTTTTGGATCTTAAATACGTCAAATTCTACATTTAACCTTGTTTAAGTGCGGAATCGAAAAACAAAGCTTGTAATCGTGCACAAGATGTAAATATCAACGTTTTGATCAATTCTAATAACAATCGAACAAAGTTTCGTTATACCTAGCTCTCCTTTACAAAGCAACCCAAATGAAAGATCTACATAAGATGCGCATCTCATGATGTATTTATAGAACATTTAAGCGCATCACATGAACATGCGCATCACTATTGCGCACCAAACAAAACCCGACGCATGACAAATTGTTGAGCATGACTCATGCGCTATGCAATGGGTCATGCACTCTAGCATACTCAAACACCTTAATTTTAATCTTTCTGATACTTACCATTACCTACCGAAACTTTGTCCTTAAACATACGGACTTAAGACTCATTACATGTACGTGATTTCAAAGCTATGGACATACAAAATGTGCACTAGCTATTGATGGACCAAGATCCATGGATCATCTACACTTCTCTAAGGGACTAGAGCCTTCTCCTTCGGGCTGTAGTGAACCAAGGAACAAGAGATCAAAGAACGTCATACTTAAATGAGGAGATGAAACCTCTATTTATTATGGAGTCAGAGGTCAGGGATGCACGGGCGTGTATGGGCATGCACGACTGTGCATGGCCAAGTGTCCCAACAGCCTCCACAGCAGGTGTACTTCTAGTCTCTCAAATTGTCTCTTTTGATTTGTCTTTAGTGGAGGCACAAACATGCATGGGCATTAACGACCGTGCCTCGTACTTTTCTTTTTTGCCTGCCACGCTTACTTGATCTTTGCTAATTTCTCCAAAAGTCGGGTTGAGGTGCTTGTGCATGGTCGTGCACCTTGGGGTGCATTCTGGAAACTTGATTTTTTTAGTTCTTTTTTCATTTTTCGCTTCTTTTTAGTTTTAGACCTTCAAATTGTACAGAAATAAAAAAAAGAACTAAAATGGGGGGTAGTGTTTCCATATAAAAATGCTCTAAAAGTACCTATTAATGGGGGTAAATATGCATAATAAACATGTGTAATTGATGGCACATCATAAATCCCACACTTAAACTTTGTTTTTCCTCAAGCAAACTATGCTTTAAACCAACGCAATTGGTAATAGAAAGATTTTAATCAATGAGTTACTCTAGTATATATTTTTGGTGAAAAACTAGACAAACATGACACGCCTACTCAAGCTCTGATGATGTATAAAATCATATTTCTCATAGTGATCACTCAACTCTCTTTGGCTTGTGTTCGTGTGTACCGTGAGTTTAAGTGTACGCTCAAGGTTAACCCGACATACTCATTAATCATAGGTTTGTATGCAAATCAAATTTCCACCTAGTAACTAAGTAAAATTCATGAATCAAAAGGACTTTTTATAATGGTTAAAGAGAAGGAAGAGTCAATTTTTTTTGTTGACAAAACTAAAGTAAATTATTAGGCAAGGTATTGCGAACTCCTTGAAGTTTAGTAGTAGTCTCGACTACTTGATTATTCCAACGACATTCGGGTGAATGCTTTTCCAAACTTTTCTTTCAACATTGACAACTCTTCCTTCATTGCGTAGTAAACATTGCTTCCTTTTCTTGCGGTTTATTCGACTTGGAACCTAATAGCACCTACTTGAATTAGACATGTATAAGAGAATTGGGAGTAGGTTTGGTTCTTACTACATTTTCCTTCATGTGACCAATTTCCACACTTGACATATTTTTCGTATCTTTTGGCAGCGCTTTTTGACAACCCGCAATTAGGTAGCACATAGATGGTTTTGAGGAAAATCAATTCTCTAAGTTCGGGTGGCAATTCAGGTTTGCAAAGTGAATACAAGAAAGCAAATTGAAATTAAAATGATGTATTTTGAGCTTTTGAGAAAAAAAAGGTGAGAAAGACAGTAAATAGAAGTGAACAAAGGCATAATTCTAGTTCTTTTAGGTCTCTCTGGTAAAAGACTAACTTTATTTGGTTTCCGTTCTAGGAATCGTTCGGCTGACTGTTTGCCTAAAAGTACTAATCTTGGTAGAAGGGATTATTTGTCGGACCATTTTGCTAATATAGAGGAAATCCGACCCAAATGATGTTTAGTAAAGACATGCTTTAGCCTATAGGTGAGCAGTCACTCGGAGAATTCCCAGGAAAGTGTGACATGTTCGTTTATGGATTAACACTGTTTCCTTAGACAAAAAACCCAGAGTTCAGTACAGGCACTCACCCTTTCAGATTGCACTTATTCCATCATTAAGGTTTTTAATGCAATATATATATATATAGGGAGCCGCTAAAATGAAAACCATCCTCAGTTACGAGAACCGTGAGAACCACTATCCACCAATCACATTAAAGGGCATTTTAGTCATTTGACTAAAATGTCTAATCATCATTTAAAGGCTCAGACTTTTTTTTGTCTCTCTCCTCTTTATTACTATCCTCTGATCTTCACTATCCTCTCCTCTTTGTCTCTCTCATCAAATCTTCATCATCTTCAAGAAATGAAGAAACCCAAATCTTCATCATCTTCATGTGATGAAGAAACTCTGTTTCCCCAGAAACACCGCCGCTCACGGCAGAAGCGCCCCCTCGGTTCTCCGGCGACCCCCAAACACCACACCCACAAACTCTGTTATCTCAAATCCCCTGGCGAGCCCCTCATTTCTCCGGCAGAACCGCCGCCGCTCACGGAGTTGATGAACGATATTGATGTTGTTGAGGGGTTTTGTGGATCTGGCATTTGCATCCGCGCAGAGGAGGTTTCGGCCGCTGTGGGTGCTGATGTGAGCAAAATGCAACATATAAATTACATCAAATGTGGCATAAAACTAACCCTTTTTTAGTACTAATGTTGGAAAAAGTGTGTTTTTGTCTTCCTTTTGTATTTTCAGGATTAAATGAGCTCAAATAAACAAAAGAAGCAAAAATACAGCCAAATCTAACAATAATACAAGAAAAGGAAAAAACGTGGCATGCTCGACCCCTCGACAGCATCTCCCCAAGCAAAAACAAGAGAACAGAAGGCTGAACACACCCCGTGCTCAGTGAGCACCGGGGCGTGCCCAAGTGTCTGCTGAAAAGACAAAGTTGTAGAAGCTTCTATTGTCGCAACCCCCGATCCCTGATCCCCGGGAACGGGCGGACGCGAGCTCAGAGTTTGGTGGTATCAGGTTGTTAAATCTCGCAACGGAATTTACATCAGGACCGTAGTTAGGAAATATTTATCAGAGTAAAACCACCTCATTTACTATTAATAATCACATGGATAAAACCCAAGTTTCTTGTTACAATACATTTATAGGGACAAACCCTATTTTATTGAATTTAAAACATTGTTTATTAGGTAACTTTTATAGCCACATTTTCCCAAGCCTTCAGTGCTCTCCATCTGGCTTTTCACTAATTGGCTGTTCACATTGTGTTACATGTAACGCGTTTTAAAAACATTTGTCAGTCGGAAATACTGGTGAGTGAATCCCAGTTTAATCAAGAAACATTTTATCAATTAAGACAGTATTGAGAGCGATCACATTGTTTATTTCTACACAATTACTCATTCAGTATTTGCCACTCGACCGGATATATGGCTATGGTCAAATTACCCATTGGCTAACTCGTTGTCCAATGGTAATGCACTGTCATTCAGACTTACTACTACTCGTAGTAAATTTTGTATACAAAACCCTATAATACCGGCAGTAATTGAAGAACTACAAAGACTCAATCACCGCTTAATCACATTGTAAAATAATTAAGGTTTTGTAAAACATTACAAAAAGGTTAACAAAAAGAGGATAAACTCACATTGCTGTCTTAGGCTTTTCGTAAGGGTTTCCTGGATATAATCTATAATTTATACAAATTTACATTGGTTAGTACCATAACCCTTTGAAAATATTAATAATACCCTCCCCGAGACGGCATTCCAAGAACTACGTCGGGCAGAACCACGACAGTTGTTACGGAACCCTAAATCAATCGGGCAGCGTAACTATTACGAAACTGGGGTTATAATACTTACAACGGAGCAGAACCTCGCTAATTAGGGGTATAATACCCGTGTATTATAACTTCTCTACAGAATTGAGATTTAGAATTGAGATTGTGAGCGACGAAAAACGTAAACTGATGCTATCTATTTATAGTTGTGATATTGAGTCCTGTCGCGGCCCGCGTGAGACACAGGCCAAGGTTACGCGGCCCGCGTCAACCTTGGTCAACACAATAGCTTAGCCCGGTCATCCAATAGACTCGACACGATGTCGACACGTGTCAGCACCGGATGCTTCCGCATTTCATGATCTGTCGCGGCCCGCGTTAACTGATGTGAACACTTACGCGGCCCGCTTCAACTAAAGAAATTAGCGCAGTCAATTCCAGTCTTGACTCCAGCACACAACCCGTTAGTAATCCTAAGGATACCATTCAGGATGTTACCAATATCTTGAATGAGCATCCCGGATATGAACAGTTTGAGGTGGGATCCTACGCGGCCCGCCTCAGCTCAGAATTCAGATTTTTATTTTATTTTTATAAACTATAACGTATTTCGGGCTTGGTTTTACATACGGGGTATAATATAAGACACATATTGGGATAATTTATAATATACTAGAGTGTCGGAAATATTATGAGAATATTGGTTTTACCGAGGGTTGTTACATTCTCCCCACCTTGTTTAGAGCTCGTCCTCGAGATCTACTGAAATAAATGCGGATATTTCCTTTTCATTTCTGACTCGAGCTCCCACGTGTACTCAGGTCCTCTTTTGGAGTCCCACTTCACTTTGACTAGAACTAGTCTCTTATGCTTGAGATTCTTGATTTTCCTGTCTTCAATTTGTAGAGGCCTTTCTACAAACTTGAGTTGTTCATTTACTTCTATATCCTTAAGAGATACTATCAATGATTCATCAGCTAAACACTTTTTGAGATTTAATACATGAAACACATCATGTATTCCTGCCATTTCTTCTGGCAATTGTAGCTGATAGGCTACAGGTCCTATTCTTCTAATAATCTCAAAAGGTCCAACATACCTGGGACTTAGCTTTCCCCGTTTGATGAATCTTACTACTCCTTTCCAAGGAGAGACTTTTAATAATACTTTATCTCCTATTTGAAATTCTAATGGCTTGCGTTGGTTATTAGCATAACTCTTTTGTCGATCACGTGCTGCTTTTAGTCGTTCCTTGACTTGAATAATCTTATCAGTTGTTTCTTGTACTATCTCAGGTCCAGATAGTTGTTTTTCCCCAATTTCTGCCCAACAGACTGGGGTTCGACACTTTCGTCCATAAAGTGCTTCGAATGGTGCAGCATTGATACTTGTGTGATAACTATTATTATAAGAAAATTCTATTAAAGGTAAGTGATCATCCCAATTACCTCCGAAATCAATTACACAAGCTCTAAGCATGTCCTCCATTGTCTGGATTGTCCTTTCGCTTTGTCCATCCGTTTGAGGATGATAAGCTGTGCTCAATTTTAACTTGCTTCCCATTGCCTTTTGGAAACTTGACCAAAAATGAGATGTAAAGCGGCTATCCCTATCAGAAACAATTGATAATGGAATACCATGTAAAGAAACAATTTCGTTTACATACAATTTAGATAATTGTTCCATACTAATTGTTTGCTTCATTGGTAGAAAATGAGCTGACTTAGTTAGTCTATCTACAATCACCCAGATTGTATCATTTCCTTTCCTAGTTTTTGGGTAATTTAGTAACAAAATCCATTGTTATTAATTCCCATTTCCAAACGGGCATTTCTAATTGTTGTAACAAACCTGAGGGTTTCTGATGTTCAGCTTTAACTTGTGAACATGTTAAACATTTAGAAACATAGACTGCTATGTCCTTTTTCATTCCTATCCACCAGAAATTTTTCCTTAAATCCTGGTACATTTTATCACTTCCTGGATGCATCGTACATTTAGATTTATGGGCTTCTTCTAATATACGACAACGTAGATTTCCTAATTTAGGTATCCACATTCTCTTTTCATGGAATTTCCAAATTCCATCTGTTCCTTGTTTTAATTCTTTCAGCATACCTTTCAACTTTTCAGTATCTTTCTTGATTACTGATTCTTGTGCTTCTCTTATTTGATCATTTAAATCTACTTGCAGATTTAATTTAAAAGAACGTACCCTTCTTGGCTTTTCATGATACTTTCGGCTTAAAGCATCTGCTACTACATTTTCTTTTCCTTCATGATACTGGATATCACAATCATAATCACTAAGAAATTCCATCCAACGTCTTTGTCTCATATTTAACTCTTTCTGCCCGAAAACATACCTTAAACTTTTGTGATCAGTAAATATGGTAAACTTACTACCATAAAGGTAATGTCTCCAAATCTTAAGAGCAAAAATTATAGCTCCTAATTCTAAATCATGAGTTGAATAATTCTCTTCATGATTCTTAAGTTGTCTAGATGCGTAGGCTATAACCTTTTGTCGTTGCATCAATACACATCCATAACCTAATCTAGAAGCATCACAATAGACTACAAAATCTTCAGTTCCTTCTGGTAATGCTAGTATGGGTGTATGGGTTAATCTTTGCTTAAGGATTCTAAAGGCTTCTTCTTGTTTTAATCCCCATTCAAACTTAACAGATTTACAGGTTAACTTAGTTAAGGGAATGGCTATTCTAGAGAAATCTTTAATAAATCTTCTATAATAACCGGCCAATCCTAAGAAACTTCTAACCTCAGTTGGTGATTCAGGGGTTTTCCATTTCGTAATTGCCTCGATCTTTGTTGGATCTACATGAATTCCTTCATGATTAACTAGGTGTCCAAGGAATTGTACATGTTCTAACCAAAATTCGCACTTTGAAAATTTAGCATAAAGTTTTTCCTTTCTTAATAAACTTAAAAGTGCGTGCAAATGTTTTGCATGATCCTCTTCACTCTTAGAGTAAATTAGAATATCATCTATGAAAACAATTATGAATTTATCCAAATATGGCTTACATATTCGGTTCATCATGTCCATAAATGCAGCTGGGGCATTGGTTAAACCAAATGGCATGACAGTAAATTCATAATGACCATACCTTATTCTAAATGCGGTCTTAGGAATGTCCTCTTCCTGTACCTTTAATTGATGATAGCCTGACCTTAAATCGATTTTAGAGAAAAATCGAGCTCCTTGAGGATAAAAACTTTTTTTTCTAATTTTTGATTTGATTAGACGTTGAGGATAAACCGGTACTAAAAGCTCCTGTGTCCTTGGACGACCTCGGTATCTTACCAACGCTATACTACGATCACGATGGGTGCACTTGCCCATACGTGTGTTTAGTGTTAGTAAAATATCGTGTTTTATAAATTTAAAACTTGACTAAAGTGTAAAAAGGGCTAAAAATATACATAAAAACTATACGACACTCACGCACATCAAGTTTTTGGCGCCGTTGCTGGGGACACAAGGATTTTAAGAAAGCTTAAAATCGACGGCCTAATCAGTTTGTCAAAACCTTTTCAAAACCGCGCACATTTTTCTGCATTTTAGTTAGTTTTTGCATTTATAGTAGCCTGAACACGGGGCTGTGCTGGATTTTTTTATAAAACCACCCAGATACAGAGTCTGAACACTGGGCCGTGCTCATTGAACACGCCCCGTGCTCCACAAAACCAGTAACTTTTATTAAAACACCCAGATACAGATTCTGAACACGGGCCATGCTCACTGAACACGGGGCCGTGTCCAGCCTCTGTTTCCGTTTTTATTTTTGTTTTTTGGTCTCGAGATTCTGTTGTGGTCTGCTGAGTGATTCTTATTTATCAATACTCAGGAGGCTACAACTACACCTATGAGGAGGATGATTATAGGGAAGACTATTGCACCATTTGTGGTGACCAGCACTCGGTACAATATTGTGACTTATTTCGACCATCCACTTCATACACCTACTATGAGGAGCCCAGGTACGAGCCAACCACTTCATACACCTCCTATGAAGACCAAAGGTATGAACCTTTTCCCTCATACTCATATTTTGAAGAACCAAGGTATGAGCCTTCATACTCATACTTTGAGGAACCAAGATATGAGCCTCCATCTTCATATGCTTATTATGAGGAACCATGGCGTGAACAACCCACCTCATATAAGTATTATTAAGGACAAAATTACGACCCTTATCCATCATATACTTACAATGAAGGACAATGGTGTGAACCATCTACTTCCTATGAGTATTATGAGGAACAAAGGATCGAACATCCGGATTCAAGCTTTGAGGATCCTGATCCTTACTCTATCACCGACATAGCCGATAGGATAATAGAAAAAATTAAAACTATCGAACGATGTATAAAAGAATCTCGTGTAAGGGAAGAGGAGTCCCGCGCAAGAGAAGAATTAAATAAAGAAGAGATAGTTGAAAATGTAAAAATGGAAGAACAAGTAAGTGAAAAACCGACACATGAGTTAAACAACGAAAAAGGTGAGTCCGACAACGTTAAAATTCAAGAAGAGTCTAATTTTGAAAAAATTAATCTCTTGTCACCCTCTTTCGAAAATCATTGTTTAGTACCCACTCATGCTAAGTTTTTAAAAGAGCTAACCACTAACACAAAAATTGACGAAACGGTAAGCATTAAGTTAACAAATGATCAAACTTCGCTAATAAAAGATCCATTTGAAATTAACATTACACTGGTTCCATGTTTTTTTTTTCAAAACTCCATTATTAGTAATATCACAATTGATAAAGATCTTTGTGTTAATATAATGCCAAACTATATTTTCGAAAAATTAAGTATTGGTGATTTTTCTCCACTTCAAATACCCATTTTTCTATCCAATCGGAAAGTAATAAAATCAAAAGGGATAGTTGAGGATGTCTTGGTCCAAACCAACCAAATGGTAATCCCAACCGACTTTGTCATCCTTGATGACGCTCCTCTAGTGTTGGGACGACCCTTTGTAAAAACCCACGACGCTTTGAAAAACCGGAAGTACAACAATCTATCTATTCAATTAGGGGTATTTAAAAGAAGTGTCGATCTTGAGCGTTCAATGAAATATCCATTCGGCAATAATGACTCCCTAATTGAAGATGAAGATGAACCACCCGATACAAGAGAAGAAATTGACCACTTTGTTGAAGAAGAGGTCGCCATAGAACAAAATTTTGTGGTTCTTGATCGAAATGAGCAACCAAATAAGGAGTCTCCTAAAGACCCACCTCTTGAGCTCAAAGAACTTCCAAAAGGTTTGGAATATCCTTTTCTTGACAAAGATGGTAAATCACCTGTAATTATTTCGTCAAAATTAAGTAGTTTAGAAAAAGAAAAATTAATTTCACTTTTGAAAAAACATAAAAATGCGATCGCTTGGAAGCTTGTAGATATTAAAGGCATAAGTCCTTCCATGTGCACGCACAAAATTTTAACGAACAATGACTATAAATCGGTAATACAACCACAACGAAGAGTAAATCCAAATGTCCAAGAAGTGGTTAAAAACGAAGTCATCAAATTACTTGACGCCGGACTTATCTACCCTATCTCCGATAGTCCGTGGGTAAGTCCCGTCCAAGTAGTTCCAAAGAAAGGAGGTATGACGGTAATAACTAATGAGAAAAATGAATTAATACCAACGAGAACCGTCACAGGATGGAGGGTATGTATGGACTATCGTCGATTAAATGAAGTAACAAGGAAATATCATTTTCCTTTTCCTTTTATTGATCAAATGTTAGAAAGATTATCCGGTCACAAATTTTATTGTTTCTTAGATGGTTTTTCAGGATACTTTCAAATCCCGATAGCACCCAAAGACCAAGAAAAGACAACATTCACATGTCCCTACGGAACTTTTGCTTATCGACGCATGCTGCTTGGTCTATGTAATGCCCCCGCAACCTTTCAACGTTGCTGGCCATCTTCCATGACATGATAGAAAAGACAATGGAAGTCTTCATGGATGACTTTTCTATCTTTGGAGATTCATACGACCAATGCCTCGATAACCTTGAACGAATGCTATCCCGATGTGAGGAAACTAACCTCTCCCTTAACTGGGAAAAGTGTCATTTCATGGTAACGGAGGGAATAGTACTCGGTCACAAAATCTCAAGCGAAGGAATGGAGGTAGATCGAGCCAAAATAGACACTATTTCTCGATTACCACCCCCATCCTCCGTTAGAGGTATTAGAAGTTTCCTAGGGCATGCCGGATTCTATAGACGATTTATCAAAGACTTCTCTAAAATCTTAAGGCCTCTAACAAAATTACTTGAAAAAGATGCCCCTTTCATCTTTGACAAGGATTGCAATCAAGCATTTCTAACCCTAAAAGAAATGCTAGTCAATGCACCTATCATGATAGCGTCTGATTGGAAATTACCTTTCGAAATCATGTGTGATGCAAGTGACTTTGCAGTCGGAGCAGTCTTGGGACAAAGAAAAGATAAGCATTTTCACCCAATTTATTATGCTAGTAAAACACTTAACGATACACAAGAAAATTATACAACAACAGAAAAGGAATTATTAGCCGTGGTATTTGCTTTTGATAAATTCGTTCTTATCTTGTTCTTTCTAAAACAATAGTCTATACAGATCGTGCAGCCATTCGATATCTCTTCAAGAAGCAGGATGCCAAACCACGTTTGATTCGGTGGATTCTACTCCTCCAAGAATTTGACATTGAAATCAAAGACAAAAGAGGAGCAGAAAACACCGCAGCAGATCATCTTTCACGTCTAGAAGACCCAGCTTTGGAGGCAACCAGGGACGAGCAAATTAACGAAAAGTTCCCAACGGAGTCCCTGGAAATGGTGGAATACCGAGAAGAACCATGGTACGCCGACTATGCTAACTACCTAGCTAGCGGTATAGTCGCGAAGGGATGGTCACATCATCAAAGAAAGAAATTCTTTGCCGATGTAAAGCATTATTTTTGGGAAGATCCTTATCTTTTCAAAGTGTGTGCCGATCAACTCATCCCCCGATGCGTACATGGTAGTGAAGCAAGGAGAATTCTCTGCCATTGTCATGAAGGTCCATACGGAGGACATCATGGTGCCGCAAGTACCGCACGAAAGGTATCTGATTCAGGATTTTATTGGCCAACCATTTTCTTATCAAGACATGTGACGCTTGCCAAAGATCAGGTAATATTTCTTCAAAAAACGAAATGCTACAAAACGGCATTCTTGTTTGTGAAATTTTTGATGTGTGGGGACTCGACTTTATGGGACCTTTCCCACCGTCAAAAGAAAACAAATATATACTTGTGGTGGTAGATTACTTGTCTAAATGGGCCGAGGACGAGGCACTTCCAACCAACGATGGAAGAGTCGTGGTAAGATTTCTGAAAAAAATATTTTCTCGTTTCGGAACACCAAAAGCATTAATAAGTGATAGAGGTACCCATTTTTATAACCATCAACTCAAAATTTTTTTAACAAGATATGAGGTCTATCACCGGGTCTCAACGGCATTTCACCCTCAAACAAACGGACAAGCCGAAGTGACTAACAGAGGTTTAAAACGAATACTTGAAAAAACCATAGGGTTAAATAAAAAAGAATGGGCCGATAAATTAGATGACGCTTTATGGGCTTTTCGAACTGCTTATAAAACAACAATAGGTACAACCCCATATAAGCTCGTCTATGGAAAAAACTGTCATTTGCCAGTAGAAATTGCACACAAAGCCTACTGGGCAATTAAAAATGTAAACTTGGATTTAGAATTTGCCGGTAAAAATCAATTTTGTCAATTAAATGAATTAGACGAATTAAGGAATTACGCATACTCTAACTCCGAAATTTATAAGGAAAGAATGAAAAATTTGCATGATAAACATATTAAACCTAATGAATTTCGAGTAGGAGATCAGGCTCTATTGTTTAATTCACGACTTCGATTATTTCCTGGTAAATTAAAATCTAGGTGGTCAGGACCTTTTTCAATCACCCATATTTTCCCACACGGTGCAGTCGAAATTAAATCTTGGAATGGAATCCCATTCAAAGTCAATGGCCAATGGCTGAAGCTATATCAAGGATTCATTGAGGATGAGGAGGAAGAAATCTCGCTTCAAACGGTCGAAGAATGAAGGCATCAACATCATACCTGGTAAGTTACGAACAATCGGAGAACATCTAAATCGGTAAGATTTCTAAAACCAAAGTTTCGAGAAAACAGGGCACTCACACGAGCACTTAAAAAAAATTAAATTGCCCGCCCACGGGGCCGTGTCCGCGCAACTGTCGGGAATAAAACCCCTTTTCAAACAGTTTCTTCATTCCACACGCCCCATTTCCCCACAAAATCTCTGGTTTCGGCGATTTTTCTGCAAGATTTCGACGTCTCCTCTACTTCTAACAACATCAATGTATGATCCTATCATCATTAGTAGTTAGATTAAGCACTTGCATGTAGTTTAAACACCAAAAATTTAGGGAAAAATCTAGGGTTCTTCAACTTCAACCGGATCGAACCTCAATTTTTGCTTAGATCTGTTAGCATTAGTATAGATACATGTTACAGGAAGTAAACCAACTTGTATTGTTTGTAGATTTGCCTGATTTCTCACAAAAAACCTAAAACCCTTGTTTTTGAACCGAAAAAGATAAAATTGAAGGGGTAAACGGTTTGTTTTGAGAAAAACCGCACTTGGGGTTTCATTTTCGGGGAAAACCGCCCCTACTGGACCAAAAATTTTCAGTTTTCGGGACCGGGTCGAAAAATGGGATTTTTGGGAAACAAATGTTTGGACACGGGGTCGTGCTCGCTGAGCTCGGGGGCGTGTCCAGCCAAATCTAGGTGAACTTAGGGCGTGTCCACTGAACACGGGCCGTGTTCAGTCGACTGTTTTCAGCTTTCTCAAAAATTTTCACTGTTTCTTGCTAATGGTTTGGTGTTTTCTTTCAGATGGCCAAGAAATTCACTCGATTCAATGCTAACGAGTTGGCCGCTTAAGCTCGTTATGATGTGTTAAGGACTAGGCCCGAGGAGAACCCTAGACAAGTTTGCACAAACACTCTTGAAGCAGTGAACCAACTGGACCGATTCAACAACATCGTCACCGGGCCACTACGAGTTGCCCTTTGCACTCGGCTTCATTTTGTGTATGAATACAACATGGAGTTCTACAGCACGCTCGTTTTCAACACAAGAGCTGAGCCGTTTGACAATGAAGGGGTTGAGTTTCGCTGTGGAGGAACCACATACCGGATCTCAATTGCTCAGTTCGGGGCTATGGTGGGGTTGTATTCGGAAGAAGATGCTGGGGATGAGGAAAACACCGGCGGTCTCCGCGAGATCAGGGAAAATGACCCCCAAGCTGCTTGGGCTCAAATAGGAGATGGCAACTACAATCCGAGCCGAACTAAGAGTACCCAGTTAAGAGACCCTCTTTACCACTACATCCACAAGGTCCTCACCTACTCTTTTAGTCAGAGGCACGACAGCAGCGGTGTTATAGGTTTGCGGGATCTACTTGTCCTTCATTGCATCCACAACCGGGTTAACCTTGATGTCCCATATCTCCTGCTCCGAAACATGCACTGGAACCAACTTGCTACTCCCCCGACTCCTATCTTCTTTGGAGGGTGGATTTACCGCCACTTCAAAAACTTCGTGAACATGCCGAGGTCCTTCCGCAAGGGACCATGGTCGGGGAGAGTGGACATGGTCATTTACACGCTCCACCCGTCCATCCTCCTCCGTAGTACCATTACCAGCACCAGGGTCATCCGGGTCAATCGTCCTCACAAGGATGCGGTTTTCCTAACTTTCAAAGCTTACATGATTTATTGCAGGAAAACCTCATGTGCACCAGGAACACCTACAACATGGCTAGCAACACATACACCCGGGTCGGAGCAATAGAGAAGAACATCTCCGACATACAGGATGATATTGGAAACATCCGGGAGTATATGGCGGGCCACGGAGGAGGTGATGATGATGATGAAGACGAGGACATGGATTAAGCGGGAGGAGTAGGAGGTAGCATTCCACGGTTGGAGGTCCCACAGGTTAACCCCTTATCTTATGAACAATTTCCGGCCTGCGTGCCGGTTGTTGAACAATTTACTTTCTCTAACACTTTTTTATTTCTGCATTTCTTTTTCTTTTTAACGTGTGATGAGGATGATTAACTTTGGTAAATTAGGATGTTTGTTATGATTGGTGTGGTATTTATTAGTTCAACAGGTACATACGAGGCATAGAGCACTAAACATTAGTGCTACTAAAGCCAGGACAGGAAAACAGAAGCCAGAAACCTGTTTTACACCTTTGCAGTTTGTCCACACGGGGTCGTGTTCAGCCAACACGCCCCCGTTCCCATTGCCCCAGACCTGCTGTTTTTCTAAAATATGCAGATTTTTGCCAGACACGGGGTCGTGCCCAGCCGACACGCACCCGTATCCACCTTCTGTAAGTTCTCGTTACTGGCACTCTGTACACGGGGCCGTGTCCAGATGCCCAGTAACATAAAAATTTGTTTTTAAACACACTTTTACACATTCAATCAACCTAAAAACTTATTTTTGGGACACATTGAGGACAATGTGTAATTTAAGTGTGGGGGGGGGGGATGCTAAAACCTTGAATTTTGCAAGTCCTAATTACAAGCCTTACACAAAACTCTATTGGAACCGCTAAACACCCCAATTTTTTTCAAAATCTTTTCATTTTTTTTACTTGTCTTGGTTTAATTTGGGAATTACACGTTCTAAAAAGGTTATATTTTTACAAATTTACAACCGATAGCGTCGTGATAAAAAGAACCAACATAAGGAAATTATGAAACGGCATGACAAATCTAGTTAAAATTTGATTATATATACTTGATCACATAAAAACCCATTCCCACAAAAAGCGAGTTTTGAGCCTTTATTAAGCATATAAATACACATCTTTAAACTAAATGCTCATTTTTCGTTTCTTGTGTGAATAGCCGCTTGGTTCTTACGACTCTAGAACTTGCCATGAAGATACGTTCCCGGTCCTTACCAACTTAAACCCAAGTAAGTAAATGATGGAGGCATTAGGACTAACCCTTTTTCTTTCAACACCATTATTTTTCTTTTTTTTTACCACCTACCCAAAATCCCCCTAGTTAACCCCTTTGAGCCTAAACCTTTTCATTTCTTAACCCAAATCAAACACCCTTTTTACCCACCAAAACCCTTTTTCATTTTAAACCCTTTGTTTAGTAACAAAGCTCGGTTTTCATTGTGACTTCCTTATCAAAAAAAAAATTCATGAAGAAGAAAAGAAAAATGAATTAGCAATAAACAAACAAAGCTCATCAAAAGAAGGCTTGTTTGAATAATGCTTCATTGGAATAAAAAGTCACAAAAACAAAATGTTTTACGAAAACCGAAGCTTTTTACGCCTTTCGCCCTTTACTACTAACCACTAACCCAACCACCTACCTTTAACCCAAGCCTAACCCTTCCCCCAAAAGTCCTCTTGATATTTACAAAGGTTTATAGTTAAAAAGGAGGATGATTGATTGCTTGGCAAGCTTATGGTAGGAGTAAGTTCCATGCCGCTCTCGAGTGCTTCAAAAAAAATACACCTTCGGCCGAGTGTTGAGTGATCCCCCGTGAGGTATGTGAACTTGTATATAAATGGAATTTTAAAGAGGCATGTTATGCCCTAATAAGTAATTTATCTTATGTAATGTTCTAAATAAATCATGATGAATAGGATTGTAAATAAAATAAAAATAAAACCTAATAAAGAATCTTGGAATCCCGACACTCTATGACAAGCCCAAAAACCTTCTATTCTACCCATTCCATTTGGGAGTGTAAGCCACATTGTAAAAAGTTTTGCTTGAGGACAAGCAAAGATTCAAGTGTGGGGGTATTTTATGTGACAAAATGCAACATATAAATTACATCAAATGTGGCATAAAACTAACCCTTTTTTAGTACTAATGTTGGAAAAAAGTATGTTTTTGTCTTCCTTTTGTATTTTCAGGATTAAATGAGCTCAAATAAACAAAAGAAGCAAAAATACAGCCAAATCTAACAATAATACAAGAAAAGGAATAAACGTGGCATGCTCGACCCCTCGAAAGCATCTCCCCAAGCAAAAACAAGAGAACAGAAGGCTGGACACGCACCGTGCTCAGTGAGCACGGGGGCGTGCCCAATTGTCTGCAGAAAAGACAAAGTTGTAGAAGCTTCTATCACCTACCACGGGGGCGTGCCCAGCGGACACGGGGCCGTGGTCAACGCAAAGATTCGCAGAATCTATGCAAATCTTGATAGTACAGATACGCTTCTGCACACGGGGTCGTGCCCAGCAGACACGGGGGTGTGGTCAACTAATGCAGACAAACTGCATTTAATGAAGAAAGAGAAGATGGGTGGACACGGGGCCGTGCCCAATGGACACGGGGCCGTGTCCGGGCTTCTGTGCAGGCTATAAATCGGGGTGCTTGGCTCACTTGCAAACCATCCCTTGGCAAACCACCTCTCTCACACTTCACCCACCCACATCCATCACCATCATCCATCATCCATCATAGAGTGTGTGAGTAGTCTCGGGATCCAAGATTGATCGTAAGAGTTCTTGAGAATCAAAGGCCATGTTTGCCTAAGTCTCTTACATCACTTGGTGAAGACAAGTGTTTAGTGTAATACTTTTTATTTTTAATCTTTTCGCACTTTTTATTTGGTTATGTATTAATGACTTTAATAACTAGTTTCTTATGTTGAAGGTGAATCTTCCTTATCGTTTGTCCGTGGTGTCTTGGCTTTATTTTACTGTCTATATAAAATAAAAGATTTACACCATTCATATCTCCACGGTCTATATGGAGATATGTTGGCTACCTGGTCGGGGGTTAAGGGAATGGTTTGGTAAGAGTCTTGCCTTGTTCAGTGTATAGATCCTGCAAGGACCTGGGTCAAGTTTAGTAGGACCTCCTTCAATACCCACTGGTATTGGATGGCGGGGGTCCGAACTCCTTGATCCCCTCATATGTAAGCTACTATTAAAACTTTAACCCGGCTACTTAGGATTGTATCCCTGCTGACTCAAACTACTTAGCCGAGGGTAACGTCACCTTCAAAAGAGGGGCCTACCACATTATGCATTAATAACTTAATTAATTATCTTTCAATAATGCAACCCTTTAGGATTGTATCCTTGCTGACTCAAACTACTGGGTTGAGGGTAACGTCACCTTCAAAAGAGGGGCCTACTACTATAACTAAGATAATCTCTTAAAAAGTGCAAAAGTGCGGAAATAATCAAAGGTTACACTAAAGGCGAGTCGGATCCAAGTGATTCATCTTGTCTATCTGTTTTTATTTTTATTTTCAGCATTTTTAGTTAGTTTTATTTTCTTGTTTAAAAACATTTTTTTCTAATTTTTGATTTGATTAGACATTGAGGATAAACCGGTACTAAAAGCTCTTGTGTCCTTGGATGACCTCGGTATCTTACCAACGCTATACTACGCTCACGATGGGTGCACTTGCCCATATGTGTGTTTAGTGTTAGTAAAATATTGTGTTTTATAAATTTAAAACTTGACTAAAGTGTAAAAAGGGCTAAAAATATACATAAAAACTATACGACACTCACGCATATCAGTGCCGCCGTTATCGGCGGTGGAAGTGGGTAGAGTTGAAGAGCCTTTTTTTTAGCTCCTTCTAGACCCATTCTTGAAAAAGATTGGATCTTTGAGCGTTGGGTGTGGTTATCTTTAAGGCTTCAATCCTGTTTGGGTGGGTGACACCGACGGTTGGGTAGAGGTGGGTGATGCCGACGGCTCCGACAGTAGCCGGAGCATCACTTACCGGGGGTGGAGGTCTACAGTTATCACTTTCTCTCTCTTGTGGGTTCTCTCTCAAGAAATGGTGGGTGTTGATTTGTGTTCTTGATTCTGTTGGTATTTTGGTTTGTTGGGGGGTTGATTTGTGTTCTTGATTTGTGTTGATTCATTTTTGATGTTGGGGGTTGATCTGTGTTGATTCGTTTTTTATGTTGGGGGGGTGATCTGTGTTGATTTGTGTTTCTCTCTCTAGAAAAATGGTGGGTGTTTGATCTGTGTTGATTCGTTTTTTGATGTTGGGGGTTGAGTTGTGTTCTTGATTGGGTCGTGATGATGCAAAAAAAATGTATATTTTGATGACAATGGCGCGGCAAGGATGGTGGAGGGTAGGTTTTTGAACTTGCAACCCCACTTTGCAGCCTTTGATTTTTGTCAAGAATCCACACATTGTTTTGATTTTTGTTGGTTTTTTATATTTTTTTCCCAGTCGATGATGATAACAATCTATCTGAGAGACCTACCGAGTTGCGATCTCTAGGTGCGTTCGTTTTGTGTAAAAAAGTTTTTGTAAAAAAAGTTAAAACCGTAAACTTTTTAACGTAAAACGCAAACTTTTTACGTAAAACGTAAACTTTTTAACGTAAAACGTAAACTTTCTAACGCAAACTTTTTAACGTAAAACGTAAAACGTGAACTTTTTTAACGTTAAACGTAAAACCAAAACTTTTTAACGTAAAACGTAAACTTTTGTTTTGTTAAAAAATCTGAATTTAAAATGGTTTTTTTAATAAAAAAATTCTGTTTAAAAAAGAAAACTAATATAATAATACAAAAAACGTAATAGAAAATAATAAAGACAAAAAGACAAAAGAGAGTAATTTTACTAAACTGCCCTTTTGCATTAAAATATTAAAAACATAATAAGAAAAAAAGTTTTTAATATTAATTTTAACTACTTTTAATCTCGTCCATCCATCTTGAAGATCTAATGGTTGTAAAGTGGTTCTCTCGGTTCTCACAACTGGGGGTGGTTTTCATTTTAGCAGCCCCATATATATATATGGTCAGGATTTAGAGAAAAAGGTGGAAAGTGTGAGAACGGTTATGGATCGTCCAATCAAAACAATCTATGGACTAGATTGGCGCGGTGGCGTTTTCGTAAATAACATCAATTCTATTACGTGGACGCGTTTCATTAAGGGTAAAAAAGGTAAAACATCATTTATCACATAAAACGTCGTTGAAATATAAAACGCCAAATAAATACAAAACGCCAATTTTATCACTGCGTAGTTTTTTCTGTGTTTTTATTTAAGCTCTCAGGCTACAAAAACGCCACAAAATGTGATACATCATAATATACAAACGCCAAGCCTTACATCCGGATAAATGTTAATTACATTTTTTGTTATAAAAATAATATCCCGCCTAAACTACGCGCCAAAAAAATCCTATAAATAGAAACGTCTCACCACCTTCCGTTTATCACACCAAAAAAACACACAAGAAACACACAAAAAACACAGTGGTTCCTAAAAAATATAAATCAATGTAAAACGCCAAAAAATACAACGATGGTAAACATCTTTTCTTTGATACTCAATAATATTCTACATGAAGTTTCACTAAATTATTTGTTAGGTGAGTGGAGTAAAATTTTGCTGCATGAGGTGGACAAAATTCAAGAAAGAGGGATTGATGACACCCATATGTCATTTTGTCTTCTTTGTTCTTGAAGAAGGTTTGGATGATTAGAAGAGACCTATCCCAGTGTAAATGCTACTTTGGCCTCGATGATTATAATGAAGACGACGGGCAGATAACATCCACCCACACGGAGTCGAACTATGTCCCCAATATCCACAAAGACACTTCAACACATGAACAAAGAAAATAAACCACGCCAAACCCAACATGCCATTTATTTGTGACAGTTCTTGTAGTTTCAAAAGAAGAAAAAGACTGATGACACTGAAGATTTAGATCATAAATTGCTTCTATTTGTTTTTTTAATTTTCTTTATCTGTTGTTTGTTATGTAATTTCAGCTATGAAACAACAAAAGTACATTAATCCTATAATGAAAAATATAATAAAACGCCAAACGGGCAAATGCTTGTAAAACGCCATCATGCCATAAAACGCCCCAAAAACTACCAAACTATAATAAAATTACTTTGAACAAGTACTATTATAATAAATCTAAAAAAAGCTTAAAACAATGTGCAAAGAAAATAAAACAAAAAAGTCCCATCGTTATCTAAACGCCATTGGAAAACAAAACGCCATAATTACAGCCGTCAAAGATTAGACGTGTTACACCATAAAACAGATGAATCTGAAAACAAAACACGGTAACTGCAAAAACAGTAAAATGAAATGACAGAAACATAATTACTAACATTTATTATACTGAAAGCCAAATACTTGCGGAATTAAATTTATTTATCTTTTTCAAAATGCCATAATTACCTGTTATGCGCGGGAAAAAAAGTCAATAAAACGAAGACCATGAGAACACAACCTCAAATACGCCAAAAACATTGACTAAAAACGCCACATATTGTCCAAAACGCCAAAAACTTCAAAAAATGGCCAAGGTTATTGCATGGAGGTTTGAAAGGAAAGAGAAACGATTCATCATAAAGTTCTCTAATAGGAGAAGGGTGAAGGTAAGGACAATCAAAGCCCTGCTTGGTATGAATGAATGGGTTCAGAGGGATATCATGGCCCTAGGGGTTCCAATGGCCAACGACTGTGAAAGAACCCGAACTGTAATAAAAAGATTGAAGAGAAAATTTCCGGCAGAAGATGATAATGATATTGACGATACTCCTCTACCAACACTTAGCAGTTGGGTGATGCATGAAGAAGCAGGAATGGTTGAAGTGACTTATCAACACGGGGGGTGCAATATTCAATGCCAATGGAGGAAATGTCGAAGATAGGGAGGCTATCTCTCATTGAACAACTCTGTGATTTAGCACCTTCGATCCAAAATCCAGGGTTGCAATGATATTCAAGAATAGGCTGCAGCAAAGAAGAGACGAGCTAACGGCGTTATACGCCAATCTAAAATTTGATGATGATGAATCCGCAGAAAGTGATGAACAAAGCGATGGGTACATCTCTGATGTAATCCCATCCATGGAAGACTATTAGTTTATTTTGATTTCGTATTATTGTAATGTTATAAAATATTAATCTATGGTAATCAATTATTAACAATAGACCCAAAACGCCAAAGAAAAAGACCTGGAAAACGCCAAAAAAAGACCTAGAAAAAGCCATAACGCCAAAAAAATTAACTATGTGACACAAAAAGAATTAATTTAATGAGAAGAAATCTGAGAAAAACAGTAAAACGCCAAGTAATTAATGATTCTAGTTAACGCCAAAATTATCTTGCACGCCAAAAATGAAGCAGCATGTCACACACGAAATCGGGAAAGAAGAAGAATATTGAAAAGACAAAAAAACCCCTCGGACCCTGATAATGTCCCGCGCCACGTGTTGGGCCAGGATGCGTTCTCACCGTTCTCACACTTTTGGGCGTTTTCTCATGATCTTGTACCTATATATACATATATATAGGGGATGGTTCAAATGAAAACCACTTTTATTGTGAAAACTCGAAAACTAACTAAAAAAAGCCTTAAAAACACACCAATTTTTTTTTTACAATTTTTTATTAAAAATCGCTATTTTTATATATAAAAAAAATTTCAAAAAAAAAATAAAATTTGTAGTGCACATGTGTAATAATTCACATGTGTGCTATTACACATGTGCACTACAATTTTTTTTTTTTTGAAAAAAAGTTTTTTTTATATATAATTTAAATAGCAAAAATTGGTATGCAAAAAAAGGAAAAAAATTGGTATGTTTTTTAGGCTTTTTTAGTTAGTTTTCGAGTTTTCGTGATAACTAGTGGTTTTCATTTGAACCTTCCCCTATATATATATATATATATATATATATATATATATATATAGGGGAAGGTTCATTTGAGAAGAAATTTAATGTGAGAACAAAAAGAAGAAAGGGCATATTAGTAAAATGCTATTTCATTTATAACTCATATCATTAATTTTTCTCTCTTTAATTAATTAGTCAACCAAAGATTAATTATACTACATATAATCTACAAAACCTACACATATCAAAATTTTCCTACATGTACCCTACACGTTATAGAATTTTATCCTACATAGTCGAAATTTATCCTAAACACCTCGAAATATATCCTACACAACTCGTAATCTTACACAACTAGTAATTTATTCTACCTTTAAATTAAGTTGTTTTTTTTAATTTGGAAAAAATATATATTTTGAAAAGAAGTTACAAATTTAATTTAGCTAGTTATTAAAGGGGAAGAATACAAATTAATGATTTATGTAAGTTTACCAATATACCCTTATATTAAAATTAAATACAAATATTAAATGAAGTAAAATAAAGCATTCTTATTGGTTGAAACTTCTTCTTTTTTCTTCTTACAAAAAATTCTTCTCATTTGAACCCATATATATATATATATATATAGGGGACCGCAAAAATGAGAACCACCTCGAGTTGTAAGAACCGTGAGAACTACACCGTACGGGGCGAGGTGGGTCAAAATTTTTTTTCATAAACGTAGATGCGTGTATTATAAACACATTTGTAAAAAAAAATTCAAAAAAAATGTCGTGTGTGTAGTTTTGAGCACCACAAGTTTGTGTTTACGGGTACCGTCAATCCTACCGGAAAATTTACGGTACCCGTAAACACACACTTGTGGTGCTCAAAAACTTTTTTTTTTTGAATTTTTTTTTACAAGTGTGTTTATAATACACGCATCTACGTTTGTGAAAAAAAAAATTGGTCCGCCTCGCCCCGTACGGTGTAGTTCTCACGGTTTTTACAACTCGAGGTGGTTCTCATTTTAGCGGACCCCTAAATATATATATATATATTCTAAAAACCATAAATTACTTTCCTTTATCGATAATTTCTTTTCCTTCCTTAGCATTTTCCCGAAGACCTAATGATGTGATATGTCCTCGCTTCATTGGTTTAGGATTCTTCAAGTGGTTTAACCAACACCTGAAAATCTCACATTAGCTTTGAATGGGGTTATAAATGAAAGGCTAAGACTCAAATTGGTTTTCTAAAGGAGATGTTTTATGCGGGGGGGGGGGGGGGGATCCTAGTTGCTTTAATTATTTTTATGCAAACTAGTATAAAACACGTGTGTGTTGCGGCGCGCTAAACGCGAATCATCTATAAACCTTATTAGGTATAAATACACGTTAGTTACCAACAGAATGCTTTTGTGACTATCACCAAACACCCAAAAATAACAATCTGACTTTGCCAATTTCATACATTTATCTTCAAAAACAAATATAATCATTTAATGATAATTCTCATTGTTAGGATCTGAGGCTTTCATGATTATATTTGTTTGTATGTTTTGAACAATTAGTGAATATGAAAACATGTAAAGTGCAACGGAAATAGATACAAACTTTGTAAACACAATCAATGGAGAAAAATAGTTTGATAGCATTTGCTTCTCATAGAGTCAAAATATTACAAATCAAAGAAAAAGATTTCAGACATGCTTACAAACTAAACTCCCCCTCAGCCTGATGCCCCAAGGTTGGTTGCACACAAGATGAAAGGATTAGACATGAGGAGAAGAACCCGCTCAGTCAATCAAATGTAACAGTACAGGGTACTGTTACATTTATAGGCAAACCAAACCACTGAGGTATCTCAGCTGACGTCACCATGAAAGCGACGTCTAACAGCCGAACAACCTGTATCTACTGTCCTTACATAAGCACTGCTAAACCTAACCACTGACTATACATAAAACAAATAATTCACTAAACAGCTGCTCTCCCTTTATGTCAGTGCTTTACTCAAGGTTGATCAGTCCTTGACTTGGCAGTGCTTTATCATCAGTAGATAGGACCAGCAGTGTTGGATACTTCAGGGTTTTGATCAGCAGTTGAAAGGGCAGCAGCAGTTGTATATGGACAGTGGATAGAGACCATCAGTTGTTATAAATCACTTTCAAGGGGAAAGCTTAATGTAAACTGCTGCTTATTGTGAATCCACTGTTGTGACCTGGTTTTGGCTTTACATTATCTGTTCCTCTGGTAGGGTTCAATCCCAACAATCTCCCCCTGGAACAGATAATGCCAAAACCATTCATTATTCTGGATCTTTATTCCTCATCAAAAGTTCCTTTGCTTCTCTTTTAAAATCTGCTTCAAAGTCTCTGGAACTTATATCATCTTCATCCCGGCACAGTGTAAGTTCAAGGAGATCCTGCAAATCTTGAACAGTAAGGCCTAGTGCTTCTTTCCTTGATATATACTTCACCTCTCCATTGGATCTGACCAGAGTCAATACGTGGGTCTTTTGATCAGAGAGCCACTTTAGTACTTTTAAACCCAATGGATTTCTTGGGAGAGATTTATTTGAAGATGAGCTTTGAGATATTGGCCTTGAGAAAACTTGCAGACTTTCAGACATTCTTTTGAAAGCCATTTCAATAACATCATTTGTTGCAGCTATATCTTCTGCAGTTTCTCTTTCAATCAGCTCCTGCCTTTCAATGTCTGTCATGTCTGTTGAAGTGTTTGGTGATGCAGGCTTGGTTAACATCCTTTTAAAAAGGTGTTGAAGTTTTTCCGAGCTTTCTTCTTTTAGACCCATTTTCATGATGGATTCTGTGAAGTACTCAACTTCCTTTTCTTTTACCTCTTCACTGGTCAGCAGTTCTTTTTCTTCTTGGTTTGTCACAAAAGTAGACCGGAACAGTGTTTTGAGGTTTTCTATCTTCTGTTCAAGCTTTATCATTTGTTCTTGCTTCTTTGAAGTGCCTGAAACAGTTATCTTCCTTTTCTTCAGCCTTTCATAGGCTTCATCCGTTTGCTGTTTTGACCATTTTGATATGGCTTCAGCAGTATCCATTTTTGCATCCACCAGCTCCTTTTTCTTTCTCTTATACTCAGCAGTTAAGTCAGCAATGAGCTTTTTGTATTTGCTCCAGTTTGGAGCATTCTTCTTCTTTGTAGGATCATTCTTGATTTTCCCAATCCTTTCTGCTTCATGCTTTAGAGCGACTATTGGCCATTCTTCGAACTGTTGTTCTTCAGCAGGATAGAATTTCTCTTTCATGATGTAGGCTAGATATTGTTTTCTTAACTTTTTCCTTTGTTCAGCCTTTTCTTTGTTTAGGTCTTGTGCAAATTCTTCTATCTGCTTTACTTTTGTGAAGTAGAACTCCAGTCTTTTAGCAATGCCATCTTCGCTTAAACGTTCACGTTCACTCTCAACTTTAGCTCTTAGTTTAGCTTGCCTTGCCTTGATTTTGAGGTAGTCATCCATATCATCTGGTGGCATGTAGCCTATGAGTGAGGAGAATCTTCTTTTTGAAGGATCTTCTTCTGTATAGAATTGCCTCATCTCATTTTTGATAGCTTCAAGTTCCAGTGGATGTTGTGCAGCATTAGGATCATGTATACCCTCATCGGCAGGGATTGGCTTTCTTTTTCTGTTGAAGAGCTTTGGTTGTGATGTAGGAAAGGTGAGAGCAGTGGTGGATGACTGACTAACAGCTGTTGAAACAACTGGTGTCTCAACATCTGTTGTCATTACAACTGCTGATATGTCAGCAGTTGTCTTCTGCTTTTGAGCAGGGGATGGAAGTGGTGAGGTAGTTTTTGATGGTGGTGATGGTGGTGGTGAATCATCATCTGATATGAGATTCCTTCTCCTTTTTAATGAAGAAGGGGCAGATGATGTTTTGGGTGAATCAATGGTTTGAGATTGGATAGCAGTGGTTTGTAATTGTGATTAACTGACAGTGGTTGAAACAACTGGTGTTTCAATCACTGTTGTCATTACAGCAGATGTTGTAACATCTGCTGTCTTCTGCTTTATGGCAGGAGGCAGTGGTGGTGATATGATTGTAGATGACGATGGTGGTGGAACAGTGGTTGTAATGGTGTGTGATAGAGTGGTGTGTGTTGAAAGTGTGTGTGTTGATGAAATGGCAGCTATTTGGCTACTGACAGCAGTTTTTGTAACTACTGCTGTATCAGCTGTATGACTAATAGGTTTTGAGACCTGCTTTTCTTTTTCTTTTTCAGGCTCAATATGAAGGCCATGTTCTATTCCCATCTTATTCATTTTTCTCAACAGCTTGATATTCTCCCCCTTTTTGGCATTATCTGAAGGGGGTTATCAAGAAATGATAGGGAAGAAGGAGCTTTGCCAGAGACACTTTGAATGCTAGCCTTTATAGCCTTGATATCTGCTTGCGTGTCTTTAAACCTTGATTCCACCATGTTGGTCAGCATTTGCACATGAATAGCATGCTTTTGATCAGCCATCTGTTGCTGTTTTTCAAGCATGGGTTGAAAAATATTCCAAAGCTCATTTGCAGCAGGTGCTTATTGTGGAGCAGGTGCTTGAGGTGGAACAGCAGTGGATTGTGCTTTCTGAGCTTTTAAAATCTCTTGCACCATCTCCTTTATTTCAGAAACTGATTCTTCAAGTTTTTCAACTCTGCCCGTCAATTCCTGATATCTTGAATCATCACCCATTTTACTGGGATCATCTGAATCCCCACCAGCAGTGGTTATATCAATGTGTGACTTAGGAACAGAGTCCCAAAAATCACCCATTGATGCCCCTTGTTCTTGGTACTGTGGACTTCTTTCTTCAGCACTCGATAAACCTTTGATGGTACCAGTGGTTAGATCCAACTCACTGGTGGTTACCGAAGTTGCCATGGAAGAAATTGCCTTCAAGGGAGTCTTACTTATGAAACAACTGTCCAACTGAGGATCTGTTGATCCACCAGTTGTAGTTGCTGCTCCACTTGAACTACCACCGAGAGTTACTTGTAACTCAGGGGGTGTAACCTCCTCAATTGTTGCTGGGATAGCAGGAATAGTAGCATCAGACCCAGTCACCTGTGGGGGTATACTCTCAGTAACAGGTGATAGAGAGGAACTGGTTTGTGTCTGAGATATAGCAGCTGCATGCAACAAAGGTAGCATGGATTGTGGCATTATTATTGGTGAGGGGATGGGAGTTGAAAGAGACATGTCCTTGGGATCAGGACTGAGGAAGATGGATCCGAGTGGATTCAGAGCTTCATATTGTGGTGTCCCTGTGCTTACAACCTGATCCTTTTGTGAGGATGCAGGAGGAGTTTTAGGCATGGGTTGAGATCTTTCTTCCAACTGCTGTGAGGAAGTAGCAGCAGTGGTTTGTGGTGACTTTTGTGTTATCACTGGCAGTTGCTCTGGGATCTCATCTTCCAGAGTTGCCTTTGTTTTGGGTTTGGTGGGTTTTCTGGATGTTTTTCTTTTGGTCTTTTTGGTGATGTCAGGTGTGGGTTTCAAAGCAGTGGTTGTGCTGCTTTGATCACCTGGAGTAGTGGGCTCAGCAGCAGATATCTGAGGAGCAGTTGTAACTGCTAAATTCTGCTCAGACACCTCTGCTTTTGTTTTTATAGGTGCCATCATCCTTGAAAATGTTTCATTTATTAAGCTTTTTATTTGACAATGAACACCTTGTTTGAGCAAATTTACATTTTCCTTTTCAAATTTTTGTTCAAAATAATAACTCAAAAATCTTGGAAAAAGTAAAAATGCTTTGCTATCAACATTTTTTATTAAGTCATTAAAGATCTCCTGGGAGTAGTTGTAGTTTTTGTTGTTAAGAATAGCATATCCCAGGCATTGAATCTTTAATGGTATTTCGTTGAACGATGTTGTTTTATTTGAAACACACATCAAAAGTGTGTGAAATAGAAACCTGGGTGCAGAAGGAAAATAACCTTTTTGTAAGGTATCTACCTTTGATTGTTCTGCATATCCCCTTTTTACGAAATCAGTTTTCATCTCGGCTTTATCAAAAGAGATTTTACCTTCCTGATCGTCGAGATTAAAGACTTCGGAGATTGATTGTGGTGTGATTTGAATCACTTTACCCTGTATCGAGGAGTTAATGGCTATGACTTTATCGTCTTGTTTTTCAAGCGTCGCCTTTTTCCAAAACTCTCCCTGGGTTTGCAGATAGATGAGAGCATTTGCTGTCAACAAAGTTTTGTACTTTGATGCAGATATTGTATCAATGATGGAGTCGAAAGTGTGGTTGTCTTTGGGTTTTGTGAGTAAACCCAAATAGTTGTGAGATTGTTTGTATGGTATTTCGATGGATTCTTCGACCGTTTGAGCGACCTCTTTTGAAGATGGTGGTGATTTTGGTTTAGATTTTGATTTTGACTTTGATTTTGTCATTTTTGCAGAGAAGAACGAAAAATGATTTTGAAGTTTTTGAGAAGAAGGGTTGGAAACTGCTATGAGAAGAGAATTTTGGAATTCAATTCGACAGTGTAAAACCCTGTTTGGGGTTTAGGGCAGGGTTTTATTTAGGGAAAAAAATGATCGCTGATGTGGCAGCGGTTATTACGATCTGAGGGCTAAAAACTGAGCACGTGTCAAACACTGATGAAATGGATGAAAGATGGAGAACAGCTGTTTTAATAGCCACTGATGAATCAAGCATCAGTGGTTACAACGGTAATAATGTGAAGGCAGTGGAAGATATTTACTATCAGTAGATAGTATATCAGTGGATAAGACACTGATTTTGCACATCAGTGCTTTTCAAGAAAATGAGGGATCAGTGGTTAACTTTCAGCAGTGGACAGTGTTTAGAGATCAGACGTTGAAACAAAACAGTGGTTAGGGTAAATGGTACAGGTCTGAAGGACAAGCATTCCAGCAACAGTTCTGAGAATTTTCATTCAAGGTTTTGCCATATGTCAATTTGAAGGACAGTGGTCTAGTACCCCAGATGATGAAAACTTTTTACTAAGGCAACTCATTTTCGTTTAATATTCAATTAAAACATGAGTACCCTAGTAATTCAAGCACAGTTTGCAATCAACCTTTGATTAAAAATTTTTGAGGCAAAACTGAGTATGACATGATCTTGGCATATGCACCATTTCCTTTTGACCCATTTATGAGGACAATAATACCACCAAAAATAAGGTATTACATCCTGACAGGAGCTGAAACTATTGCCAACAAAAACAAGCAAAAGTTCCAAATATATTATTAAACAAAATATGAATAATATATCCTGGTTATTCGAGAAAATCCTTTGAACACAACAAAAAAATGGTTAAAGGATTTTCTGAGAATAGTATCAAAAAGGATCTGGTATAATTTCAATAGAGTATATAATCATATCATTCACAAGTTATTGAAAATGGTCAGTGGTTTGACAACAGTGGTAGGAAACTTTTGGATACATTTTGACCACTGTTTGGTACCATTTTCTTTGTCAGTTGATTTCAAACATGAGGACACATGGATGAATTTTTGAACATTTGTCTAGTCCTCTTGAAATTTAATCACTGGAGACACTATTATCACCTGAACTTACTTGAACCAATAAGCACAGACAGTTGCTTAATGACCATTATTACCCCAAGCTTTGACTCTTAAGTGTTTTACGTTTATACTCTTTTCTTTTGACTTCAAAAGTTTTGAGATAAACACACTTTCGAGTTTTTTGTGAATTTTAGTTCAAAATCATTTTGCAGTAATGTTTTGAGAGACTTGGTCATGTTTGCACAAGTTTTTCAGCCAATCTCACACTACATATCATACGGACTATGTTGACCCTTGTTTTCTTAATGTATTTAAACAAGGTTGATTTGTTCCTTTTGAGGATCTCAACCTGTTTTCAACACATAAGATCTAAATAACTAAAGTCTTAATTCCCTCTTTATAGAAAATCAAAACACTAATGTCTTATGAATCATAGGTTTTGTTAATCTGAGGTTCATACTTTAGTATTTAATGAAAACATCACAAATATCAAAACAACAGTTGAAATCAATTTTAAGAATATGAAATGATCTCACAGTTTAACAGATATGTTTTCAGATCTAGAAACCATGAGTGTCTTGTGCATGAAATCACTTGTTGTGTGAATTTTGTGTGTCATATGACATCTTGGTTGATTTACAGAGTTTTTCGATTAACCATTTTGAACATGATTTACTCGATACTCTGTTTTTCAACTAAATACAACCAACCTTAGTATCAATGAATTTTGAGCCGAACTGTTATGTCAGTTTGACTGTTAAATCGAAATTGACTGTCCAAGCTCTGATACCAATTGTTAGGATCTGAGGCTTTCATGATTATATTTGTTTGTATGTTTTGAACAATTAGTGAATATGAAAACATGTAAAGTGCAGCGGAAATAGATACAAACTTTGTAAACACAATCAATGGAGAAAAATAGTTTGATAGCATTTGCTTCTCATAGAGTCAAAAGATTACAAATCAAAGCAAAAGATTTCAGACATGCTTACAAACTAAACTCCCCCTCAGCCTGATGCCCCAAGGTTGGTTGCACACAAGATGAAAGGATTAGACATGAGGAGAAGAACCAGCTCAGTCAATCAAATGTAACAGTACAGTGTACTGTTACATTTATAGGCAAACCAAACCACTGAGGTATCTCAGCTGACGTCACCATGAAAGCGACGTCTAACAGCCTAACAACCTGTATCTACTGTCCTTACATAAGCACTGCTAAACCTAACCACTGACTATACATAAAACAAATAATTCACTAAACAGCTGCTCTCCCTTTATGTCAGTGCTTTACTCAAGGTTGATCAGTCCTTGACTTGGCAGTGCTTTATCATCAGTAGATAGGACCAGCAGTGTTGGATACTTCAGGGTTTTGATCAGCAGTTGAAAGGGCAACAGCATTTGTATATGGACAGTGGATAGAGACCATCAGTTGTTATAAATCACTTTCAAGGGGAAAGCTTAATGTAAACTGCTGCTTATTGTGAATCCACTGTTGTGACCTGGTTTTGGCTTTACATTATCTGTTCCTCTGGTAGGGTTCAATCCCAACACTCATACACCAATAAAAGAGTAACTTGCCACTCATTGAGACTCTATACCCACTGGGATTTGTTTTCTTGAAGGCCACTGCAATCCCATCACCAGTCTTCAGTAGGGAAATGTAACAATATCAAACCAGCCTACAAAAACAGTTCGGTAACCACCCTCTCTAGGTAAAGATTACTGACCGAAATTCTTTGTGGCGGTCTTCGGCTCAGAAAATGTTCACGTCTTCAACTTTGGTATCATTATTCTACGTGTTGAGCACTACATACCTCTGCTAATGAAGCTTTTATTTTCAATTAATGACTTGAATTGCTTAATGACTTTGCTGCATTTCAATTAATGACTTGAACAATGATTAGTGCTTAATGACTGTGCTGCATTTAAATTAATGACTTGAATTACTTTCTGATTATTGCCATATACATACATTAGCATCATATACTACAAATGACATATCATTATTGCATGCAAACTTTGTTGATTCAAATGATGCACGAAACACAGTTAGCACAGTTATCAGACAAATAAGAAAAATGCTAACGGAGTTCAGTACATAGACAGACATTGTATTGAGACACATAATGAGCCAGAAACCAAGTATTACACTAGTATAGTGTGTAGGAAAGTAAGGATCACAAAACTACATTCCTAGAGATAGTTTAAGTGCCGGAAAGTGCCTAAAACTCACACAATCTGCAAAATTCTGCAGAAATCAGCATAAATCAGCATTTAAACACACTAATATCACGCAGAAATATGGTTAAATGGTCCTGAATGCTTACCTAAGTGTCGGGAATCAGAACAGTCACAAAAGGTAACATAAAGCACACTAAACTGCATAGTTTAGCACCTTAACGAACCGGTAACCAACCGAACAACCGGACACTACCTGAAACACCAAATTTTCACTAGAAACACTGTTTTAACATTACCAAGCTAGTTATGGTTCCCGAACATCATAACACACTAAATAACACCTAGTAACTAACTAACCAAAGTAACACTTGAATTTTAACTAACTAACCATATAGTTGAAACCTAGCCTATACCCCCCACCCCCCACCTAGTAAACGGCCAACAAGGGCCCCACACCAAGATTATATCTTGTTATTATATTAGATCATGTCTCATTTTTAAAAACACATGAACCATTGGAAAATTGTGAGTTAGAAAGTTTATAAGTTTAACCTTGAGACATAACCTTAATTTCTCTAAACAACACTTCAACACACTTCATCTTCTTCTACTTTCCCCCATTCTCGGCCGAACACCCACACTTATATATCCATCATCATCCTTCAACTTCCATTCAATCCACACATATACAAGGGTGCTAGAAGACATACAAAGAAGCATGGAGCCTTTGGAAGCTAAAGGACCTTCACCATTTGCTTTTATCCACATCATTTTCTCTAGTGATCATCCCTAGCCTTGAGCTAGTAGTAAGAACACTATACTCTTCATTTTACATCTTGTTTAAGTGGTTAAAGAATGATACATGTTGTTAATCATGATGAACACTAAGAATCTTGAACTGTAAACTTGAACATAACCTTAAAATCATAAGAAATCATGATGTTTATGTGTTGTTATACTTGTTGAATGTTGTTTGCTCATGTTTATGATGTTGATCATCTTATGATCTTGCTAAATAATGATTAAAAACATAATCTAGCAAGATGAGAGGATGAAAATGTTAAAGATCCATAGATCATCCTCATGTGAATCATGAACTTGAAAGAATAAGTTGTTTTCTTTTTAAGTGATGATCAAAGTAAGGTGTAAGTCTTGTAAATCTATGATATCAAGAATGGTTTTTCAAGAAATCAAGTTAAAAATACAAAGTTTACTTAATCTTGGTTCTTAAATAAATAAACTACATTTTTAGTGGTTAATCAAGTGTAGGATCATGTATTTAACAAGAAGAATCCAAGAAGAAACATTTTTAGAAAATGTAAATACAAGTTCTAAAGAACTAATTTCTTTAAAAATGATGTTTTTTAAGAAACAACCACACTTTAAAGGGTAACTAAGCTTACTAAACACACTAGTGAGTTACTACAAATTTTTATAAATTTTCAAGTTCATGAGGTAGTAGTTATGCTTGATTTTGGCAAATTGGTAAGTGTAGATTGATTTGTTGTTGATTGTGTCGATTTACAAAAGAAAATGATATGCCTTGAAGGCATGGAAACCTCCATTTTTATGGGAAACTATGGCAAAATGTTTCTAAAAATTAAACACTTAGAAACAAATTTTTGAACAAATCTTTACAAGTATATTTTAAACCGTGATTTTTCATATAAAGTTTGCCATGAATTTTGTTACAAAAATTGTAAATATTGGAGGTTGGTTTTTATAAATAAAAGTGACTAAGTATGTATTTGGATGAAAAATGGATTTATATATATTTTCTAAGTTGGACTTGAAAATATATTATTTTTGAAGTTTACATGGGAATATAATTATTTTAGCCAAAGGAAAAATTATAAATAATTTTTCTATGTAATATCTCTTAAATATATATTGATGAATTTTTATTAGAAATATTATTCCGAAAAAGTAATACGAAAGTTAAGTATAAGAATACTTAATAAACACAATAAAAATACGTATTCTCGTGCGTATAAACACACACCGGAATACGCCACCGATACTTGGCAAACTATACGAGTATAAGAATACGAATACGAATACAAATACACCCATCCTTGGGATGGATATACATGTACAACTACATAAAGAGTAACAAGTTAAAATAAATTATTTTAACTAATATTCAAAACTTTAATAAATATAATTTAAGTTAAAATATTTATTATTTTAACAAATAATTATATAACTTGGAATAATATTAAAGACACAATGAAACGTAACTCAATGGCACTAATTAAGACTAAGTCAAGGCACGACCCGCTCGTCTAATAGACTGTAGTACGTTTGTAGGAAGTCGTGTGAACAAGTAACAGCTGTGAGTTACGTTGGATTGATTTGAAGAAGTAAAACTGTGAGTTCATGTACCCCTTTTCTTTTAACTGTTTTTGGTTTTATAACTTCGGTGGTGAAGTACATGTTAAAAGCTGTTTACATACGATTACATTTGGTATGGTTAGCTAAGGAAAGGTACTGCTTGATCATGTGAGTGATGGGTACAACGCTTAAGACCATTAATCCTCGTTGTAGGACCAGGGGACATGAGTGATAAATCTATTTTGGGTGTAGCGAGCCCAACACCCATGTGGACCGGGGTTTGGCCCATGAGGTGACTATGTCTTACAGCCGAAGACAAAATTTGCTTGGTTTGAGTCTTCCTGCATCACGTCACGCATATTAATGGCCTTGCAAACCATTCATTATCTGTTTTCCTTGTTTTCTTTCATACCGGGATTTACAAACATACATACATACTTTCAATGATTACAAAGGTTTATTCCTGCACACAAACAAACACATGAACTCGCTCAACTTTTGTTGATTTTTTCAAACTACATGTATTTCAGGGAATTAAATGTGGATCTGGCGGGCGTTTGGATGTTTCAAGTAACCTTGGGAATAAGAGATGTCATCCGGAGTCTAAGGGTTTGGATAGTGTGTCTTATCCTGGATAGGACACATCTTCCAAAGCCTGGTTTTTATTAATGTCTTTTGTCGAGTCCTTGTGGAACTCTAAAACAAGTTGCATGGTTTGTATTTGGATTTGAAGTTGTGTTGGTTTTCAAGACAATGTTGTTTGTAATGTTTTTAAACTTAATCAATGGATGAACATCTTTAGTTTTATCATATAGTTGTTTGTTATGGTTGAATGCAATGATATTAAGCAAGTCACACATAATCACGCTTCCGCAAAAGTCAGGGTGTGACAGTTTGGTATCAAAGCTTTGATTGTTGCGAACTAGGATTCCTTCTCGAGTCTAGATGTAACACCCGTCAAATTTTTACTTAATTTTAGTAATAATTTATACCATTTAAAATATAATATTGTTTGACTAACTTGACTTTCATTACAAAAATTTATAAATATCATCAAGCTTAGCCATCTTATGACTAAGTTAAAACATTTTAAAAGTCGTTTAAACAAGTGACTACAACCCATACACAAAAGTACTAAAGGTTTAAAAACGTTGCGGAAGCTTCAAAATGTAGTGTTCGGTTCTTCATCCTATACTTGATCGCCATCCGTAAGTTCCCCAACATGACCTAATGTAAAAACCACATCAAAAGTTAGTTTTGACAATAATATAACATGTATAATCGAATTCTAGGATCAAAACAATTGAAAACAAATGAAAAATCCGAATTCAGCTCGCTCGCGCCCCGCGAGAGGTTCTACGCGGGCCGCGAGGATCTCCCGCGAGTCGCGGAGTGATTCGGGTGGTCTTCCGCGTGGCGCGGGGGGTCACGTTTTCCAGCAGCTCCAGTTTTGTGAGCTGCATTTGCTGCCAGCTCCGGAAAACCCAGTTTTTAACTTCGTTTGGCCATATCTTTTGACTCGTAAGTCCGTTTTAAGTGATTTTTCTTCCTATATGTCTGTAAATTCATTACCGACATAACTATTATAAATTTGATATCCAAAATTTAATTTACGGACCGAAAGACCATATGTCACAAGGTAATTATTCGACCCATTCTAATCTTACACATTTTACAATCATTTGACTAATGAACCTATGGCGCCCTATGCCCAACATCCGGGGCTTAATATCACCCGCATTTCTTACTAACTTCTTAGTTTAATGCCTTTGTGATTATTATCGCCATTGTCGACTACTAGAACGTTTAAAACTACAATTTTACACACTAATAGATCAATTGGCTCATCTTGTGGAACCATCCACCTATGATGACTACCAATTAGGTTCGTTTACTATACTAAGTCCATCAAATTCACATTCCAACCATAATCAATAAAAATTCTATCAATAACGCATAGTTTATCCATATTCCAACGAATGTAACGGATCAAGTTACATACCTTAGCGTACGCTCTTCAACCGCGAATCACCACCGGCTTGTCCACTCGACGTTCCGGTATCCTTTCCTATAGAGTTCAATTCAAGACATGTTTAGAACTCTCTTTAAACCTCACTTCGCATAATATACCGAAACATCATAATTATGCGTTAAAGCTTTAAATTTCTATTTTTAAGCCTTCTTTGAGGCATTTTCACAAACACCTTAAAGGCAGATTTATCACAAGATTATATGACAAGTTTCTAGCTTATCATTTAGCCCTAATTTCACTTTAATCAACATTTTACATGATTGTTAGCTTCTAGATTTCTGAAATCACTTCCAAATTGTCAAATTACACAAAATTAACACCCAATATCCTAGTATTCATCAATTTACTCATAACCCATTAATCACATACAATGGTGTTCATGGATTCACCAAAATTTCCTATGATTTCAACTTCTATTGGTCTAGGGTTTGTTCCTAGACACTATAGTTGTTCCTTAATCATCATAACATATACATGCAACCCTAAATTCAGATTTTTTCCAATTTCATGAGAATTTCAAGTTAAGATTTTTCACTAATTTTTACATACCTTGTAATCCCCTTGCGATGAGGATCACGATTCTAAGCTCGGATTTTCGTTTGGACCAGATTTGCTCCTTCAATTTGAGAGTTTTAGTAGAATTCTAGGTTTTTGAAGGTGGGTGTCGCCCCCTTGTTGTTCTGGTCGACCAGACCCCCAAAATGGGGTGTTTGGTTTGTGTTTTATTTGTTTAATATAATTCAAGTTTCAATTTTAACAACCTAAACCCCTCCACTATGACCAATATGTAAATTGGTTGCTTTTTAACCTACTATAGATTATTTCTAGACTATTAACCAACTAGGTTAAAATTCCTAGTTAGTAAATTCTTGTTTATTTATACTTTATAATTCTAATATAAAGTTTTTATATTTTTCGGGGTGTTACAAGTCCACCCCCCCTTAAAAGGGGTTTCGTCCCCGAAACCGTAGTACGTACCAAATAATGTAGGGTAGAGCCGACGCATCTCTTCCTCGGTCTCCCACGTGGTGTCCGAGCCTTTCCTATGCTCCCATTTGACTTTGACTTGATCGATTTGTCTATTTCGTAAGTGTTTGACTTTTCGATCTAAAATCTCCAACGGTCTCACAGCGTAATTCAGACTATTATCCACTTCGATATCATCATAATGGATATAGGTTGTTTCGTCCGCTAGGCACTTTCGTAATTGTGACACGTGAAACATGCCATGAATCCCACTTAGTTCCTCCGGTAGCTCAAGGCGGTAAGCTACCTTGCTAACTCTCCCGATAATTTTGAATGGCCCAATAAACCTCGGGCTTAGTTTCCCCCTTTTTCTGAATCTAATAACGCCCTTCCATGGGGAAACCTTTAACATGACCATGTCACCAACTTGGAATTCGATTGGCCTCTTCCTTTTATCAGCATACACCTTTTGCCTGTCTTGAGCTGCTTTCAAGTGTGCCCGAACTTTTTCAATCTTTTCATTTGTGGATCGTACTATATCTTGGTGGGCGAGTTCAAGTGGACCCACTTCACCCCAACATACCGGGGTTCGACACTTCCTACCGTAAAGCATTTCGTACAGTGCCATCTTAATACTAGATTGGTAACTGTTGTTATACAAAAACTCGACTAACGGTAGGTGAACATCCCAACTGCCTCCAAAGTCAATTATACACGCCCATAGCATCTCCCCCAATGTTTGTATCGTTCTTTCACTTTGTCCATCCGTTTGAGGATGGTACGCAATGCTAATGAACAATTTGGTTCCCATTTGCTCTTGGAAATCTCGCCAGAAATTCGAAGTAAACCGGGTATCCCTATCAGACACGATGGACACCGGCACCCCATGACGTGCTATTATTTCATTGGTGTAAACTTCTGACATCTTTTCTGACGTACAAGTCTCACGAATCGGAATGAAGTGAGCACTTTTCGTCAATCTATCCACCACTACCCATATGGCATCGAAAAGATTGAAAAAGTTCGGGCACACTTGAAAGCAGCTCAAGACAGGCAAAAGGTGTATGCTGATAAAAGGAAGAGGCCAATCGAATTCCAAGTTGGTGACATGGTCATGTTAAAGGTTTCCCCATGGAAGGGCGTTATTAGATTCAGAAAAAGGGGGAAACTAAGCCCGAGGTTTATTGGGCCATTCAAAATTATCGGGAGAGTTGGCAAGGTAGCTTACCGCCTTGAGCTACCGGAGGAACTAAGTGGGATTCATGGCACGTTTCACGTGTCACAATTACGAAAGTGCCTAGCGGACGAAACAGCCTATATCCATTATGATGATATCGAAGTGGAAATAGTCTGAATTACGCGGTGAGACCGTTGGAGATTTTAGATCGAAAAGTCAAACACTTACGAAATAGACAAATCGATCAAGTCAAAGTCAAATGGGAGCATAGGAAAGGCTCGGACACCACGTGGGAGACCGAGGAAGAGATGCGTCGGCTCTACCCTACATTATTTGGTACGTACTACGGTTTCGGGGACGAAACCCCTTTTAAGGGGGGTGGACTTGTAACACCCCGAAAAATATAAAAACTTTATATTAGAAGTAACACCCGTTAAAGTTTTACTTGATTTTAGTAATAATTTATACCATTTAAAATATAATATTGTTTGACTAACTTGACTTTCATTACAAAAATTTATAAATAACATCAAGCTTAGCCATCTTATGACTAAGTTAAAACATTTTAAAAGTCGTTTAAACAAGTGACTACAACCCATACACAAAAGTACTAAAGGTTTAAAAACGTTGCGGAAGCTTCAAAATGTAGTGTTCGGTTCTTCATCCTATGCTTGATCGCCATCCGTAAGTTCCCCAACATGACCTAATGTCAAAACCACATCAAAAGTTAGTTTTGACAATAATATAACATGTATAATCGAATTCTAGGATCAAAACAATTGAAAACAAATGAAAAATCCGAATTCAGCTCGCTCGCGCCCCGCGAGAGGTTCTACGCGGGCCGTGAGGATCTCCCGCGAGTCGCGGAGTGATTCGGGTGGTGTTCCGCGTGGCGCGGGGGGTCACGTTTTCCAGCAGCTCCAGTTTTGTGAGCTGCATTTGCTGCCAGCTCCGGAAAACCCAGTTTTTAACTTCGTTTGGCCATATCTTTTGACTCGTAAGTCCGTTTTAAGTGATTTTTCTTCCTATATGTCTGTAAATTCATTACCGACATAACTATTATAAATTTGATATCCAAAATTTAATTTACGGACCGAAAGACCATATGTCACAAGGTAATTATTCGACCCATTCTAATCTTACACATTTTACAATCATTTGACTAATGAACCTATGGCGCCTTATGCCCAACATCCGGGGCTTAATATCACCCGCATTTCTTACTAACTTCTTGGTTTAATGCCTTTGTGATTATTATCGCCATTGTCGACTACTAGAACGTTTAAAACTACAATTTTACACACTAATAGATCAATTGGCTCATCTTGTGGAACCATCCACCTATGATGACTACCAATTAGGTTCGTTTACTATACTAAGTCCATCAAATTCACATTCCAACCATAATCGATAAAAATTCTATCAATAACGCATAGTTTATCCATATTCCAACGAATGTAACGGATCAAGTTACATACCTTAGCGTACGCTCTTTAACCGCGAATCACCACCGGCTTGTCCACTCGACGTTCCGGTATCCTTTCCTATAGAGTTCAATTCAAGACATGTTTAGAACTCTCTTTAAACCTCACTTCGCATAATATACCGAAACATCATAATTATGCGTCAAAGCTTTAAATTTCTATTTTTAAGCCTTCTTTGAGGCATTTTCACAAACACCTTAAAGGCAGATTTATCACAAGATTATATGACAAGTTTCTAGCTTATCATTTAGCCCTAATTTCACTTTAATCAACATTTTACATGATTGTTAGCTTCTAGATTTCTGAAATCACTTCCAAATTGTCAAATTACACAAAATTAACACCCAATATCCTAGTATTCATCAATTTACTCATAACCCATTAATCACATACAATGGTGTTCATGGATTCACCAAAATTTCCTATGATTTCAACTTCTATTGGTCTAGGGTTTGTTCCTAGACACTATAGTTGTTCCTTAATCATCATAACATATACATGCAACCCTAAATTCAGATTTTTCCCAATTTCATGAGAATTTCAAGTTAAGAATTTTCACTAATTTTTACATACCTTGTAATCCCCTTGCGATGAGGATCACGATTCTAAGCTCGGATTTTCGTTTGGACCAGATTTGCTCCTTCAATTTGAGAGTTTTAGTAGAATTCTAGGTTTTTGAAGGTGGGTGTCGCCCCCTTGTTGTTCTGGTCGACCAGACCCCCAAAATGGGGTGTTTGGTTTATGTTTTATTTGTTTAATATAATTCAAGTTTCAATTTTAACAACCTAAACCCCTCCACTATGATCAATATGTAAATTGGTTGCTTTTTAACCTACTATAGATTATTTCTAAACTATTAACCAACTAGGTTAAAATTCCTAGTTAGTAAATTCTTGTTTATTTATACTTTATAATTCTAATATAAAGTTTTTATATTTTTCGGGGTGTTACACTAGACTACAATCATTAGGGCTCTCACGAAAGTATTTTTACAACATGTTTTCATTGCATACACGAAACGCCCAGATCCATGGAACAAATATTTTTACAAAAGGAAAGACAAGAAACACGAATGCACTCACAAATCCCAGACTAACCGATAGACAAGGAAGGATAGAAAGGGTTCGTGAGGAATCACGAGGATACATGACTTCATGATACACTGTCTTTGATTGCATACTAAGTGATAGTGGTTCATATATGTGGATATGTTATGATTGTTATATTACAGGCATTATGTCTTCATCCGAGAGTGGATTGTCCGACGCCGATAACCCTATGGCTATTGTTTCCGATGACGAGATCGCACCAGAGCCAGAGATCTTTACATCCGATACTGAGAGCGACCCAGATATGCTATCAGACGACGAGGACGACTTGCAGCCGTTCTCGTTACCTGATTTTGGAAATGACTTACCTCTAGCTGATGGTATCCCAGACGAGGATCCTTTTGTTATTCCCATTCCAGTCCATGATCATCTTATCATCGGGCATCCCGATGGTGAGCATATTGTGGCACCGATCCTCGCTCCCGTTCCTCTCGTGGTCATCCCTCCTGAGGATTGACCTTTTGACGGTCTGTTTGATGATGATGTTGATCTGTTTGTTGACGCCCATGGTGATGGAGAGTTGGATGAGGACGTTGTTGCTATTCCACCTCTCGAGATTCCCATTATTGAGATTTCCTCTAATACTAGTTTACACTCTGTCTCAGATTCCTTTGAGTCTGTGACGTCTTTTACCTTGCAGGCAGTTGGATTACGGCGCTATGCCACTGATTCTGATGATGATATTGCGATGTCAGCTGCACCATCCCCTCCACACGACCCCGAGCCTGGTCTTGAGCCAGATTTTGCTCCTGTTGATCAGCCTGATGTTGCACCTGCTGATCCTGAGCCCTTACCTGATCATAACCCTATTCCTTTTGGCATACCAGACATTGCACCCCTCATACCTGATCCAGTTCCTGCACCCGTTGACCCTCCTATTATTGAGCCACTTGTTCCTCCACCTACACCCGCACCCGCTGATGTTGCTCTTTTTCATCCTGTGGAGTCTGATGTCCACCGTGTTGATTTACCTATTGTTTTCTTGCAGGACATACCCGCACCCCGTCCAGGGGAAGGTACTTAAGGCCAACAGCCTAGTCATAACCCTTACGTTTCAGCAGCTTTTCCACATATTCCTCAGTCTGCTCCATTTGCTCCTTTTACTTCTTCACGACTTGATGAGCCATTCCGATGGTTCCCACCGTATTCCATGCCGATTTCAGATCCATATCATCCCTCTCAGTTTGTTGGCTATACACGGGATGAGTTACTCTTATCACTTCAACTTCAGTATGAGATTATGAGTTGCAGGATTTTGGAGCTTGAGATGACACCGCGCCCTCTACCGTGTCCTTGTCAGCCTACTTTTGTTCCCCCTCATTCATCACCGTCTCCATTTTCACATCCACCTGCTCCTCTTACTCCTTTTCCAGAGTTTGATGCTCGATTTCTCACTGTCGAGCAGCAGATCAGTTAATGGCTCAGAATCATTATTCAAGTATCCGTACAATTATTAAACAATGATTAGTGCTTAATGATTGTGCTTCATTTCAATTAATGACTTGAATTGCTTTCTGATTATTGCCATATACATACATGAGCATCATATACTACAAATGACATATCATTATTGCATGCAAACTTTGTTGATTCAAATGATGCACGAAACACAGTTAGCACAGTTATCAGACAAATTAGAAAAATGCTGACGGAGTTCAGTACATAGACAGACATTGTATTGAGACACAGAATGAGCCAGAAACCAAGTGTTACACTAGTATAGTGTGTAGGAAAGTAAGGATCACAAAACTGCCTTCCTATAGATAGTTTAAGTGCCGGAAAGTGCCTAAAACTCACACAAACTGCAAAATTCTGTAGAAATTAGCATAAATCAGCATTTAAACACACTAATATCATGCAGAAATATGGTTAAATGATACTGAATGCTTTCCTAAGTGTCGGGAATCAAAACAGTCACAAAAGGTAACATAAAGCACACTAAACTGCATAATTTAGCACCTTAACGAACTGGTAACCAACCGAACAACCGGACACTACCTGAAACACCAAATTTTCACTAGAAGCACTGTTTTAACATTACCAAGCTAGTTATGGTTCCCGAACATCATAACACACTATATAACACCTAGTAACTAACTAACCTAACTAACACTTGAATTTTAACTAACTACCTAACCATTTAGTTGAAACCTAGCCTATACCCCCCCCCCCCCCACCTAGTAAACGGCCAACAAGGGCCCCACACCAAGATTATATCTTGTTATTATATTAGATCTTGTCTTAGTTTTAAAAACACATGAACCATTGGAAAATTGTGAGTTAGAAAGTTTATAAGTTTAACCTTGAGACATAACCTTCATTTCTCTAAACAACACTTCAACACACTTCATCTTCTTCTTCCTTCCCCCATTCTCGGCCGAACACCCACACTTATACATCCATCATCATCCTTCAACGTCCATTCAATCCACACATATACAAGGGTGCTAGAAGACATACAAAGAAGCTTGGAGCCTTTGGAAGCTAAAGGACCTTCACCATTTGCTTTTATCTACATCATTTTCTCTAGTGATCATCCCTAGCCTTGAGCTGGTAGTAAGAACACTATACTCTTCATTTTACATCTTGTTTAAGTGGTTAAAGAATGATACATGTTATTAATCATGATGAACACTAAGAATCTTGAACTTGAAACTTGAACATAAGCTTAAAATCACAAGAAATCATGATGTCTATGTGTTGTTATGCTTGTTGAATGTTGTTTGCTCATGTTTATGATGTTGATCATCATATGATCTTGCTAGATAATGATTAAAAACATAATCTAGCAAGATGAGAGGATGAAAATGTTAAAGATCCATAGATCATCCTCATGTGAATCATGAACTTGAAAGAATATGTTGTTTTCTTGTTAAGTGATGATCAAAGTAAGGTGTAAGACTTGTAAATCTAAGATATCAAGAATGGTTTTTCAAGAAATCAAGTTAAAAATACAAAGTTTACTTAATCTTGGTTCTTAAATAAATAAACCACATTTTTAGTGGTTAATCAAGTGTAGGATCATCTATTTAACAAGAAGAATCCAAGAAGAAACATTTTTAGAAAATGTAAATACAAGTTGTAAAGAACTAATTTCTTTAAAAATGATGTTTTTAGAGAAACAACCACACTTTAAAGGGTAACTAAGCTTACTAAAAACACACTAGTGAGTTACTACAAATTTTTATAAATTTTCAAGTTCATGAGGTAGTAGTTATGCTTGATTTTGGCAAATTGATAAGTGTAGATTGATTTGTTGTTGATTGTGTCGATTTACAAAAGATAATGATATCCCTTGAAGGCATGGAAACCTCCATTTTTAGGGAAAACTATGGCAAAAATTTTCTAAAAATTAAACACTTAGAAAAATATTTTTGAACAAATATTTACAAGTATATTTTAAACCATGATTTTTCATATAAAGTTTGCCAGGAATTTTGTTGCAAAAATTGTAAATATTGGAGGTTGGTTTTTATAAATAAAAGTGACTAAATATGTATTTAAGAAATATATATTTAGAAGTCACCATGTGTGTGATTATTTGTATATTATGTGTATTAGTTATATTATTTTAGGACTTGAAATAATATAACTCATCAAAATACCAAAAATTACAATCCAAAATATTACCAAAATTTCAAGAGAACGAATATACAAAGAATACCCAAAATATTGGAGAAACCGAACAAAGGAATATAACTTACAAAATATTCCGGAAAATTTATTTCACAAATATATTTTTGGTAATAAGTATTTTGGACACCAAAGGAACAAAAATATGATTTTTACAATTATTACGAAATTATATCATATTTTTTACAAGGAGAAAATATATTATTTTTGGCAAGTAAAAAAATATATATTTTTCTTGGAATTATTAGAAAATATATTATTTTTGGGATGAAAAATGTATTTTCTTAAATAAACATTGAAATATATTATTTTTGGATGAGAAATGGATTTATATATATTTTCTAAGTTGGACTTTAAAATATATTATTTTTGAAGTTTACATAAGAATATAATTATTGTAGCCAAAGGAAAAATTATAAATAATTTTTCTATGTAATATCTCTTAAATATATATTTTGAGAATATATATTGATGAATTTTATTAGAAATATTATTCCGGAAAAGTAATACGAAAGTTAAGTATAAGAATACTTAATAAACACAATAAAAATACGTATTCTCATACGTATAAACACACACCAGAATACGCCACCGATACTTGGCAAAAATATACAATTATAAGAATACGAATACAAATACACCCATCCTTGGGATGGATATTTATGTACAAATACATAAAAAGTAACAAGTTAAAATATATTATTTTAACTAATATTCCAAACTTTAATAAATATAATTTAAGTTAAAATATTTATTATTTTAACAAATAATTATATAACTTGGAATAATATTAAAGACATAATGAAACGTAACTCAATGGCACTAATTAAGACAAAGTCAAGGCACGACCCGCTCGTCTAATAGACTGTAGTACGTTTGTAGGAAGTCGTGTGAACAAGTAACAACTGTGAGTTACGTTGGATTGATTTGAAGAACGCAAAACTGTGAGTTCATGTTCCCCCTTTTCTTTTAACTGTTTTTGGTTTTATAACTTCGGGGGGTGAAGTACATGTTATAAACTGTTTACATACGATTACATTTGGTATGGTTAGCTAAGGAAAGGTACTGCTTGATCATGTGAGTGATGGGTACAACGCTTAAGACCATTAATCCTCGTTGTAGGACCAGTGGACGTGAGTGATAGATCTATTTTGGGTGTAGCGAGCCCAACACCCATGTGGACCGGGGTTTGGCCCATGAGGTGACTATGTCTTACAGCCGGAGACAAAATTTGCTAGGTTTGAGTCTTCCTGCATCACGTCACACATATTAATGGCCTTGCAAACCATTAATGATCTGTTTTCCTTGATTGCTTTCATACCGGGATTTACAAACATACATACTTTCAACTTTTGTTGATGTTTTCAAACTACATGTATTTCAGGGAATTAAATGTGGATCTGGCAGGCGTTTGGATGTTTCAAGTAATGTTGGGAATAAGAGATGTCATCCGGAGTCTAAGGGTTTGGATAGTGTGTCTAATCCTGGATAAGACACATCTTCCAAAGCCTGGTTTTTATTAATGTCTTCTGTCGAGTCCTTATGGAACTCTAAAACATGTTGCATGGTTTGTATTTGGATTTGAAGTTGTGTTGGTTTTCAAGACAATGTTGTTTGTAATGTTTTTAAACTTAACCAATGGATGAACATCTTTAGTTTTTTCTTATAGTTGTTTGTTATGGTTGAATGCAATGACATTAAGCAAGTCACATATAATCACGCTTCCGCAAAAGTCAGGGTGTGACAGTTTGGTATCAGAGCTTCGATTGTAACGAACTAGGATTCCTTCTCGAGTCTAGACTACAATCATTAGGGCTCTCACGAAAATATTTTTAACCGACATGTTTTCATTGCATACACGAAATGCCCAGATCCATTGAACAAAATTTTTACAAAAGGAAAGACAAGAAACACGAAAGCACTCACAAATCACGAGGATACATGACTTCATGATACACTGTCTTTGATTACATACTAAGTGATATTGGTTGATATATGTGCATATGTTATGATTGTTATATTAGAGGCATTATGTCTTCATCCGAGAGTGGATTGTCCGACACCGATGACCCTATGGCTATTGTTTCCGATGACAAGATCGCACCAGAGCTAGCGATCTTTACATCTGATAATGACAGCGACCCAGATATGCTGTCAAAAGACAAGGACGACTTGCAGCCGTTCGCATTGGCTGATTTTGGAGATGACTTATCTCTAGCTGATGGTATCCCAGACGAGGATCCTTTTGTTATTCCCATTCCAGTCCATGATCATCTTATCATCGAGCATCCCGATGGTGAGCATATTTTGCTCCTGTTGATCAGCCTGATGTTGCACCTACTGATCCTGAACCCTTACCTGATCATGACCCTATTCCTTTTGGCATACCAGACATTGCACCCCTCATACCTGATCTAGTTCCTGCAACCGTTGACCCTCCTGTTATTGAGCCAGTTGTTCCTCCACCTGCACCCGCACCAGCTGATGTTGCTCCTTTTCATCCTGTGGAGTCTGATGTCCACCGTGTTGATTTACCTATTGTTTTCTTGCAGGACATACCCGCACCCCGTCCAGGGGAAGGTACTTCAGGCCAGCAGCCTAGTCATGACCCTTACGTTTCAGCAGCTTTTCCACATATCCCTCAGTCTGTACCGTTTTGCTCCTTTTACTTCTTCACCACTTGATGAGCCATTCCGATGGTTCCCACTGTATTCCATGCCGATTTCAGATCCATATCATCCCCCTCAGTTTGTTGGCTATACACGGGATGAGTTACTCTTATCACTTCAGCTTCAGTATGAGATTATGAGTCGCAGGATTTTGGAGCTTGAGATGACACCGCGCCCTCTACCGTATCCTTGTCAGCCTACTTTTGTTCCCCCTCATTCATCACCGTCTCCATTTTCACATCCGCCTGCTCCTTTTACTCCTTTTCCAGAGTTTGATGCTCGATTTCTCACTGTCGAGCAGCAGATCAGTTATCTGTTGCGTCATGTATATGAGCTTGAGGAGAAGCCTGCGCATGTGCGTAGCTTGCTTTTCTTTCCTCCACCTCCTCCTCCACCACCACCACCAGCATAGTTGGTTTTTGGTTTTATGTAGGTTGCATTGCTTTTGATGAGAGCACCACTATTGAGCCGAGCTTGTGAAGCCTTTTGGAGACCACCTTTTGATTGTATGACTTCTGTAGATTGGTCGATTTATTGGACAAGGGTAGTGTGACCCTGTGTTCCCTTTTGATATGATACACTTTGTAAGACATGTAACAATATTTTGTGGTCGATGATTAATGAAAGCTCAATCGTCATGTTCTCATTAAATACATTGTTTTACATGTTTGTGCCATGATTGTAATGATATATGTTTGCTTTCTATGGTAAATACTATTATATATATACGTACTATTTATTATTTATCGAATAAGACCTGACCTATACAATCTTCTTCTTAGAAGATGCCTCCTCGAAGGAACACTCAGTTGCCCACAAACGAGGCAGAATTACAAGAACGAATTTCACAGGCAATCGCACACCATGAGGCCCTACTCTCCGAACACAGCGGAGGTACCTCAGGGAATAACCCACCTAACGGTAATGTTTAAGTCACTTAAGACACATTACAATACGTTTGGACAATTCCATGTGCGTTTGCTAATACTTTCTATGAATGATGTTGCATGTACAGGTTGTACTTACAAGCAGTTCCTGGACTGCAAGCCTCTAAACTTTGACGGTACTGGAGGTGCCGTAGCTTTTGTGATATGGGCTGAGAAAATAGATTCTGTGCTGCGGATGAATAAGTGTGTGCCAGAGCATCAAGTCACCTATATTTCTGGATTGTTTCTTGATGGAGCCCTGTCATGGTGGAACCTTCAGGTTCAAACTTTGGGTGAAGCTGTAGCGTATGCGTTGACATGGGACGAGCTGAAGGATTTGATGCGTAAGAAGTACTTTTCAAGGGCAGAAATTCAGAAGTTAGAAACCGAGTTTTGGAATCTGAAAATGGATGGTCCCAAGATAGATGAGTATGTGCAGATATTCCATGATTTGTCTCGTGTTGTCCCTTACATGGTAGAACCAGAGTTCAAGCGAGTCAAACGTTTCATTTGGGGACTGGCGCCCCAGATTCTGAGCATGGTGACGACATCCAAGCCCCCAACAATTACTGAAGCCATCTACGTAAGCATGGCACTGACTGAAGAAGCGATTCGTTTGGGTAAGTTCTCAATCTCCGAGCAGAAGAAGAAAGAGACTCATGTGGAGTCGTCTGGAGAGAACAAAAGGAAGTTCTCAAATTTCAAGAAGGGTACCCAAGGAAACAACAACAGTACTAATAAGCGGAGAGATGCGAATCCACCAGCCGAGGTCAGGACTGGTGCTGCTACTTCTTAGAACAAAGGGAAAGGATATATGGGCACCCTGCCCAAGTGTGATGTATGTCAGTACCATCATGCAGGCCAGTGCAAGTTTAGGAAGTGTGGTAACTGCGGAAAGAATGGTCATTCGAAGGAAACATGTTGGGCTGGCACTGGTCGTGGGAATGGTGGTCAGAGAGGAAATGGTAATGGAATGGCAACCGTGGTGGAAACGGTTATGGGAATAGGAACCAGGGAGGTAATGGAAACCGAAACGGAAACGGAAACCAGGCGGGAAATGGAAACCACGGGGGAAATAACAACAACAATCAGGGTGGTACCGGAAATGGCCAAGGTTGCTTTGGTTGCGGTGATGTAGGGAACTTCAAGCGGGATTGCCCAAAGAACAACCAAGCTCAAGGAAGAGTCTTCAACATTGGAGCTAGGGAAGCTCGCCAGGACCCGAACGTAGTCACTGGTACGTTCCCTATTAATCAACATTTTGCATCTGTGCTATTTGATAATGGTGCCGACTATAGCTTCGTATCCCTAGAGTTTAAGAATATAATTGGGTTAGTTGCAAGTAAGTTAGAAATTTCGTATTCGATAGAACTAGCTAATGGGAAGCTAGTAGAGGCAAATGAAGTGATTAGAGGCTGTGTGATAGAGCTTGGAGAACGTGAGTTTGAGATAGATCTCCTACCAGTCGATTTGGGAAGTTTCGACGTAGTAGTTGGAATGGATTGGTTGTCTAGTAATCGAGCTGAGATCGTATGCCATGAGAAGATTATCCGTATCCCGATGGCGAATGAAGAGACGATCGTGATTCACGGAGAGAAGCAGGATACGGCCCTACGGATTATCAGTTGTTTCAAGGCACAAAAGTTTGTGCGTAAAGGATGTGTTGCCTTCTTGGCTCACGTAGTCGATAAAGAAGCCGAAGAACCAAAGCTCGAAGATATCCCTGTGATAAGGGAATATCCTGAAGTCTTCCCCGAAGACTTGCCAGGACTACCCCCACAACGACAAGTCGAGTTCCATATTGACTTGGTACCAGGCGCCGCGCCTGTAGCCAAGGCACCTTATCGACTTACGCCTTTAGAGATGCAAGAGTTGTCGATGCAGCTTCAGGAGTTATTAGACAAGGGATTCATTAGACCAAGCTTCTCGCCTTGGGGAGCTCCGGTACTATTTATCAAGAAGAAGGACGGTAGTTTTCGTATGTGCATTGACTACCGGGAGCTAAACAAGTTAACCATCAAGAATCGGTATCCCTTGCCGAGAATTGATGATCTGTTCGATCAACTTCAGGGATCAAGTTACTACTCTAAGATCGATCTTCGATCAGGTTATCACCAGCTGTGGATTCAAGAAGAGAGTATACCAAAGACTGCCTTCAGAACTCGTTATGGACATTACGAGTTTCTAGTAATGCCGTTTGGTTTGACAAACGCGCTGGCAATATTTATGGACTTGATGAACCGAGTTTGCAAGCCATATCTCGATATATTCGTGATTGTATTTATCGATGATATTTTGATCTATTCGCGGGCAAAAGAAGAGCATGAGCAACACCTTAGAGCCAACTTAGAGCTGCTTAAGAAGGAGAAGCTCTACGCTAAGTTCTCGAAGTGCGAATTTTGGTTACGTGAGGTACAGTTCCTCGGTCACGTGGTAAACAAGGATGGTATTCATGTGGATCCCACCAAGATCGAGGCGATTAAGAATTGGGGAACTCCGAAGACGCCAACCGAAATCCGATAGTTTTTGGGTTTAGCAGGGTATTATCGCAGATTCATTGAGGATTTTTCCAAAATCACTCAGCCGTTGACCTCCCTTACTCAGAAGGATAAGAAATACGAATGGGGAGATAAACAAGAAAAAGATTTTCAGCTGCTCAAGAGTAAGCTTTGCGATGCACCTATTTTATCCCTACCTGAAGGCACCGATGACTTCGTGGTCTACTGTGACGCCTCGCGACAGGGATTGGGTTGTGTGCTAATGCAACGACAAAAGGTTATCGCTTATGCTTCGCGCCAGTTAAAAGTTCATGATAAGAACTACACCACGCATGATTTGGAATTAGGCGCGGTGGTGTTTGCTTTGAAGATTTGGCGGCATTACCTTTATGGTACTCGCTGTACGATCTTTACAAATCACAAGAGCCTACAGCACATATTTGATCAAAAAGAGCTTAATATGAGACAACGGCGATGGGTAGAATTGTTAAATGATTATTATTTCGAAATCAAATATCATCCAAGAAAGGCGAATGTGGTGGCAGACGCCTTGATTCGAAAAGAGAGGATTAAGCCCATAAGGGTTAGGGCTTTAGAGATGATCATTCAGACAGATCTCTTGTTGCGTATTCGTGCTGCACAAAGAGAAGCTCTTAAGGAAGAAAAATTAAAAGCTGAGTATCTCCGAGGAATGGAGAAAAAGTTGGTACCCAACGAGGAAGGAACCTTGTATTTTATGGGACGAATTTGGGTTCCTCTCTTTGGTGGCCTCAGAGATGTTATTTTCAGTGAAGCTCATAAATCGAGGTACTCGATCCACCTAGGATCGGACAAGATGTACCAAGATTTGAAGGATTATTACTGGTGGCCAAGACTTAAGGGCGATGTGGCTATGGGAAGTGTTTGACCTGCGCCAAAGTGAAGGCCGAGTATCAGAAGCCTTCAGGTCTTCTGCAGCAACCCGAGATACCCATGTGGAAATGGGAGCATATCTCAATGGATTTCATAACGAAGTTGCCTAAGGCTCCCAGAGGTCATGATACAATTTGGGTAATCGTGGACCGTTTGACAAAGTCTGCGCACTTCTTGCCGATCAGAGAAAAGGATAACACAGGTAAGCTAGCTGAGCTGTACCTAAAGGAGATAGTCGCACGTCATGGAGTGCCTATCTCGATAATATCGGATAGAGATGGATGATTTGTATCAAGGATTTGGCAATCCTTTCAAGAAGCGTTTGGTTCTCAGTTGAATCTGAGTACTTCTTTTCATCCACAGACGGACGGTCAAGCGAGAGAACAATTCAAACGCTAGAAGATATGCTACATGCTTGCGTAATGGACTTAGGTGGCAGCTGGGATACTCATCTGCCTTTGGTTGAGTTCTCCTATAACAACAGCTACCATACAAGCATCCAAGCTGCACCGTTCGAGGCCCTCTACGGACGCAAGTGTCGATCGCCGATATGCTGGGCAGATGCAGGCAATAGACAGCTGGTTGGTCCCGAACTGGTCCAAGAAACGACAGATAAGATCATGCAGATCTGAGAGCGCATCAAGGCGGCTCGTGATCGACAGAAGAGTTATGCGGACCAAAGACGAAAACCTTTGAAATTCGAAGTGGGTGATATGGTTTTGTTGAAAGTCTCACCTTGGAAAGGTGTGGCATGCTTTGGGAAGCGTGGAAAGTTAAACCCACGATTTATCGGACCGTTTAAAATTTTAGAAAGGGTTGGTTCTGTAGCATACAAGCTGGAGCTACCAGCAGAACTTAATGGTGTTCATGATACATTCCATGTATCTAATCTGAAGAAAAGTCCAATACAAGAAACAGTGGTTATCCCTGCTGATGAAGTTTACATAAACGACACACTCCACTTTACCGAAGAATCCGTCGAGGTTACAGATTGGAAGGTTAATAAGACTCGGAGGAGTAGTGTTAAGCTTGTCAAGGTTAGATGGAACGCGCGTCACGATCCAGAGTTTACTTGGGAGCGTGAAGACCGTATGAAAGCTAGATACCCACATTTATTCCCCAACTCCCCAGCAGCTAGTAGTAAAGCTTAAAATTTCGGGGAGAAATTTTCTTAACAGGGGGAGAATGTGACAACTGTCAAAATTTCAGGTATCCGTACAATTATTAAACAATGATTAGTGCTTAATGACTGTGTTGCATTTCAATTAATGACTTGAATTCCTTTCTGATTATTGCCATATACATATATGAGCATCATATACTACAAATGACATATCATTATTGCATGCAAACTTTGTTGATTCAAATGATGCACAAAACACAGTTAGCACAATTATCAGACAAATCAGAAAAATGCTGACGGAGTTCAGTACATAGACAAACATTGTATTGAGACATAGAATGAGCCAGAAACCAAGTATTACACTAGTATAGTGTGTAGGAAAGTAAGGATCACAAAATTGCCTTCCTAGAGATAGTTTAAGTGCCGGAAAGTGCCTAAAACTCACACAAACTGCAAAATTCTGCAGAAATCAGCATTTAAACACACTAATATCATGCAGAAATGTGGTTAAATGGTCCTGAATGCTTTCCTAAGTGTCGGTAATCAAAACAGTCATAAAAGGTAACATAAAGTACACTAAACTGCATAGTTTAGCACCTTAACGAACCGGTAACCAACCGAAAACCGGACACTACCTGAAATACCAAATTTTCACTAGAAGCTCTGTTTTAACATTACCAAGCTAGTTATGGTTTCCGAACATCATAACACACTATATAACACCTAGTAACTAACTAACCTAACTAACACTTGAATTTTAACTAACTAACTAACCATTTAGTCGAAACCTAGCCTATACCCCCCCCCCACCTAGTAAACGGCCAACAAGGGCCCCACACCAAGATTATATCTTGTTATTATATTAGATCTTGTCTCAGTTTTAAAAACACATGAACCATTGGAAAATTGTGAGTTAGAAAGTTTATAAGTTTAACCTTGAGACGTAACCTTCATTTCTCTAAACAACACTTCAACACACTTCATCTTCTTCTTCCTTCCCCCATTCTCGGCCGAACACCCACACTTATACATCCATCATCATCCTTCAATGTCCATTCAATCCACACATATACAAGGGTGCTAGAAGACATACAAAGAAGCTTGGAGCCTTTGGAAGCTAAAGGACCTTCACCATTTGCTTTTATCTACATCATTTTCTCTAGTGATCATCCCTAGCCATGAGCTAGTAGTAAGAACACTATACTCTTCATTTTACATCTTGTTTAAGTGGTTAAAGAATGATACATGTTGTTAATCATGATGAACACTAAGAATCTTGCTACTTGAAACTTGAACATAAGCTTAAAATCATAAGAAATCATGATGTTTATGTGTTGTTATGCTTGTTGAATGTTGTTTGCTCATATTTCTGATGTTGATCATCATATGATCTTACTAGATAATGATTAAAAACATAATCTAGCAAGATGAGAGGATGAAAATGTTAAAGATCCATAGATCATCCTCATGTGAATCATGAACTTGAAAGAATAAGTTGTTTTCTTGTTAAGTGATGATCAAAGTAAGGTGTAAGTCTTGTAAATCTATGATATCAAGAATGGTTTTTCAAGAAATCAAGTTAAAAATACAAAGTTTACGTAATCTTGGTTCTTAAATAAATAAACCACATTTTTAGTGGTTAATCAAGTGTAGGATCATGTATTTAACAAGAAGAATCCAAGAAGAAACATTTTTAGAAAATGTAAATACAAGTTGTAAAGAACTAATTTATTTAAAAATGATGTTTTTAAAGAAACAACCACACTTTAAAGGGTAACTAAGCTTACTAAACACACTAGTGAGTTACTACAAATTTTTATAAATTTTCAAGTTCATGAGGTAGTAGTTATGCTTGATTTTGGCAAATTGGTAAGTGTAGATTGATTTGTTGTTGATTGTGTCGATTTACAAAAGAAAATGATATGCCTTGAAGGCATGGAAACCTCCATTTTTATGGGAAACTATGGCAAAATTTTTCTAAAATTAAACACTTAGAAAAATATTTTTGAACAAATATTTACAAGTATATTTTAAACCATGATTTTTCATATAAAGTTTGCCATGAATTTTGTTACAAAAATTGAAAATATTGGAGGTTGTTTTTATAAATAAAAGTGACTAAATATGTATTTAGGAAATATATATTTAGAAGTCTCCATGTGTGTGATTATTTGTGTATTATGTGTATTAGTTATATTATTTTAGGACTTGAAATAATATAACTTATCAAAATACCAAAAATTACAATCCAAAATATTATCAAAATTTCAAGAGAATGAATATACAAAGAATACCCAAAGTATTGGAGAAACCGAACAAAGGAATATAACTTACAAAATATTTCAGAAAATTTATTTCACCAATATGTTTTTGGTAATAAGTATTTTGGAGACCAAAGGAACAAAAAATGATTTTTACAATTATTACGAAATTATATCATATTTTTTACAAGGAGAAAATATATTATTTTTAGCAAGTAAAAAAAATATATTTTTTCTTGAAATTATTAGAAGATATATTATTTTTTGGGTGAAAAATGTATTTTCTTAAATAAACATTGAAATATATTATTTTTGGATGAAAAATGGATTTATATATATTTTCTAAGTTGGACTTGAAAATATATTATTTTTGAAGTTTACATGATAATATAATTATTTTAGCCAAAGGAAAAATTATAAATAAATTTTCTATGTAATATCTCTTAAATATATATTGATGAATTTTTATTAGAAATATTATTCCGGAAAAGTAATACGAAAGTTAAGTATAAGAATACTTAATAAACACAATAAAAATATGTATTCTCATGCGTATAAACACACACCGGAATACGCCATCGATACTTGGCAAAAATATACGAGTATAAGAATACGAATACAAATACACCCATCCTTGGGATGGATATACATGTACAACTACATAAAAAGTAACAAGTTAAAATATATTATTTTAACTAATATTCCAAACTTTAATAAATATAATTTAAGTTAAAATATTTATTATTTTAACAAATAATTATATAACTTGGAATAATATTAAAGACACAGTGAAACGTAACTCAATGGCACTAATTAAGACTAAGTTATGGCACGACCCGCTCGTCTAATAGACTGTAGTACGTTTGTAGGAAGTCGTGTGAACAAATAACAGCTGCGAGTTACGTTGGATTGATTTGAAGAACGCAAAACTGTGAGTTCATGTTCCCCCTTTTCTTTTAACTGTTTTTGGTTTTATAACTTCAGGGGTGAAGTACATGTTACAAACTGTTTACATACGATTACATTTGGTATGGTTAGCTAAGGAAATGTACTGCTTGATCATGTGAGTGATGGGTACAACGCTTAAGACCATTAATCCTCGTTGTAGGACCAGGGGACATGAGTGATAGATCTATTTTGGGTGTAGCGAGCCCAACACCCATGTGGACCGGGGTTTGGCCCATGAGGTGACTATGTCTTACAGCCGGAGACAAAATTTGCTAGGTTTGAGTCTTCCTGCATCACGTCACACATATTAATGGCCTTGCAAACCATTAATGATCTGTTTTCCTTGTTTGCTTTCATACCGAGATTTACAAACATACATACATACTTTCAATGATTACAAAAGTTTATTCGTGCACACAAACAAACACATGAACTCGCTCAACTTTTGTTGATGTTTTCAAACTACATGTATTTCAGGGAATTAAATGTGGATCTAGCGGACGTTTGGATGTTTCAAGTAATGTTGGGAATAAGAGATGTCATCCGGAGTCTAAGGGTTTGGATAGTGTGTCTTATCCTGGATAAGACACATCTTCTAAAACCTGGTTTTTATTAATGTCTTTTGTCGAGTCCTTGTAGAACTCTAAAACAAGTTGCATGGTTTGTATTTGGATTTGAAGTTGTGTTGGTTTTTAAGACAATGTTGTTTGTAATGTTTTTAAACTTAACCAATGGATGAACATCTTTACCGTCAGCATCAATTAATACATGGGTAGAAATGCAACAAATATTTTTGTAGGAATTCTTTACGGCCCAAAAGACCAATGATGCGAGAAGAAGCTTGAGAAGCTTCCAACAATAACAAGGTGAGATGTTCATGAAGTGTTTGAATGGTTCAACTTGATGCTTAAAAATTGTCCACATCATGGTATTGAATTATGGGAGTTGTTGAACGCGTCCCATGAGGGTTTATGTTCTGAGGATGCTCATGATTTGATGTCTAATAATTTTATCATATAGTTGTTTGTTATGGTTGAATGCAATGATATTAAGCAAGTCACACATAATCACGCTTCCGCAATAGTCAGGGTGTGACATTTCTCACCTTCTACCTTATTTTAATATGCAAATGACCAAAGTGCCCCTCATCTCATCACGTCTCTCACCTTCTACCTTATTTTAATGTGCAAATGACCAAAGTGCCCCTTATCTCATTTACTGTTCATTTTGTTTGATTTTGAATATGTATATAATTACTAGCTTCTTACTTTCAACATGTATAAGACGTACATGTTCTAATTATGAAGTGATCTGGGTGAATGAAACTCTCCATTTCAAATGAATGAGCGCTCAATTAATTATGAAAAAATGATCTGCTCGATTAGGCTCAAAATTACTTGCATGTAAATGGGTAGGCATTTAAAGTATTTATTTATGCATAATACTAATTTTTTCTCCTTGCCATGTTTCCCCATTTTCACTTTCTAATTATTTTTTAGAGTTAAATGCTATTTTAGTCCCTGTGGTTTGGACCATTTTGCCAGTTTAGTCCAAAGGTTTCAATTTTAACCTGTGGGTCCAAAAAGGTTTCACAGTTTCCATTTTAGTCCACTTGGTTAACTTTATCCATTTTTTCTGTTAACGAGAAGGCCAATTCGGTCATTTTGTATGTAATTCTGTTAACTAAAAGGGCAATTCAGCCATATAAAATGACCGAATTGGCCTTCTCGTTAACAGAAAAATGGGATGAAGTTAACCCAGTGGACTAAAATGGCAACTGCGAAACCTTTTTGGACCCACAGGTTAAAAATGAAACCTTTGGACTAAACTGGCAAAATGACCCAAACCACAGGGACTAAAATGACATTTAACTCTATTTTTTAAGTAAACTCAAAGATTTTGAAAATTTTTGGGTGATTTACCAATTTAGTAGTTATGATGTGCTAGATGGAGGATTAAGCAAGCAATTTTAATTATGGCCGTGATGTGCCTCTACCCTACACTTAAAATTGTACATTGTCGTCAATGTATTTTTAGTATTTTTCTCCACACTTAGACAATTTAGTCATAAAGCAGGACATAATTATAAGAGAAAAGAAACTAGTATTTCCCTGATTGGCTTTGTTTGCCATGTGTGTGGTCGGTACCCACTAGGGCTGCAAACGAACACGAACAAGAGCTTGTTCGTGTTCGTTTGTTAAGAAATATATGTGTTCACGAACACTTATCGAACGAGATTTTATGTTCATGTTCGTTTGCTAAGTAAATGAACTTGTTCGTGTTTGTTTGTTAATTTTAGGCAACGAACAAAAACGAACGTTGACGAACACAAATGAGAACAAACTAATGATCATGAACACAAATGGAAACAAACAAACGAACACAAACAATCGTTCATGAACAAAATATACAATACACTGACACTTATTAGATATTTAACTTGTCGGAATTTTGAAGTATTTAAATAAATATAAAAACTAAAAACACTAGTGAACTATCGAACACAAACGAACACGTTACCGAACGTTCATGAACATAAACGAACGAACACGACTTCTGTTCATGTTTGTTCATTTAACTAAACGAACACAAACGAACTTCCAGCCAAACAGTTCACGAACTGTTCATCGAACGTTTGGTTCGTTTGCAGCCCTAGTACCCACAGCTGCTTAGCAAGCCTTCCTTTAGTGTGAAGTTTTTCCATAGAAACCAGGCTAATTAATGTAAACATACTAATACTATTAAGACAGAGCATAAAGCATAAAATCCAGACATATTTAAATGCCAAAATTGGGACACACATATGTCCCGATCCTAGTCGTGTTAGTTGTAAAAGTTCACCCCAAAATAAAATTGTCTAAAACTATCAAGTTATCCAAGTCTCAAATGCGGGTCATATAATCTTCTACCTATTTGGTTCTAAACCCCATTCTACGCCTAGTGAATATATGCCCTCGAATGTCCTTTTGCCTATAAAACCCAAGTCTTAACCCCAAACTCAGCTAGTGTCATCGAGTACCACTTTCTAGCCATTATGAACTCAATGCATTTAAAAGTTGTCTTTTGTCCTTTAGGGATTGATTTGTATTGCTTAAAGGATGCTATTATATATTAAAGTGAGATACAAGAATAATATGTGATCGTTGTCGCATCAGTGGCGGATCTAGGATTCCGACCAAGGGGTAACCTTTGGATCTAGGATTCCGACCAAGGGGTAACCTTATATAAATAAGCCATAACGAAATCGAAAAAACGTCAATTTTTTCCAAAATTTACACTAATTTTTCCAAATTTTTTCCGACCAAGGGGTAACCCCGGTTACCCCTACCTCTATGGTAGATCCGCCCCTGTGTCGCATAACACCTTACATATCAATTATTATTTATCTGATATGTTCAAAACATAGAAAAAATACACCTCACTCAAATAAAGGATCTTCTTTTAATAGATCAACTCAGTGTTCAGAATAATAACATTGCAAAGGGATAAACAAAAGAATTAAGATGAAAACTGCTAAAACTTTTGAGAAATTAATCCTAGGGCTGTAAACGAACCGAACGTTCAGCGAACAGTTCGTGAACCGTTCGGCGGGAAGTTCATTTATGTTCGTTCGTTTAATAAACAAACGAACATGAACAAGAAATTTCGTTCAATTAGTTAAATGAACGAACATGAACAAAGGTCTCGTTCGTTCGATAGTGTTCGTGAACGTCCGGTAAGGTGTTCATGAACATTCGTTGAGTTGCGTTCGTTTATGTTCGTATATTTGTGTTTTAATTGAAGATCTTTGTACTTTCTTATATTTTATTCGTACTTTATATATTATTAAACTTTTATTTATTTTTTTACCCTAACAATTAAACTAGGAAACTCACTTTCACCTTGTTTATTTTTATTTATTTTTTTTACCCTAACAATTAAACTAGGAAACTCACTTTCACCTTGTTTATGCATCATTTCTCTTTCATTTCTCATTATTTACATCGGCAAATACGATTGACCTTCGTTCCACAATAAGGGATTCAAGTTCGAGTGCTACTCTCTAGGCCATCTATCTTTATCATTCGTCGCGTTCGCAAAATTTATTTGTGTTCGTTTGTGTTCGTGAACCGTTCGCGAACACGCTCATTTCCTTAATGAACGAACACGAACATAAAATCTCGTTCGGTAAGTGTTCATAAACCGTTCGTGAACACATTTATTTCCTTAACGAACGAACACGAACAAGGCCTTGTTCGTGTTCGTTCGGTTCGTTTACAGCCCTTAATCCATTATTTAACTATCAACCCATATTATTTCCTGTTATCTATTGATCACCCCGTCTCTCTAAAATCTTGTAATCCAGAAGTTTTGTGGGCCTAACAATTAAGTAAAACAGGCTTAATTTAAAAATGGAAAATTGGGCTTACATATGCTTGTTGAAAGATGCTGGGCCGAACACAGCATCGATTAAGATGTTGTGACTTTTAATATGGACTAGAGCTCAATTCATGAGAAAATGAAAGAAGAATCTATAAAACCCGTGTTATTAAATATGCTATTATAAAAAAATATTAATATTTGTTAGCTTTTATAGATCCCAATTCTTAAGTTAGAACTAGTGTTTAACACCCGTGTTGTGGGAATGTGCTAAATAGTAAGCAAACGACATCAAAAAATTGTAAAACAAAAACATTAATCTTTACTGCCACATGACGTAAAACATAGGGTATAAATTGTAAAACAAAAATATGAATTTATACCGTCATGTGACGTAAAGTTGAAAAATATAAACACAAAGTTATGCTGCGAATTGGCATAAAATATAGATAAACTCGAATTTATAAAGAAAAAGCTTTAACATAACGAAAAAAACACAAAACTTGAAGACCATAAAAACCATTTTAACTAAAAAACAATAAAAGAAAAAAATTACTACAATATAAAAACAATTAAAAAAAGTAAAGAGGTAATACATCAATTCTTATTATATAATAATAAACCAAAACCTACAACCTTCTAAACTAGGGGTACAACTAACTAAAACATGAAACACCAACTAAGCTAAATGTACAAAACTATATGCCTATAAATGTTACAAATTTATATTATATAAATGATGCCTCTGTTCTGGGAACTTGGTTCAGCGGTTGAATGGTCTGCCCTCTCTAATGGAGACGTAGGTTCGATTCCCCCTTGGCCCATTGTCGATGGATATCTGGGTGAATGGACGAATCAGGGCTTTAATCATGGGTTCAAACCTGACGAGGAGCGATGGTTTACGGATTCCATCGGGTTCCCACACATCGGGGGGGGGGGGGGGGGCACAGTATCATGATGGTCGAGTAGTTGACCTTGGATATTGCCCCAAGTGGAGGATGAGTTTACACGTGAATTTCTCTGTCATTTAAAAAAAAAAGAATGATGCCTCAATGATGTATCTTGAATTACCAACGAGTGCGTGTGGTACGTTAACGGAATCAAAAAACAATTGTGGAAAAGCAAGTTTTCTACTTTTATCTATAACATAGAGGTCTCATTATGTGGCACGTTAACAGAATCTAAAAACAAATGTGTAAAAACAATATTTTCTACTTTTATCTATAACATAGAGTTAATAGGCCTAATCACACGTTTACGGTCTAAGTTCTGAAAAACAAAATTGTAAAGCGAAATAAAAAAAAAAAAACCCTAAAGGCTCTTTCTCTTTTCAATTTCATTACCCTCTCAGTCCACTCATCTCCGATTCCAAGCATTACTCGGCCCGGACCGCCCCGGCCCCCTTCTCAGTCCTCTGATTCAGATTTTTGCATAGTTCATATCCCTCGCCTATCACTACTCCACCAAATCGTTGCACTAGGGATCGACATGTGGTCTACATCTCATAACTCTCATCTTGATAGCCCATTTCCCCCCCAAACATTGAACTAACCACCAACCCAACCCCTAGCCCATAAACCTTTTTCATTAAAATCCATTATTCATGAATTGTATGATTAATTCATTCATTAATCACCCTTACCCTTCAAACCTTAACCCATAACCCATATGACTTCCCTTTAACCAAGGTATGCGCCACTTCTTTTGGATTTCATTCATAGATATCTAACCATATAAACTTAGTAGAACCCATTTATTCAAACTTGTCCACCTAAGCTCGTTTACATAGACATGTTATTGAAACAAATTCAACAACCTATTCACCAAAACTAACCCATGTGTCCTCACTAGAAAGAAGGTCCTCATACAAGTTCATTTGCACAATCAAGTGCATGTAAACTTGTCACGGCCCATTCACATATTCATGCAAAGATAATACTTTCAAAGCCCAAACTATGATCACATATGACTTTCACATAGAGATGGGCATAATACCTGGTTCCAAACCCGAACCCGTAGAACCGACCCGGAATCGGTTCCAGTTCGTACCCGACACATAGGAGAACCGGGTCCAGGTTCAAAAAAACCCGGAGGATGCTACCCGGTTCCATTTTTTCTCATAATAAATGGGTAGTACCCGGTTCTGAACCCTACCCGGTTTATACCCGTACCCGGTTCCTCTCCTATACCTGGTTCCTCCAGTATACCCGGTATTATGTTACCGTTAGAACCGGTTATATCCGTTGCAAGATCATTAAATGCATTAAATGCCTAATATATCCGTTGGAACCGGTTTCTATCCGTTGGAACCGGTTACTAGCCGTTGTACCTGGTTACTAGCCGTTAGAACCGATTCCTATATATTGTTTTCAAATTTCAATTGTTTAGCTCACCAATCCTCTTATTCTTCTTATATCATTTTCTTCTAATTCTTCTAATACTTTTCTACAATGGCTTCAAAGACCTCTAAAACCACAAATTCCCCATCCGTCAATAATGTTCCTACAAGTCAAACCGCTCCATATGTTGTTGGAACATTATCACATAATCGCAATGCGGAAGTATGGTGCAATTGGGACTTGGTCGAAATGAGTGACGGTTCGCAAAAGGGCCAATGTAAACATTGTGGCGCCTTGTTAAGCAAGGACTCTAACTCGACTTTAGCGAAGCATGCTAAAAAGTTTTGTAAAGCTTTAAAAGATTTGACACCCGGTCAAGTTCAATTCTCAAAAGATGGTACAATATTTCGCTATGAACAAAAGATAGCTCGTGATAGGATGGCGAAGTTGGTGATTCAAAAAGCCTTGCCGTTTGGACACTTCGACGACCCCGATCTTACTAAGATTATTAGGGAAACGCTTCAACCTCGCTACAAACATGTAAGTCGTCGTACTTTAAAACGCCATTGTTTAAATTTATGGGAAAATACAAGAAAAGATTTAATCGTTTTTTTTTTAAATTTAAAAACTAGTGTAAACTTAACTAGTGATGTGTGGTCGGCTCCACACGGTTTACCCGAATCATACATTTGTGTCACCGCTCATTGGGTTGATCCCGATACATGGCAAATGATGAAGCGTACGATTTCATTATAAGAGTTTCCTTCTCCTCATACGGGAGAAAATATTTATAAAATTATAAATGCCACAATAATGAAATATTGTTTAGAGGATAATTTTTTTTCAATATCATTTGATAATGCTTCAAACAACTCAAATGCAATCGACAAATTAAAGTTGAAGTACAAACCAACTGTTGATGGTATTTTTTTTCCACACATGGTGTGTTGCACATATTATTAACTTAGTTGTGCAAACCGGTTTAAAAGATAAATTTGTATCGGATTTTATTATAGCTTTTAGAGCTATGCTTCAAGATGTTTTCAAAAGTGGCAAAGAACGATACCAAGATTACAAAAAGCTTTGTAAAGATGTAAACCAAAAATTAATTGGACCTAATTGGGATATTCCAACACGTTGGAATTCAACTTGTCATATGTTTGAAATGGCGTTAAAACAAATGGGAACTTTAAAAACATTTCATACAAATTTAAGTGACGACTACCAAGTCGACCCGTTTCCCGATACGGCTTGGTCTAATATTCAAACACTAAGTAATTTTTTAAAAGTTTTTAAAACCTCAACAACTTTGCTTTCTGGTGTTTATTATCCAACAAGTTCTAAAGTTTTATCCGAATTGTATTTGATAACAACAAATTTTAAAAAGTTTGAAAATAAAAGTGACATGTTGAGTAATATGATGAAACCTATGATTGAAAAATTTTAAAAATATTTTTTAAATTTACCGCCCGTTTTTCTTTGTGCCGCTGCTTTAAATCCAATTTTAAACGTACCGGGTGTTGAAGCTTTAATCGAAGAAATATATGACAAGTTGGATATGCATGAGGAGGATCCAACATTGAAACCTAAAACGAAAAAATTATTCAACGAGAATTTGTCCAAGCTTTATGATCATTATTTAAAAAAATATGGGGAAAAACAACATAGCAATTTGTTTGCGTCTAGGTCGTCGACCTCTAACGATGAAACTATTGGAGACCCGATCATAACCATGTTGAATGTCGTTAGAGACGAAACGGCCAAGCAACAAAGGGGTAACGAACCATCAAGTGAACTCGGTCGGTATAAAATATATGATTATTTACGTACTATGACCACCGAGGAATATACCAATTTTGATATTTTGGCATGGTGGAAATCAAAAGAATCGGAATTCCCGATTCTAGCCACCATGGCTCGTGATATACTAACGGTCCAAGCTTCCACGGTAGCTTCGGAAAGTGTTTTTTCTCTTAGTGGTAGGGTATTATCCATTCGAAGAACAAGACTAACACCGGAATCGCTCGAGATGGAAATTTGCCTAAAGGATCATTTGGATGCAATTGACTGTGTTCAACATCAAAACGAGTCTTGAAGACGAAGTGGAGTTAGAGCACAAGATTATTGAAGAAGAGGAGGACGACGAAGTAGAGACTAACGATTCCGAAGATGAATGTACCGAAACAGCCGGAGCAAAGCGTAGCGCATGTGAAAGTGCCGCACCCGACACAAGCAAAAGGCAAAAGAAGTAAACCGGTTACTGTAAACCGGTTACTGTAAACCAGTTACTGTTTTACATTTTGAACCGGGTTTTTTGTAATTTTGTAAGCGGTTCTGTTACTTTTAAAATGTTACTCGAAACCGGTTACTGGAAGTTGATTTATTAATTTGAGTTTTTTTTTATAACCCGTTACTAAACCTAAAACACACCGTTTATTTATTTCAAAGCAAACGATTACAATATTACATAACAAACCTAAGTTAACTAAACATTACCAAACGTAACTTACTAAACATAACAATCCTAACTTAACTAAACATTACACAACAACAACCTAAACATTAGAAGAATCGGATCCTTCACCCTTCTCGTTTTTCGCCTTCGTCACGGGGCAATGGCGTTCGGTGTGCTTCTTTAGAGTGGAGTTGGCGGCCGCTTTCATAAACTTTCCACATCCCTTGCTCCTAGCCATTTCGTGGTTGTCGGTTATCAAACACAAGTCGAAGTGCTTCCAAATAATCGGGTTTCTTTTGGTTTCCAAAACCATCACCACTTCTTCGTTGCATGCCATCCTCTCTTCGTTTGATTTGTTTTTGGAGCAGTAAACTAGTAGTTGAAGGTGAAATGAAGAACTTGGGGTAATAATATGAGTGAAGGGTGAGAATTTGGGGTTTTATAGGAAAACAAACAATTTTTTTAATATAAAATCGGTCCCAACGGTCATATATCCATTGGAACCGGTTCCAAACAGTGATATGCAGCTTTTGGTTTGAAAGTACCCGACAGAACCGGTTCCTGTCAGTACCCGGAGTACCCGGTTCCAAACTGTACCCGAACCCGGTTCGAAAATACCCGTAACCGGTTACATCGGTTCTGTTTTTTTTTTGTACTTCTACCCGGGTTCAACCCGGACCCGGTTCCTCAGTGTACCCGGTTCCGCTAAGTAATATCAGTACCCGGGTACGGGTAGTACCCGGTTCCGGGTATTCAGAATAGCCGATTATGCTCATCTCTACTTTCACATAGCACTTTATTAAATTCCATAGCATGACCCCCCCCCCCCCCCCCCCCCCACACGCATAGATAATAAAAAAACAACAAGTATATTTTTCATTTCATGTACATCATAAATCCATTCGTATGTACCCCGTTTTCCCATAACATAACATACATATTTCACAATTCAAAGCTATTGCAAAACACAATCAAGATAGCCCATTGACTTATAGAATGAACCACCTTTTACCAAAAAAAAAAAAAACGTTAACTGTTTCATTAAAACATGTTATCTATATCCCTAATCAAAATAGCTCTGAAATTCCCTAAAACTAAACTTCCGGTTTCTTAGCATATAAGACATGACTTAGTCATATTGAAACATGTCATCTTTAGACCCGAACACCCAAACCACCAATCACGTCCTAGAATCACATTGATATTCATTTCCGGCACCCACATGGATCTTGAGCCCGTACAGTTTGTTTAAGTCTGGATCTTTACTCTTGTAACCACCTTGGCAGGATCAATGTAACCTTTCTCTTTCCGGTGATAGGATCAATGGTGGTTTTAGAGACTCTTCTTCTTGGTTGCTTGGGCTTGAAAACATTGAAACCTCTTAGGCACTCATGTATAAGGAGTCTCTCAAAACAAGTACCAATGCTGCAGTTTTTTGGGTTTATTTGGTCCAACTTTCCTAGTTGACGAGCATCCCACGTTGGTAGAGATTGCATATCTTGCTTGTTTCAGAAGTATTGAATTACTCCACCCTTTCTTTACTCTTGTAACCACCTTGGCAGGATCAATAACCAATGTAACTTTTCCCTTTCCGGTGATAGGATCAATGGTGGTTTTAGAGACTCTTCTTCTTGGTCGCTTGGGCTTGAAAATATTGAAACCTCTTAGGCACTCACGTATGAGGAGTCTCTCAAAACAAGTACCAATGCTGCAGTTTTTTGGGTTTATTTGGTCCAACTTTCCCAGTTGACGAGCATCCCACGATGGTAGAGATTGCATATCTTGCTTGATTCGGAAGTATTGAATTACTCCACCCTTTCTTTTCACAATAAACATTCCCTTCCAGCTGCAGTACTTCCACCCTATTATTTTATCTAACTCTTCTGTTTTGTGAACCTTCACTATCTGGTGGAAGTCCGGAAGTCTTTCTCTTTTTGTTCAAAACCATTATGGATATTCAAGCGAGACTACTTCGCCATCTTTAGCTTCGTACACAACATCTTCTTCAAGCCCCCATTCCACAAACCCGGGTGGCATCTCGTCTCTATCAGCTTTCTCTTCTTCGCTTTCTCCTCCTAAGTCATCATCCACAGCCATTCCTACCAGCTTTTTTTCTTCTTAGCCGCTGCCTCGACCTTAAGCTTCTTTTCTTCTTTCTCGAATTTAACAAAATCAAAGAGATCTTCATAACTCTACTTTAGATCCATGCCAGCTATGTTATATGTTTCTTGAGGCATCTCATACATCTTCGTCATGCTTGTATATTGAAATTTTAGAAACTTGGTCTGTCCTGCGACAAAGTTATGAAGCTCTCGGTTCTTGTTCTTCTTCAATTATTTGTACTTTACTTTTAACGCATTTGTGTCATCAACCTGGCTCTTAAGCAAACAGATTTCTTTTGCGGGAAAAAAACCAATTTATCTTCATAATCTATCATATAATTCTTAAAACGGTCATGATCTTCTAGGAGGAGGAGGTGGATGAGCTGATGAACCTGATTCTGGCTGGGCTTCTTTTGACAAGCTTTCTCCTATTTTCACTTCTTTCTGGACGGAGATTCAGAAGGTGTTGACTGATTTGGAACAACAAGAAGGTCGTCAACGAAGGTGTTTAATTGTTCTTCTTCTTCAATCACCACAACGGGCCTTTCTGATTATTACATTTGAGCCCTTTTTAATCTCCTCTCTTTTTTTCCGTTTCCTTGACTACATGAAGATTTTGCATTCGCTCGATTTCTTCAGTCGTTCTTGCAGCTCTTATACTATCTCCCATGATCCTTTCAGAATTTCTATCACTCTTTTTACTTTTCTTGTATCCCCCTTCTTCAGCTAACTTTTTGCCTTTTGCTTTTCTTATTGCAGCTTCTTAGGATCCTCTTCTGCCTCTTGTACTGGATCAACTCTCTGTTGGTCTTCAACGGCTCTTACGTGATCCCTGTAATTCTTGTAAGCCTCAAGAACAATTGGATATCTTTTTTTTGTACATCCAGTTAAACAACATCACCCAATCATTAGTTAACAGCTCAGTAGATTGTCGACCGGTGGGAAGTTGAAAGTTGTATGTATTCATATCTTTAGGAAGCTCTGGATGTTGATCGTTAATTAGAAGCTGGACGAATCTAGCATACATTGCCCATCTTGTCTTCTTGTTGTTGGCGTTGTCGACCATGCTGTAAAATATCAAACCCAAAATGTGAAAGGCTTCTTTGGAGCAGCGCTTAAGCATCGCTGCTGACCACTCTAGATTTAGACCATCATAACCGCCTTTTCAATGATACATGATCAGGGCAAATTTTTTGTCAGCCCTTTCTTCTTTATTTCATTCCGGCTTTTAAAATCTCCGTCGTATTTCATTATTTTGAAGTCGTCGAGAATGTCTTCTTTCTTCATTCTCATCGGATCGCTTGGTTTAACTTGAAGCTTCAACACGTTTCTAACTCTTGCTTCAGTGATATAAACTGGCTTGTTTCGAATGGTCATTGAGTGGGTTTTATCTTTGTTTATGGTTAACACTTTTGCAGAGGTCCAAAATTCACCAATGTGAGTGTTATAAATTATAGGGTTTTCTTTGACAACAAATCCAATCTTGCAGCTTCTAAGCCAATTCATCATGTCTTCGAATCCAGGCTCTGGTGGATCCAAGACTATTGGTTGATTGTGCTTTCGGGTTCCATCCCAAATTAACGTGCCTTCCATCCTGAAACATACCAAAAAGACCAAATGAGAACCAAACGCCTAAACATGAGACATTTAAACAATATTTACGATAAACACTTTTGTTAATTTCGCAAGTAAACATTAGTCATCCTGTTGATTTAATATTAATTACGCTGGACACAAACTAAAAGCGCTGATGATATTAGTTGTTTTTAACAGAAACGCTAAATTAGTCATGAATAATTACACGGTAATGTATCAGCGAAAAAGGCTTTGCAAAGGATGTGATGTCCAGCGTATTTACGAAATACGTTGTGATTTACCTGTGTATTTATCACAAATACGCAGGTTGCTTGAACTCGCATTCGAGACTTAAAAGCGCGGTCCTCGTTAAATCTTATTTACGCGATTATCTCTTTTCAATTGCGTTACTTGAAGATCATGATAAACTCTAAACGCCAAATACGATGGAACAATGATAAACCCTATAGCCACTGATTTCAAACGATTTATGATTCCGAGTTATATACATCTATGATGATTGGTTTATGAATGCACTAAACCATACCTTGTCTATTAACACACAGACCCTAAAAAAGATGTATAATGAAGATGATGATAATGATCAATTCTTGTGTTGATGAAAGTTTTTGAAGGATATGAAAAAGGTGTAGTTAATCCAAAAGTAGAGTTTATATACATGTTTTTACTTTCCCAGCGTAATTATAATTACGTTGGGTTTTAAATACACCGCCTCCCCTTTAAAGATTTTGAATTTGAACTTTGAGAGTTGAAACAAACTATATCATAAATACGCTCGTACAACGTAAAGTATCTCGAAAAGTGTGCACTTTTTTCTAAAAAACCTTTTTAAAAGAGAAAAGAATTTGAGGAAAAATAAAAAGTTGAATAAACAGGACAAAACGAGTTTATTTCTCAAACGACGGATCTTTTTCAATCACTCCCCTTTCTTTTTTGCTTGATATTTCCTGACATCCTGCAAAAGATCATACCAGTAACACTTGTCAGTTTACTTGTTATTATTTCTTTTTGAATAATCAAGGCACAAGATATATTTATCCTTTTAAGTCCGTGTATCCTTCTTTCAACATGCTTTTGGTGATAAATTATCATGTTGTGGTAATATTGACAAAAATATCAATGGATCCCACTCTAGCTATCCAATTAGAATACTATGCCTGTGAGTCTCACATCAGGACATACCCCTGCGAACAAGGTATGCGCAAAGCTTACTCGCAACAGGTGAATATATTGTTTTCATTCGTTTTTAAATTACAAAGTCAGGACATTGGTGAATAGGTATGTACTTTCGTATAGTCAAAGCGTCCAATGTTCTTCTGATTAAGGCTAGGCAGATACCGCATTAGGGTACGTTTCATTTTGAATAACTCTTTTTAAAGGAGTTTCTTCATCTTAAGGTTTTTGGCCTTTTTGGTTCTTGTTGAAGATATCATAACCGTGTCTAGGTCTGAGTGTGTCTGGATGCATCAGAAGAGCGGCTATGATATCCTCGAATGATAAACAATAAAAAGATCTAGAATCTCGGACCTTGGCAATCTGTCAACGCAAAGATTTAAGACCGTTAAGCCATATGCCGCAACGTGTTACCCGCAAGATGCACAATATTGTGGGAATCCATAATTTTTGTGTGATCTTTATCTTTGTCTCCTAGTCGTAGTTTACTTGATGGTGTTGCTAACCCTACTGAAGCGCTGTTGCTTGGAACCACGACATCCTTGCTTTTTTGTTCAAAAGATGAGAGAGCATTATCAGTTTTCTATCATTTCTTTAAAAATGAGTCAATATTCTGACAAGTTTTCACGAAATACTTTATTTCATATAATTTTTGGTTTTCTTTTGATTTTATGAGTTTCTTTCCCCCTAAAATTTTATTTTGTATGTCCTGAAAAATAAAATTTAATGCGTAGTAAATACTTTTTATGGGCACAAATTTCTAGACTGTGGTTTTAAAAAAAGAGGATAGAGTATGTACAAATTGTATTGAGAGTGATAACTCATCCAAAATTTATCATTTCCAACCAGGTTACCCACTGGTTGAAACGAGATTTATCAAAGGCTTTTGTAAAATTGTCGGCTTTTTGTTGCATAGTATCCACCGACACCACTTGAATGTATCCCTTTTCGTAAGCATTTCGAACTGCATGAATTCGAATCTCGATGTGCCTAGTTTCTAGTGATGGATTGGATTCTTCACAATTCCAAGGCACGATTCATTATCAATGAATATTAGGGTCTTCACGATGTTGATTCTGTAATCCAGCAATTGACTCTTGATATGCACCAAATGCAACATATAAATTGTATCAAAAGGAACAAACTAATGGAAAAAACCAACATAAATACAAAAGAAGAGAAGTTGACACTTCATACCGACCCTCCGAGCTTCACCCCAAAACTAAAAACAACAAATCAGAAGAAAAGGGCCATGCCACCCAGTCATGGGGAGGCGTCCCACTCAAGAGTCCATAAAGAAAAGACAAACGATTGCAGACAAGTGACACGAGGCCGTGTCCCATGGACACGGGCCGTGGTCAACTCCCAGATATGCAAATTCTCCAATAGTGCATCAAGTACAAGGCCACGGGGTCGTGTGAGCATACGGACTGACACATCTCATTAAATGAAGACAGAGAAGAAGGAGAATCAGGGTCGTGCCCTCCGGGCACGGGGCCATGTGAAGAGTTTGTTTCCAGCTATTAATAGGGGTGCTTGGTTCAATTGAAATCCATCCCTTGGCAAACCACTTCTTTCACACCTGGCACCACTCCAACACCAAAATACCACCATCATCCACCACATTCCTCAATCATCCATCTTTAGTGTGTGTAGTAGTCTCGGGATCCAAGATTAATTGTAAGAGTTTTTGTCAAGCAAAGGTCATGCTTGGCTAATCTCTTACATCACTTGGTGAAGATAAGTCTTTTATATATTACTTTTGATTTCCAAACTTTGGTTAACTTTTTAATTGCGTATGTATTAATGACTTTAATAACTAGTTTTTTATATTGAAAGTGAACATTATTCTATCACCTCTTCATGTTTTGTTGATTCACTCATTCGTGTCTTTCCGGTCTATATAAAGCACGTTAATTGCCTGGAAGGGGGTTAGAAGGGTGGTTTGGGTAAAGTTCTTGCCTCATTCATTGTATAGATCATGCGAGGACTTGATTTAAGCTTATTAGGACTTCATTTGAGGTAGATAGCATCAAATTCGGGGAAGTAAGAATGACTTGAATCCCTTATAAATAAACTACTATTAAAACATTAACCCGACCTTGCGGGACTGCTGACCCAGACCAATATGGTCGAGGGTAGCGTCATCCAAAAGAAGGACATGCCACAATTTGCATTAATAACTTAATTATTTTTCAATATTCCGGCCTTACGAGACTGTATCCCTGCTGACTCGGACAAATATGACTGAGGGTAGTGTTGCCTCCAAAAGAGGGACATGCCACTATAACTAAGATAATCTCTTAAAAAACCCAAAGTGCGGAAATCGTCAAAGGATACATAAAAAATGAGTCAGAACCAAGTGATTCTATCTTGTCTATTTGTTTCTTTTATTATTTTAGTTTCTTTCTTAATTTTTAATTTACTAAAAATCTTTTCTCAAAAAATTTGGTGAGATTAGACGTTGACAATATTCTGGTATTAAAAACACTTATGTCCTTGGACGACCTCGATATCTTACCATCACTATACTGCACCAACGATGGGTGCACTTGCCCTAATGTGTTGTAGAGAGTGATAGTGTTATATCGTGTTTTATAAATTTAAAGCTTGATAAATGAGTAAAAGTGCTTAAAATATACTAAAAATTATACCACGCTCACACCACGTCAATTATGTATCCAAAGAACTTGTGAACAGCAATTGTAGGTCGCGGTGTATTCAGCTTGAGCTGTAGAGGTCGACACGGTTGTCCGCTTTTTACTCTGCCACGAGATGAGACGATTTCCCAGAAATTGACATCCTCCTGAAACAGACTTTTTGTCAACTTTGCAGCCGGCGTGGTCGCTATCAGAGTAGGCAATAGGATTGAAGTTACTATCTTTGGGATACCAAAGACCAAGCTTTGGTGTGCCTTTTAGGTAGCGGAATATTCATTTGACCGTTATTTCATGAGAATCTTCTGGATTAATCTGGAAATGTGCACAGATGCAGACGGCCCTATAATGTCAGGCCTACTGGCAGTTAAGTACATCAAAGAGTCAATCTTGGAGCGTTAAAAGGACTGGTTCACTGGTTTTCCTTGAAGATCTGGAGTGAGTTCGATTTGAGCTGTGAACGAGGTACTTGCTGTTTTACAATTTGTTATGCCATACTTTTCAAGAATATCCCTAATTATTTTTCTTGATGAATAAGGATGCCGTCCTCTCTCCTTTGCACTTCCAAACAGAGGAAAAACGTGAGTTCACCCACCATGCTCATATTGAATTTTGCTTTCATTACCATTTCAAATTCCTTGTAGAGGCTTTCATCTGTTTACCCAAAGATGATATCATCCACATAGATTTGAACGAGCTCACATCGTCTCTGATTCTTTTTGGTAAAGAGAGTCATATCAATACTTCCTCTTCTGTAACCGCATTCTAGAAGATATGTTGACAAAGTCTCATACCAAGCATGTGGAGCTTGGTGAAGACCCTATAGGGCTTTGTCTAACTTGTAGTAAGGCTTGGGAAAGTGTGGATCTTCAAAACCTAGATGTTGACAGACGTAGACTTCTTCTTTTACCTTTCCGTATCGAAATGCACTTTTCACATCCATTTGAAGCACATTGAAGTTTTTTGAAAGACGCATAAGCCAGAAAGATTCTAATGGCTTCTAATCGAGCAACGGGTGTAAAACCTTCGTCGTAATCAATCCCCTCTTCCAGGCAAAAATCTTGAACCACCAACCTTGATTTGTTCTTAATAACTACACCTCGATCATCCATATTGTTTCCGTAAACCCATATCGTACCAATCGGATATTTTCCTTCAGGTAGGTTAACCAGTTCTCATACCTTTAGCTTTTTAAATTGAGACAACTCTTCCTGCATGGCTTGTACCCAATTGGAGTCCTGGATGGCGTCTTTGATATCACTTGGTACTAATTGAGAAAGAAATGCAACATACAATCGTTGATTAATAACATTTTTTTGAGTACGAGTGCGTACTCCTGCTTCAACTGAACCAATAAAGCTTTCCAGATGATGATTTCTGTTTGTCTTGTAGCATAAGCTTGGTTGTGCTTCAACTTTTTGAGGCATGTTGGTAAGGTGTTCGTTTGGAATGATATATGATGAACCTTGATCTTGGGGTGGATCAATCGCATTCTCCTGTGAAGAAAAAACATTGTTTGAAGATGCATTCTCAGCCGAAGTATCACCATTGACTTTCGTTAGTGAAATGATTGGATTAACGGTAAGAGGAGTGAAACAAGTGATGAAAGGAGTAAAACCAATATGTAATGTTTTAAACAATTGTTTGGTTTGAGTGGTTTCTAGAGGTGTGGGTTCAGAAATAGGGTCGGAGACATGGATGATGATTGTGTTGAACTACATCGACATGATAAAACAATTCGGGAGTGCTTCCAGTGTTGGTGTAATTGCCTTCTTGAAAGTCAACATAGTATGACTCGATGACTATCTTGGTCCTTTTGTTGTAGACTCCGTATGCCTTTTGAGTTGATGAGTAGCCGATGAAGTAACAGACATCGCCAACGGCATCGAACTTGATTAGATTATCTTGAGTGTTGAGGAAAGTACATGAGCATCCAAATGGTCAGAAGAAGTCTATCAATGGCTTTTGTTTAAAAAGAAGCTGGTAGGTAGTTTTTCCATGAGGTTTGACGATTAGAACTCTATTCAAAACATAGCATGCAGTATTAGCCGTCTTTGCCCAGAAGATAATCAGTAGCTTGGAGTCCACTAGCATTGTTCGAGCTGCTTCGATGAGAATTCTGTTCTTCCTTTCAGTAACACCGTTTTGTTGAGGAGTTCTCGCAGCACTGTACTAAAGACGAATTCCTTTTTCTTCAAAGAAAGAGATAAAGGTCTGATTCTTGAATTCTGTTTTGTGATCACTTCTGATAGATTTAACTTTTTGCTTGATAACATTCTCGATCATTGGAATAAAGGTCTTAAAAATATCCACAGTTTCATTTTTTGCTTCAAGAAAGTAGACCCATAAGAAATGAAAATGTCATCTGTAATCACCAAACAGTAGGAACTCCTAGCTAAAGTTATAACACTTATGGGACATAACAGATCCATGTGTATCAGTTGTAATGGAGAACTGATTGTGTTCACTACTTTCGGTTTGTGTGATTTTTTGTGTTGTTTACCTTGGCACATGAGATGCATTTTTTAGAAACTGTAAATTATTTAATTGGTAAACCTCTTACTAAATTTAATTTAGAAAGAGTGTTCATGTTTTTTGAAATTCACATGGCCCAGTCGCCTGTGCCAAAGCAGTGACTCTGATTCTGATGCTTTTGAAATCAAACAAGTCATTTGATCTTTTGACTTGGTGTTTTTCGTATTTAAGACATATGTATTATTTTGACGAGGTGCTGTGAGCATAATCATCTCTGGAGGAAATGTATAGCTTGGCTTGAGAAAGACACATTCTACATCATTGAACAAAACTAATGTTCTCTTATAGCAGACTTGAGATACGCTCATAAGATTATAGCACAATTCAAGAAGATAATTCACATCTTCTAGAGTTGTAGCATCTGAAATGACGTATACGAGTCCAACTATCTTTCACTTTTTTCATCGCCGACAAAAGATACGAAGTCACCATCAATAAATCTGAAATTCTTGAGATGCTCCTTCAGACCTATAATATGCCGTAAGCACCCGCTATCTACATGCCATATGTACTCCATCAGGGCCCGCAACCATTTTTGCAGTTTATTCTATGTAGACAAAAAGAATAAAAACAAACACGAAAAAGAACACACGTCAGTTATTAATTGGAACCCATATTTGCTTAAATCTTAATCTGTTATGATTTTTTGCATTGATTTCTTCTTTTCTTTTCCAGAAACATGTAGAATTTACAAAACCTTAAACGAATTTCTTGAAACTATCAAATTGTTCGGTAATATTTTTAGCAAAATTGTGATTTTGTTTTCGAAAATTTTTGTTTTTGCAATGTTTAGGAATGTGTCCTAAATGACCACATCTAAAACACCGAGAGCAATGTGTCTTATTCTTCTTGAAGGTTAAGGATTTAGATGATGATGTTTGTGATGATGATCTTGAACTGCACGAGACATTGTCTGAAGAAGCAATCGAACTTGAGATTTTGATTTTCTTGAATGTCTTGTCAAGTCGGCTGATGTCTTCTGGACAATCTTCGGTAGGCCAAAAGGCATTTTAGTGTAACAAATTACCCCTTCGTCCGTTATGAAAGTTGTTTTCTCTTTATCTTCCAAGGACATCTGTATTTGATGGTACCCTTTGTATGCATCCATAAAACATTTTATGGGGTATTTAGCCAAAGAGTCAACTTTTATGTCGATTTTCGATAGGGGATAGTAATCCTTTGAATAGGCCTTGTTTAAATCTTTGTAGTCCACACACATTCTCCATATCCCATCTTGTTTTCTTACCATGACTGGATTGGATATCCATGTCGGGTACTTGACTTCCTATATAATACTAGCCCTCAATAGCTTCCTGATTTCCTCGTAGGCAGTCATGCTATTCTTCAGCTTCATACTTCTTTTCTTTTGTTTTGCTAGCTGAATCCATAAGTGGGTGTTAAGCTTGTGTTACATCAAGCTTCTAGGTATACGTGGCATATTGTTGTGTTGATATTTGTGCAACATAAGATCTTTCAATGCGCTTTTACATTTATCACCTAGTTATGACCCAATCTTAATCGCTTGCTCAAGAAACCTCTCGTTGAGCACCCATTCTTCCATGCTTCCTTTCTTTGATTTTTTTACTCCTTCTTAGATACAAATGATGCCATTTCATTCAAAGACCTAACCCATGCCAATCCCCTTGGTGTTTGGAAGACCATAGCCTCGTGGAGGGTGGACCCTTGGGCTTTCAATATTCCTATCCCAGGCCTCCCCAAAATGGCATTGGGCATGGAGGGTGATCTTATTACATAAAATGTTAGCTCTATTATCTTGTATCCCCCCTACAGTGAATGATAGCCTTATCTGCCTTAGGGGATGGGACACACTATTGTTGAAGCCCACCAACGATATTGAGTCTTCTTCCAGCTTGTCTCTTACATCTTTATCCAATCTAACAAAGCAATGTTCATATAACACTTCCACCCCATTGCCCCCATCCACATGTATCCTAGCCACCTTGTATAACAACCCTCCTAGGACCCTAAACGTGACCCTAAACATTCCTAATATACCCCGTATCCGAGAAACGAGCCCGAAATACCCTTGTATTTATAAAAATCAAGAAAAACAAAGTTTAGGAGTTGCTCGCGGGGCGCGACCCCCTTAGCTTCGTGTGTTGCAGGCAGTGACTGACTTGGTTTGCCGGACAAGGCATTGCGCCACGTGTCCGGTGACTCAACCAAGCTAGCCCCTTGACTCGACCAAGCTATAGTCGCCATGAGGACTCTCGCGGGCCGTGAAGGCCTGCCCTGTCTTCCTCACGGGGCGTGAGCCGCCTTTGATCAGGCCTATAAATAGAGGTCGATCGGCTCATTTGTTCAACGTTCAAAATTCAAATTCTCTCTCAAAAAATTCTGATAGTTATTATTATACTCGGGTATTATACCCCTCTAAAAGCAAAGCTCTGCCTCGTTGTAGGTATTATAACCCTGCTGTTACCCTACACGATCGATTTAGGGCTCCGTAATGGATGTCAAGGCTCTGCCTGACTCAGTCGTTGGAGTTCTATCTCGTGTTACACCCGATTGATTTAGGACTCTGTAATGCATGTCAAGGCTCTGCCTGACTCAGTTATTGGAGTTCTGTCTCGAGTTGTACAGTTAATGTGATTTGGGTTATTTTACTAACACGTGTGCATTGTTTAATTTTAATAGACAATAACCAGGAGAATTACCAGGAAGCTATATTAGTATCACCAAAGTCAACAATGTAAGTACATTCACTTTTTCTCGCTATTTGTGAGTACATTTCTCTTTTATAAACACTTTTTGTGAGTCAAATTGTTTTACCAAAACCTCAAATGTTTTCAAATACAATCATAGTGATTAAGTCTTTGTAATTCTACAATTGCTGCCAGTATTATGGGGTTTGTATACAGTACTTGATAACCTTCACAATTGGGCACGGGTATCCAATGTGTGATATAACCATAGTCACAAATCCGTCAAGTGACACATACTGAACGAGTAATTGTGTAGATATAAACATTGTAATCGCACTTAATACTGTAATGTGTAAACAACTGATGCTTTACAAAATGGAATATACTTGCCAGTATTTCTTGCTGATAAAATGTTTTTAAAACGCGTTTCAGGTAACAAAATGTGAAAGCCAATAGAAGCCAGCTGGAGAGCACTGAAGGCTTGGAAAAGTGGCTACAAAAGTTACCTAAATAAAAAGGAGTTTTTGTTTTCAATAATTAGGGTTCATCCCTACAAATGTATTGTCAAATGAACTTGGATTTTACCCTAATGATTTGTTATAAAAAGTTTGGTGTTTAACTCTGATAAAAATATTCCCTAACTACATTCCTGGTGTCTCATTTTCGCTGCCAAATTAATAAACACCGATACCATCTATCTGATCTCGCGGCACCCGCTCCCGGGGTAGGGGTCGGGGGTTGCGACACCTTGTGCCCTGCTTTCTTAGCTGAGATATTCAAGGGAACTTCTTGCACCACATGATCTTCCAGGTGTGGAATTAGGATGGGAGCTCTCATGCAATCCAGTAAGGGAGTCTTCATCCCTCCTTTGGATCATATCAACATACCCTCTATCTTTGTCCTCTTGCTTTATTTTTTCCCCTTTTTGTCCCATATCTTTAATCTCTTTTACCAAAGGGACAGTTTCCCATTTTTACATCCAACTCAATTTTTCTCTTAAGATACATACAATTGTCTATCTTGTGACCATATCTCCTTTGGAACTCATAATATTCGTTGGGAAAAGACTGTGGTCCTGGTTTTATAGGAATGAGTTTTGAGAAGGAGCTTTTCGCCTTTTCTATTGCGAGGATCCTGCTAGGAGTCTTGCTAAGGGAAGTGAAGCTATCACAGTAGGGGGTGACCCCTTTCCCTTGGGCTTGTAAGAGAAGAAAGTCGGCTTGAGTCTATCATATTGAAATTTGGTTTTAGGGTATGAGGTACCTTTGTCTCACAGTCTTGATATTGTACTTGGCCTCCTGGAACCGATTCCCAGCGTCGGTCGCTTTATTGATTATGTCCTTCCCCTGGACAAAAGCTTTAAATCGATCCGTCAATCCATTAAAGGTCTCCGGGAACTCCTCTCACTGCTTTTCACAGAGTTGGGCATGCTTCAGACCGTTTACGAAGCTACTTATCTTCATCATCTTCGATACACCTTTTATATCCATACTTTCTTTTATGAATCTCTCCATATATTGTTCCACTTTCTTGTCGTCTCTCTGTCGGATATGCATGATCTCATTAGGGTTTTTGATAACTTTCTTTTGTTGGTTGAAATTCCTAAGGAGTTTGTCACAAAGCTCTTTATATCTATCAATGCTCCCGCCTGAGAAGCTATTAACCATAATCTAGCTCCTTCTATTATAGGTTGTACAAACATATGGCACCATGTTGCCATGGACCACCTAACCACCTGACCTGCACCCTAGAAAGCCTGTAAGTGGTCCTCGGGGTCTCTTGTACCATCGTACTTGTCTATATTAGTGAGAGGTTTTAGTTTAGGTGGGAGGGGTGCTTGAGTAATACATCTCATGAATTTCGACACTTTAGCTAGATCTTTGGGTCGGTAGGGTTTTGTTAGTGTGTCGTCTTCTTTTTTTGTCCTTTTCAGTCTCTTTCAGTGGTTACCTGTCTCTGGAGTCAGTAGCGAAGCTTTCTAGACAGGGTTTAGCTGCTTTACCATGGTCATGAGCAAAACCAGTGGGTCTGTCATGTTATCCTTCTTGACCCCCTCTCCCATTTGAGAAGACGAACCTCCTCAGTGGGGTGGGGTGTCATAGGTTAGCCTGGCCCGTATCTCATCTAAATTTTCTATCTCATCCAACTTCTCCCGTTGGGCCCTAAGTTTTTCTTTGTGTGCAGACACAAACTCATGGGTGATTCCCTGTTTCTTTGTGTAAAAGATCTCAGCATTTGAGTACCTTCCATGTTCGTCTTCAAGTTCTTCGATTATCGCAGATTTCTTGTGAGCACCACTTGCTTCCATTGCATTCATGAGGCTTTTTGGAAACTAAGGTGGTGTTACTTGACTTTTTTCAAGGCCATGGCATTTTTTAGAAAACTAGGGTAGATCAGCCATGGTGTTCTTGTTTCCCGACGAGGGTTCACAGATAAAAAGATTTTGTTCTTAACGTAGAGACTCTATATGAAGCCGAGAGTCCCATAGATGGCACCAATGTTGAATCCAACCGATGATGTTTCTGTTGACAGGGATCCATTCTGACGGGTCTTCGACGACCGGGATAACCTGTAAAAGAGATCACCATTAGCCTCACCACGGAGAGCCGGGGGGGGGGGGGGGGGTCTGTGACAAAGCTCCGTCGTGAGAATAGGTGACTGTTTTAAGGGTGAAAAATGAATTTAATGTGTGTATTGAAGTGGTCGAAATGTTCTTGGTGTATTGAATGCAAAGGAATTCAATGAGAAAAATCTCTAAGTGTTAGTATGTGTATCAGAGAGTTCAAGACCCCTGATTATGATAGTTACCTTCGCTTACATGGACCTGGCCATCACACCTGGAGAACCCATTTTTTGCAAGGAACCATCAGAATCTCCTCCTGGATAATAGCTCTGACCAGGTAAATGTCATGATCTTGTTCCCTAGGCAGTATCTTCAAGATCCTTGCCATAAATGTTACCTTCCACATAAGTATTCTATCTTGCCCTCAAGAGAGAGAGAGAGAGAGAGAGAGAGACATGCTAAGTTGGTGATGTTCATGAGCATTTAATGAATATGCAAGTCACATTTGAGTGGCCTCTGCCGCAACAATACCCGTTCACAGAGCTTTGGGCAGGAAGATCCTTTTGTTGACCAAATTAGGCCGTAGACATTGGTTGTTTTATCTATAAGAGAAAGGGGTGCAAATGGGCTCAGGCCCAATCACTAATCTTTAGGGAATGAGTTTAGATGAAGAGCTCAAACGGGGGACCCTCATCATCACATGTGTTGTACATGTTAGCTAGTTACGGGGTTCACATTTTTCGTTTTAACCCGGTTGTAACTACTAACATCTATTGTAGATGGCACAAAATGTATATAAATTTGAATGAGTAACTAACAAGTTTAGATATTTTAAATATCAAATGTTAATATTTAACTTTGGTCTAGTTACCGATTCAACAAAAATACGTATTAGCTTTTTGGCCTTTCGAAATTCCTATTTAGAATGTAAGACAAATAAATATTACCTTTTTTAACAACCAACTAATATACGTTTATATGAGTAGCCAAGCATTCTTTATTGACTCCCAAAGTTAGCTTAATTTTTATACTATAACTAGGATTAAGCACCCCCGCGTTGCAGCGGGGGGCATAAAATCGTGACTTGTTTATTATGACATCGATGACATTCGTAGAGTCTTGGGCTTAACTGGAATCCAGTTATTCATCTTGGCCATTTGTTTCTGCTCATTACACTTAACAGTCCCATAATATGCAGCAGCAACTCAGCAACTACTGACTCTTACATTTCAAGTTAAATCATCTGTACAAACAACTTAAAACCCAAAGTCTACATAAACCCCCACATTGGAGTCATTTAAATTATTAAAACAAACCCAAACAACATCTCACATTCGGTCTGTGGGATTTAAACTCCCCAAAACAACAACCAAGAAGGCAAGAACGTCACAGATTTAACAAACAGCCAGCGGTGAAGTTCAAAACCCCCCTTAAAAACTACGCTGCAAGGGAGATTTTAGAGAGAACCTGTATGTGGTAAAGAGAGAAATTGTTTATGGTGTGTCAAAAAACCCAAAATACCAATACGTGTCAACACTCAAATATGAGAAGCCGAAGATGGTTTTCAAAAGTCACACATGGTTAAACAAAAAACCACCATAGAGTACAATACAATTAGACATGCATAGTGTACAATATGTTATGCATAGAAAATGGTACAAACCATAAAGAAAAAGATGCAACAAAGTCATTGCATGAAACATCAATAAAGCACAAGTTACAAGTTCCATATACGCAAACATGTTGCAAATTAGATAGTTAGATAATTAGCAACATTTTTGTGTTTTATGGTGTTGTATCCTATGTTAGGGGTATTCAAAAAAATCCGAATCCGAAAATGAATATAAAATATCCAAAAATCCGTATCCCACCCCCTTTTTCACTTTATCTCTTTCTATATATATCTATGTATATATAATAGTCGGCCAGCCAAAAATCGGCGATTCAAGGCCAGATTCCAGCAAAAACTTGTATATTCCGGCCAAAACCTTTAATTTCTGGTCAATTTCCAATCAAACCATGTGAATTCCAGCAATTAATCTTGTATACTTAAAAAACTGAGTTGAGTAAGAGGTAAAATCTATCTACTTAAAATATTTACCTATAAAAATATGTATATGTATACCTAAAACTAACAATTACATATAAAAAAACCTGACCGATAAATCCCGATTAATCCCAAGTAGTCGCTAGTCCCCACCTCACCAGCCGACTTGCGACTAGCGAGTTCTCCTACCTTGATATTAACTCCCTATTTTTAAATAGGGGTTTTGAGTTAGTTATATTTATTTTGAATTAATTGAAAAATTTGTTGTGCCATGAGAGGTTTGAGAGGCAAACTTCATTTCTTGTGATTTGATAAGTTGTGTCGAGTAAGAGACATGTAGTAGTGAAAGCTGATGTGGCATTAACGTGAAGAAGATATATGTGGTAAGTGAGGCAAGTATTCCTTCCACCCTAAGTATTTCATGGTTATTGACAATTTGGGATGTTACAACCAGGAACGCGTCTAGCTAGTCGATCGGGTATTCGGGTTCACTAGTACTCTTACTTCTAATTCTCACCGTGGTTACCAATATGTAAGTATTTTTTTAAGTGTGTTTATGGTTGGTAACTAGATGACAACGTTCCTTTATGTATTGTTTTGAAGGTTTGTGATACCTTCTCACCCATTTATGGTGACGTGCATGTCGGTGATGCCCTCTCATACATTGATGGTGTGCATAGAAATCGATGATGTACTCTAATATAATAATATATATGCGAATTTACTTGATATTAATGCAAGCATTTTATCTAGGTCTGGTCTATTCGCACACGTCCTTAGTCTATTTAAACACCTCAAAGCGCTTTGGTGTAAAGTCAACAGACAAGGTCTGACAGGTTCAGTCATTGTCTGTTGACTTTACATCAAAGCGCCCCGCTTTGGCCTAAGCTCGGCGCTTTGGTTTTTTTTTTTTTTTTTTTTACATTTTGGGCGTATTTTTGACTGGTGACTGGTCTACGTTTAAGTTCAAATTTTACATTTTTGGTCCAAATTTTACAATATTTAATTTGTTTGTGCACATATATCTAAAGGTGAAGTCCCATCTCAATATTTAATTTGTTGAGGCATCTCACTGTTCTTTTTCATGATTTTATCTTGTGTCGTGTTCTACCGTGCACTAACAATTAACATGTTTTGTTCTAATTAATATTCTTTATCACACCCATTTGAAATCTTTTCTTGAATCTTGATTTTATATGAATTTACAAGGCTTGAAATAATGATGAAGCTTGTCCTTTATAGAGTATTTAATGTCCTTAACTAGAGAATTTAAGATCTTGAACTAGAAAGAAAAGGAATCGGTTTGTGTATAACCGATTATAGTGGGATAGTTTGAAATAATGATGAAGCTTGTCCTTTATAGAGTATTTAATGTCTTGTATGAAAAGTGGAATATGATTTATTTATTAAAATATAGACAAGCATTCAAGGTTGTGTATACAAATGGGTTTAATAATTAAACTTTTGTGTGTTTTTCTTCTGATGTGTACGCTGATTTCCGAGGCAAGAAAGAAAGACCATGTTGTAAATTGAATAAATTATTGCTTTTAGGTGTCCTTGTTGTCTTCAAGTGGATATGAAATCCCATTAAACAATTATTTAACTCATGTATGCCACATGAGTACATTTGTGTTTTTTCAATATATGCGTTACATTACGATAAAAACCGAATGTCACCGACACGACCCAATCAGATTCAATATGCACTTGTACGACCCAAAATTACAATATACATCATAATACTACAATTAATGAAAAAATACGTCATATACATGTACGGTAGGCGGCTGATACACATAAAACTACTCATAGGAGTACTTGTGCTTTCAAACCAAAATGATACGATATAATGGAATACGACATCACACGTAACCGATTTGATCCGGAACTTGCAGTATAGTCCCATATATATTAAAAAATGATGTATAATGGAAAAAACGTAAAATTTAGACTAGTATCGACGCGTTTGTGAATTAAAAACAAGTTTAAAAAAATTAAAAAAGGCCCTAAGCGCTGCGCTTTGACCTAAGAGGGGCGCTTTGCCCCAAAATGTAAAAAAAAAAAAAAAAAAAAAAAAAAAAACCAAAGCGCCGAGCTTTGGCCATAGCGGGGCGCTTTGATGTAAAGCAACAGACAAGGTCTGACCGGTTCAGTCCTTGTCTGTTGACTTTACACCAAAGCGCCCCACTTTGGCCATAGCGGGGCGCTTTGGGGTGTGAAAATAATTTTGTCCGTGTGTGAATAGCATGACCCTTTATCTAGGGATGAATTACTCTTAGGTATAATCATGTTATGTTTAAATTTGATGACCAATTGCGTTGGTCAAAGTAATATTTAGAAATGATTAGTTACATTAATTATGTGTTGGTCTCAATTGCGTTGGTCAAAGTAATATTTAGAAATGATTAGCTACATTAATTATGTGTTGGTCATGGTAAGACTCTCTCCAACGCATACAACTATTTCCCTCTGCCCTTAGACTATGGGGTGTGGAGGGGCTTGAGTTGGGAGCATTGTTCGACACGTGGTGAGGGTGGGATCTACAAAGTAATACTCAAAAACTAGGGGTGTGGTGTGGCGTGGCTAGCCATGTGGATATATATATATTTTTTTGGTTTGGCAACGGCTACCCCCAATGGCTAGATCGAACCAGCCAACCAAAGGCATCCATGTCACCCAGCCCCCCACCTCACGCTAGGCTCAATCCCCACGCCAAAGGGGCAACGCCATGCCCAACGCTTATTCGGTGTGGTGTAGCCAGCGTTAAAGCCAAACCGTCGCCCCAACCCACACCCCACAGTCTTATTTCCTGCCCGATGCCACCTTCGCTGCCCCACCATTCTTTCTCTTCCCTATTACAGGCGCAAGAACAATGGACCCATCTCTCCTCTTACAATATCCTCGTCCTCGGATATGTGTTTTTCTCCTACATTGGAGATGGTCTTAGTAAAAAGTTGATAAAGTACCAGTCAGCTTATGCCTTCTCACTATGATAAATGTTATTTATACTTTGAATTTATTGGTTACACCAATTGTATACCGGACAATGTAAACACTTGTGGTAATCAGTGACCGAAATGCTCTAACATACACAAGTTCCTCTCTGACTCGCCGGATTCTGGGTTTGCTCGACGACGGAGAAAGGAATGGATTAGCGTGTGAGGTTTATTCGTCTCGTCATCTGGTGGCGGTCTTGATCTAACCTCTATCTCTAATCGGTTTCTTTGCTTTTGTCCATTCGCGGCCTGGTGTTGTGGTGTGGTCGTTTTGTTTTCTCTCTTTTCGTTTGGTCTTGGTTTCATGGCGTCGGGGGTCGTCAAGTTTTTTGTGACTAACATCCCTGATGGGTGTAGGCCTTGGGACTTAACATCCTGTCTCAGTTCTTATGGAGATATTGCTGGGTCTTATATAGCGCGAAAAGTAAGCAAGGAGGGTCTTAAGTTTGGTTTTGTTTCGTTTAAAGGGGTCAGAGACTGGAAAGAATTGGAGAGGGCGATGCAGGGAGTCAAGCTGGGTGGCTGTAAGTTGAAGATAAATCGGGCTAGGTTTGCGGCGGAGAATGTTGGGGCTGAAGAAGCAAAGGGTGGTCCATCTTTGGGCAAGTCGACGCAGAGTAAAGATAAGGGAATGAAGGATGGTAGGAAGGAAGCTTTCTTGAGGAACGGGTGCTTGTATAGTTCTGTCTTAAAGAAAAATTTGGAGAACCCGATGAGGAACGTGGTGTCGGAGAATGTGGCTGATAAAGAGGTTTTGGTTCACGAAGAAACAAGTGCTTTTTTTTTATTTTCAAGGAAGATCAGTAGTGTGCAGGGCAAAAGATGTCGAGTCATTGGTTAATCTGAAATACAATCTTAAGGCGTCGGGTGTATCTGGTTATAAGATGCATTACATGGGGGGATTGAACTTGTTGTTGGCTTTTGAGGACGAGTATGATGCGTCGGAGTTCTTGCTTAACGCCGGTTTGTGGAAGGATTGGTTTGAGTCGGTTGATCTGTGGTCTGGACAGATTTTAGCGTATGAAAGGATCGCTTGGTTAAAGTTTCATGCCGTTCCGTTGAACTTGGCTGAGAACAAGGTCTTCGATGATATAGCCTCGCTGTTTGGGAAGGTGGTTAAAGGGTCGCAATTGTCTCCAAAGGACTGGGATTTGTCCACGTCGTGTGTCGGAGTTCTTGTGGATGGTGGGGCTAGAATTGCCGATTCAGTGACGTTGAAGTGGAAGGGTAGGAATTTTAGAGTTTGGGTGATGGAGGAGCTCGATGATTGGATGCCAGATTGTTTTTTCGACGAAGAGTGGCCGGAGGCGGATTTCGGAGTTGATGAGGGGGTGGCGATTCCGGGGTTGTCGGAGGGGAATTTGGATGGTTCGGAAGCCGAACAGGGGGATAATACCGAAGGGTTGCATGGGAACATGTTGAACGAGGAAGTGGGAAATATCGATGAGGAATTTATTATGGGGAATGTTAGGGCTCAAGATTCTAGGGAGGAAGTTGGTGGAGGTGGGAATTCGGGAAAGGCTAGAAAGGTGGTTAAAAAAAACCTTATAATTTGCTTAAGGATAAACATAAAAAAAACAAGTGGTAGGAAGCCCAGAATGTGAGGCCCGGCCCAAAAAGAGGTTTAGATCTGAGTTTTCAGTTTCGGACTTTAATGACTTTAATCTTGACCCTAAATCAGGCGGTGGTGGCTCTGATGTTAATGTGGAGCCGGTTATGGGGGAATCTAATTTGAGAGAGAACGACGATGTGGGTTTCGACCTTAGCGATAGGGTTTTGGAGGAGGAGAGTGTTGGGGGATCTGGTTATCAGTTGGATTCAGAGCCGACAGAGAAGGTGGGTTCGATGTCTCTGGGTGCTTGTGCGAGTAGTGGAATGGAGGAATTGGAGGCTACTGTCAAAGTTGCTAATTTGGTGGGTGTGGAGCTAGGAAATCATGTCAGGTTGGTGGAACATGTTTTCGCAGATGAAGGTAACAATGTTGTCTACCCATGAATTTCCTTTCTGTTAATATGTGTGGGTTAGGGGGTTCGTTGAAAGAGGAATGGATTAGGGGTTTAAAGGCGAAACACATGATTGATTTCATAATGATTCAGGAAACAAAACAAGAGTCGTTGTCCAATGGGCTTATTGCGAAGTTTTGGGGTAAAGGTGATTTTGAGTCGGATTTTGTGGGTTCGGTCGGGCTGTCCGGGGGTTTACTATGTATTTGGGATCCCAGTTGTCTTGAAGTGATTAATTCGGTCAAAAACAGGAATTTTATGCTGATTCAAGGCAGACTGAGAGGTAGTAACAAGGAGATTAATATTATAAACATGTATGCCCCTCAAAGGGTTCAGGCTAAGCAGACGTTGTGGTCCGAGTTGGCTGGTGTTATGGAAGGTGGGATCGGGTGTTGGGTCGTAGGGGGGATTTCAACGCTGTCAGATACCCGAGTGAGAGAAGGAATTCTAGTTTTAAAAATACCCGTGCAGCTAATTTCAATGATTTTATAAACCAAGCCGGGCTGTTAGAGTATGAGATGAAGGGGAAAAAGTTTACTTGTGTGAGAGAGAATGGGAAAAAGCTAAGCAAGATCGATCGCTTTTTGGTTTGTCCGGAGTTTTTTAATGCCTGGCCCAATGCTAGCTTAAGGGCTCTGCCGGTGGTTTTTTCGGATCATAGTCCTTTGATTTTGCAGGTTATTGGTCGAAACTTTGGGGCAAAACCTTTTAGGGTTTTTAATTCTTGGCTAGGAAAAGCGGGATACACGGAGGCGGTGGAGAATGCGGTTACCCAGTTTTCTTTTGTTGGGCCTCCGGATTTGAGGTTGGTTAAGAAATTTAATGTTATTCGGGGTGGTATAAAAGCTTGGAGAGAGCAGATGGTAGTAAAAGAAGGGGAAGATGTTGACCGTGCAATGGGTGAAATAGAAGTTCTAGAAGGTTTGATGGAAAGTAGGGATCTTACCGAGGACGAAGAGTGGTCGTTAGTGGAGAATAAGAAGAGGATCTTGGAGTTAGAGAGATGTAAAAGTTTAGACCTGAAACAAAGGTCGAGGACGAAATGGGCGATAGATGGGGATGAAAACTCTAGATTCTTCCACATGTATGTTAATTTTAGGAAGGCCAATAATCAGTTACAGGGGTTATCTATTGAGGGGAGTTGGGTTACTAAGCCGTCGCTTATTAAGAAAGAAGTTTTCTCTTTTTTTCGGAAGCGGTTTTCCGAAGAGTATTCGATGAGGCCTTTGATGTCGGATGTTGGGTTTCGGAAGATTAATGAGGCTGGTATTGCTGGTTTAATTGAGCCATTCTCTCTTGTTGAAATCAAGGAAGCATTGAATGAATGTGGGGACGATAAGGCGCCCGGTCCGGACGGCTTGAATTTTATGTTCATAAAGAGTTTTTGGCACTTGTTTGAAAATGATTTTAAGGAGGTTATGGATAGTTTTTATGAGAATGGGGTTCTAAATGTGGGAGCGGGTTCCTCGTTTATTACGTTGATTCCTAAGTCTAAGGATCCGGTTGGGCTAAACGATTATAGACCTATTAGTTTGATCGGAGTTATTAGTAAGTTGTTGTCGAAGGTCCTTGCTAATCGGCTAAAAAGAGTTATTGGATCGGTGGTGTCCGAATCGCAATCGGCCTTTTTGAAGGGTAATTACATTTTAGATGGTCCGTTGTTGGTTAATGAAATTTTCAATTGGTGTAAAAAGAGGAAGAAAAAAGCTTTCTTTCTTAAAATCGACTTTGAGAAAGCTTATGATAATGTAAACTGGGAATTTTTATTATCGATCATGGGGTTCATGGGTTTCCCGGCTAGATGGGTTTCTTGGATTAGAGGTATTCTAAATTCAGCGAGATCGTCTGTTTTGGTGAACGGGTCGCCGACTTTTGAATTCCAGTTCTCGAAGGGTATTAGACAGGGTGATCCCATTTCGCCCTTGCTTTTTATTCTAGTCATGGAGGCGCTTTCAGTTTTGATGGTTAAAGCCATAAGCTTAGGGATTGTTTCGGGGATTAAAACGCCTAGAGACGGTCCTATAGTTTCTCACCTTTTCTATGCGGATGATGCAATTATCATGGGAGAGTGGTCGAAAGAGAATGTTGATAATGTGGTTCGAGTGTTACGTATTTTTCATATATGCTCGGGTTTAAAAATAAATTTCGGGAAATCTAACTTATATGGGATTGAAGTTGAGAATTCGGAGTTATTGGATAGTGCGGCTAGGTTGGGGTGTCAAGTTGATATATTTCCATTTAAGTATCTTGGTTTGTGGGTTGGTTCGAATATGAATAAGGTAGTAAACTGGAAGCCGATCTATGATATCTTCGATGCTAGATTGTCCAAGTGGAACGCGAATATGTTGTCGATGGGGGGTAGAATCACGTTAATTAAATCTGTCTTGGAAAGTCTTCCTAATTACTATTTCTCTCTATACAAAGCGCCGGTCCAGGTTATTAATGATTTAGAAGCTAAGATCAGAAAATTCCTTTGGGGCGGTGTTGAAGGTAGAGGCAAAGTTCATTGGGTGGCTTGGAATCGGGTGGCGAGTTCTAAAGAGCGTGGAGGTTTGGGCTTAAGCAAACTTAGAAACATAAATGTTGCTCTTTTGTCCAAATGGGGATGGCGGTTCAAATCCGAAAAAAATAATTTGTGGGTTAAAGTGATTGAAGCTATACATTGCTCGAGGTCGAATTGGGATATGTATCCGGTGGTTAAATCTTTGGGTGGTTTGTGGAATTGCATTACAAGTGTTCTCGGGAAAACTAAGATATTCGAAGTCTCGCTCAGGAATTTGTTTAGAGGTGTAGTTGGTAACGATGAAGATATTGCGTTTTGGTTGGACCCGTGGTGCGATAACGAGCCGCTTAAAAATAAATTTCCTTTGCTTTTTGGTTTGGAGGTGGAAAAGGGGTGTAAAGTGTCGGATAGGATAGCCGTGGGTAACTCTGGGCCGAGATTTATTTGGAGTTAGAGAAGTAACTTTTCTTTGGAAATGGAAGTAAATGATATGGTGGGATTGTGCAGTTTGTTAACCGGGTGTGTTTTAAATAGTGACAGGGATACTTGGAAGTGGATTGGGGCTGTTAATAAGGAATATTGTGTGGGAGGGGTTAGAAAGCTTCTGGATAATGGTGTGTTTTTTGTGTCGCCATACGTGCCGGAATGGTGTAGGTGGCTCCCGATCAAATGCAATATTTTTATTTGGAGGCTTGCGATGAACAAACTGGCTACTTCGGATGAACTTGGTAAACGAAATATTCCGGTTAGCGATCCGAGGTGTTCTTTTTGTGGCGAGGTCGATGAATCGGCAGAACATATTTTTACATCCTGTTATGTGGCGGCTGTTATTTGGCAGCAGATTTGTTCATGGTGTTCGATGCCGTTTTTTGTGGCTTTCTCGGTAAAAGACCTTCTGGAAGTTCATGAGTTTTGTGGCCTGAGTGGGGGGAAAAAAGAGGTTGTTAAAGGCATTGTTAGATTATCGTGTTGGAGCATTTGGAGAGCCAGGAATGAAGCTAGGTTTAATAATAAGACGGTAAGTATTGGTAGTATTCTTAGCGAAATAAAGTCCGTTGGGTTTTTATGGTTTAATAGTAGAGCGAAGTTGAGTAGGGTGTCTTGGGTTGATTGGTGTAAATTTGTGAATATGTAATTGTTGTGTGTGGTGACGCCTCGGTTTGAGGTTGGCTTGTTGTTAATGAAAGTTACTTTTCAAAAAAAAAAAAAAAAAAACACTTGTGGTAATCATAGTAGGTGTCTTCACCAATTTAAAGTTGGTGTGTAAATAAAATAAAAGCTGATCTCCCAAGATGGTGATCAGAAGTTGATATGATCATTTCAATCAAGTGAAAAGGGAGACTAAAACATAAAGTTATGACATTGATGTTGGTTAGGTGTTTACCAATTACTCTGAAAGGCTTAGTGTTTTGAAAATCTTACAAATTATTACAAACACTTAAATAATCTACCAAAGAACGGTTTAAATTTCAAATTGAAGATCTTGAAGATTGTTAGATCAATATTGAGATGATGAAATCCATTGAATCACAATGCGATTTCTCGTAAATCATAACAAACTTTCTTACTTGATTCGTTTTAGTTAGTCAATCAAGTCGTTCAATATTAAGTGTTTCAAAGATTAATAGTTGAAGCTCTCCATAAACTTTTATCCTCACCATATAGTCAAGTGGATTAGTAACAAATATGTACTTACCTATAGAGCTTAACCAGATTTTGAATACATCTTACGTGATTCATGTACAAATATATAATACATTGTTACAGTGGCGGCTTTGATGGGTGTGCGGGGAGGACCTTCACACAAGGCCCGTGATTTCGAAGGGCACGCGATTTTTTTTAAAAATTTCGATATATACACTTTATTTTTTTCAAGAGAATTAAACACATACCAATTCCAATATAGGCCCATTTACAAATCATTTTTTATAGTTTAGTATTTAGCCCACTTGGCATTAGGTTTATTGAGCTCAAAACTAATTTGATTTTTTTAAATAATTATAAAACATTACAAAAGGGCACATTTTTTCGAGCTCGAACAGGGTACGTGAATTCTCAGAGACGCATCTGAGTTGTTAGTATCAATAAACATTGTTAAAAGTGTAATATTGTTTCTAGTTATTAAGCATCAAATTAGATTAACTAAAAGTTCAAAGATTTACAAGTATCTAAGTAAAATGCTAAAATCGTTTCTAGGTTTAGTTATTTTTGGTTTTTTTCCATCCAAATTGATTTTTTGTGCATTTTACTTCTTTAGGTTTGCGTTATATTGTCATTTTCATCTATGAGTTTGACAGTTTATTGCGACTTTCGTCACTCGAAATTTACCCCTCAGTGATAAAATGACAAGATTTCAAACTTTTTGAATGAAAATGATACCTTAAACCTTATATACGAAAAAATGACATTTTACTTTATTTATTATAAGATGGTAGTTTGCGTAAAATAAAATTTATAGTAAAATAGTTGTAGTTGTTTATGTTTAGCATAAAGAAAAGCAAACAGATGGTGCTTGACTGCCTGGGGGAGTACACTCTGCCAGAGAAGTCTGGTACTGCACAATCAAAGTTTGACCAGTCAATCCCTATCCTCGTTTGTCTTTTCATGTTTTTAAGATTGATGCATTGAGGAATCTCTTCAAATTGCTAAATGCGATGCGACCCGACATTGGGATTTCAACTTTTCTTTTAACACAACATGGAAATTTAATTATATAACTTTTAAGTCAGGACCAAAGTACATACCGTATGACAAATACTCCTATGGTCATTGATATATAGTTGGTACTTGTGATTTAAAGTGAATTCTTTTGTACCTGTTAAAAAGTTTTGTATCAAAATCTGACTCAAGACGAATACAAATTGCAATAAACTTTTATGAACATAAGTGAAATTGTATAATAATGGACTAGAAGTGTGCCTGTGCATGTGCGATGCGACGATGAACACAAAGACTATTCGGGGTGTGTACGATTTGGTTATTAGCCTCAACTGAAACCGAAACCAAAGTTATCGGCTAATCTATTTTTTTAACCGATCGGTTTTCGATTAGTCAGTTCAATTTATTCGTTAGATTGTCGGTTTTCAGTTCGGTTTGATTCGGTTCAGTTAATAACAAAAGATTTTGCTTAGAAATAAATGAAATTGAGATATCAATACATAAAATTAATATATAAAAGCTAGAAATATATGAAAACATGAACGATTCGTTTTCGGTTAATTTAGTCTATTTTAGTTAACTGAGGGTACAAAAAAAACCAATAATTGATTTTTGATTAATTCGGTTTTTGGTTAATCAGCTTTCAGTTAATTCAGTTTTCGGTTCGATTTCGTTTATTTTCATTTCACTATCAGTTAACGGTTATATTGTTGCTTACCCCTAGACATTGGTAACATATCATTTTTTAAAATTAAAAAACTATAGCAATACTATACTCAAGTTAAAGAGATTAAAATGCTCGTATTGTTTATAAGAAAAAGTAACAGCCCTTAGTTGGTTTCGCATAAAGAAGGCAAAAATGTAATTATCAATTAGATAAATAAAAGTTGAGAGGCAAAGATTTAAGTATTGTTTAAAAAGATAGATTTACCCTAAAAACATACTAACATGTACATTAAGCATTTTACCTTGAACAATAATACTTAGGGGTTGTTTGGCAACATTTGAATTGTTAAATGCTGAACCAGTAAGAAGTCTGAATCATTAAGTGCTGAACCAGTAAGAGGTCTGAACCATTAAGAGCCTGTATAATGCTTAACGGTTCAGAGACAAATGTCTGACCAATTTAAATTAGAGGTCTTAACCATTTAGAGGCAAATGTCTGAACTATTCAAACATCTGCTCGTGAAACAAACATTCTGAACCATTAAGTGCTGAACCAGTAAGAGGTCTGAACCATTAAAAGCCTTAATAAGAGGTAAACAAACAGCCCCTTATATTACTTAAAATATATCTTTCTACGGTACACTATTTTAGAGTATAGATAATTAAATTATTGTTATATAATTTCAAGATAAAGGTGTATTTAAGTGATTAATGATCTGAACAGTCTCTATTTTTTTATCATAAAATTAAGAAAAATGGTAATCAGCATTTGTAGCTGTAACAATCGTAAAAAAATAGGATAGATAGTTTAACTTATGGTGGGCAACAGGTATTTAAGTTCCACTTAGACCACCCGTAGTGGGGCGTGATTTTTAAAAAAAATTGAAAAAAAACGCCCTAAAACGCCCCAACCATTACACTAGGCGTTATTTAAAAAAAAAATTCTGAAATTTGAGTTTGGCGTTATTATTAAAACGCTGCATACCTCCATTCCATTCTTGCATGTAGCCAATGGGAGAAGGAGTTGGTTTGACCAGCCAATGATCATTTAGTTAGTTTTTTTTTTTTTTTTTTTTTTTTGTTTAATGATTGGAAGGGGCATTATTTGGGCATTATTCCCACTACGCCATTTTTGCAATAACGCTCCATGCTGACTGGACTGACACGTGTCGGATAATGCCCCATAGTGGGGGCATTATAACACATTACCACTACACATGGTCTTATGGTTGGCCCTGGTGAGTTTTAATTAAGAAAGATTGATAAGTGGAACTTAAATACACGTGGCCACCATTAGGTCACTTGTTTAACTTGGTTTCCTAATACAAATTTTCTGATTCGGTTAGGTTGGTGGTTTTTAATTGGTTCGTTTAATTTTAACTAATAATCAAAATTAAACATTGGTTAAAATTTTTGTTTAAAAATTATGAAATTGAGGTATAAATACATTGAATGAATTTAAAATACATGGAATGGAAGTTTAAATACATGAAATGGATATATAAATGCATGAAATACATAAACTTGAGTTATAAAAGCTATAGATATATGAAACATAAAATGGAGATATAAATGCATGAAATACATAAACTGGAGTTATAAAAGCTATAGATATATGAAAATATGAATGATTCGGTTCGGTTAGTTTTGGTTAAACGATGGTACAAAAAAAACAATAACCAGTTTTTGGTTAATTCGGTTTTTGATTAATTGATTTTCAGTTAATTCAGTTTTTGGTTGATTTCGGTTAATGATTCAGTTATTGTTCAACCCTGGATACTGTTAATCACGTAACATATCAATCTTTCTTAATTAAAAAAACTACTGCAATGCTATATTCAAATTAAAAAGAATAAAATCCTCGTTTTTATAGTGACATTTTTATATTATATTATATATATATATATATATATATATAGAGAGAGAGAGAGAGAGAGGAAGTGTATAATACAAAAGCCCTAATCATACATTATGTGCGCAATCATAACAGCCTACACATGTCCCTGATTTATTTTTCTTGCATAAGGATATATCAGACATTCCATTCAATAAGCAGAGGGCAAATTAGACAATTCCTTTAATAAACAGATCGCAAGTAGTTCGTTACACCACTATCCCGGTAATTATGATTTGTATCAGTTTCAAATTTTAATAATTCTTAAAACTATACATTGCGGTTTTTATTTCTGTGCGATTAGGGTTTAATCGATTGTTGTTTGTAATGGATCCACAAAGCAGCACTGGACGAAACACAGATGTTGATTTTGAAGATGCAGAATTCGTCAATGATCACGTTCAATTGGCTGGTGATCAAAAAGTTACGATTGAGGAAGTCAGAAATCCTAATTCTGTAAATGCAAATGTTGTAAATGAGTGTTCTAATAGTAAGTTGTTAATTTAGATGTTTAAATGTTCAATGTCAGTTTTTTATAATTGGTGGATGATTTTGTGTGATTGTAATTGATTGGAAGGTTTTTAATGTTATTAGAGAGGTAACTGGAATCAAATTGTTTTTAACTTCGCATGTCATGAGTCTAACAATTCGCATGTGAAGAAAAGCATAACACGCTGGTTTCGCATGTTATGATATCATAAATCGCATGTATAAAACATGGAATCAAAATGTTAACTTCATATGTGATGAGTCCAACAATTCGCAGGTTATAAAAGTCATAACATGTTGTTTTCGCATAGAATGATACCATAAATCGCATGTAGTTTTCATTATATATAAAACAAGCTGGATTAGCAGTTCTTAATAAATGGTATTTTTTTCTCCTTTTATTTAATTTTGTAGATGAAAGGGTTTATATTCCGGAGGTTGAAGCATCAGCTATACCTGTGGTTGGCATGCAATTTAATTCTATCGAAGAAGCATACGTGTTTTACTAAACATATGCGAAGTTAGCTGGGTTTTCTGCTCGGAAATGTGGTGAAACCCACAGTGGTGGTATAATCAAACTAAATATTTTGTGTGCTCGAAAGAGGGACATAAGGCATTGTTTATTGACGATGCTTATTCAAAGTCTAGAAAGCCATACAAAACAAGGAAAAGATGAACCATTAGAACCGGGTGCAAAGCGCAAATTATGCTTGGTTCGGTGGATGGGACACCATTTACAGTCAAGAAATTTGTTGATGGTCATAATCGTAAGTTTGTATGTCCTGAAGATCTTCATATGCTACCAGCTTACAGGCAATTGTCAGAAGTCCAAGAGGAAACGATATGGGAATTAGGTACTCTAAACCTTGGCCCGGTCAAAGCTTTTCATATAATGAGAAAAAGATATGGTGGTTTTGAGAAAGTTGACGCCACTGTCGATGATTGCAAAAACCTTAGAGCTTGAATTAATAGGTATATAGGAGAATATGATGCAGACATAGTGATCAATAGGCTGACCGGAAAAAAAGAATATTAGTGGATTTTTCATTTGAATATTCAGTTAATGAGGACAAGCGGTTAACTGGTTTGTTCTGGGCGGATGGGTTATGCAAGCGTAACTTCATGGAGTTCGGGAATGTAATATTGTTTGATGCTACTTTCAAAACAAACAAGTAAGTGTTTCATGAATGTCATCTTTTAACTTTTTTGCATGTTGTATGAATTCATAAACTAGCAAAATCGCATGTTACTAAAACATGGAAGTTAGGATTTCAATATATCGCACATTAAACTGGTAAAATCGCATGTTATTAAAACATGTTCCTATGCGAAGTGTTCCGTTTTGCAATAATTTTTAATTTCTTGGTGTATAGGTATAAGATGGTGTTTGTACCGTTTACTGGGATAGGCAACCATTGTCGAAATGTAACGCTTGGAGCTGGGTTGTTGGCATCGGAGAGCATTGAGTCTTATAAATGGCTTCTCAATTCCTTTGTAAATTCATTTGGACATCAGATAAAGGTTGTAGTGACAGACCAGGACCCTGCGATGAAACAGGCTATCGAGGGTGTTTTTACTATCAGCAGACATAGATTATGCATGTGGCACATAATGAAAAATAGTGGCAGACAAGGTTCACTATGCTATATTGTGTGTCATTACCATTTTTTATTTACATTCTATATTCGTTACATGTTGATAAGAAAATCATTTTTTCGTGTAGGTTGGATGCGAGTTGTGCAATAATGAGGATTTTAAAAGGAAAATGTGTGATATTATAAGGACAGATTCCATTGAGCTAGAAGTATTTGAGAGGGAGTGGAAGTTGGTAATGATTGAGTTCGGTCTTACCTAAAATAAATGGATTGATGATATGTTTGTGATGAGATCCATGTGGATTCCGGTTTTTTATCGGCATGAGCTAATGTCTGGACTTATGCGACACTTCAAGATAAGAGAGTGAGAACCATTTTTTTGCCAGGTGGCGAATTCACAACTCACTCTTGTAGAGTTTATGAATTGTTTTGACGGTTCAATGGTTGTCCAAAGGTTCAATCATAGAAAGAATGATCATATATCAAGATATACTAAGCCTGATGATTGGAGCAAAACTACTCTGGAAGTAGATGCTGCTAAAATCTACACCAGGTCTATATTCTTCGATCAGCAGACAGAGATATAGGGAACTATTGGTGAATGTCTACCGATGAAGACCAAAATCGAGGGTGACCAGTTAAGGATATCGATAAAAGACTTTAAAGCTCATGGAGAAGGTTTTTTAGAGGTAATACACAAAATATTTTTTATTTATGAAAAAACATCCGTTTACAACATGCGATTTTAATTTTTTTTTCCAAGAAACTTTTTTTTGTACAAAATGCGATTTTTTAACCACCCATGCGATTTTATGTTTTTTATTTTGTTTTTGTTTCTCTAGGTGTGTTTCAAAAAACTTGAAGAAGATGTAACTGCGCAATGTAGTTGTCTGCGTTTCGAACAGTAAGAGCTGCTCTGTAAACACATCTTTTTTATTTTCAAGATGTTTGGAGTTAAATAAATACCCAAGAAATACTTTATTAATAGATGGACGAAAAATGTGGTCCCGAATGAATTAAACTCCACGTTTGATATAAAGGTTGATGCAAAGGATGAGTAATACAAGGCTAAACAGATTACTCATGAAATCATGTATACAGGGGAGTATCTGGTTAACAATTTGATTACTGACCTTGATCAACTCGTTCTAGTTAGGGATCAAATGAAGGAGATTAAGGAAAAAGTGGACCAGAGTCGTATAACCATGCCGATTGATCCGAAGTATGACCGGTTTTCAAGTTAATTGGTTATCAACAACCAGTAACTGATGCACCGCCTACTATCTGTGTCCCAACTGGTATAAGAAACAAAGGTCGTGGCTCACATAAAAGGATCAAATCAAAGAAGGAACAAACAATTAGTCGCAAATGGAAGAGAACAAGGACCTGTAGTGTATGCAATGGAAAGGGTCATGATATTCGGACTTGTGAGGTATTGAAAGGTAAAAAGAACAAAACAAGATGAAGGGAGTCCAGATTGACAAAGATCCCGGGCATGTAGTTGATGAAGTGGAAAATGAAGTTGATGAAGTGGAAGATGATTTCGAAGATGATAGTGGAGAGATGATGATGATAGTGAAGAAGAAGTTTGGGAATAGGTTTCAGAAGATGAAGATTAAAAAAATGTGCGATTTTTACGTTTGTACATCCAATTTTATGTGTTAAACATGTGATTTTTTGTACATGAGGTTTTTATTATTTGAACATGCGATTTTATGTGTTTCTATGTGTTAGGTTCTGAGTTTGTTTGATTGTGTTGTTTAATTAAGTGATTAATATAAGAAAGTAAAACAGAGATGAATTGCAGCGGAAATAGAAAGTAAACTTTATAACACAATCAAAGAAGAATAGTTTTCAGCAAACATGATTTCATTAATCGAATGATTGTATGAATTACAAGGATTCAACTATGCATGCATGCAATACTAAACTCCCCCTCAGCCTGAGCTCACAGTTAGTTTATACAAGATGAATGATAAAAGAGAGCTAATAGAACGGTACATGTACTGTTCTATTTATAGTACAATCCTAACTACCGAGCATCTAATGCTGACGTCACCTAGACAGTGTCATCTAACAGACTAACAACCTCTAAACACTGATCTCTACAAAACACTGTTACATTAAACAACTGATAAGTAAACACTGATACACCTATCCGCTGTTGATGCCCAAGCACTGATGTTGCAGATCAGTGCTTTCTTCAATGGTTGATCAGGCCTTTGAATCAACAGTGTTTAGTCTTCATCAGGTCTTTGACTATCAGTAGTTGTTAGGTCTTCAGTCTTTATAATCAGCAGTTCTTTGTTGAACAGTTGTTGAGGGGATCAGTCCTTAGAGTCATCATCAGCTGATAGAAGCACTGCCATTGGAGGGAACTTAGAGCATGCATTTGCTTATTGTGGATCAACTGTTGAGAACCAGTTTTGGCTTTCAGTATCATCTGTTCTTCTGGGTTTGATTACATGGGCCAACAATCTCCCCCTAAAACAGATGATGCCAAAACACTTCCTTATTCATGATCTTTATTCTTTCATCAGTTTTTCCCTGATTTGCCCTTTGAATTGTAATTCAAAGTTCATGGAATCATCATAATTCTCATCCCTGTGAAGTTGAAGTTCTAAGAGATCTAGGAGATCAGCTGCATCCAGGCCTAATGCATCCTCCCTTGAAATATGTTCAACTCTACCATTGGACTTGAGCAAAGTCAATACATGGGTCTTTTTATCAGACTTCCACTTAAGTATTTTTGAGTCCAATGGGTTTCTAGGGAGATACTTTATTTGTGATGAGTTTGGAGATGGAGGTCTGCTTGTCAGCCTTTGAACTGTTTCAGCAAGTTGAGCTTGAAGTTTTAATGACGCATCATCCAAGCCATAAAGGATCTGATTCTTGATAGCATCTTTCATGATTTCAGCTTCTCTCTTTGTATCTTCCTCATCTTTCTGCTTCTGTCTTTTTCTTTGATCTAAGACATGGGTGGATAAGTCAAAGGATGTGAACAGTGTTTTCAGATAGAGTGCCTGCTGTTCTGGCTTATCAGTGGTTTGTTCTTTATATACTAGCTTCTTTGGAGCTGTTGGATCATTTTCTCTTAGTTTTTCCAGCTTCTCATATACTTGATCAATGTACTACCTGGACCATCTTGAAATGGCCCTTACAGACCCATACTTTGTAGCTACCAACTCAGCTCTTTTCCTCTTGTATTCTAAAGTAAGCTCTACATTGGATTTCTTGAACTTGTTCCAGTTTGGTGCAGTCTTCTTTAGTTGAGGATCATTCTTCATTCTTTCAATTCTGTTGGCTTCTTCTTTTAGAGCTGTGAGAGGCCAATCTTTGAACTAGTGTTCCTTGGCCGGGTATGGTTTGTCACTCATGATAAGCTCTAAGAGATCTTTCCTTAGCTTTTTCTGAAGATTAGCATTTGGTCGCAGATTTGACATCTCCTTGCTCAATTCTCTTGCAAAGTCTTCCAGATTCCCGACTTTACTTAACCCATGCTGCATTCGACTTGACAAGTTGGTGTCACCTTTCCCTTTGCCTCTTGCTTAGCAATATATTCAGCTTGCTTGGCTTTAAGTTTCAGATATTCATCCATGTTTCTTGGAGTCCTGAAGCCATGAAGAGATGGGAAGGTTCTTTTGGATGGATCATCCTCTGTATAGAATTGCCTTATTTCAGCTTTCAATGCATGCAATTCCAGAGGATAATTTACTGCCAATGGTATGGTTCTGGAAGGGTCTTGACCCATGAGTGTTTGTGGTTGAATAAGTGGATTTGATGTTGGTGATGGTGGAGGAATAAATGGTTCAGGGTTGGTTTGAATGAAAGGTGAATATGATATTGGAGTAGGTGCAGGTATATCATCATCATTCACCTAGAACTTTATTTTCCTTGCATAAACAGATTTAGTAGAAGGAGTTTTTGTTGGAGAGTTGGAAATAGGAATGAAAATTGCTTGGGAAGGAAATTGGAAAGTAGTGGTTGGTTGACTAACAACTGTTGAAACAACTGGTGTCTCAACCGCTGCTGTCTTTACAACTGTTGAAGTGTCAACATTTATTGTAGTTTTGGATGGTATTAGTGAAGATGGTTTTGTTTTCTACTTTTTGGCAGGTTGTTTTTGTGGTGGTGGTGTTGGTTTGGGTGTAGAAGTGGATGGCTTTTTGATACTAGCAGAGGTTTTGAGACCATCAGTGGTTTGTTTTTTAGGATTATCAGATGTTTATTTTGGTGGTGAGGGTGATCTTGGGTATGTGGCAAGAGGTGGTTTGTTGTGATTATGGGATTTTCTCCTATCTGAAGTGCCAAGATCCTTTGTTTTTCTCTCCCAATTTTTCAATTCCTTTTGTTCCTTCTTCCAAATCCTTTCCTTTGTTGCATTCTGATTTTGGACGGTCTTTTTGTTTGCAGCCTCTTCATCTGCTTGAATGTTCAGGGTTTCATCAATTCCTTTTTCTTTTTCTTAGACAGATGTTTCAGTAGAGGTTGCAGAAGACTTCTTTTCAGGCTCTAGCTTTTGAGTTGACTTTTGTCTAGGAGTAGGCTTGCCAAACTTCTTCATATCATGTTTCTCCCCTTTTTTGGCATCTTCTTGATCATCATCATCTTCAAAGATAGGTGCAGGGGTAGTGCCAGTCATCTTTGTCAGGGCTTCTTTGATACCATTGATGTCAGCCTGAGTCTCTTTATACTTTGCCTCAACCATATTTCTGATTAGTGCCATGTGTGTATTATGTTGAATTTCAGCAAGTTCCCTTTGAGCAGTAAGAATGGGCTGGACTGATTTCTAGAGCTCTTGGGATAATTGTTGATGTGTAGGTTGACTTTTGGAAGCTTCTACCAGCGTTTGTATTGACTGGTTCATTGTAAGAACAGTGGTTTCAATGGAAGATAACCTCTCCGTCAAATCTTGGTATTTTAAACCATCACCCAAATTAATGGGATCATCTGATTTCCCACTAGTGGTGGTTGTATTAGCTTTTGAACTAGGAGGAGTCTCTAAAGTTTCATCAACTGATGCCCGTTGTTCTTGGTACTGTGGCCTTCTTTCTTCAGCAGTGGTTACCTTGGATAACTCACCAGTGGTTAACTTAAACACACCAGTGGATACCTTGGTTCCCATAGAAGAAATTGCCTTCAAAGGAGTCTTACTTATGAAACTACTGTCCAGATGTAGATCAGTGGATCTAACATCTGTAGTAGCTGCTCCACTTGAACTACCAATAAGGATTTCATGAAATCCTTGTGGTGTAGCCTGCTCAGTTGTTTGTGGGATAACCAATTGAGGTGGTTTAGACACAGCTATTGTGGAAGTTGTACTCTCTTTAATGTGTGAGTGAGAGGGGCTGCTTTGGGTATGAAGCTCAATAGCATCAAACACATGTATGATGGATGGTGGAATTTGAGATGAAGGGAGTGGTGTTGAAAGAGAATTTGCCCCGGGAGGAGGACTGTTAAGCATACTCTCAAATGAGGGTAATGTTTCATATTGAGGTTTCCCTGTGTATATAACATGTTCCTTTTGTGAGGAAGCATGAGGAGTTGAGGCTTTGGGTGGAGATCTTTCCAACTGTTGTGAGGAAGTAGCAACAGTGGTTTTAGGTGACTTTTGTGCTGTCACTGGGTTTACTTCTGGGATCTCATCTTCCAAAAGGACCTTTTTGCTGGGTTTAGTGGGCTTGGTGGATTTCTTTTTGGACTTTTTGGTGGTTTTTTATGGGGGTTGCACAGCAGTGGTTGTGCTGTTGTGGTCGCCAAGAGCAATGGGCTCAGCAGCTGAAGTCTGAGGACCAGATGTGGACTCATCCAAAATTTATTAAGACTCCCCTGCTTGTGTTTTTGAACTTTTTGACTCTTTAGCCATGAGGCGAGTAAAAGTTTCAGCAGACAAGCTGTTTATTTGAAAAGGTGCACCTTGTACAAGTAGTTGCACATTTTCTTTTGGGATTTTTTGTTGTAAATAATAGCTCAAAAATCTTGGAAACAATAAGAAAGCATGTGGCTTCTTTTCTTTAATATTTTTCACATTTTTGATCAAATCATTAAAAATTTCTTGGGAGTAATTGAAATCAGTTTTAGACATGATAGCATACCCCAAGTATTGGATTTTCAGAGGAATTTCATTAAAAGCAGTTGTTTTATTTGAAACACAGGTGAGCAGGGTATGAAACAGGAATTTCATAGGAGGTGGAAATTCTCCATTTTGCATAGTAGCTTTTGACAATTGTCCTGCATACCCTCTTTCGATCAAATCAATTTGATACTCATCCTTAGGGAAAGAGGTTTTACCTGCTTGGTCGTTCATCTGAAAAACTTATGATATGGTCTGTGGTGTTATTGGGACCAAGATTCCTCCTACTTCTGATGAGATTGCCCAAGCCTTTTTATCTTGAATTTCAAGTTTTGCATTAGCCTAGAAATCTCGTAGGGTATCTTGATAGATGGGAGCATTGCAAGTGAACAAAGTTTTGTACTTTGATGATGGAATGGAAATCTGTATTTTTGCTTGATTTTTCAAGAGTACAGAGATAGTTGTGTGGGTGCTTGATGATGAGAGCCATGGTGATTGTGAGAATCGTGAATGAAGGAGAAAGGATTGAATGTAAGATGGAAACCGCTTTTGAAGAATTTTTGAATTCAATACGGTAGTGAAAACTATGCTTGGGGGGTTTTATCAGGGTTTTATTAAAGTGAAAAAGTGAATGCTGATGTGGCAACGGTTTCAAAGATCGGACGGTTAACATCTGCCCACGTGGCAATGTAACACCCCAAAAACGGGTTTCGTAAATTAGAACCCGGTTGATATAAAGAAATGAGTTTAGTCTCTTATATAATTAAAATGAAACTTAATCAAGTTGAGAAAGAAACTTGCAATAAGGTGTGAACATTAAACTAACGGGGCTAATGGTGACATATTAAGAAAGTTTGAAGGATAAAATGAAAACAAAAATAAAATACACACACATCAGTCGTGTGTGTGTGTGTTCGACGCCAGAGCCAAAGAAAGAAAGGGGAAACCCTTCTAATCACACAAATTCAGCTAATTGAAGCCCTAATCGTGGCTGTTACTCATGCATGTCAATGATTTCTTGATCATCTAGGCCTACTAAAGCTTAAGGTAAGAAGAATTTGATAGTTTGATGATCTTGAATATGTTGGGTTTCAAGAAATTCCATGAGTTTATATGAAATTAGTATCATATTGAACTCAGATTACCATCTAGAACATTATGAATGCTTAAAATTGATTAAATCAATGTTGGAAGTGAAAACCCACTTAGAGTAGAATGGGTATGAGTTGTAAAGTGAGAAATTGGATGAGAGTATGTATGATGATTGTTTATATTGATAAATTGTTAGCTAGAACTGAATTAGAAGAAAAGTTATGTGAAATTCTATTGAATTTGATGTTCTTGATGATATTGACATGAATTGGTCATGTTATGCAAATGATACTTGTACACTATGCTTAATTAATGGTACGCCCACCAAGTGTATGATGAAATGCCTAAGTGAAGTTAGGATGCAAAATTTTATGAAAAAGCTTGGTGTATATAGGAACGAAATACGAAAATGATGGCATGATCATGTTAAATTACTAGTTTGAATGTGGTTGTAAGCACATTTGCATCGTGAGTAGGTAATGTATATGGTGTCTTTCGTATAGCCTATTTTGATGTTACGAGTAGATGAGAATAAGTCGAAAGTTCATATGATGAATTGTTGATTTCTGAAAGTCAACTACGCATAAGAAGCATGATATGATTTGTTGTCGTAAAAGTAGGATTATAGGAAGTGGTATGTTACATGTTATGTCAATACGTGATATTTGTGATGACATGATGAATTTCATGAGTTTGAAAGGATATGAATTTGATTATATGTCTTATGCTTGTTAGTTGTGACTAAAGAAAGTCAAATGTGAAATATGCGATTGATATGATCGTTAACATGTACAATTGTGTATGCTAACGAGAATGTGATTTGGTGGCATGAAATTAGAGGAATCATGTCGAGATGGACTCAAGCATGAAAGGCTAACGGGTCAAGAGGAGGCAAGGAAGTGGATACGGACACAGATGCACAAGGTAAGTGATTTTCGAATCACTTCTTAGTTTGTTAAGTAAAGTTATGTTCTAGTTAATTAAGCATGATAATTGAAGTCAAATAAGGAAGGGTTGTATGAAATTGATGATTTACGTTAAGTAGGCCGAATGGGTCAAATGTGGTTTTACTACTATGCCGGAAGGGTTGTATAAGTAATGATTACGGTACTATAACCGAGTATGGGTAGAATTGTACATAAGTACGCTAACCAAGTATCGGAGACGCGGATTAATAGTCTAAAGACTCGGTTGTGAGTTATGGTTAATGGACAAACAATTTCGCGATTTGAAATTGTATTAAAAAAAGTTTGTTTTCGTATAAATGAATGAAATGAATAAGTTTAACGCATACCGGGTATCGGGTGCATAAATCCCAAGTATGAAACCCCTGATAATGTAAAAGTATTATAGTTATAATGGTCATGTAAGTTTTGGGTTAAAACAAATGAGTAGTTTAGTGAAATCATAAACGGGTCGAATAATTCGTAAATGAATAATAAGCCGAAAGCGCGTAAGTTAAGAATTTCCTTAATCCGGATGTGGGATTTTGAGTCCATAGGGTAGAGGACCAATTTACGATCACATAGGAAGAAACGTGAGGTTAAACGGATAAAAGGGTTGAAAGTTATGCGAGTTTTAGTGTGTACGAACGACGAAAACAACACAGCAGGAAAACCCACTTTCGAGAGGCCATCGCCGACGCCCTTAGGGGCCGTCGCCGACGCCTCATGGAAAGTTGGTTTTTGTCGACGCGTTATTTTCCTGCCTACGGAGGTTTTTGGCTACGCGTAAATGCAAGGGCCGTCGCCGACGCCCCCTAGGGCCGTCGCCGACCCCCTCCTCATGTCCTGAAAGCTGAAATTTTGTTATTTAAGTTATGCATTGTAGGCTTCGGTATATTATCCGTGGACTACGGTGGGCCTCCCAAACATGATTTTTATCGTTCCTTTGATGTATATGGGTTATAAATCTAAGTCTAAGTCCCATGTGATTAATGTATGAGTATGTAAGAGGTATGCAAGATATTGATCGTGTACGTGGGAGTGTATGTACGTATGTAGATGTGTATTTATGTATATGTAGGAGTATATGCGTGTATGTAGAGATGTAGAAATGTAGGTACGTATGTAAATGTGTATGTATGTATGCACGAAGGTGTGTATGAGTGTATGAAAATATGTAGAGGTATAGGAAGGTATGTACGCATGTAGATGTGAGTGCATGCATGTAAGAATGTAAGTATGCATGATTTAGATACGTTGAGTAATACGTTAATGGTGTGTCTTGAGGATGAAAAGTAATGCAGGTACATTATTGAAGCCTCACTAGGATACGGACACGCAGATGAAATGCTTAAAAGTTAGAAAGATAACGAAATGGGGGAGGGTACAGGAATAAATTTTGTTTATGTATTGTGTGCTAATGTTATGATTGTATGTGGTCAGTGCAGGTTGTGCAAATTACAGGCGATTATCACGAGGAATAGAGATCGAAGACCGAGTCACAATATAGATTGTACGGGATTAATTGTGAATGTACTTTAGCAAATGGATGTTATGTTTTTGTTTTGTAAAACAGATATTTTTTTAAAATGAACTTTTAAGTAAGTCAAGACGTGTGTAATGAAAGAAATTTTACGGCACGAATTTCCGCTGCGACTTTTGTCAAAAACGTTTATGGGTCTTACAGGCAACCTCTGATGAAATAGTGGAAGACAGTTGTTTGAAAACCACTGATGGACAATATCAGTGGTTGATTGCAGTGAATGACAGGAACAGTGTTTGATTTTAACTATCAGTGGATAGACATCAGTGGCTGAAACACTGATGTTTGGTCAACAGTGGTCAACAAAGAAAATGAAGAAAAGGAGGTTGTCTTGCAGCAGTTGGTGAAATTGAACAATCAGATGTTTGAACCAAACAGTGGATATGGACAAACTTTTAAGGATTTATGAAAAAAATTCATTTTAACTATTTTTAAGGATTGATTTTTGAATTTCTGAAAACATTTTAATGCTTTTTATTCATGTACGAACAAGATTTTGCTTGTTAGTCCATGTTAAGCATGCCAATTCTAGAGATCAAGCATTCAAAGGTGGATGTGTCTAATGCTTTTGTTAGTACATCTGCCAGCTGATCCTTAGTTGGAACACGATGTAGAGAAATCAAACCTTTTTCATAGCAATCCCTCACAAAGTGATGTCTGATGTCAATGTGCTTGGTGGTTTAATGAGATACTGGATTTTTGATAATATTTTCAGCTGCTTGACTATCCAACATGAGAGGTGTCTTTAAAGCAGTGATACCAAAATCCAGAAGTTGATTTTGAAGCCACAAAAGTTGGGCTATACAGCTTGCAGCAGCAATGTATTCTGCTTCAGCATTGGATGTAGAAACAACTGCTTGTTTTTTTCTTTGCCAAGACACTAAGCAATTGCTTAGGAATTGACACCCACCAGATGTAGACTTCCTGGTTGTGTTGTAGCCAGTAAAATCACTATCTGAGAAACCTGAAAGCTTAACATTCCCATCAGCAGGGTACCAGATACCAAGTGTGGGAGCACCTTTATGTATCTGAATATCCTTTTCACAACAATGAGGTTAGACTTCCTAGGTACTGATTGGGATCTTGCACAAACACATGTTGCAAACATGATGTCTGGCCTAGATGCAGTTAGGTACAATAAAAATCCAATCATGCTTCTATATAATGTTCGATTAACTAAGTCATCCTTTTCATCAGACATGACCAGCTTTGTGGTTGCCATGGGTGTACTACATGGTTTACAATCATTCATCTCAAATTTGTTTAAAAGATCTTTTACATATTTGCTTTGATGAATGAAAGTGCCATTTTGCAATTGCTTTACTTGGAGACCAAGAAAGCATTGTAGTTCACCCATTGCACTCATCTCAAACTCAACAGTCATGAGTTATCTGAACTCTTCACACATTGCATTGCAAGTGCTTCCAAAAATGATGTCATCCACATAAATTTGGACAATCATCAAATCTTTTCCTCTCCATTTTAAAAACAAAGTTTTATCAATTTTACATCTTGTGAAACCAATATAGATAAGAAAAGTGGAAAGAGTTTCATACCAGGCTCTAGGTGCTTGTTTCAAGCCATACAAAGTTGTGTTTAGCTTGTAGACATGATTTGGATTAAATGGATCCTCAAAACTAGGAGGTTGACAAACATATACCTCTTCTTGAATCTTACCATAGAGGAATGCACATTTGATATCCATTTGAAACCCCTTGATGTTGTGCTTGACAGCAAAGGCTAGGAACAGTCTGATAGCTTCTAATCTTGCTACAGGGGCAAAATTTTCATCATAATCAATGCCCTCTTCCTGTCTAAAGCCTTGAACCACAAGCCTATCTTTGTTCTTGACAACAATACCCCTTTCATCAGTTTTGTTTTTGAAGACCCACTTTGTGCTAATTGGACTTACATCCTTTGGCACTGGTACAAGTTCCCATACTTGTTTCCTTTTAAATTGTTGGAGCTCTTCTTGCATAGCTTTAACCCAAATGTTGTCTTTCAGTGCCTCTTGGTACTTGACTGGTTGATGGAGTGATAGAAAGCCAACAAAAAGACAAATGTTTTGGGATTGACTTCTGGTGAGAACCCCTTCATTGATGTTGCCAATCACTTGGTCTGGTGGATGAGATTTAAGAAAGATCAGATCTCCCTTGTATGGAACAATGGCATTTAAAGGTGAAGGCTGCAAATGTGAATCATCTAAGTTAACATCTGTTGGTGACTTTGATGATCCAACATCTGTTTGAAATGGAGGTGGAATAGGAAGAATGGGTGTGGCACAAAGTTGATTTTTATCCACTGTTGGTGGATTTTTATCAACAGTGGTTGGGGATGATGTGGAAACAGAGGTTGAAGGGCTACTTTGTGTTAGGGGTCATTTTCTTATCGTATATATCCTGACCAATATCCTGCCTATGTTTGTTCATTTGTGACCAGGATGCTGGAAGAGGATATTGCTAACATCTTGGGCGATATCCTGAGGCTTATTGAATTAACCATGTGCAGGTTAAGGGCTGAGACTTGCTAACGGTAAAGAGGACTTCTTCTCCTCAAGACTCGGACGAATTTGTTGAGGAAGAGACGTTGAGCCCGAAAGACCAGGTCTACAACGTTCGAAGAAGGAATATTCGGTGGATCCCGCAAGTTTAGGGTAGTTTGTTATTTTATCCATACTATAAATAGATGGGTACGGATCAGCTTAGAACACACAATTTTTTCACCAACACTCTCATACACTTACACTCTCTAGCTCATCGCAAACACCACACTTGTATCCAAGTTTCGTTGTAACACTTAGTCGATCCGTACTACATCTTGCACTGTATCCTGATTTTTGAAGCAATAGAAGAACTAGGCAGCTGCGATTGTCAGCTCCCGAGGTTTTATGCCGGCGATCTAGATTGATCAAGGGCTTTCCTCGTACATCCTGTGTCGTTTACTTTACTTTTGCTCATTGTTTGATCTTAGATACAGCTCTATATCCTGAGCCGTATCCTGAAACTGTTTTTACAAATTAACTTGATTAACATATTTTCGACATTCATTTCTAGCACACTACCTCACTTAACTAATTTGATCACTTAATTACTTCGGTAATTTTTGACCAAAACACTTTGGTCAACAACTGATGATGCAGTAGTGGATGAACTTTGACAACTGTTTTGAGCATCTGCTGCTCTAGTGGTGGATGTGATTTTACATTGTGGGAACACAACATCATATCCATAATCTTGTGGAGGAGGTTGTTGAGTACCTGCAGGGTTAGTCTTGACAGACACATTTTCAAATGTAAACTTATCAAGATCAAATAATTCAGCAGGGTTTGCAAGGATTTTCAGTGAAGAAAGTTCATTGAACTTTACATTCAAAGTCTCTTCCACACACCTAGTCCTTGTGTTAAACACTTTATAGGCCTTGGCAGTGGTTGAGTATCCCAAATGATAACCACAATCTACTTTGGCTGCAAATTTTGAAATTGAATCTTTTAAGTTTAAAATGAAGCATGGGCAGCCAAATAATTTAAAGTATGAGATCAGTGGTTTGATTTTGAACAGAGTTTCATAAGCAATCTTTTGATGCCTGGGGTTGATTAAAACTATGTTCTACATATAACAAGCAGTGTTTACAGCCTCTGCCTAAAAAGTTAAGGGTAAACCTGAGTCTGCAAGCATTATTCTGGTAGCTTCAATCAAAGTTCTGTTTTTCCTTTCAACCACCCCATTTTGTTCTGGTGTTCTTGGGATGCTGTACTGCCTTACAATCCCTTTTGACACACAGAAATCATCCAACTCCTTATTTCTGAACTCTGTACCACTGTCACTTCTAAAGATTTTTACTGGCAGATCAAATTGCTTTTCAACCTGTTTGACAAAGTCTTGCAAAATACCTGTAGTCTCATCTTTAGAATGTAAAATGTAAGTCCATGTAAACCTATAAAAATCATCTACAATAACCAAACAGTATCTTTTTTTTTCAAACTCATGACTTTTACTGGGCCAAACAAATCCATGTGCAGCATTTGCAAACACTTGGTTGCTTTGGACTCTTCAATGGACTTGTATGAGCTTTTATGTTGTTTACCTTTTAGACAGGAAACACAATGCTCAGAACAAGTAAACAATTTTTGTGGAAGCATCTTACAAGGCCTTATTTTGATAGAGTAGTGATAGTCTAGAGATTTGTGTGCTTAAGTCTTATGTGCCATAATTATATCTCTTTGTTAGAGGCAGCTGAGAACAAACAGGCATCAGTCATTGGGCTCTCTTTTGATAAATCAACTACATACACATTGCCACTCCTTTGAGCAACAAGCTGTGTTTTTCCTTTGGCTATTACTTATTCAATCTTTTTCACCATTTCTGGCCCAACAATCTTGCAAATCTCCTTAGTAAAGAATGACCCATAGCCTTTGCCACTCATTTGTGAGACACTAAGGAGGTTAAACTTTAGATTGTCAATAAGATTGACATTTTCAAACTTGATTTTTCCGCATTGAAGTGTTCCAGACCCCAACACCTTTCCTTTAGAATTGTTACCAAAAGATATATCACCCCCTCCATGGTTTTTGAAATCTTTGAGTAGGGCTCTACATCTAGTCATGTGCCTGGAGCCTCCACTATCTACATACCAAAGACTATCTAAGCATGCAGAAGCTCCCTGCACATCAAGTAAACAATTAGTTCAGGAAGGTCTCCAAAGCCAATAAGGCTTTAGATGGGGTCACAACAGAGTCAGTTTCAAGTACAGGAACATGGACAGTGGTTAGGTCAGGGTTTTGAACTTGTTTTTGAACATTTTTCCCTAACCACTGTTGTGATCCATTCCTTGTCAGATGTTGAAATCCAAAAGGATGGCTGTTCACTTTTGGTTTAGAAGGCTTTTTGTAAGCCTCATAAACATGTGGGACCCTTTGGTATGGAGGTTGATCTTTTCCTCTTTGGAATTGGTTAGCTGGAGGTACATCTGTCACTTGAACATCTCTGGGAGCAGAGTTTTTGTTCAACTATTTTGTAACAGCTATTTGGACAGACACAAATGGTTGTTGTTTCTTGATGGATGAATTTGAAGAACTCACAAGTGTTTTTGAAGTGTACTCTTTTCTTTTAGCCTCAAAAGTTTAAGGTACACACACTCACGAGTAAGATGGTTGGTTTTTTCACAGATAGTGCAACTTGGTGCAGGCTCAATTATGCTTGTTTTGTTAATGTCGAAAGCTTTTAAATGAAAACAATCCTTTGTGGAATGATTTCTCTTTTCACAAAAGTCACAAAACAAATTTTTAACTTTTTCTCTTTTCTTCCTCTTTTCAACTTCCTTTGCAACAGAGTTTTGAACCACTGTTGGGATGTCTTTAAGAGGAATGATCTTAGCATTAGGTGCTTTCACACCCTCAACTGTGGAAAAATCCATTAGTTTGAAATTCTCAAGGATGACACACTCATCTGATCAGGTGGGTTTGAATTGATATTTTTCAATCTCTTCAAAGGTTGATGACCCATCTGGTTTTTGCAAAATGATTTTGTTACCATTTTTATGAGTGATTTTAACTTCTTGACCATCCTTGTTTGTTGGTATAAACTCAATTGAATCAGAATCATTTACAACAGTGTTTTCAGTTTGGTCATTTTTCCTGAAACTTATGCCAAACTTTACATTGCTTTTGATCTGTTTCTCTAACATCAACTCATAACCTTTGCAGGATTCCACCCATTTTTCACAAGTGATTTGAGTGGATTCCAACTCCTTTTTACAAGCTTGATATTTCTCTCTCATGGCTTGGAGTTGGTCCTTGGTTATGCTGTGTTCATGTTTAAGACTGCAGATTTCATTATCCTTTTCATAAAATTTGTTTTTCAGTTCTTTAACATATTTTTCAAATTGTACTTCATCTTTTAAAATCTTATCCCTAAGGTTTTCATTCACCTCTTTAACATTTGCAAATACTATGATGCATTTGTCTAAACATAGTTGCAGCCATCATGGCACAGTCACAGACATTCTCACAAGCACTGGTATTCTTCTCCACTTCATCAACACACCATGGGTCGGCAAGAGGTTCTAACAGTGGTTCAGGTTCCTTCTCTAACAGTTGTTCACCAACAACAGTAGTAACCCTTGCTTCAGCAACTTCATCCACTGTTTCTGCACTGGATTCCACTTCTTCAGTTTCCAGCCCTTCTGGAATTGACTCTAATGCTGCAAAACAAAATTCATCATAAGGAGCATCATTCTTAGCAAATAGAGCAAAATTTTCATCATATAACTCATCAGGCATGCTATTCCAATCAACAAAGCTTTGGGTAAAAAAGCTTTGTTGACTGGCCTCTGCTAGAGCAGATGCTTTTGCAGTATGTTGTGGTGCAGGTTGTTGCACTTGAACCTGAGAGACTGGGCTTGTACATACTGGATTTGTGGAACATGGGTTTGAACATATTGCACTGGAACAGTGGTTACAGAGTGTGCATAATGGGCAGTGTTTACATGAGCAGCAGGGGTATATTGGGAATAGTGCACAGTGTTTTGTGTATTTTGAGGTCTAGGGCTAGGATGTGTAATGATTGGTCCATTATTTTGACTTCTACATTCTCTAGAAAAGTGTCCTAGCCTGTTACACTTGTAGCATTTAATATTAGACTTATCCAACCCCACTTTCAGATTCCCCTGCAACCCTAGAAATTTTCTTCCTGTTCTCTTATAAAACTTGCTGGTTCTTACACTCAGCAGTGCCAGTTGGTGCAAAATGTCCATTTCCTCCATATCAGTGGGATCAAAGTGTTGGAGGTCATTGAGCTCAAAGGATAAGTTGTCAGAATTCTGGTTTTCCCCACTTGCTGTAAAAGCATAGTTGGGTGAGTAAGATTCAGGGTTGTTAAAGGCTCCACCAGCAGTTATGCAATGTAATGATCATAACTATGATCCTTACTACCACCAGATTCTTCTTAACCCAGAAGTATTGTGTTACCAAAGGTGTAATCATCAGCAACCTTCCCAGATTCCTGTAACTTCTTTTTCTGGTTCAACCCTCTCTCATAGGTGAGGAGTCGACCATGAAGTTGGGTCAAACTTAGCTCTTTAAAACCCACATAATTTCTAGTTACGAAAGCTATAGTATCCCATTTGTCTGGTAATGACCTTAGAAACCTACTATTTAAAGTGGACTTTGCAAATTCAATATTAACCAGTTTAAGTTCACTAATGAGACGGCTAAATCTTTCAAACTGTTGGGTTAGAGAATCTCCGTTGACATGACAAAAGGTTTCATATTGTTGATTCAAAACCTCCCTGTTATTTTCGATAACCTCTTATGTTCCACCAAACTGCTCTTTCAGTGCATCCCACAGCTCTTTGGCACTGTTAGAGTGTAACAGTTCAGCATAAATGTCATTTGGGAAAGCTGAGGCCACTATGCTAAAAGCCTTTGCATCTAATTCAATTTTTTGAAAATCCTGTTCTGAGTAATTTTCAAGGCTTTTAGGCACTTGGCCTTTGGGATCTTCTGTGCTAGGCACCATTGGAACATGTGGTCCAAAGATGACTTACTTCCAGCAGACGGTGTTTTGCTGAGCTAACACATGGCCCATCCTATGTTGCCAGATATTGTACTCGGATCTAACCAGCATAGGTGGCTTGAATAGTGTTCCGGTGTTGTGAGGGTCCTGTGAGTGTGATGTCATCTTGGTTGTTTTACAGATGTTTTTGAATAATCAACTTTTATACGTGATTACCCTTTACTCTGTTTTTCATCAAAATACGAACAACTTAAGTATCAATGGATTTCAGCTGAACTTTTATGTTAAATTGATTGTTAGATCGAATTTGACTGTCCTATGCTCTGATACCAATTGTTAGGATCTGAGTTTGTTTGATTGTGTTGTTTAGTTAAGTGATTAATGTAAGAAAGTAAAACAAAGATGAATTGCAGCGGAAATAGAAAGTAAATTTTATAACACAATCAAAGAAGAATAGTTTTCAGCAAACATGATTTCATTAATCGAATGATTGAATGAATTACAAGGATTCAACTATGCATGCGTGCAACACTAAACTCCCCATCGGCCTGAGCTCACAGTTAGTTCGTACAAGATGAATGATAAAAGAGAGCTAATAGAACGGTACAGGTACTGTTCTATTTATAGTACAATCCTAACCACTGAGCATCTAATGCTGACGTCACCTAGACAGTGACATCTAACAGACTAACAACCTCTAAACACTGATCTCTACAAAACACTGTTACATTAAAAACTGATAAGTAAACACTGATACACCAATTCGCTGTTGATGCCCAAGCACTGATGTTGTAGATCAGTGCTCTCTTCAATGGTTGATCAGGCCTTTGAATCAGCAGTGTTTAGTCTTCATCAGGTCTTTGACTATCAGTAGTTGTTAGGTCTTCAGTCTTTATAATCAGCAATTCTTTGTTGAATAGTTGTTGAGGGGATCAGTCCTTAGAGTCGTCAGCTGATAGAAGCACTGCCATTGGAAGGAACTTAGAGCCTGCGTTTGCTTATTGTGGATCAATTGTTGAGAACCAGTTTTGGCTTTCAGTATCATCTGTTCGTATAGGTTTGATTATATGGGCCAACACTATGTTATGACATGCGATTTTATATACATGAGGTTTTTATTATTGGAACATGCGATTTTATGTGTTTCCTTGTTATCACATAAGATTTTTACTAATTTGTTTGTGTTACCAACATGCGATTTTTATAATTTAAGTGTTGCGATTTCTATAACACATTTGCAAGATCATAAGCATACAAAATAAGTATAATATTTACGTTAATCACAGTTAAAAGTGTTCAAAATAACAACCATCAAAAGTTATCTAAACAACCATTGTTTCAACATAGTATTGATTAACACAACTAAGACAATATAAAGATGAAGATAACCTAGTTTTTTGCAGCAAAGATCTTGTCATGCTCACTCGAGCTGAACTCCATCTTTTCTTTCACTGTAGACAGAGCATCCTTCAGAAAAGAGAAGACCAAGACATCGTCTCGAGACTATTCCTTAATGTGCTCCAATGCGGTGTCTTTGAAGTTCGACGGTGGTTGTTCAAGGAGCTGCTGCCACATGTCTTGATTTTTCTTTATCCCGGTAAGAACCTTTCCCTGCACATCAAGAATCAGGTGAGAAGAGCTGACATCGGTACTCATTTCTGTCAACATGTGAGTTGACAATAGTTCTTTGATTGCAATGTTCTTTAATTCCTCAAAATCAGAAGACATTTTTTATGTGCGATTTTTTATGTTTTTGTGTGTGCTGTTTTGGTGTCTTAATTTGGAAATTTGTTATCTCTGAGCATCTTATATTAAAATAGTAAATTTATTAGGTAGATTTGGGTGGTAAGTTATATATTTATGTTACAAATGATCATTACAAGTCACATTAAAGTCACATCGATATTAATGAATTTTTGTTACTTTATTTATTTTTAATATTAATAATTCTACAAACCTTTCTTTTTTCTTGTTGTGCAATTTCATCAATGTGGATATAGGTATATCAAAGTTATCATCATCATCAATTTCTATAAAATCGCATGTCACTCAAAAACAGGTTTCGCATATTATAAGAAACCACACTAATATTTTCACATCTATTTCGCATGTTATAAGAAACCACACACAATAGTTTACATGTATTTCGCATGTTGTAAAACGTTTTTTTTTTCAAAGCACGGATATATGCAATGTATAATTACAATTCACATATTACAATAATCCAAACATAATTTTTACATCTATTTCGCATATTATAAGAATGATAACCAAGACATAATCTATAGTTTCAAATGTATTTTCGCATGTTGTAAAACCCTGTTTTCAAAGCACAGAAATATGCAACGTATAATCAGAATTCGCATTTTACAATAATCAATAACCTGGATTCATCTTTTTCGATTGTGGTTGATCGTTGTTAGTCTTGCTCCGTTTCTCCTTTACAACTCCCAAATCACTAGTACACATTAGCGTTCGATGAAATCGCACCGGAAGGGACGAACGGAGGTTGGGGAAGAAGAATGTAAGGTTTTTGAATTTGATTTAGGGTTTGGTTTTGAAGTATGTTCGCTCAATTACAGGGATTTATGATCTCGCAATGACGATTTTAACATTCTCGGTATGATTTAAATATATTAATTAGATTAATTTAATTATATAAATTAGTTTTCGCCCGCGTCTAAAGATGGAAGATCGTACGGCTATGGGCATCGCGTACAAATTGTATGATAAAGGCCATTGTACAATAACCGGCCTCTGTATATATATATATATATACATACATATATTAACATATGAAAAAGTTATGGTCATTTAAGAATTGTGGGATAGTTAGTTTCTTTATAAAAGGGGTAAATTATAACTACTAATTAATTAATATTTATTTAGTTAAAGATAGAGGATTAAAATGTAATTAACATGATGAGATTAAAGTGTAATTAGTGTCTGAAAGACTAACTTACCATCATTTTAGGATTATAGTTAGGGGTGTTCAAAAAACTCGTGGCTCGCAGCTTGCTCGAAACTCGCTCGAAAAATGCTCGAAGAAAGCTCAGCTCGAAATTGGCTCGGTTGTAAACGAGCCAGCTCGGCACGGCTCGGCTCGGCTTGGTTTGTAAACGAGCTGAGCTCGAGCTTGGCCTGGCTCGACTCATGAGCTTGTGAGCTGGCTCGATAAGGTTTACATCCTTCATTTTTTTGTCCCACATCGCTTAGAAAACAAAAACTAAGGGAATTAACTATTTATACTTGCATATTTAGCCATGTGGTTAAATCAAATGGCAATTATGGCCCTTAGTCTATGAAGAAATTCATTTTTAAGTAGTAAATTTTGCGGTTCTTCGTTAGTTCGAGCTAGATCGAACCGAGCCGAGCTAGCTCGAATTCTAATCGAGTCGAGCTCGAGCCTCAAATCTCAGGTCGATTTGAAATTCGAGCTCGAGCCGAGCCAGCTCTAATCGAGTTCGAGTCGAGCTCGAGCTGGGTCTAGCTCGGCTCGACTCGGCTCGTTTATAGCCCTAATTATAGTTTATGAATTAAATTAAAAAAAAACTATTAACTTTTGAATATCTTGAAATGTCATTCCCAAATGAATTATAATAGAGATAGATGTTTGTCAATGATCGAGAGACTTTATTCTTTTGATTTTGTAAAATGGAACAAATAGTAAGAGAATTCTCCCTTTATTTTTCTAATCTTCTCACTATGCATCTAGTCACACATCTTAACTTCATGACTACTCAACAAGTTCATTTTAACATCCAAACTCAAAAACATGAAAAATGTTTTAATTGCAGTTATTAAGGTTGTGAGCATACATAAGTTCATATTTCCAAGCCGTTTTGACTTAATTTCGCAACCCCTCTACATGTCTTAACATAACGCTGAGTCACATCAGTGTCGTGTAGACAATAAATTTTAAGTAATTCACCATTTAACTATCACATTGTGGTTTAGCTAAAAAATAAAAAACAAAAAAAAAGTTATTGGTGCATTGGGTTAGACCCCACTTGATTTAGCCCTCAAATGCGTTTAACAAGATAGCGAAAGAAGGGGTATTAGACTATTAGGCCGGAGGGTGTGGGGGCGCCACCCCCGCCAGCTCAGCATGTATAGCGCCCGGGGCGTTATCCCACCACACCATCAAAATTAACAAGGGGCGCCATAGAGGCTCCGCCAAGATGATAACGAGCAACCAGCGCGTGGACCGAGTGACATTTAAAGCTTTTGACCGTTTGAAACGGTCATATTTAAAAAAAAAATCCTTTTTTTTATAAATTAACATTATAAATACCCCACATTCGTTTCACTTTTTTATCCCATTCCTTTCACTTTCTCATTACTTTTTATACCATTCTCTACATTTTTTTAAAACATTCTCAACAATGTTTCCCAACAACCCATGGGACCCGAACAATCCGTTTTGGCAAACTATGCAAAACAACGAGCAAGAGGACCGCTATCGCCGAGACCTGCGTACGGGTGAGCTTGGATATTATCCAATGCCACCAACCACCCCAACTTCTCCTCATCCCACCACTCAACCGATGCCCCCATTTTTCGGGTATTATTCTCAACCCCCATTTTTTCCCTCAAACATACCCCAAAACATACCTGAAACCCAAAACACAACCGAAACCGAATCCGTTCCCGAAACCCAACTCGAATCCTCTTCTAGAAAAAAAAAGAAGTCATAAAAAGAAGGATGAGGCCGAAAAACGTACTCCTAAGAAGGTCGAATTTTGGTCGCCTAAGGAAGAGTTCGAGTTGGCAAAAGCATGGCTTGACGTATCGAAGGACGAGATTGTTGGTAAATTTTACATACTTTTATAAACATATAGTTTTGTAAATTTATTTTTTAATTCAAACTTATGGTTTTGTAAATAAATTTTTTTATAGGAAACGACCAAGACATAAATTTATTTTGGGGTCGTATACGTGAAAAGTTTTTCGCCGCAATGGGTCGTGGCGAATATCGAACAACCGACTCTTTTTCGGGAAAGTGGGGTGCTATGAGGACGAAGGTTAGCAATTTCAACAACATATATACTAATCTCTTCAACAGTAGTCGAAGGAAAAGTGGTGCGAGCGACGTCGATGTCATGACACAAGCCCACAACGACTATAGAATGTACCATGGGCATATGTTTACGTTGGTAACCACATGGGAGCTTCTTCGCAAATCCCCAAAGTGGCATCTTGTACCACCGTTCGACCCAACCCGCCCTAGATCCAAACGGTCTAAATCGACATCCACCACCGAACCATCTGGGTCCGATGCTCGTACATTAATTAATCTAAACGACGATGATGATGAATTTGACAAACCAGAAGAGCTGCCTCGTCCAACTGGTAGGGATAAAAGTAAGGCAGCGGCACGTGGAAAGTCTACTACAACGCCATCAGATGGCCCGTCAAAGTTGAGCGACTTCGAGGCAAGTCTCAACAAAATAATCTCCATTAGGGAAAAAGACCAACAAATGAGGATGGAGAAACAAATCCAAAAAGGCATGGAGTTTCTCGCAAAAGATTTGTCAAATCTACCAGAGGATGACCAAGTCATTTTGGAGGCTCGTAAGGCACAACTTCGGGAAAATATATGTAGTTTTTTTTCTAGTATGTTGTGTTTTTTTTAGTATGTTGGTTTTTTTTCTAATACCTTGTTTTTTTAATGACTTTGTAGTGTTTTTATTTTTTTAATGAAATTATGTTTTTTTTTTTTAATTTTCTAGTTATTAAAATTGCCATTTAATTTACAAAAATAAATCTATCTACTATAATAAAAGAAACCACTTTGGGACACTTGTCATTATATTAGGTCATCTCTTATAGATAATTATTATTTTAGTTTAATCTCTTCTAATTAATTATAGATAACTCTCACCCTTCTACTAAATATTATTTAGTTTAATATCTTATATTAAAAGTGGTTTCTTTTATTATAGTAGATAGATTATTTTAGTTTAATCTCTTCTAATTAATTATAGATAACTCTCACCCTTCTACTAAATATTATTTAGTTTAATATCTTATATTATAGATAACTTTCCTACTAAATATTATTAGTTTAATATCTTATGGATAAATAATATTAGTTTAATTTAAGTGAAATTTATATATTCATAAATCTTAAATTTAAAACGACTTATTTCACTCTTACATATTTAGACCATGTACACTTTACTTTGTTATTATATATAGACCATATACTCTACTTTAGTTCAATTTCTTTATAGTCTATTCGGTTAACTTTATACTCGGTATTTCATATCCACCTCCCATTTTGTAGTGTTGTTTGTCACATTTGTAGCGTTGGTTATCGATCCATGATATGAAAACAAATTATGTTATCGATTGAAGCAACCGATGATGTGAACATCTATCTATATAATAAAAGAAACCAATATGTGACACGTGTCATTCATTGGAGGCACCTATTTTTAGGGTTTTCCGCCTTTCTTTTATATTTATTATTTAGTATCTAATTAGATTTTTGACTATTATTAGTATTTTTATTATTTATCAAATATATTGATTACTTAAAATTTATATATAAGACTTTATCCAAAATTATATTTATTTAATACACTATTAATCCAAAATTATATTTATTTAATATACTATTAATCTAAAATTACATTTATTCAACTCGAGTAATACATAGAGTTTTTAAAGATTTAACTTTTTTTTTATTATTTGGTATATAAATTACAATACACGAGATTCTTAAAAATATAATATTTTTTTTATTATTTAATATATAAAATTACATTTATTCAACCCGTGTAATAAATGAGATTTTTAAAGATATATTGTTTTATTATTTAGTATGTAAAATTACATTTCTTTCAACCCGAGTAATACACGTGGTTATAACCTAGTATTTAAATAAATAAATAATTAGGTAATCATGACGGGGGCTCCATCCACACCCTGCAAATTATAGGGGGGGGGGATGATAAAGCCCAGGCTGACATGACGTTGACATAGATCTTACGTGGACTGATAAAACCCCTATGGGGCTCCAACCACACCCTCAGCCTTAGTCTATGGGGTATGAGGCTTGGGTTGGGGCGTGTGACAACTGGCACAAAACCGGTAATTTCCGTACAATTTAATTATTACTTAATATATGCAATTATGTGCTTAAATGTCAACATTTTCTGATTTCATGCTATACTTGTGAATTCATGCACGTTTTATACTTCAAATATTGCTTTATGCATTAATGTTAGCGTTGCGTCAGAAAGACTAGTAAGCTCACCGGAAAGACACATTGTCAGCAATTCTGCAGAAAGCAATCAGACAATAGAATTGGGGCCTAGGAGTAGGTCCAACGTCTAAAATACATTGAAACCCAAGAACGTATACAAGGGTTAACATATAGACTTTTCGGAAGCTATAATATGCATTAAAAAGCACCCGAAACACACTTTAAATACTGGATTTTGCATATTTCATTAAAATTCAGCATTGTAACAAGTTAGTAACATGTAAAAATATGACTAATTAGTCCTGAATGCTTTCCTAAGTGTCGGGAATTGAAAGTGTCACAAAAGGGTACATAAAGGACACTAAACGGTGCAATTTAGCACTTTAATGAATCGGTATCTAACCGAACAACCGGACACTACCCGAAACATCAAAATTACACTAAAAGCATTGTTTTATTATTTCTGAGCTAGTTATGATCCCCGAACACCCTAACACCCTATATAACACATGTTACACATGAACACTAATCAATACACTTAAGATCTAACTAATATCTCTAACTATGGTTTAAACTTACACTTTACCCCCCTTTGTATGTGGACGGTCACCATGTGGCCCCCACACCTTGATCTTCATAATCTCACTAAATCTTCTTAAGATTGGCTTTGATATCTTGAAAGATCATGTTTAGTACTATGGGAACATGTTACACAATGGGTAAAGAAATTAGATGTTTATAAGAAGACTAAGGCTTTCATTCTCACACCACACTTGATCCTCCATCTTTCTCCCTCTCCTCTCCCCACTCTCGGCCGACCCACATCCACCATACCACCACCATCTTCAACTAATTCCATCCATTTCCAAGCTCATCCTAAGGTGCAAGAGGGTGTTTAAGGAGGTTTGGAGCTTGTGGATCTTGAAGGACCTCTTCCATTGGCTTTTATCCAGCCCATTTGTCATCTACAACATCTTGAGTTCTTCCCTAGCCTTGTGCTAGTAGTAAGACCCTTATGATCTCTTGTTACTTCATATTTTAATGGTTAAAAGATGATAAACATTGTTAATCTTGAAGAACACTAAAGAACATGATCATGATACTATAACATAAGCTTAATAGTATGAGAATACATGTTGATTGTGTTGATTTGCTTCTTGGTGATTGGTGGTTTGTGTTAGTGATGTTAGACATCATAAGAAACCTACTAGATTGTGATTAAACACATGATCTAGTAAGTTAAGGTGGTGATCTTGTGAAAGACCTAGATCATCATGCTTTATATCTTCATGAACTTGAATGATGAAATTGGTTTTCATATGTACAGATGATTTAAACAAAATACAAATCTTGTAAATAGATGATTACCAAAATGATTTTCTCAAGAAACCAAGTTTATTTATAAGATTTACAAAGTCATGGTTTCTAAGTAAACTAATCATATTTTTAGTGTCTAAACAAGACTAGAAACATGTTTGTAACAAGAAAAATACAAAAGAAATATTTTTAGAAAAATCATCTTACAAGTTGTAAATGACTAAATCTTTCAAGAATGTGATTTACAAACAAATAACAATGTTTTAAAGGGTAACTAAACCTACTAAATAACATGGTAAGTTACTACAAGTTCTTACAAAAACTTCAAGTTCATGATGTAGAGTAAATTACTTGATTTTGACACTCGGTAAGTGTTGAATAAGTTGATGATCGTTTGTGATGATTTTAAAAGAAAATAAACACATGTTTTAAAAACATGGGAAACCTCCATTTTTAGGGGAAACCATGTCAAAATTTCTATAAAATTTTGAGACTTAGAAAAATATAAGTTTTGGTGAAACTTATTCCCTAAAAATTCACCTAAAAATATTTACCAAGGTTTCCCTAATTTTTATGTAAACTTCAAGTTAAGAAATGATGATTTCTTCAAGATAAAAAATTGATATTAAGTATGTATATTTTTGAGGAAAATATATATATTTATTGATCACAAAATTTTGTGCTAAGTATATGTAGTATGTATTATATGTAATAGTGTATTAGGACTTGAAAATAAACTAAATACTCCTAAGGAGTAAAAATACAAAATACACATACAACTTGCATAGACAAATACAAGAGAACATATTTATGAAAATATATTTCTTAATAGATTATGTAACTTGGACGAGTTACGAACTTAAAATGAAGTTTTGGACAAAAATACATAACTCGGATGAAAAATACAAGATACTTATATTTATTTTTGAGAAAATAATATAAGTAAGATACAGTTAAAAATATAAATTATTTTTAACAACAAAGAACACATACTTAAAATATGGTGACATGTACTTGTGCGATACAAGTCTAGTGACTAACGTTAATAAAACACATATAAGTCACGACGCTAAATAAGCAAACCCGGTGAGGTTTACGGCGCAGGAAACGCAAAGTTGTGAGTTCATGTCCCCACTTTTAAACTTTTATATGCTTTCTAAACTTGGGGAAAATACATGTGTTATGGTATGTTGAATACAAAAACTAAGGAATGATACTTTAGATCATGTCACGAATAGGGTACCAGAAGCACCATTAATCGTGTACATACTAAGACCACGGAATAAAAGGTTAGATCTAATGGGTTTCAGGCAGCCACACTCTTGGTCATAACTAGTACCAAGCAGTGCTTTTGTGTCTCTAGTCGTGAATCGACAATGAAAAATGCCTATGGTTTGGATGCTTCCTATGTCGTGTCACATGTTAATGGCCTTGCAAACCATTAGCGATCTCGATTTCCTTATATTTACAGAAATACTTGATTCATACAAATTACATACCATGTTTTTATTCAAGTATACAAACGTTCAATACAAAAACTGCATGAATTCACACCAACATTATGTTGACGATTTTCCAAAAACTCACATGTATTTCAGGTAACTAAAGTGGATGTGCGCGTGGTTATACTCTTGCTCCTAGATGTTGTTTATGTTTTAGCTATGTTATGTCAAGACTCTGATGCCTCTTTTGCGGGATTCGGTTGTTATATCCCACCTCATATGGTGATATAATGACTAATCCTTGATGTTCATCTTTAGATAAAGTTGTAAACTTGTCAGACAATATTGTATTTGTGTCGTAAACACTTAACTTATGTTTTGTTAATGGCATTTGGAGTTATTTTTACGAGCCTGTAGTATGTTTACCTTTCGTATGCAATGAGAACCTTTCAAGATCACACCTCGTGCTTCCGCCTTAGAAAGGGGTGTGACGGATTGGTATCAGAGCTGCGGTTGTAGTGAACCAGGATTCCTTCTCGAGTCTAGACTACAATCTTTAGGATCCTCTCACGTAAACAATTTTTCAAAAGTTTTCATTGCATAAAACTTCCGCGACATCCACTAACTGAAACTGTTTTCAAGGAGTCAAGTAAGGACACTACGAAACTTAGGGTGCACTGGAGTAGCACTTGTCTTTGACTAGAAATTACTTGCAACTATGTGTGATAATTGATATATACATATACTAGAAATAGAATATCTCAGATACTCGTAACTTTACCTGAAAATAGTGGCCTATCTGAAGGAAGTGATCCGACGATGAAACGAACTGTGCGGACTGTGCAAGGACTTACGTCATTATGGATGCATAGATAATTATGGAATTCAGTGCACAGAAACCACAACAAGTCTTGTCACGTATCAAACGAGATTCCTTCAATACAAGAAAAGGTCAAACGTGAACGCCCTAACCCTTCCCCCAGCCTATTAATTACTCTGTTGGAGTAATAATTTAGGGTATAAAGACAAGAACCGCCAATGTGAAGTAAGATATTTTGTCCTTTACATATATTAAACTTGTACTATGGGGTGATGTAACCCTTATGCATTTTGTTTACCTTGCAAACAATGATGTAACAAGTTGCCCGGATATGTGTAAAGACATCGGTGAATATCTTATGAGACATCATTATTTATCTATTTATGCATGCTTGTTGTTGTATGAATTGATTTATACGTTGGGCGGATTGTTTGATGTCACTTATGTGGGTATATGTCTGTGTATATATACTATTACTGTCTCGTATGACGATATCAAACAAATGTCTAACCCTGTTGTGTTATGTTCCGACATAACATGGCACCTAGGAGAGCTGTGAACAATCAGGATTCCGATCAACCCCCTCCTCCTCTCCTGCCGAGCACTGCTAAAGAATTGAACGCCCTACTGGAAGAAAGGATCTCCGCAGCTATCGCCCAATACGAGGCGAACCGCACCGAACAAAGTGGAGGACCCAGCAATGCTAGACGTAACGGACATGGAGATACATCTGGAGGAAACACAGCTCAAGGCTGCACTTTCAAGTAGTTTCTCGACTGCAAGCCGCTGAACTACGACGGCACAGGAGGTGCAGTGGCTTTTGTACGATGGACGGAAAAGACGGATTCCACTATCCGTTTGAGCAAGTGTACCACGGATCAGCAAGTCACTTTTGTTACGGGGTTGTTTGTTGATGAAGCTCTGACTTGGTGGAATTTGCAAGTCCAGACTTTGGGTGATGATGTTGCGTACGGCATGACGTGGGATGAACTAAAGGAACGAATGAGAGAAAAGTATTGCTCTCGTGCTGAACTCCAAAAGTTGGAGACTGAGTTCTGGCACTTGACCATGGAAGGTGCAGACATTACTGGTTATACCCGAAGGTTCCATGATTTGTCAAGAGTGATCCCCTATATGGTGACTCCCGAATTTAAGCGTGTCGAGCGCTACATCTGGGGATTGGCTCCAGAGTTTCGCAGCATGGTAACTTCGGCTAAACCCAAAACGATCACTCAGGTTGTAACTCTGGCTATCGGCCTTACTGAAGATTGTGTTCGTATGAAGAAGTTATCACGGAACCCAACTGAAAAGACCGAGACGCATGCTGAGTCGTCTGATGACAAGAAAAGGAAGCATGTGAGCCTGAATCAAGCGACACGTAACAACAAGGGTTCCAACAACAAGAAGCGAGACCCCAACCCGCCTCAGGAGGCGAAAACTCTTGCAACCATGAATGACGCTCCTGCCAGAGGATACTTAGGCACTCTGCCCATTTGCAACCAGTGCAAGCGTCATCACGAAGTAGTTTGTCGCGTTCCAAAATGCGACAAGTGTGGAAAACTGGGTCACCATACTGAGAACTGTTGGAGAAAAGGAAATGGAAATGGTAATCGAAACGGGAATGGAAACCGCAACGGTGCTGGTAATAGAAACTGTGGTGGAAATGGCAATGGCAATGGTAACCGGAGTGGTAATGGAGCTGGGCAGAACCAAGGATGCTTTGGTTGTGGAAGCAAGGATCATCTCATGAAAGATTGCCCAAGGGGGAACAATGCTCAGGCTCAAGCATTTGTGATTGGAGCAAGGAACGCACGCGAGGACCCTAATGTGGTCACCGGTACGTTTCTCGTTAACAATCACTTTGCATCCATACTATTTGACATTGGTGCCGATTATAGCTTCATGTCTGTGGAATTTAAACGTATGCTTGGAATAGAATCTAGTAGATTAGATATTCCTTATTCCATAGAACTAGCCAATGGTAAACTTGTTGAATCAGGCGAAGTTGTTAGAGGTTGCTCATTAGAACTTGGTGAATGAAGATTTAGCATCGACCTCTTACCTATTCAATTGGGTAGCTTCGATGTAGTGGTCGGAATGGACTGGTTATCCAAGAACAAAGCTGAAGTTGTTTGTCACGAGAAAATCATTCGCATCCCTCTGGCGACTGATGAAACTCTCATCATGCATGGGGAAAAACGAGACGCGCCTATGCGAATCATTAGTTGTATGAAGGCACAGAAGTGCACGTTGTAGATAAGAAGGCTGAGGAGCCGAAACTCGAAGATATTCCCGTGGTGAAGGAATTCCCTGATGTTTTTCCCGAAGATCTGCCAGGACTACCTCCGCAACGACAAGTCGAATTCCAAATCGACTTGGTTCCAGGAGCCGCTCCTGTAGCCAAGGCACCCTATCGGCTTGCACCATCCGAGATGCAAGAATTATCTACACAACTCCAGGAGTTGTTGGATAAAGGATTCATAAGGCCAAGCTTCTCGCCCTGGGGAGCTCCAGTATTGTTCGTGAAAAAGAAGGATGGAACTCTGCGGATGTGTATCGATTATAAAGAGTTGAACAAGCTCACTGTCAAGAATCGGTACCCACTACCGAGGATTGATGACTTATTTGATCAGTTGCAAGGATCGAGCTACTATTCCAAGATCGACCTTCGATCTGGATACCATCAGTTAAGAATCCAAGAGGAAAGCGTACCAAAGACTGCATTCAGAACGCGTTATGGGCATTACGAGTTGCTTGTGATGCCATTCGGATTGACGAACACACCAGCGGTATTTATGGATTTGATGAACCGCGTATGCAAACCATATCTCGATAAATTCGTGATTGTATTTATCGATGATATCCTGATTTACTTGCAAACGAGAGAAGAGCACGAGCAACACCTCAGAACCATTCTGGAACTACCGAAGAAAGAGAAACTTTATGCAAAGTTCTCAAAGTGCGAATTTTGGATTCGCGAAGTACAGTTCCTTGGTCACGTTGTGAATGAGAAGGGCATTCATGTAGACCCAGCCAAGATAGAAGCAATAAAGAATTGGGAATCCCCCAAAACCCCAACTGAAGTTCGACAATTTTTGGGCTTAGCAGGCTATTACCGGCGATTTATCGAGAATTTATCCACGATAGCTCAACCGCTAACAACCCTTACGCAGAAAGACAAGAAGTATGACTGGGGTAATAAGCAGGAAGAAGCCTTCCAACTTCTCAAAAATAAGCTATGCGATGCACCAATACTATCCTTACCCGAAGACACTAAAGACTTATTGGTATACTGCGACGCTTCGCGTCAAGGTTTGGGTTGCGTGCTTATGCAACGCGAAAAAGTCATCGCCTACGCTTCAAGACAGTTGAAGATGCATGAAAGGAATTACACCACGCACGACTTGGAACTATGCGCGGTGGTATTTGCCTTGAAGATCTGGCGACATTATTTATATGGTACACGATGTACAATCTTCACAGATCACAAAAGCCTGCAACACATATTTGATCAGAAGGAATTAAATATGCGTCAGCGACGTTGGGTCGAGCTGCTGAACGATTATAACTGTGAGATTAAGTACCATCCTGGAAAGGCAAACGTTGTAGCAGACGCGTTAAGCCGAAAAGAAAGGGTTAAGACCCTAAGAGTTCGAGCATTGGAAATGACTATTCGAACGAATCTCACTGCACGCATTCATGACGCACAACAAGAAGCCGTTAAGATGGAAAATCGTAGAGCTGAATACCTCCAAGGTATGCTGAAGAATTTGGTGCCAAACAAAGAGGGAACCTTGTACTTTAAGGGGCGTATTTGGGTTCCGCTCTATGGCGGTATTCGAGAAGGCATCCTTAATGAAGCTCACAAGTCAAGATACTCGATCCATCCAGGATCGGACAAAATGTATCAAGACTTGAAGGATTACTATTGGTGGCCAAGACTCAAGAGCGACGTTATTGTTTATGTTGGAAAGTGCCTAACCTGTGCTAAGGTTAAGGCTGAATATCAGAAACCGTCCGGACTACTGCAACTACCAGAGATACCCATGTGGAAGTGGGAGCAAATCTCGATGGACTTCATAACGAAATTACCCAGGACCCCTAGGAGGCATGATATGATATGGGTGATAGTTGATCGATTGACGAAGTCTGTGCATTTCCTACCGATCCGAGAGAAGGATAGCACTGGAAAGCTTGCTAAGCTGTACCTAAAAGAAATCGTGGCACGTCATGGGGTGCCTATCTCAATTATTTCAGACAGAGATGGACGTTTTGTCTCGAGGATCTGGCAATCCTTCCAGGAAGCCTTTGGATCTCAACTAGATCTAAGCACGGCCTTCCATCCGTAAACAGACGGCCAGAGTGAACGGACTATACAAACGCTGGAAGATATGCTTCGCGCATGTGTTATGGACCTAGGCGGCAGCTGGGATACTCACCTACCTCTAGTTGAGTTTTCCTACAATAACAGCTACCATACGAGCATAAAAGCCGCACCGTTCGAAGATCTATATGGCCGCAAGTGCCGCTCGCCTTTATGTTGGGCAGACGCTAGAGACAAACGTATGGTTGGTCCTGAACTTGTGCAAGAGACAACCGACAAAATCATGCAGATCCGAGAGCGCATTAAGGCGGCTCGAGATCGACAAAAGAGCTACGCGGATCGAAGACGAAAACCCTTAGAATTCGAGGTGGGAGACAAAGTTTTATTAAAGGTCTCACCTTGGAAGGGTGTAGTAAGATTCGAAAAACGTGGAAAGCTGAATCCACGATACATCGGACCATTCAAGATCTTGGAAAGAATTGGTACCGTGGCTTACAAGTTGGAATTAACGGAAGAACTTAACGGAGTACATGATACGTTTCATGTGTCCAACCTCAAGAAGAGTCCAACCCAAGAAACAGTGACCATCCCTACGGATGAAGTGCATATCGACGACACACTCCGATTTTCAGAACAACCCGTTGAGGTTACAGACCGGAAAGTCAACAAGACCAGGAGGAGCAGTGTCAAACTTGTTAAAGTACGTTAGGACTCTAAGCACGGACCCGAGTACACGTGGGAAAGTGAAGACCAGTTTAAAGAAAAGTACCCCCACCTGTTCAAGAAAACTCCTGCGAGAGTTAGTTTAGCCTGAATTTCGGGACAAAATTCTTTTAATGGGGGGAGACTGTGACAACTGGCACAAAACCGGTAATTTCCGTACAATTTAATTATTACTTAATATATGTAATTATGTGCTTAAATGTCAACATTTTCTGATTTCATGCTATACTTGTGAATTCATGCACGTTTTATACTTCAAATATTGCTTTATGCATTAATGTTAGCGTTGCGTCATAAAGACTAGTAAACTCACCGGTAAGACACATTGTGTCAGCAATTCTGCAGAAAGCAGTCAGACAATAGAATTGGGGACTAGGAGTAGGTCCAACGTCTAAAATACATTGAAACCCAAGAACGTATACAAGGGTTAACATATAGACTTTTCGGAAGCAATAATATGTACAAAAAAGCACCCGAAACACACTTTAAATACTGGATTTTGCATATTTCAGCATATTTCAGCAAAATTCAGCATTGTAACAAGTTAGTAACACGTAAAAATATAACCAATTAGTCCTGAATGCTTTCCTAAGTGTCGGGAATTGAAAGTGTCACAAAAGGGTACATAAAGGACACTAAACGGTGCAATTTAGCACTTTAACGAATCGGTATCTAACCGAACAACCGGACACTACCCGAAATATCAAAATTACACTAGAAGCATTGTTTTATTATTTCTGAGCTAGTTATGATCCTCGAACACCCTAACACCCTATATAACACATGTTACACATGAACACTAATCAATACACTTAAGATCTAACTAATATCTCTAACTATGGTTTAAACTTACACTTTACCCCCCCCCCCCCACCGTTTGTATGTGGACGGTGACCATGTGGCCCCCACACCTTGATCTTCATAATCTCACTAAATCTTCTTAAGATTGGCTTTGATATCTTGAAAGATCATGTTTAGTACTATGGGAACATGTTACACAATGGGTAAAGAAATTAGATGTTTATAAGAAGACTAAGGCTTTCATTCTCACACCACACTTGATCCTCCATTTTTCTCCCTCTCCTCTCCCCACTCTCGGCCGACCCACATCCACCATACCACCACCATCTTCAACTAATTCCATCCATTTCCAAGCTCATCCTAAGGTACAAGAGGGTGTTTAAGGAGGTTTGGAGCTTGTGGATCTTGAAGGACCTCTTCCATTGGCTTTTATCCAACCCATTTGTCATCTATAACATCTTGAGTTCTTCCCTAGCCTTGTGCTAGTAGTAAGACCCTTATGATCTCTTGTTACTTCATATTTTGATGGTTAAAAGATGATAAACATTGTTAATCTTGAAGAACACTAAAGAACATGATCATGATACTTTAACATTAGCTTAATAGTATGCGAATACATGTTGATTGTGTTGAATTGCTTCTTGGTGATTGGTGGTTTGTGTTAGTGATGTTAGACATCATAAGAAACCTACTAGATTGTGATTAAACACATGATCTAGTAAGTTAAGGTGGTAATCTTGTGAAAGACCTAGATCATCATGCTTTATGTCTTCATGAACTTGAATGATGAAATTGGTTTTCATATGTACAGATGATTTAAACAAAATACAAATCTTGTAAATAGATGATTACCAAAATGATTTTCTCAAGAAACCAAGTTTATTTATAAGATTTACAAAGTCATGGTTTCTAAGTAAACTAATCATATTTTTAGTGTCTAAACAAGACTAGAAACATGTTTGTAACAAGAAAAATACAAAAGAAATATTTTTAGAAAAATCATCTTACAAGTTGTAAATGACTAAATCTTTCAAGAATGTGATTTACAAACAAATAACAATGTTTTAAAGGGTAACTAAACCTACTAAATAACATGGTAAGTTACTACAAGTTCTTACAAAAAACTTCAAGTTCATGATGTAGAGTAAATTACTTGATTTTGACACTCGGTAAGTGTTGAATGAGTTGATGATCGTTTGTGATGATTTTAAAAGAAAATAAACACATGTTTTAAAAACATGGGAAGCCTCCATTTTTAGGGGAAACCATGTCAAAATTTCTATAAAATTTAGAGACTTAGAAAAATATAAGTTTTGGTGAAACTTATTCCCTAAAAATTCACCTAAAAATATTTACCAAGGTTTCCCTAATTTTTATGTAAACGTCAAGTTAAGAAATGATGATTTCTTCAAGATAAAAAATTGATATTAAGTATGTATATTTTTGAGGAAAATATATATATTTATTGATCACAAAATTTTGTGCTAAGTGTATGTAGTATGTATTATATGTAATAGTGTATTAGGACTTGAAAATACACTAAATACTCCTAAGGAGTAAAAATACAAAATACACATACAACTTGCATAGACAAATACAAGAGAATATATTTATGAAAATATATTTCATAATAGATTATGTAACTTGGACGAGTTACGAACTTAAAATGAAGTTTTGGACAAAAATACATAACTCGGATGAAAAATACAAGATACTTATATTTATTTTTGAGAAAATAATATAAGTAAGATACAGTTAAAAATATAAATTATTTTTAACAACAAAGAACACATACTTAAAATATGGTGACATGTACTTGTGCGATACAAGTTTAGTGACTAACGTTAATAAAACACATATAGGTCGCGACGCTAAATAAGCAAACCCGGTGAGGTTTACGGCGCAGGAAACGCAAAGTTGTGAGTTCATGTCCCCACTTTTAAACTTTTATATGCTTTCTAAACTTGGGGAAAATACATGTGTTATGGTATGTTGAATACAAAAACTAAGGAATGATACTTTAGATCATGTCACGAATAGGGTACCAGAAGCACCATTAATCGTGTACATACTAAGACCGCGGAATAAAAGGTTAGATCTAATGGGTTTCAGGCAGCCACACTCTTGGACATAACTAGTACCAAGCAGTGCTTTTTTGTCTCTAGTCGTGAATTGGCAACGAAAAATGCCTATGGTTTGGATGCTTCCTATGTCGTGTCACATGTTAATGGCCTTGCAAACCATTAGCGATCTCGATTTCCTTATATTTACAGAAATACTTGATTCATACAAATTACATACCATGTTTTTATTCAAGTATACAAACGTTCAATACAAAAACTGCATGAATTCACACCAACATTATGTTGACGATTTTCCAAAAACTCACATGTATTTCAGGTAACTAAAGTGGATGTGCGCGTGGTTATACTCTTGCTCCTGGATGTTGTTTATGTTTTAGCTATGTTATGTCAAGACTCCGATGCCTCTTTTGCGGGATTCGGTTGTTATATCCCACCTCATATGGTGATATAATGACTAATCCTTAATGTTCATCTTTAGATAAAGTTGTAAACTTGTCAGACAATATTGTATTTGTGTCGTAAACACTTAACTTATGTTTTGTTAATGGCATTTGGAGTTATTTTTACGAGCATGTAGTATGTTTACCTTTCGTATGCAATGAGAACCTTTCAAGATCACACCTCGTGCTTCCGCCTTAGAAAGGGGTGTGACAGGGCGTGGGTTGGGGGAAAACGCCCAAGCCACCACCCCGGGTGGTCTTGGGTTGGGGCGTGGCCCTTGGGGCTTGGGTTTCAAGCTGGGCGTGTGGCGGTCTTGACATCCGATGTGGCGGCCTCCTATTGACTGTCAACCGCCATGTCATAGCGGGCCATTTGAAAGTTTGAATTTTAAATTCAAACCGTTTGGCCAAGCCAAGCGGGCACCGCAACCCCAACATCCCCTATAAATGTAACCCCCAACCCCACCGGCTACCCCATCCCAAACCGTCACTATCCACCGCTACCCCACCGGCTACCCACTTGATCCTACGAACCCGCTACCCCAACCCGAAGAAGATGGCATCTTGGACCCACGAGGAAGAATTGGCTCTCGTCACAAGCGTCGTTGACGCTATGAAGGGTCGGCAACCCGGCCAAACACGATATTGGTCGGAAGCATTCGCAACCTACCAACATAATGTCCGACACGACCGCCACAACCTCAACGCGTGCCAACATAAATGGCGCGAGCTACGGCCCAAGCTCGATCGTTTCAAGGCTTACTATGAAGCCGTTCCGAGCGCCGATTTAAGCCACGAGGACCGGGTGGCGGTGGCGAACATTGAATTTCTAGGCAAGGAGCGAAAAGCGTTCGACAAGATCGCTCTTTTTGAAATTTACCTAACGCTCTAGGTTTTTTATTTTGTAATTTTTAGGTATTATGTAATTTTTAGGACTATGTAATTTTTAAAATTTTAATGAAATTTTAGGTTTTATTTTATAAAGTTGTGTGAATTTTATAAATTTTTTGTTTTTTTTAAATAATCTGCCAACCCAACCGTTGCACCCACGCCCCGCCATACCCCACGGACACGTCACTGGGCGGTGAGGGGGCTCCAACTCCACGTGTCAACCCATGTCCCCAACCCAAGACCCACCATACCCCGGTCTTAGGGGTTGGCTTGGGATGGGTTGTGTTAAACCCTATATGGAAGGTGGGGTGTTAGTGGGTGGTGTCCCACAACGAACATTCTAAGAGTGAGAGTACAATCCAAAGGAAAAAGATTATCAACCCTGTTCGCTTATTACTTCTTCAAGATTTGGTCACATGTGTGAGACAACTTTAAGTCATATTTTTCTTTCAAGTTTTATTTCAAACACTAACTTATAGGATTAGGATCAAATACAAGACTCCTTATTATAAAAAAGGTACAAAAGCTTCTAAAAAAAACCCACTATAAAAAAAAAAAAAAAAAAAAAAAAACCTAAACACTCACCATCACCCAAATACCTAAACCCCCACCCCCCTCCTTCTCAATCACCCACCCAAAAAATAAATAAATGTTATGAACAAGCCAAACAGCAAGAAGATGAGAAGAGGTATTGGGGAAGAAAGAGATGTTTATTATTAATGGTGTGTCATATAAAATAGAATACATTGAGTATTTATAAGAGGAAAAAGGCTTGGAGAACAAGTTGAACTATATTAGGAATTGATAATCATAATATTATTAATTATTTATAACACTCCCCCTTGATTATCAATTCCATACGCTTAATGCTGCCTCATTAAAAACCTTGTCAGGAAAACCCAATGGGACAAAACCTTGACTAAGGGAAAAAGAGTGCAGCGCGTATTATCTCCCCCTGATGATGATCACTTAAGCTCCTTGAGTCGACGCATCCCGATCCCATGAACTAACTTCTTGAATGTTGAGGTCGGCAATGATTTAGTGAACAAGTCTGCTAAATTTTCGCTGGAACGAACTTGTTGGACAATAATATCTCCATTCTTTTGTAGATCATGTGTAAAAAAGAACTTTGGCAAAATGTGCTTTGTTCTATCACCTTTGATGTATCCTTCCTTTAGTTGAGCAATGCATGCTGCGTTGTCTTCATGTAAGATTGTTGGTCCCTCTTCTCCCGAAGAAATACCACAAGATCCACAAATGTGTTGTATTACAGTCCTTAACCAAATGCATTCTCGACTAGCTTCATGTATCGCCAATATTTCTGCATGATTAGATGATGTGGCTGTGATTGTTTGCTTTACCGAACGCCATGAAATTGCAGTACATCCACTTGTAAATAAATATCCAGTTTGAGATCGCCCAGTGTGAGGGTCAGACAAATACCCTGCATCTGCAAAACCAACCAAACCTGTTTTCGATTGATTTGTAAAATACAAACCCATATCTTTTGTACCTTGAAGGTATCTAAATATTTGTTTTACCCCATTCCAATGCCTCTTTGTTGGACATGAACTATATCTTGCCAATAAATTTACAGAAAATGATATATCAGGTCGTGTATGGCTAGCAAGAAACATTAGTGCACCAATTGCACTTAAATATGGTACTTCTGGACCAAGGATTTCCTCTCCATCTTTAGGAGGTCGGAATGGGTCTTTTTCCACATCAAGCGGCCTTACAACCATTGGGGTACTCAATGGATGTGATTTTTCCATATAAAATCTTTTTAGTAGTTTCTCTATATAAGTTTCTTGATGCACAAGGATTCCACCCTTAAGGTGTTCAATTTGTAATCCAAGACAAAACTTTGTCTTCCCAAGGTCTTTCATTTCAAATTCTCTTTTCAAGTATTCAACTGCCTTTTGAAGCTCCCCTGGAGTTCCAATTATATTCATGTCATCAACATATACGGCAATTATAACGTATTCAGATCCTGACCTTTTTGTAAAAATACACGGGCATACAGAATCATTTTTATAGCCTTCTTTCGACAAATACTCACTAAGGCGATTATACCACATACGCCCAGATTGTTTTAGCCCATATAATGATTTGTTTAGTTTGATTGAAAGATGTTCTCGAGAACTAGATTTACATGAGTTTGGCAATTTGAATCCTTCAGGAAGTTTCATGTAAATATCAGTATCAAGTGAGCCATAGAGGTAGGCTGTCACAACATCCATTAGACGCAAATCGATCCCTTCTTGTATTACCAGACTAATAAGATAACGAAAAGTTGTCGCATCCACCACTGGAGAATATGTCTCCTCATAATCAATTCCAGGTCTTTGTGAAAATCCTTGTGCTACTAATCTTGCCTTGTATCGTACAATTTCATTTTTCTCATTACGTTTTCGCACAAAGACCCATCTATATCCAACAGGCTTTACACCTTCAGGTGTGTGGGCCACAGGTCCAAAAACTTCTCGTTTATTTAGGGAATTCAATTCTGCCTCTATTGCGTCTTTCCATTTTGGCCAATCATTTCTTTGTTTGCATTCCTCAACTGATTTTGGTTCTTGATCCTCATTGTTTTCCATTACTTGTAGCGCTACATTATATGAAAAACTATCATCGACGTCGATTTCGCTTCGGTTCCATACATTTCTAGACATGATATAATTAATTGAGATCTCTTCGTTTTCAGGTACCTGAGGTTCTTCTGGAACCATCATGTCTAGTGTCTCTTCTGGAGACTCATTTTCTTGCGTTATTGTTACCTCGACTTGACCATCTACATTATTTGCTCCCTTTTTCTTTCGAGGATTTTTATCTTTAGAACCGATTGGTCTACCACGTTTTAGGCGTGCATTAGACTCATTACCAATAAGTGGTTGTCCTTGTGGGACACCTATTTTAACTGGAGCATTAACAGCTGGTATATGTGACTTAGTCACTTTCTTTGGGTCAGTGAATGCGTCTGGTAATTGATTTGCTAATCCTTGTAAATGAATTATCCTTTGAACTTCTAGTTCACATTGTTTAGTTCGAGGATCAAGATGAGATAATGATAATTCATTCCAAATAATACTATTATCCAGCTGTTTTTTGTCTCCCCCTAATGTTGGGAATGTTGATTCAACAAAATGACAATCACTAAATCGATCTGTAAATAAATCACCCGTTGTAGGTTCTAAATACTTAATGATCGATGGTGATTCATACCCAACATATATTCCTAACCTCCTTTGAGGCCCCATCTGTGTGCGTTGTGGTGGAGCGATTGGAACATATACAGCACAACCAAAAATCCTTAGATGGGAAATATTTGGTTCCTGACCAAGAACCAACTTTAATGGGGAGGAAGTATGATAACTCGTTGGCCTGATGCGAATTAGTGTTGCTGCATGTAAAATTGCATGTCCCCAAGCAGATGCTGGTAGTTTTGATTTCATAATCATTGGTCTTGCAACCATTTTAAGTCGCTTGATAAGCGATTCAGCAAGCCCATTTTGTGTATGTACATGAGGTACAGGATGCTCAACATGTATCCCAATAGACATGCAATAATCATTAAATGTTTGGGATGTAAATTCACCAGCATTGTCTAATCTGATTTTCTTGATGGGGTAATCGGGAAAATGTGCTCTTAGTCTTATTAACTGAGCAAGTAGTCGTGCAAATGCCATATTACGACTTGATAGTAGGCACACATGTGACCATCTAGTTGATGCATCAATTAAGACCATAAAGTATCTAAATGGTCCACTAGGAGGATGTATAGGTCCACAAATATCCCCATGTATTCTTTCCAAGAAAATCAGGGATTCAGTCTCCACCTTCATTGGTGATGGGCGAGTAATTAACTTCCCTTGTGAACATGCAACACATGTAATATCCTTGGACTGAAGAATTTTCTGATTCTTCAAAGAATGCCCAACTGAATTTTCTATAATTTTTCGCATCATTGTTGATCCGGGATGGCCTAACCGGTCATGCCATATGATAAAATTTTCTTGGTCGATAAACTTCTTGTTTATGACTGCATTTGATTCGATTGCATTAATTTTAGTATAATACAAACCAGAGGCAAGTGCGGGCAACTTTTCTAACACATGCTTTTTACCCGAACTTATATTTGTGATATGAAGGTACTCATCATGTCCCTCAGATGTAGTCTCAAGATGATATCCGTTTAAACGAACATCTTTAAAACTTATTAGATTTCTTTGAGACATTGGGGAAAATAACGCATTGGTTATTTTAAATGGTGTTCCACCTGGCAACACTACATAAGCTTCTCCAAAGCCTTCAATTAATTTTGATTTACCAGATATAGTACCAACATTTGCCTTTTTCATGGTTAAAGTAGAGAAATAACTCTTTTTCTTAAGAATTGTATGCGTTGATGCGCTGTCAATTAGACATATGTCTTCTCCATTAATAGGGATCTTAGTTACACACTCCATATGCTTCAAAACAAAACAAAATCATATGAATAAAATGTCTAACATGATTCAAACATAACAAATCCCAAAATGTTTCATACGCATCAAAACAAAACAAAACAAAATCTCAAAATGTCTTAAAGAAATGAAAGAAATAACATCACTTAAAAACTAATAATTCATATGTAAGGAAAATTGCAAGCATCCAACTGGGTTGTATCAGCCACGATATCACCAGAATCCAAGTTAATAAGGAAATCATCATAATCCAGGTTAGTTGCATCATTATAATCTTTATGACCATCAGTGACATCAACATTTGCAACCTCATATGTAAAATTTGTTTCTATTCCTTTTGCTTTGTCTTTGATGGATTGTTGATAAAGTTCCACCAAGTGTTTGGCCGTACGACAAGTCTTCGACCAATGATTGTTACTTCCACATCGGTAACATGCATTCGATGAAGATCCCACCTTCTTTTTATTTTTTTCATCACTGGATTTATTTTCATTATTATGCCACTTTTGGTGTGTCCCTTTGTTTTTAAACTGAACACTATGATAATTTCCTCGGCCACGTCCACGACCATGACCACGACCACGACCATAACCACGACCACGGCCACGATGATAACCTCGACCACGTCCGTAACTTTCACTTTGGCCATTATATGTTGCCACATTAGCTTCAGGGATTGGGGTTGCTCCAACCGGACGAGTCTCATGATTTTTCATTAAGAGCTCATTGTTTTGCTCGGCCACAAGCAAACATGATATTAACTCACTATATTTGGTGAAACCCCTTTCACGATATTGTTGTTGTAGTATCACATTTGAGGGGTGAAAGGTTAAGAATGTTTTTTCCAACATTTCCTTATCAGTAATATTTTCACCACATAGAATCAATTGTGATGTGATTCTAAACATTGCCGAGTTGTACTCGCTTATAGACTTAAAGTCTTGCAACCTTAAATTGATCCACTCGTAACGAGCTCTCGGTAATATTACCGTTTTCTGGTGATCATACCTTTCTTTCAGGTTGGTCCAAAGGACAAGTGGATCCTTGATAGTGAGATACTCACTTTTCAAAGCCTCATGAATATGATGGCGTAAAAATATCATGGCTTTTGCCTTATCTTGGGTACTTGCTTTATTTCCTTCTTTAATTGTTTCACCCAGATTATTGGCATTCAAATGTATTTCAGCATCCAATACCCATGACAAATGGTTTTTTCCAGTAATATCTAAAGCCATGAACTCAAGTTTTGCAAGATTTGTCATGATGAACTGTATTAAAAAGATACATGTGAATTAAAACTATAAATAACATTGATTGCAATATAATATTGTAAATATAAGATAACAAATAGATTATATATAACTGTTTAATATCTAATACGATTTTTTTTTCAGTGATATATTGTTATTGCGAATTTTTTTTTTCTTATTAAAATAAAATAGCAATTACCTTTGCATGTTCCATAATTACTTTATTTAATGATGGTAACAAAAAAAAAAATAATAATAATAATTTAATTTGACATACGAGTTCGTTAAATATGGCAACCAAAAATAAATTAGCCAAGGCAAAAAACCGACTAAAACCGGGTTCCTTGGCCATTAACATGTGACTTGAACAATATACCATAAGTAATTTCATATTTTTCCTAACATAGAAATTAGGATGTAATTATCCAGCGACCTTAATTTATAATTACCATTAGCAAGTAAATTATGATTCAATTAGAACAATATTCAACATCAAACTTCAAGGCATATTCGAGCTACACTAAGACCATTCAAATATACAGACATGCTTCTCGAATCCACATATAATGGTAGAATAATTCGAGTTAACTTTATACGTTGATGAACTAAATAAAAACAATAAAAGAGAATATAGCATAAATACTTAGTTCAGCCCAAATTCGTATTGATGGGTTAATCCCTTAAAATTATCAGTGTGATTGTTTCATATATTTGCTAAAATAAAATATATGTAAAAACAATTATATTACCCAACAGGCCAACATATATTACAGTATATCTCGTCTGAAGGATCATAACACAATTAACGTACAGATCCAAAATTGTTAAAATATATAATGATTGATAATTATTCATTAACATAATAAAATATATGGTTAACTAGACTAACAATTAAAACAGAATATGTTTATTGTCTAATAAAACCAACCAAAATTTTTATATGTAGTTAACTAGACTGAATATGTTGGGTTCGATTATTATTTATATATACGTAATGAATATGGTTTGTTAATGTGGTTGTCTCTAACACAACCAAAATTGTATGAATTACAATATGGATTATGTATGAGTGTAATGAATAATGGTAAAATAATTAGAGAATATGATATACCTTATGATTGTGTGATCCAAAGCAATCGTGCTGATAACGTGTTATGAACAAGCCAAACAGCAAGAAGATGAGAAGAGGTATTGGGGAAGAAAGAGATGTTTATTATTAATGGTGTGTCATATAAAATAGAATACATTGAGTATTTATAAGAGGAAAAAGGCTTGGAGAACAAGTTGAACTATATTAGGAATTGATAATCATAATATTATTAATTATTTATAACAATAAATAAATATTTATTTTTTGTCGAGAGGGGGTGTGTGTGTGGGGGGGGGGGGGGGGTTAGGTTTTTGGATGGTGGTGGGTATTTAGGATTTTTTTTAGGTTTTTGAGGGGTGAGGGGTTAGGTTTTTTGGGTTTTTTTTTTTTTGGTGAGGTGTGTATATATATATATATATATATATATTTGCGGGGGAGGGGGTTAGGTTTTTGGGTGGTGGTGGTGTAGTGGGTTTAAGTTTTAGGTTTTAAGTTATTGGACAGTTGTTATCTATAAATCCTTCTTATACTTCTTACAATTAGAAGTCTTTGTAAAATAACTTTAACCCATATAACATTAGGAAAATATGCCCATCAACACTTCTCATGTTGGATACATCTTTGCTCATTGCAAAACTGTCATGAGGAATATAAACACATAAATTGTTTATATCGTATCTATAATGTATATTAAAACAAAACATTTTGGTGCCACTTGGCATAAATTTAATCCACTAATTGCCACCTGGCAACTTAATACTCCTCTCAATATTGTTTTGAGCGGCATCTAAATCCCTAAACCAAAACACGCTTAGACGGCTCTGTTCCTTCTCCTACAATCTTCTTTCCTTCTTTCGTTGTTTCTCTATTGTCTGCAACTCTTCAACTCTTAATCGATTCACTAGAAAAACTAGGTAAGGTACTATCTCCTCTTTTAATTAAGAATCATTGTTTATTTCTCTCTTTTCATTTCATTCTTTCTTTTTTATGATTTACAATAATCTATATTCAATGCTTTCTTTGTCTACACCACTCTCGCAGATCACTAAAATTGCCATTGATTTCGTTGTCGATTTCATCAACTCATAGGTACGGCTCCATCAGATTAATGATTAATTGATGTTAATTTTGTAAATTTTTTTTTGTTATAAGATTTTAAGGTTTCATTCTAATTTTAGGGTTTTATTCTGATTTCATTTTGATTTCTCATAGGGTTTCATTCCTTAATTCTGAATTTAGGTTTTCATTTTGATGATATTTTTTTATAAGATTCTTAGGGAAATATTCACTCTAATCTAATAAAGGAACAAATGGTTAATGCGGTTCATAGAGATTTTTCTTCACATGTCTCATTCTCTAATCCTCAGTTTAATGATGTTATTTGTACACCAGGTTATGTTTTCTCTAGCCTCCCTGATGAAAAATATAGGCCTGCAATTATTTGTTTATAGGGGTGGAGTAGAATTATTGAATAACTGAAAGCATATATCGATAAGGCTTTAATGTTGGATGAAGTTCTTGAATATCTAAAGCGGCTACAAATGGAAGTATAGATATATGTTTCTTGATGCATATCATTTTATATTTTTCATCACTGTTTGTTTAGATTGATGAGAATTGAAGCATTAGTACAACAGACGATTTATTGATTTTGTTTCAAAACTTAACGTAAGATCCTTAATTAATCATCATGTTTGTGGGTGATCTTGGATTGCAGGCACTTACCATGAGAAACGGGTTCGCTTTGCCACCTGTTTATGCATAAGAAAAAGGAATGCAAAGGGGAATGGGATACAATGAGGAAGCGGGTTGTGTTAATTCATTCCATCAGATCCGTCCTTCGTAGTTTGAAGCATCTACTGGATGGGCTG